>OX456491.1:5664643-6333786 GCA_949748235.1 Platypus cylindrus | reverse complement strand
CCTGTTGTACTTTTAATTTTGTATTGTAAATTGTAAATGTAAAGTAAACGTAAAACGTAAACATAAATAAAAAATTTTAAAAAATTTTAAAAATCGTAATTTTGGAACCGCAGTACATTTGGCAATATAGTAAGCTTCCATTTTTAAAAATTAAATTGTCAGTTGTCAGTTGTCATTAGTATATGGTTGTTGTCGGACATTTTATCTTAAATTATTTATTTATATAAAAGTAAATATATTACATTTTATTTCACTTAATTACTTTTAATTTCAGCTCCATTTCTAAGCAATAGCAATATTCTATTTTTGTATTGATATTATTTGTACCTAAACACGCTTATTTTAAGTATCGGTAAACGTCGCTGTTTTTGGTGGCGTTGTGACGACCACACCTAAGCTCTCTACACAAACGTTCGATATTTTGCAGATTAGAGTTAGAGCAAGCAAACATGTCGGCTGGTGATAAAGACGAACAAGTCCAAAAAGCCAAATTGGCTGAACAGGCCGAACGTTACGATGATATGGCTGCTGCGATGAAATCAGTTACCGAAACAGGAGTAGAATTAAGTAATGAAGAAAGAAATTTATTATCGGTAGCATACAAGAATGTTGTCGGTGCCCGGCGATCCTCATGGAGGGTCATTTCATCAATCGAACAAAAGAGTGAAACATCGCCAAGGAAACAAGATATGGCAAAGGAATATAGGGAAAAAGTTGAAAAAGAGCTCAGGGACATCTGCGATGATGTACTAGTAAGTTTTCATTTATTCAATTTATATTCAAATATGTTTTTAATTATTAAGATGATGTTCAAAAAAACTTTCGTTCTTCCGAAAAATTTTGGGGAAATTTTATTCTAAAACTGATTTATTACTAGCTTTTAGTCTTAATAGTAAATGTAAAAACATGATAAAACGCGTAGCGTTCATTTTCATTTTTGCAGCGATTATTGGATAATTTTCTCATACCAAAAGCTTCGAATGCTGAATCAAAGGTGTTTTATTTAAAAATGAAAGGAGATTACTACAGGTATCTCGCAGAAGTTGCAACTGGTGATACTAGAAACAGTAAGCAATAGAAAATTAGTTTAAGATCCGAATGATATGCAATTTTCTTTAATTTGTTGTAGATGTTGTAGATTCTTCCCAGAAAGCATACCAGGAAGCTTTTGAAATTTCAAAGACTAATATGACACCAACTCATCCAATTCGATTAGGGCTCGCCTTAAATTTCTCAGTATTTTTCTATGAGATTCTTAATTCCCCTGATAAGGCTTGTCAGCTGGCTAAACAGGTTAATTTTCTTTTATTATGTTTAATCATTGACAATTCAATGAAACTATCGTAGGCATTTGATGACGCAATCGCTGAACTGGACACCCTAAATGAAGATTCTTATAAAGATAGTACGCTGATTATGCAACTACTCAGAGACAACTTAACGTTATGGACCAGCGATACGCAGGTTTGTGCTGAAGAGAACATAATTCAATAATGGTTAATTAAACTAATTAATATCTTTTCCCTTCTATCTGATATAGGGTGAAGCTGATGAACCACAGGAAACTGGCGGAGATAATTAATACCAATTTTCCAAAACATGACGAGTTGTAAGTTAAATTCCGTGGAACATTGTTTTTAAGTTAATAAGATTTAATAGTGTTTTAGAAGCTATTAAAATAATGTTAATTTTTTTATTACGCAAACGACATCAATCCTTTTTTTGTATACGTATTGCATTTCATTCAAAGGGCCATATTTTCTATATAACTTTTTGCTGTCATATCATGATAACATTGCGAATCTTGTCTGTTGCACATTACAATTTATACAAAAAAAGTGTTCCACTCTTTGTTCAAAATACTTCATTTATTCTGTATCGCAAATCTCCATTTACTTTAAATTGTACCACAGAATAATAAATGAATTAGTAATAATTATTCTCTGGAACATTGTTCAATTAGACACATCTCTTGATTTCTGGCTTGTGTCATTTTAATCGTACTATTATTAACACTTCTTTTTTTTTCTTAATGAAATTTCAGGTCACTTTGGATATGCATGCATATTAACTTTTTAAAAAATTAAATGTGTATCGATATGTCTTGTATTTAAATAAATATTACCATCTCTATTTTGTTTTCTGTTGTGTCTCTGTGTCGAATAAATACATAACAATTTTTTTTTGTTTTATTATCAAAATGTCTATTTGTCAAAATAGAGACTTTTTTCATTGTGGAAAAATATAAATTTGAACCTATTTAATTATTTATTGACTTAAATGTATAAGTTACAAAATGTCCAGCTTAACCAACTATTATAATTCAAATTTAACCCCAAGCTCTGTATCATGCATAAATTTTAATCAATGTATTAATATTATCACAGTTGAAACAGAATAAAAAACATAAAATTATGCGCGTAAAATAATGTTACAATATTTATTGGTATTTGCATAACTCAACATCTTAAATCGGAAGAAATGAAAAAATATTGTTAAATATTGGCAATTATACAAATTTTTTGTATAAAAAATAAACCATAAATAATTTCTTTAAAATAATAAATAAATAAACAATAAAATCGTTATCTAGAAACTATTAGTTTTTCAAAGATTTTTTAAACTAAATGTTTCTTAACATACATATACAAAACTAAAGAATTGGCCATAACTGTTAGGAAGGTTGACAACCCGGTGCATCTTCCAAACCAACACCTTAGCCAAAATAAGAAAAAAGAAAGTTTTATTTTTAGCATTGCAATTTTAGAAATTTAAAATTTGTGCGTTGATTTTCTAATAGTATATGCTTGTATGTATGATTCTACAAATTACATATCTATACCTCTTATTTGGTATCCCATATTTATTAACATTGTTTCAAATGGATCCATATTCATACGATGTTGATTAGCTTCAATTACTGAATTGATATCTTTTACATGCCATGGATTCGAATTTTTATCCTGTAAACAAACAGAATAAAAGCTGAAATGTCTGAATATGTAGACAACTAATAATACAAATGACTGACAGCTCTTTTGAATCAAGAGAGAAACAATCAATAATCGTCATTTGATAATGATTATTTTTAATCACGAAAGTTAATTATTTCAAATCTTCAAAAATGTGAATTTATAAAACATTCATTAGAATACATTCGAATTTAATATAATTAAAACAACGTAAACAAATCAGGGCAGTATTATGTGATTTTTAGTTTTGTTGTTTCAAACCACGAATTTTTGCAAACTTTTTATCTCATTTCCAGTTCCAGTCATGGCGCTAATATAAATGCGAAACACTTACATCTGGTTGTGGAGACCACAACTTTACAGCTGTATCAATTCCACTAGTAGCCAGCATGCATGTATTCGGATGAGGCTGAACACAATTCACAATTGACTCGTCGCCAATAAATGTTGATATTATAGAAGATTTTTTTCTTTCCCATATGAAAATAATTCCTTCATCCGATCCAGCAATTATATAATTGCCATCTTGGCCTAAAGAAATTAAACTTGAATCCAATCAAATACTATATAGATTATATATCGACAAACCTAAAAAATTGGCTTCTTTTATATCTGTTGTAACATTGCAATGGCCAAGAAATCTAGATTCATAATCTCTACTATCTAAACGCATTTGTACTTCATCATCACTAATTCTTACTGGTGATATAGTATAATCGATCCGTCTTGATTCCGTATTATTTGATACGGGCGTTTCATTAACTTTAAGTTTGGCCAATAAAATACTTTGCCTTAATATTCTTGCCTAGAACAACCACTAATTTTAGATCTAACGATGCTGGTTTCTGAGAGTTAGAGATTAGACATACGGACCACAGAATGATTATTATACAAAAGTTTATCTAAAAAGCTTGACAATATACCGCAATTAAATAGCTACACGCCAGTTTGTGAGTGACCAACGAATTAATCATTGTTTCTTATCATGAACAGTTAGTTAATATCGATATTTTGTGGGAATAACATTGCTTATAATCAATTTAATCAACATAAATTTTCAACAGTCGAAAACGTCCTGATCCAAGGAGTCTACAGAAGAAAGGACAGACTATCGGTATAATAATTTGTCTTTTTGCTAATCATTATTCTGGGTCAATTTGGCTATCAACAACATTTACCTGATTTTTCGCAGCAAATTCCTTATTTATATTACAAATATGATCAAGCCATAATTGAGCATCATCCAACCATTCTAAACTAATTAATGTATTAATTAAACCGATATAAGCGTTAATTTCATCTGGCCAATTTTGTATCACAGCTAAATAGTTACGTGCGGCATTATATAAATCGCCCACCCATTGCCTTTTGGAAAATTTATATGCTTGCCTCATTAGAAAATTTATACATTTTTCGTTTGATGGGCATTCATCGAAAATCATCACTGAATTCAGAAACATATCAATACTGTCTTTTGCTACTGAATTTTGTGCTAATTTATGCCGGTATTGGCACTTACAACTATTACCATTATTGTCATTATTATTATTAGTACAAATATTACGATTGTTAATATTGCTGTTGTTATTAAAAGTACCTATTGAATTATTATCAATAATTTCCATATTATTTTTACGTAAAAACGTTGGCGTTTTCATTTCGCATATAGGCCTCGCATAATTTATATTAAATAGATAAATCTGTTCACCGCCTAAATTCATCAACATTTCAGAACCGGCAGCATTAAACGAAATATATGTAGTTGTATATTGAGAATTGGACCAACGAGAATTTTTTATTGCTAAATGGCCAGGTGAATAGTATTGCAACACATTTCTATCCATCAGATCTTTCGTGGAGGGATATTGAGAACGTTCTTCTATCTAATAAAAAAGAAAAACAACAAAAAACAAATTACCAATCTATAACGTTTAGGTATTTCTTATTTACGATACACCTCGTAAATTAGAAGTTAAGGCTTATGATGATCACCACACAAACTATACGAGTTCGAAATAATATGGTATTTATATAACCTAAACAAATTGCATTTTACCTGAGTAACCGAACATGTTTTAATCATTCGTCGATCGAATAAACGAACAAAACAATCATTAGCTCCAATAGCAATGTAATGTGGTTTTGTTGGATTAACAGCGACACATTTAATTTCATAAGCAATTTTGGAATTTAATTTTAATAATATTCTTGGCTCATTAGTATGCGTACAATTGTGAGATTCTCGTATATCGTATTGCCTACAAATTTTATTAGTTTGTGATTTGTATTTATAATATTTTCGTTTATTTCTTGTTTCCTACATTACTAAGCCGTCCTCTCCACCTGACCAAAATAGATGTGGCTCTTCATCTGAGGTTGCCAGACGTTTAACTCGATTTTTATGACAAACACAATCCATAATTAGTTCACCGCCTATTGATGTTATCCGTACTCGACTATCGGCAGCAGCTGTTGCTATTACACTGTTATCTCTGCTTAAAAACTAAAAAGCACCCCCATACGTTACTGGTCAATAAAATCTTTTGATTAAATTCAAAAAGAATATACCTTTACTGAAAATATATTTCCAGTATGATTTGTTGCTAAGACATTAAGCTTCTTATAACGATATGGATCCCAAAATATCACTTTTGTATCATCAGAACCAGATGCTAAAATACTAAAAACAAACAGTCACTTACCACTACCAGATTAAATAAATACGTATTAAATATTACCTTCCGTCAAATGACCATTGTAAACAATTCACACATCCTTCGTGCCCTTCAAGTGAACGATCGAGGCCTAATCTTTCAATTAATTTATCCGTAAATTGACAATGCTCTTTAACATATTTAGAATTTTCTGCGTTAGTTTCTCTGTAATGTAACAATTTCAGTAAATTCTTTTTCTTTCTTGCTTTTATCAATAATTTTTCCATTTTTATTTGAACAGCAACAATACAATTGCGTACATATACTTTTTACAAATATGCGTTACTACAATCAACTGCAATAAAATAAAATATGTAGAACAAAATAACGTTGCTTAATCATTTATGGTAATTTAAAACTTTACTTTCAATTTTATGTATATTTTTGTTTTACTTTTTTATCAACATTTCCTGTGACAGTGACAGACAAAATAAGCGGTCGTCGCCATGAAATAAGTGTCGATAATTAATACCTAATAAATAATACAACATTTGCCTAGTGAGACTGAGAACAGATCGTAAGTGGTAAATGCTAATTAATATTTACTTATAATAGTTAAAAACGTGATCTTTTTAAACAATAATATGATTAATTTCTATTAATAATTTGTTCAAGCACCTAGAGCTAGTGAATTTACAAATTTGATTCTCATGAAATGAAAATAAACAACAAATAAAGAGAAAGGTAGGTTATGCCCTTTTCATCTTCTACATTGGTCTGCCTAGGTCGCATACCCACCTACCTAATCTTAAGATGTCAGATGTCAAGATGACATGTAGTCATATTACCCTGGTTAGGCCGCTATACGTACATCAAAAGCCATCATAAATCAAACTTTGATATGGTTAGTTAATTTCTTTTTGAAGTCTGGCACCTGGGCCATTATATTATGGCATGGCAAACAGTCATTGTAGAAAAATTGTAAAAGTAGACTATTACTAATGGTTAAAATTTTAATGCGATTGACAAGTTTCTATAACAATAACGTTTTTTCACGTCAATAATTTAAAAATATTTTTTACATAGACAAACCCCAGGGTTGGGGGTTTGTCTATGTGGGCAACGGACAATATTATCCACAGACAAACTGTGGTAATAAAGGCACATACTCCATGGCTCTGTATCATAGACATAATACGAGATAATTATTAAATTATTATGTCTATGCTCTATATACGGAAACAGTGTTGCCTAGAATATTACAAAATCGTTTTGTGTTGCCGAAGGGCTTAGGGTTGGTAAAACTGCTTAGTTACTGATTTTACCACAGACAATATTTATTTGTGGTTCTGTACTTTTTAGATAAACGATTTGTTTGGTACGATCGCTATGTGTCTGACTGTCTATTATGCTATGGTGTTAAAAGGGATTAATTCCTTTCAATTCTCAATTCTTAAAATCCTTAAAATTAATACAGAAATTCGATTAGGAACCTAAAAAATCATTCCAGTTATTAAAAAAATACAGAACAATGAAAAGCTGTTTTATTCAGAAAATAAATTATAATAATATGTGTAATTTAAAAAAATAATAAATAAATAAATAATACATAATAATATCACAAAATTTTAACAAATAAAACTAATTAAATATTTTTAGTATTTTCACTTTTTATTTTGCATTGTAAGCTGACTTAGCTGATCTTGGAGGAATTGCTTGATTGCTTGTTCTAAAAAAGTCAGATAATTTGTTGTTACTTGGCGAGCTCCAGACACCTTTGTTGAATTCCTTACTTTAGATTATTCAAATCAATTAAGCATTTAACAGCTTGTTTATATTTCCCTTCTTGCTCTAATTTCGACATGCTATTTCTACTGGTACTAACAGCAGAATGTGGTGCCATTTTAATTGTTATGGTTGAATTTTCAATTTCTTTCTTAATTGCATCATTTACTTTCGCCTTAATTTGTGGACAAATACTTGGCGGAATATAATCTTGCGTTGTTCTTAATGGCATATCTAATTTTAGGTCTAAAACGTTTTCACCCTATATTTGAAAATAAAATTCGTCTCAATTATATTGATCACATCTATACATTTAATGATTGATCAAAAGTATTTACTCTATATTTCGGTTCACTATATCCTTCTAGTACGGCATAATCAGATATTGGACGCCAATAGGCATGCGCTACTGGTCTGTCTAATGGCTTTATTTTACCACTTTCCTTATTTAAAATCCAATTATCCAAATTCTCGTCGAATTGAGCTAAACTAATTATTCGACTTCGTTCTTCCGCTGGTACGAAATTATCAATAATAAGAAACGATTGCCTTACATTCCTAACAAAAATAACATATGATTAACGATAGATTAATAAAATGAATGAAAAGCTGAATTGAATAAAAGCTCTTATATACATAGCTGCTTCATCATTTGTAGTTTCAATTTCTTGTCGATCTTTAAGATACACTTCATGATTATCTTTCACATCTTGTCGAATCGATTGTAATTTATTATTTAGTCGTTTCAATTTGTCGCGTTTAAAATCGACTTGCTGTTGTAAACTGGCAAAAACTTGCTTTAATTCTGTGCATGTTTCTTCTTCCAATTCAATTCTTTGTTGAATTTCAATTTCCCGTTTCTGAAAAATAAATTCATATATATATATATATATATATGCATCAGTTAAATTAGGAAAATGGTCGCCACATTACAGTTAAAATTCGTTTGTTTAACAAATTGTTTCGTTGTTTTAATAATCTGTTTTCCAAATGTAATTTAGTAATTTTTTCATCAACTGCGTTCTCAATATGTCGAATGCTGTTATTTAAATTATTAATTTCATCTTTTATTTCGTTGTAACGTAATTCAATTTTTTTAAACATGTTTTAACTCAAAACTTTTTCGATTTAAAAATATAAAATTTAATGGCAATAATATGAAGAAAAGGAAACCTTTAGAAAGGTAATACAAAAGGAACGAAATCTTTTTTACATTCGTTGTTATTGAAATGCATTGAATTTTTCATTTCTTTCATGTTTTGATCCTGTTGTTATCAATTTTCGATAGATAATTAAATCAAATTGAAAATATTTCTGTCAGATTTCTGATAAAGTACTTCTAGTATGTTTCTAATTCGCCATAAAAGAGGCTTCACATGAAATAAACAATGACAAATTCATTTGGCTCATTTCTGCACAATATTTCCCTTATTAGTCGCTGCTAAATTGCAGTATATTTCGTAAAATATTTAAAAATTTGAATAGCTACTTTTCTATCAGCAATTTCAGAACGTTGTTGCTCCAACTTTAATTCATTTTCATTGACACTATCAACAATATGTTTTCCACCATGAACCATTTGCTTTTCCAAGACTTTTAATTTCTTCGCCAGTTCATCCACTTCCATTTTACCTAGTTCGAGTTTTTTCTCTTTTTCGATACCATGTCGACCTTCGCCGCCATTCTCGTCCTCGTAATCATCATCCGCATCACTATCTGAGAGATTTTCCAGAGCTTGTTCATCCAATCTGTAGCAATCATTAATAATTTTTATTTTACGTAGGTATACAAACTTTTTTGTTGTGAATTGTGTCTTACCCTTCCGGATTTATCCCATTACTTTTTTCATTAATTAACGCTTTTAGTCGTTCAATTTCCTGTTGCAGCATTAATAATTTTCCATCTTTAATATCTTCATTCTTAATCGGTTTATTTTTAATCGATTTTGCACGATAAGCGTATCGTAAAGTAATAATTGTTTCGTCGTAATTCATACTTGCTGGACCAACATTTGCAATCATTATGGTTTTACTATTGCCACCTAATGAGTCTTGTAATAATCGCGTCAATTTCGAATCCCTATAAGGTATATGAGTGGAATTTTCAGCTAATGCATAAATCACATTTCCCAATGATGACAGTGCTTTATTAATTTTTGTTGCTTCTTTTAATCGATCACCGGTCGCACCAGTTTTCGATTGTCTTTCACTACCAGCCAAATCAACTAAATTCAATTTGCCAACTTTCATTGATTTTGATGTGCCCTCAACCATTTCAATGATAATCTATATAGTTTAATTAGTAAAAATAAAATAAAATAAACCAATTAAGCAAATTAACGAAAAAAAAAAGTAGGTATACATACTTGAAAAATTGCATGCGATCTTGAACTGTGTTCGTTCATATTAGTTGCGCCAGTTGTACGATTAAAATTGCCAATTTTCATTGCTTTCAGCATGTCTTTTGCACTTTGACAATTATGGGAATGTAAATTCGTTACAACAACACCTTGACCTGGCAATTCACGTAAATCATGATTTTTTTTACGTTTTATTTTCAATAAATCTCTAAATATGGAGAATAAACATTAGTACATATGTAGGTTTGATATTTTACTTTAGTTTTATAGGCTACCTAATTTCTTCCATATAAATTTCCATATATCGAACGCTCACCAAAAATTCAACACCCGTTTTTCTTGCAATATGTGCCCATATTTGATCGAATGCCCTTGGTATTATACCAAATTCGTCATCATCATCACCTCCTAAAATCATCACATTATAATAATAAACTCATTATAATACTCCTTCCGCAATATATGCGAACAATATGACGTTTGTTTTATTGCTTATGGTATATTTTTTGTTGATAATTATATGTTAATTAATAAGAATTAATTATTGCTCTACCTTCCATGGTATAAGTTTTTCCAGTACCAGTTTGGCCATAAGCAAAAACACAACCATTGTACCCTTCAAGGACGGAAGCGACAAGTGGACGAATTGTTTCGTCATAGAGAGCTTGCTGCGTGGACCTAAATTAATGACATAAAAAAAAAAATTAAGCGATTAACGCACAAACTAATTAATATAAAAATGGTTCAAAATAAATATAGATGTAATCAGCTAAAGTAAATAAAAAATATAAATGTATTCGTCAAGTGCAGTACTTGGTAAATGAATTGAGATTCGTTGCTTATTGCTTAATTCTCACCTACACACAATAATAATATTGTGTATATTGATTATATCACTTACTTTTCATCATAAACCGCATCATAAGTAAATATTTTACTTTTTTCATTATCTGTCTTAGCTTTTGGATTTTCCACTTCAATTACACCACGAATTGAATAAATTTTCACTACACTTGTACATTGTTGATCAATTTCCTTTAAACTTAAAGGTCTGCATCTAACAACAACTTGAACTGATTCATTATTACTGGAAACTTTCTACAATAAAAAAAAAAACAGAAAATTAATCGAGAATCTCACCACATTGTTTTGTGTGTTTGTATTCCGAATTTTGTCTATCTAAAAATACAATTTTTTGGAATATATTTCGAAAATATACTTACATCAGCAGCATTATTAAAATCACCCTTTTCTGATGTCATTTTTATTTTCGCTTACCCGTTTATTTTATACGATTATATAATGAAATTTATTAAGTAAATATATTTTAGTTGATGCGCTTCCTTATTTGTATCGATTTGAGTGTTTAGTGTTCGAGAAAATTTATTGATTTTCAGTGAGCGCCTTTACAAATTTAAATGCCACCAATTGGTCTTCAATTTTCTCATTCAAGCGAATGAAAAATGACGCCATCTAGTGGTCACATGTTTAAATAGAACAATGGCATTTGATTTTTTAATGCCAGGATTTAATGATTCAAATTTGCTTTAAATCTCAAAGCAAATTAATGTTTAGATTAGAACAAATAATTATGTAGCTACCATGCTATTCATTACAATAGTTAGATACTATAAAGGTCACCGGCGACATTCGTATAAAAATTGTATTGTATCGTGCATTTGTGGTTGCCTATATCAAACAGGATTAAATAAAAACGCAACTGAAACAAATCCCAATAAATTTTATTTCGAATATAATCGTACTATAATTATACAAAAATATATAAATTCCAAAATATCTGCTTATTCTATTGAATTCGAAAGGTAATCTATAAATCCAATCATTAAATCATTATATCCAATTCTATTAATTTCATCTTTAGCTTCCATTTCTAATTCTTTCAATGTTTGCCTTGTATATGCTAAACTACCAAATTTTTCTAATAAGGATACACAATACTTTTTCACTTCTACCTCTTTTGTTCGTTGCCTCAGAATATCTATGTATTTGCAGTCGTCAAGGTTAAAAGTCATAAATATTTAGATGACGCATGAAAGTATGAATAAAAAAAAAAGGATACGAATAATTTGCTTATCTTCAGGATAAGTATTTATTGCATGTATGACGGGAAAACTAAATTTACCTTCAGTTAAATCTTCGCAAAAACTTTTATGTTCCATATACTAAAATAATTTTATATCAGTATTTACGAATAATATATGAAGTCTATTTATACATTTTTTGAAACTAAATTAATGTAATCGTCACGTATTTGAAAATACAATCCCAAAATTCCTGCTAGTTTTGTAAAATCCTGTGTGTTATCACTAAATAGTTGCATCAATCGTATTGCCAACATAAAAAGTCCGCCGGTTTCTGTTATTGGAAAATCATTAATTGAGTAAATTAGTTTCAGTTACATCTTTCAAAATGTATTTACTTCTTATAACCATTTTTCTATAATCATTTTCTGATGGACATGTGAAATTATCACGCCAATAAATCTCCATACCTTGGCCACGATATAATTCCAAAATTTGTTCTACTGTAATCAGAATTGCCTATTGCATTTTTTTTAATGTGTTATTAAGCACACACAAAAATATTATATGCTTTTATAATACCTTTGGATGATTCAATGACTGTACTTTTTCTACAGCTATGAACGATGCATAATTAGCAGCATTTATTGTACTTGCAACACCATAAATTGAATGGGCAACTGGAACGCCGCGGCGTAGAATTGATTTATCTTGAATATCGTCAATTCTATGTTTGAACATCAATTGTATTTTTTAACATATTATGGAACTATGTAAATACATACATACTAAAACTTACAACAAACTAGCATTATGCAATACTTGGACTATATCGCAGATAAGGCGAAATTGCTCTTGGGGTATTTTAAGCCATAAATTGAAAGCTTCAGCCAATTTTCCACGTATATTCTTTCCAGCAACGTGTGTGATATAATTGAAGGGTTCTAATAGCTTCTATTTGTATCAATATACAAATAGCATATCTTATTATTTGATAATTTAACATAATTTACTGGAATTTACCTCGTCTTGATTTTTATCATTTGTTTCGCTATGTAGAATAGATTGTTTTGTTTCTTCTTGTGGCTGATTGCTGCTACTCATGTTATATTTTCGTATAAATATAAATTTGTCTATAAATATTTATAATTAGTAAGTAAAATAAAATGTTTATCTTAAATTTTACGATAATAAAAATAAACGTCAGACTATTCTATCAGATTCTATATATTATTTTTCTGTTTAGAACTTAGACTGTTGAGGTTAGGTACTTCACTTTCTGTTCTGCAAAAAGTTCGAAATGGGTACATTCAGCGCACTAAACAGATTACACTTTACAATTTACGTAGTTGATGACTGATTCATAGAAGAGTTAGAAAATAAGTAATAATCGTTCATACGAGAAGATAAGAAATACCGAATATCACTAAGAAAGTGACATTATGACATATATCAATTAAGTACAATTAATTTGCCATCTTTGATCATTTCTTTTATATTTAGAAAATGATTTTTATCATTTAAAATAATTATTTAATGATATTTAAAATATCATTAAGATTCACAATATATTTTTAATATATTGTGTATTTAACTCTTCATATTTTTTTATATATAAACCCATAAATAAGTGGATGGAGGATTTATTAACCTGAACATGATTTTCATTAATAAAGCAAGTTATATGGGTTTATTGTATTTTATACTTATTTCGTTCAACTCAAGTTTAAGTCCCAATAGTGGGAATGACTTATGAAATGCATAATGTTATAATAAAGTTCTACTTACAGTAATGATAAAAGATACAGCTGTAGTAAACGTTTTAGCAGAGTTTTACTCTAACATTTTTTAAATTTTAATTTTACATTTATATATAACCTTCATAAATTCGTAACAGAAATTAAGATAACAATATTGGTTTTTGTGTTTTATTTTATTTTATACTAGTGGAAATACCCGACTTCGTCCGGGTTGAGTTCTTCATTGGAATTGTCTATAAAGCAGTCTGTCTTATATTATAGTTATAATTATTTATTAATTATTTTATTTATAATTAGAGTTCGGCCTTAGGCAGAACTCATACCAAAACCAAACTTACAGCGGCCTTATAGAGAATTCTTATTTATGACAGGTCATTTGCTTTGGTTATTAGTTCTTATTTGTTTATAACATTTAATTAGAATAACGCGATAATACTTTTACCATGAATAAGTAGTTCTATTGTTTATTTTATGTGGAGAAAACGTTAATAAAATTAATGATAAATACTGTGATTATGGCCGAACCAGTTCTGTTCGTAGTTCAATACATAGTGAAGCGTGAACGGGTCGGTGTGTGTTAGAGGGTGCAATCCGCCTGCTTTCTGTAAATTCATAATTTCTTATCTAATTTCCACTAAATTTACATAAATTTCTCAATTTTAACTTAAAATAAAAAAATAGAAAATTGGCAACTTAGCAAAAAAATTTTTTGTTTAAATTAATAATTTCTTATCTAATTATCATTAATGATGCATGAATTTCACAATTTTAACATAAAATAAATACCAAAATTAAGAAAATTGGAAACGACAGATTTTTTTTCCATAATTCTATAATTTATTATCTAATTACCATTAATCATAAATGAATTACATCACAATTTTAACATTAAAGAAAAATTGCTAAAAATTCTAATATAATTAATAATGCATATATTATATTTATAGCAACTTTAGAGTGCCTAGTAGAGGCGTTCGTTTAAGGCATCATTTTTTATTATATAGCATTATTCCAATATAGTATTTGAAATATAGCGGAAATAATGATATCAAATCAATGATATCATTACGATTGATTATAAATTGGGCCTATCACAAGAAGCGAATTAAAAATATGCGGCAGCGCTTCACTTCACTGAATGCCCTAATTGTTGGCAATTGGTATATAAAAAGTGATTGGTCGATTCATGTCTACTGTCATATGTCAGAAATATTGAAAAAAATTTAAATTCCACGTTCCATAACGCTAGCAACGGTTATTCTACAACGTTTTCGTGTGTATTTGAAGATTTTGAAATATTTTACCATCAGTATTTTAAATAATCATGTCTCAATTTAAATTTTTGAATGATGTGAATAGCATGTTAAGTGTAGACACACAAATAACTAAAGGACCAAAACCGCGGTATGAACGAAAACAAATGAAAACCAATATGTCGTTGGCCAGATCTTCGAGTAACAGCAATTGCACATTGGATGTCTCATCTAATCATCGATCATTATCTTTATCTAGTTTAATTCAAAATGAATCAAGAACACCGTCGAAATTATCAGTAAAAAAACGTACACCTGGCAAATTGTGTCAAGCATCAAAATTAGTTGGAGATAGATTTATACCATGTAGACGAGATTTAAGCCTAGCGCAGCTTAAAATATGTAGTGATAATGATACAGATTCTTCAACGTATGCTGGTACTAAGCCCTCAACAAGCAGAATATTTTCATATAATAATAAAGCACCAACAGCGCCAGAAGGTTTTCAAAATCCTTTACGGGTATTATACAGTCAATCTAAAACTCCTGCTTCAACTAAAAGTAAAAACAGATATATACCACACTCTCCTGATCGTGTTTTAGATGCACCAGATATAATTGATGATTTTTATTTAAATTTGATTGATTGGGGCTCAAATAATATTGTTGCTGCTGCTTTAGGATCACATGTTTATTTATGGAATGCGGGTAAATATAAAAATGTGCTTTACTTTATTTTTAATTTAAACTTTTCAATCTATTAATTTTATCAAATATAGGAACTGGTAGTATTGAACAATTACTTGAAATAGAAGACACTACTGACTATGTATGTTCATTATCATGGATACAAGATGGGAATTGTTTAGCCGTTGGCACATCACAAGGACAAATACAATTATGGGATTGTGCCAAAATGAAACGTTTACGCCTCATGGATGGACATTCAGCTAGAATCGGTTCATTAGCATGGAATTTATTTGTGTTATCTAGTGGTTGTCGTAGTGGACAACTTATTCATCATGATGTACGACAAAAAGAACACGTTATTAATAGTGTGTCAGGTAAATTCAATTTGAACGCATCAAATCAGTTTTCACATAACATGTAACAAGTTGTTTCGAATTTTTAGCCCATTCTCAAGAAATTTGTGGTCTAAAATGGTCACCAAATGGTAAATATTTAGCTAGTGGTGGTAACGATAATACAATAAATATATGGGAGAAAGTTAACGAAGGCCATCATGGAAAAGCCACACCGTTACATACATTTTTACAACATCAAGCGGCTGTTAGGGCTTTAGCTTGGTGTCCATGGCAACCGCATATATTGGGCAGCGGTGGCGGCACAGCTGATAGGCATATTCGCATATGGAATTGTAATACTGGCAGCTGTGTTAATTCTATTGATACGAAATCACAAGTATGTGCCTTAGTATGGGCACAAAACTGTAAAGAATTAGTTTCCGGCCATGGCTTCGCTAATAATGAAGTGGTTATTTGGAAATATTCATCTATGACGAAGGTATAGGTGTTTCATTTTGTATAAATGACATATTTTTTTTAATTACCATTTTTTTCATAGATTGCCGAATTAACGGGACATACAGCCAGAGTACTGAATGTGGTAATGTCACCAGATGGGACGACAATTTTATCAGCAGGAGCCGATGAAACGTTGAGATTTTGGAACTGTTTTGCTAAAGATCCTCTAAGGGAAAAGGAAAAAGCAAAATCGAAGAAACTGGAACCTCTTAGTGCTTTAAGACAATGCATACGATAATATTTTGTACGTTTGTATCTTTATTAGTATAGTTTCTGTTTTAATTGTCGTAAGACCAGAATAATAATAATTAACATTATTCAATACTGAACAAAAATTGTTTGCTTTCATCTCCAATTATTTTGTTTCTTGAGTTATATAATATTTGGCAATTTTCAGAGCTCAGACTGTTTGGTCAGTCAAAATATTTCGGCAGCGTTCAATCACTCAAAAGTGAGTGATTGAACGCCGAGTATAAGAACTTTTTTAGCAGTTGTTACAGCATTATAAAATTGCAAAAGTTTCAAATATCTGTGAGAATATCATCAGAAAATATCTATTTCCTTCTGCTCTCGCAATATAATTGAAAAATATATTATTAATATATTAATTTAATAAGAAGTCATTAATTTCCAAATACTAAACCAAATGCATTACTTCTGACAAATCGTGTGAATATCTGATAATTAGCAAATTTGTTATGTTTCTGTCAATACTAAAGCTAATTATGAAAATGTACTATGAAAAGACTTTCAGTATTGCAGAAACAATAAGACTATTGCTAACCACGACTTTGTATAAAAGTCTATGTTGCTTATAATGCCAGCTTAACTAGAAGCCATACAAGAACTTTATTTGTTGCTAGAAGTCAACAAAAAACAAAACATTATTTGATTTGATCGTAATTGCCTTGATGCAGGAAAAATCTTTTGAAAAATATATAGGCTGAGAATTGCAGATACGACTTTAATTTAAGTACTTTTTAGTCTTTTTCCTATCCTTCTACTTGAATGCTAAGCTAAAAAGTCATCTGATTTGAACCAAGTGATTTTGACTTTTGAAAAATTTTTGTGGCTACTTTTACCAACAAAAAATTAGTGTTGCCATCTCTTAGACAATAGCCAAACTGATACCGACATTTACAGATTCTAAAATAAATTTCTGTAATATTAAAAATTATTGACACACTAACAGAACCCTATGTGAGAATCTGTAAATGTCGGTATCAGTTTGGCTATTGTTTAAGAGATGGCAACACTAATTTTTTGTTGGTAAAAGTAGCCACAAAAATTTTTCAAAAGTCAAAATCACTTGGTTAAAATCAGATGACTTTTTATTTTAGCATTCAGGTAAGAAGTATTCATTAGCAACAAGAGTACTAAGGTTAAAAGTCGTAAGTGGAGAGGATTGTTTGATACAGGTGTTGACAGTAGTTAACCTATTTTGTTTGGTTTTTTTAATTTCCAATAAATTCTTCAACATTTGTGCTGTTTACATAGAAAATGAGTACAAAACGAAATAAGTAAGTTAAAACAACAAATATCCATTCTTCAATGGACGAATACAAATTAATTTATTTATTTAAATAGTAGACATAAATCCTTACTATTAATATATATTTTCGGGGTACTCCGAACTTTTCTAGTTCTCCGACTAGCCACAAATTATCATACTAATATACGTATAATTATATATTATCATATAATAATAAAATAAATGGTTTTTTTGTAGTGAACATAGAGAGGATTCAGAATCTAGAGACTATAGGAGAGATAGTGACCGATTTAGAGATAGAAGAGATCGTAAAAGAAGAGACAGCAGCAGAGATAGTACAAGAAGATATAATAGTAATAATTATTCGAAGAATCGTCATGATGATGATAGAGAAAATCGCTATAGAAATAGATCAGATAGAGATAGACGGTAAGAAATTTTTAAATATGTTTTAATTGTAAACATATATCTTATAGCTCATTTTTAGAGACGACCGAAGAAGGTATAGAAGGCGTAGTAGAAGCAGATCATTTGATCACGCAAATGCAAAATGGGGAAAAATTGATGCGGAATATTCCAACAATAAGAAAAAGGAAAATGTTGAAAAGGAGAAACCAAATTTTGCCTTATCGGGAAAACTTACCGAAGAAACAAATACGTATAGAGGAATTGTGGTTAAATATAGGTAAATTATTAATTGTTGTACTTTGTTAAGATAGAAAGATAATTTGTTTTTTGTTTAAAGTGAGCCACCGGAAGCAAGGAAACCTAAACGTCGATGGCGTTTGTATCCCTTTAAAGGTGAAAAATCATTACAGACTTTATTCATTCATAGAGAAAGTGCATATTTAATCGGTAGAGAACGAAAAGTAGTAGATTTACCCGTTGATCATCCATCTTGTTCAAAACAACATGCTGTTTTACAGTATCGGCTAGTTCCATTCACTCGAGAAAATGGAACAATGGGTAAGTTTAAGTTGTCTGTTAGAAATTTCATTTGAATGTCAATAGTTAATTTATACTAATTATTGTACTTTTTTTAGGTTGCATTGACTGTACGTAATATCTAGTCTATTGTTTTCAGGTAAACGGGTACGACCATATTTAATCGATTTAGAATCAGCTAATGGAACGTTTATTAACAATAAAAAAATTGATTCGAAGAAATACGTTGAACTGTTGGAGCGTGATGTTATTAAATTTGGATTCAGTACAAGAGAATACGTTCTTTTACATGAAAACAGTAAAGATGGAGCACTAGATGACGATGTTAAAGTAGAAGAGGAAGATGTGAAAAAAGAGGAACCAGAATAAATACAAAGTTGGATGTATTATTTTAAGTGTAGCTTTGTAAATAAGCGTAGTGAATAAAGTTAATTTCAAATACTTTTGTCTTTATTGCCACAATCTATTTTTGAATAATTGTATACGTATATTTTCCATTTTGAGAAAAAAAATATCATAAGTTTTATATCACAGGGCGAAAACAGCTTACGAATAAATTGCACAATTATTATTGTGACACAGGCAGAGAACTTAGAATTATTGTAATAGCTATGTTAATTATATATCTTTAAGTATACAATATAAAAACATTCTGTTTATATAAAATCTATATATTCTTATATCTAAAAATTATATTACTTATATATATATTTCTATAGAATTTTATCTAAAATTATAAAATAAAAATGGCATAAACATCAATTTCCATCAGTCAATTTTATAATCGTAATAAAGTAGAAAAATATATTTAATTTTTATAGTCATAAATAGATATAATTCTTTATTGCTTCGTACAATTTGACAAGATTTTCCGGATAGTACTGTAATAGACCTATTTCTTAGACGCAAGATGGCGACAGCGACATGAATTTTTAGGAGAGCAACATAATTTTCAAGCATACTGTAGAACAGTAAACAAGACAGCTGCCATTTCTTTATAAAGGCAAATAAATATACTAAAAATTAAATAATTCCTTGATATATTATTTCACACGAAAATATTTACTTGATTTACAAGATCTTTGTTTAAAAGAATCTTCATTTACCATTTTGATAGCGATTTTCGCGAGATTTTTACAGGTAGTAAGAAATAAGTCTATTCCTGTGTACACATTACATAGATCAAGTGACCAGCTAAGTCCAGTAACTATCATGGAACATAATTTTTTTATGCTCGTTGATCTAATCTCTGGTGAACTGACTTAACAAAATAAGATTTGTTCCAATTAGGCAACAAATCAATTAGAAATTATTCACTCAGTGTTCCAATTTTGTTATAAAAAGAAAAAAATATGCATTGCCTCGTTGTACATGTGGATCTGGCGCCTACTTGGAACAGACCTATAATAATTTTCTTTTAAACAATAACTAAGATTCTATCAATTTCTATTTGAACTGATATGATATTTATGTTGAATTTGTTCTGTTTTTAACACATTTACAGTAAACTTAGTACTGAGGTAACACCAGTGACGTTACCACAGATAAAATTGTCCATGTCTTTATCGACTAATGCCACTAGACATCTTACTATATAAAAATTTAAATTGGATTTATAAAAAACAACCCAAACAAACACCTTATATGTAGCAAGTTAGTGAGCAATTATGATACTATATGTATTTTTATAAAATTATTTCTATGATTTACTTATCAAACCGAATACCACAATTATTATTATTAGGATTTATAATATTCTTACTAGTTACTTATTTATCAATCTTCTGTATCTGATCGATCGCTTTTGGCTAGATCCCTTGAACCGAATGGTGATGGCATTATTTGATAATGTGGTTTTAGTGTATTTACAGGCCTTGTGTAATCTAAATGATCATATTCTTGTTCTAAAAATCATTATTAATAAGCAATTTGTTTGTTTATTTAATGTTTGTTTTTAATAAATGAAGGCTGCTTATTATGTGCAACTATTTCATGCAAACACACACAAGTAAAAAGTGAGTAAAAAGGAAAATAAAATGTGCGCTTTGCAAGAATAGATAGATAACTTACATGGATTTATTGTCTATCTGAAAATCCAAGATCAAAAAATATTATATATTCCGTTTAAGAAGTTTTTCATTTTTTTTTTTTTTTTGATTCGAAGGAAAATTGCAGTGAAAGAGAAAAAATATCAATACGTCTAAGAAACTAATTAAATATATTTAGTACTTCTAAAATTTTAATTTAGAACTCTTACCAATATCCTTGTGTTTTATTTCATCATACACATGGTCAAATTTCTCAATACTATTATAAAGATTTGGATTAGTTGCATCGGCATCTTTATTCTTTAATCGACTTAATTCGTCACATGTACCAAAAGCTCCTAAAATTAAAACGTTGTATTAATATTTAAATCAGAAAAGAGACGCTTTATATTCAATTCGTCGGCACAAACCTTTTGATATGATACTATCATCATCATCAGTAGAACAACATGCAGTCATTCCCAATCGCGACCGATCAATATTGGAAGACTTTGGAAAATTGTTAATAATTCTATTTGAATTATTGAGCAACATTTCATTGTCACGTTTTGGTCCCAGCGGAAATGTATATACAGGATTATCGAAATGATTCCGATCTATTATTAAAAATATTAAAACTACATGGATAAACAATTATTAATTTTCCTAGTTCCTACCTGGAGAAAACGATGGATCGGCAATATACTGAACATGAGCAATTTCAGTTTTCAGATTCGACACTCTACGTCGATAATAAATCATTAATAACAACACTATAGCGACGAATATTACTATAACCATAATAACTCCGATAATTACACCATAACTTGAACCCTCATTGATATTTTTGCGCCATGGCTGAATATTATTAGATTCTTCGCAGTTTTCACCGGTATAACCATGCTTACATGTACAACCATTTGCTGCATGACATATGAAATTATCATTTTTACATTCACATGGTTTCATGCAATGGTCACCGTAATAACCTTCAGGACAAACTGGAAAAAAAGAAATACGTACACTGAATGTTGTTTCTTCGTTCAAATAAATGTCAATTAATTTACTTTCTGAACATTGCGTTCCAGTCCATCCAGCTTGACATCTACATACTCCGTCATTTCGTCTACATTCACCACCATTTAAACATTTACAGTGTTGACTACAATTCATACCAAAATTGCCTGGTTCACATGGTATCGAGCAATGTTTGCCAACCCAGCCGGGCAAACATTGGCACTCACCTGGAATAAAGAAAAGGGACAAAATGTATATTTCTATAACATATATAGTACAATTTAGCAATACAATACAAAACTAAAATTACCGGTTTCATGATGACAATCTGATCCATTTTTACAGGTGCATTTCTTTTGACAATTTTTACCATAATTACCAATAGGGCATGGATGATTACAGGTTAAACCTAAATAGCCTGGTGGGCAGATGTATTCACCTGTTACATGGTCACATGTTCGATTTCCTGAATAATTGTAAAATGTGTAAATAAAATCTGTGGGAAAAATGATTGATTTAAACTAAAAATAACCAAAGTGAAGTTTAAAGTTTTAAAGCTGTAATTTATTAATTTTGAAAAGTATAAGAGAATCTCGATGTATTCAGTTTATTGATAAATAAAAATGAGTAGACAGACTTGAACTGTTGTTTGTCAACCATAGTTCGAAACTGATTCACCGCAGAAAATTGAATTTGTAATTAACTATATACCTGATAAAATTTCTGGACACTTCTGTTTACATCCAATTCCATACCATCCTTCATCACACGGTGTATCACAATTCTCACCTTGCCATCCACGATCGCAAAAACATTGACCACTATCTGGATCACATGAGCTGTTGTTCTTACAATTACATTCTTGATCACAATTTGCACCGAATTTACCTTCTTCGCATTGAGATTCACATTTGATTCCTGTTTGAAGTAAAATTAAATTTAAAAAAATGGTGAATTCAATCAAATCATATCCATAAGAATATGTATGGAATTAGAAATTATTTGTTTTCTCTATTTAGTTACATGCAGGTTTCATAAAAATTGTCCCAATCACTAGTAACTAATACACTAGATTGTCTACCTTTCCAAAAAGGTTTGCATATACATTTTCCAGTAACTGGATCGCATCCAACACTGTTGCCATCTTGGCATTGACAAATTTGTTCGCAATTAATTCCAAAATAACCGGCCTGGCATGATGATTCGCAAAATTCACCAGTATAGCCGGCACCGCAAGTGCATGAACCTGGACAATATTCAAACAAAACATGCAAAAAAAAAACACCATATAAAAACAACAACTAGCATGCAAAATAATAAAATAATATCAGAGCGGTAATATTTCTAATAAACTATAAAAGTTTGCTTTTATAGTTTAAAAAAACTGCTAGCTGCCTAAATTTCTACTTAGGAATTTGTATAAATGTATATGTACATTTGTAAACACAAAAATACTATGTACATTCTACGTAATATTAATAATACGAAATAAGCATTAGCATAAGCTAACCGTTAATAGGATTACAAGAAGCTCCATTTTTACAGACGCATTTTTGGTTGCATAATGTACCATAGGAATTGTTGCTGCATGGTCGATCGCAATGCTGTCCCGTCCAACCTGGCAAACATTGACATTGTCCCGTTTCTGATGAACACGTTGCATCATTTTTGCCTACAAATATTTTGCTCATTAACCAACTAAAACAGTTCGGATTTCAACAACAGAATAATAAATACATCTGTCCAGTCAATAGAGTCTACATTCTAATAAATAAACTTTTCGAGATTATATTAATTTTCTGACATAAACTTACAATCGCATCTTTGTCCACAATCCTCCCCAAATGTACCAACCGGACATGTTTGACTACAATCTTCACCAGTAAATCCCGGTGTACAAATACAAGTACCATTAAATGGTGAACATTGAGCACTATTTTGACAATTACATGTTCCATGACAACCTTTTCCATACGTATACATTGCACATGGTCGTGAACAGTCTTTACTATTCCATCCTGGTTTACATTCACATTCACCAGTCCACGGATGACACCTATTTATGATAATAATTAATTGGAGAACACTCAATATTTCTTGTTCGAAAAACGCATTGTATACATTTCAGTATTTTCCGAACTGCATTGGCACGTTTTTTGACACTTTGGTCCCCATAAACCGTCAGCACAAATTCTTTCACTGCAATGCCTTCCAGTCCAACCTTTTCCACAGATACATGCACCATCTTTATTTGAACATTTCGCACCATTTTGACATGTGCAGTTGTTTTGGCAATTTACACCCCATTTACCTTCTGGACATATATCCAAACACTAAACAATGAAGTACTTATTTTACATAAAAAACTGAGAACCAGTTAGTTTTCATCTAATTTTACCCGTTCTCCTTTAAATCCTGGTTGACACTCACAAATGCCATTTATATGATGGCAAGATGCGCCATTATAACAATCACAAGGCTGCGAGCAATTCGCACCCCAAAATCCAAATGGACATCGATTTGCGCATACCTGTCCCGTCCATCCATTTTTACAAAAACATTCCGCGGTCACACTATCACAAGTGCCACCATTTTGACATGGACATTTCGATTTGCAGTGGTCGCCATGTGTACCAATTGGACAAAATTCATCACATCTAAGATTAATTGGGAATTATAACATGTAATTATGTAAGCGAAGAGAAGTTAGTTAGTTATTCGTGATACTTTTTATGTCCAGTGAAGACATTTTAATTAGATTTTGAAAAAAAGTAAATCGAACATTGACTATCATGTCATTACATCTGTATCGAATTATCTAACCTAAGTTTTTAGACGAAAACCAACTTATTGAGCATAAATAATATAATTTATACTCAATTCTCCTTTCTACACATTAGATGCTATATAATAAAAACATTCTAAGGGCATACAAAAAAAGTAACGTTAATATATAGCATCATTGGACATAAAAGTTTACTCTAAAATAGTCTTACAATGGTCCAGTGTATCCAGCGAAACATTTACATTCACCCGATATATGATCACATGCACCTTTATCACAACGGCATTCTTCTTGGCATTCTTGACCGTACGTTCCTTCGGCACATTTATTCTCGCAATATTTACCCACCCAACCTTTAGTGCAATGACAATGACCATTGAATGGATCGCACGTAGAATTGTTTTTACATAGGCAATGATTCTGACAGTCGCGACCCCACAATCCAATGGGACAAGCTACAGAATTGATTCAATTATGTAAGTAATAATGCCAATTGCATATTTTTTAAAGGGACGTATCTATAAATAGAGTAAAAATTGATTCTTACAAACATCACAATTTGGTCCACCATAACCAGTTTCACAATTACATGTATCTGGTGCCACACATGTGCCATGTAGGCAATCATTAGAACATACTGGTATACATCGATTTCCCGCTGTGTTTTTCGTATAACCCTTACAACAATCTTCTACCGGTTGAGTTTTTACTAAATTTTGATCTTTATAAACGGTACGAAATTTGATTTTATATTTTGAACAGCGCGGTGGGAAATTTAGACACCATACGAATTCCCGTACTTGATACGGTTGCTCTTCACTTATTCGCACTTTTACTGTATATCTAGGAATTAAGAAAAAAAAGTATTATCAATATATTGACAAATAAGTAAGGATTAGTAACTGATTCTAATTTTCCTTTCTACTCAGTTAAGCAATCAGAAATACCGGCAATATTTACATTATGATTGAATGCATTTTTTTTAATTTATAAAAAAAAATAATTGCAATTAATCACTTAGGTAAGTGCTTTTGTTTTGTTTAAATTCTGAGGTCGATCAATGGATGAATTAATTAGTCATTGAAGAAAGTGAACAAAGAAAGAGCTGTTGTCATTTTCCTTTCTTTGTTCTATTCATTTCAATGTGCTATACTTGTATTTTCCATATACTATTTAATAAACTAACAAAACACAATAATGCAAGTGCAGATAAATAATATTGTTAAAAAAAATTAATTTGCAAGGTCGACAACATTCTACCATGAATTCAAAGAATGAAATTAGCAGGTATAAAGTATGGCAAATTGAGAGTAGTAAATAAGATGGTTCTTGATTTAAATCACGGAAAATAGGAAAATCATCACCTCCCGGATGATTATGTAGACGTTATCTTATATTTACTATTAATATTGCAACTTTAATAATAATAATAGAAATTTTGTAAAACAATAACATTGATATCAAAGACCTGAACAAAGTCTATATGAGTACTTACGTTTCTTGTCTAACACATATATTAGGGCCTTCGAGTAGAGTAAATACTAACTCCGGCAACCATATAATACAAATCAATACAATATGAAAACGAAACATTTTTTCCATCGAAATACTCTTAATTGATAATTTGGCACTTTGTTTTATAATTATTCAAAATTCACTCATTAGTCCTCTTCATTGTTTTGTTCAATATCCATAACAAATAGACGCAACATGCCTGTAAATTGAAAGTTTATAAACTTTATCACATAAAGATCGATTAAGATAAATATTTACTTTTAATGTTATATGGATCAAATATGGATATACAGTGTATATTTTGTTAGTCTATTATTTATTTATCAAATGAAGTGATAGACTTGAGCTATTCAAGCATCTATACGCTACTTATATTAAGCGATGTCTGTCCAATAATATACAGTATATGTATATTGTTTAATCTATAAAAAAGTAGAGTTTATCTCACCCTCTCAGGATTTTTATGCTTGTTATAGTGAATAATTAAAACGACGATACGATAAGTTAAAATAAATAAATAGATTTTACATGTTAAAAAAAAGTACTTTTCTATAGTAGTAAGCTGTGACGATAATAGAAATGTTAACGTATATTCAACAGTAGTGCGGCATATGTATACCCATATACATCGCATTGATTAATAACTAAAGAAAATTATTATTTTTATTACCTATACTATTGTACATAATATTTAGAAATTACTGACACAATTTCTTTTTAATTTAAACAACTACTTATTAAGCTATAGGTAGATTTCACAGACGAATGAATCGCATTAAACGCACCGTCATTTATTATTAATACATTCATATTGGATAAGTAATAATAATGATGGGAAATGAAAGAAAAAAATTACGTTAAAGTAATTTTAGTTAAAAAAGCTAATTTCGTAGAATTAAAATTTTGCATAAATAAAAGAAAGACAATATATTTTTATGTAATAGTAGTTGCAAAAGTTACATTATAAATTGTATACGGCAAGATGTTGCCAAGTCTAGAACAAAATTCGTGACGTATCGAGATGTTAAATTCCAAACTGAAGTTATTTTTCTATATACACGAAATTTGCGATGTCCTTCATTATTGTTAATTATTTTAGCATATATTTTTGTTATTATATATTTTGATTGTCAGTTCAGTTCAGTGTTCTATAAAAACCTTTAGTCTTCGACCCCGTAATTTTTTACGTATTGTTAATGCATGTACAGCATATATTTAAATATTTACATGCAATAAATTTAGTAAATTGTGTTTAACTTTATGATTAGATTAACCAAATTACAAATTGCAAAATCGAGTATTTTTAGAATAACTGAAAAAACATTCTGGCAACTACGCACATGTTCTTTTGATTTTTCTTTGGCAAAAAATGATGTCGCCATTTTATCAGATGTATGTCCACCAGAAGACTTGATAATTGTGCTATTGGTTAAATTATAATTAGCATTTTTTAGCAAAAATCTCACAAAATTAAATTATCACTAAACCTTGAGCGCAGCGCTAGCTAACAATATAAGCTTACAGTTGTTATAAATAACCACAGCAGAATTTTAAATAGATTTTGTAGGTACTTTACATATCTCAATTTAACTGGGAATAAGTATTTAATCTCTCCAAATATATCATTCCTTTGTTTTATACTCAAATCTAAGTCCAAGTATTTAGGTACTAAATATCTACAGAATATAGGTAACAATTACGTTTTTGAGATATGTATATCAAAATTTAAATACTTTTACAAGGTAATTTTTTCGTAAAAAGTCCCTTCTACATAGATTAATGATAAAAATTATAAGCTCAGCAAGTAAAATTTTAGGATCATAATAAAACAAAAAAAAACTTCAATGCCTGCTCTAATCTGTACTGGAAGCTGATGATGATGTACACAAGCGGAAATATTAAATTTAATCATAATAATTGAAACAATGTGAGTCATTCTCATTTATTAGACTAGTACCAGCATTTTTTTTTTTTTGATTTACAATCAATTTTAAGGCCCAAAGTTAATGTTCTCGTTCAATTTTCAAACGAGTATACGTCATGTATATTATGAATTCGGTCGGTCTATAGAACCGAATACTATAGGTATTGAGCCTACTTAAGGAAACAACAATACGTATTTAAATTTTATAGATCTTATATGCAAATTTGTGTTGTCTTTTTGTTTATTTAGCTAAAAAATACTAGACAGCTCTGCACGTATTCAGCAGATGATCAGAAAAAACTAGGCCAGATTTCAATTTAAAAGTAGGTATTCAAAAGTCGGTCATATCCTATTGGAGGATATTCTAATTAGTTTTGGCCAAAAATGGAAAACTATACGGCAGCGTCAAATTGTCTACTGTGTTTTTAATTTGGTACACACCTAAGTAATCAAATTGTAAGTAGAGAGAAGTCTCTTATGTTTATACATATATAAGTGAAATATTTATCCACTTGTTATACAAATGCAAAGTACCTGCTTGTACCAACAAATCATTAAATAAACAAATGATAATTTTTTGCCTATGTAATGAGATTATTGCACGATTGCTAAAATAAACAAAAAAAATAGAGCATAAATTACCACATCTGTTTACGGTTTTTACACTGTAGAAAAATGTACCTTCTCAAAACCAATAATATTATACCATTATCCTTATTCTATAGTCTACAATACTGCGATATATCTTTTAACTCACCCAACTGATAAGAAAACAAAGTAGGCTGGTAGAAGTGGACTGTCTGGTGTCCAGTTAATGGTATTCCATTTGTTGAACTTAATAACTTAAATGAATGTTCAAAACACAAAAGTTCAAGACAGAAAAAATTAACAAAAAGAAATTATAAAAATAATAATAAACTATTCGGTAAACAATACATAGACAGCGAATAGATAAACATAAACACCTAATATAATAGCCATCTTTATCTGTGCCACTACCACAATCCTACAATAAAATTCCTCTTTGCGGACAATTTACAATACCATAATTATGGTAATTATGCGCTGCGCTTAAATGTATGCAATACGCAAGGCACTACTAATTAGGGATGTCAGTCTCGAGATTCGATCTTTGAAAAGATCGATTTTTTCATTTTTTGACTTTTCGGAAAATTTTTAATTTTTCCATCTGATTCTAAAATACTAAATAATCGATTCTGAATTCTTATTCTTATTTAAGAAGAGGGCAATCAGAAATGGCATATACAAAGTACAAACGGTCGCCATGTAATCGATGATCGACCTTGATAATTAGAAATCGAATAGAAAATAGAAATTCAGTGGAAAATGGAAATAGCATGGAAACTAGAAATAACAGCTGAGCAAACACTAGACATAAGCTTTATTGATTGACAATTGACACTATTGACAGTACAACAGTACTATAATTTTATAAGAAAGAAACAATTTCAAATGCGGTTTAATCTTAATCACAACGAAAATCCTACTTTTATAAACAATACATTATAAGAATTTCTTCTTATTTTTCTATCTTCCTTCTTATTAAGAAACAGCTCTTTTTAGAGTATTCGCTATTTGTTTGTAGTTGTCACTAATGTCACTGGTCATATCTATCGGTTGACGTATTTGTATTTGTCTCGCAACACCATTCTGTTCTGGAGTCATCTGTTGGTGATTATTCAAATTCAAACGTTACAATACAATACAAAGGCAAATATTTATATTTGACGATTTTACTCTTATTGTAGAAGTCAGAACCAGTTATATTACACACTACAAACTGATTAAAATACAAAATAACCGATAAAGGTACTAATCACACCGAATCTCTTCTACAAATCAACTTAATTATTAATTTTCCAATTATTCCACTTCATCACTAAAATTTTACTACAGTAATAAACTTAGACTATATTCTACTAAATTGTAGTAATTAATAGTAATTATAGAAATAAGATATAACCACAAAATCAAAAAAAACAGAAAACAAAAAATTATACGTACAAAACCCTATTGACAAGGATTTCTTTTTACCCAACGTAAAAAGGTCTTGTTACATCAACCCCATGTTGATGACGACATCACTTCTGCGGTTGATATTCGAATAAATTATTTAACACAGACTTTTGTCTGTGGTATTTAAATATCTATGCTACAGTGTTTCTCTATTTCTACAGTGGCGCCAAGAGCCTTGCCATTTTTTATTAGTAGGGTGTGTGTGTACTACATACTGTGTAGTCTGTGTAAAGTCGTGCACAAATATGGCGACTGACAGTTGCATTACTTGCAATTCCAGATTGCTCATTGCAGACGGCTTGTGCACAAGAATGGTGGTTTGAAAATCACTTTGCGACACTGTATAAATAGAAACACTGTAATTTATGCATTTCGGATACATTTTGCGAATAACGAATGCATACAGAGTTGCCAGCTTCAAAAATTTTACATGTATTTAAAAAGAGATATTTTATATTAATAAGTTATAAATTAAGTGAAAATGACAAATGTATTATATAATGTTTTTGACGTTTCTATTTAATGTTTATTGAGAAATTAATTTACAATGCAATGTTGAATTTAGAGACGGGTTTTATAGTTGAAATTGATTCAAAACGTTCAGATTAATTAGGTTAGGACTTAGGAGTGTTGATCTAAATGATGTATGATTATATTTTTTGTATATACTTCTGGGTTCTGCATGGATTCTCTGCTTTCAGAAATGATGATATAGTTATAGATAATATATATTTATTTATTATATTACAAAAAAAAACGAACTCAGAAAAAATACAATTCAGGAATTCATTCAAAGTGAATTTAAAAACAAAATGCCACTAAATATGTAAAAAGAATCTAACAAAAATTTTGAGATAATAATTATGTAGTTTTTTTCATTTCCCTCACTTTTCATTCAAACTGCATAATCTACAATTGAATATATAATTATATATTCAATTACGTACATAAATAAATATATAGAAATCAGCAACAATGTACAGATTTTAGAAAAATATATTTCCCAAAATGTATTTTTATACTTATAATATACTGAAACAGTCAAGTAACGAATTGAAATTGAAATGTAGTTGGTACCACAGACAATTGACACGCTGTTAGTCTGTGATTGGTAGAAAGCCAAATACAAAATACAAATTCAGGTAAAAAAAATTAATACACAAGTAGATTGGTTGACCTGTGTATCTATTGTCATGTAGTCGACCCAATACAGACAAACTGTACCTGTACGACCAAAAAATAACCAAAGTAGTTGTCTTGGTATATTGTATTAACAGTTTGCAGCCGGCAAATAATTTCAATTCGAATGGAAGTTCGAATATTTTCAAAGCGTAAAAATATCCTTGTATTCGAATAATGCCCATAGCATAGTATAACATAAAACTGGCGAATTTGTAAATGTAATATGTATACATATTGTATGAGTATAGTTAAAAATAATTCTTCTCCAATTCGGTGCCGAAAAGTGTACTTTTCGGCACCCGTTTTAGTCAATTTGAGTGCCGAAAAGTAGAAGTTTTTCACACCCAATTTAGTGACTTATAATAAAGTAATTTCGTAGTTTTAATTGTTAGTTTATATTAAAATTCATCTTCTAATCTCACTTAATTCCACAGAATCTACTTTCAGCAAAATCAAAACAATTTCTGGATTAAATGGCAGACATAATTAATTTTTTAAGTTAATTATTTGTTGATTAAAATTACCTCATTAGAAAAATTAGCGTTGAATACGCGTGTGAAAAACCGATTCACAAGTGTGAAAAAACCAGCGGTTTTTCACACTTGTATTCAAATATACTATTACTACATCATTTTGTACTTATGAATCTTATCATAGTAAAAATTTAAAATTATTTTTAAAGGCCGTCTAACACTTAGCAGTTTTTTATGTTCATTTTTTGGGTAAAAAATCTAACTATTTAATTTACAATTGATTGATAATTTGATATTTGGTCTGATATATATAAATATTATATCCAAATCCTGAAATTTGCCGACTTCGACTGAAATCAAAATTAAAATCATCAAGCTTTAAAATTTTAATTAGGGTTTTGAATTTTCAATTCAATTAAATGAAAACTGAAGTTTCCAAATTTTCAAGAATTTGAAATTTCAAGTTCAACATTTATTTTCAAAGCTGCTATTTTTTTTTTTAATGTTTCGTCTTGTAAATACGATGTATTGTACCCTAACAGACTTAATAAAAGCAGTTCTATTTACCTATTACTTTATGTATTTAATAGAATTCGAATAGACAATAAACTTTAATAGAGCAATTTTTAAATTTAATGATATATTTAGATTTGAATTGCCCGCCATACGTACAGACTCACAGTCCACGGACACATCGTCTGTGACTGGTTATTTATCTAGAAACATTTACAATTTTCGATTGACAAGCTTGCTTCTACAAATATCCACTAAGTTCTATCTTTTTCTCTCTCACCCTTATTATTTAAAGACCACGAAGAGGGACAGAAATGACAGAACGTTGTCAGAAATCGAATAGTGTCTTTTGTCTGTTTACTTCATCGACTTCCGCCGTGTCTTTCGACTGTCTATTCTAGAATTTAGAAGATTCGCACGTGCAGACATTTTCATTTATTTTAAAATAGTTTATATTAAATTAAATTTTTGTTAAAAATGTCGTCAAAAGTGTCCACAATGTAAGTAAATATTTGTATAGTAATTTAATTTAACTAAATCGTTTTATTTTCAACTTATTTAGAAAACCCATATCGAAGAAAAGTCAACGAATTTTGTTGAAGAAACAGCCGCAAGCGTCAGAAGGCCCAAAATGTGCGGTTTTCATAAAAGGAAGAAAAACTTCGGATAGAGTTCGAAGTCTTTTATTGGATTTGTTTAAAATAAAGAAGCCGCATGCTACTTTATTGAATAAAAACAATGATGTCACAATTTTCGAAGATGCCAAACCAGTCGAAAAATTGTGTCGAAAATATGAAGCTGGCATGTTCATGATGGGAAGTCATTCAAAGAAGAGGCCAAATAATTTGGTTATTGGTCGAATGTATGATTATGAAATACTAGATATGATTGAGTTGAATATCGAATCATACAAAGGTATTCAAGAATTTTTCTCAGCCAAAGTAATGCTAGGTGTTAAACCATGCTTAGTATTTAATGGCAATTGGGAAGAAACACCGGAGCTCATACATTTGAAGTCGTTATTTATTGATTTCTTCCACAAAGAAGATATTGAAGCAATAAATATACGTGGTATTGAGCATACTATTAGTTTTAATATTGCCTCAGACGGAAAAATTTACGTCAGATCGTATAAGGTTTTTTTAAAAAAATCTGGGACAGGTGTACCGCGTGTCGAGCTAGAAGAAATTGGTAAGTTTGCCAAAGAAAGTAAGTAGTTCTAAAGCTAAAAGCTAATTTTCTTTCATTGTTACAGGACCTCGCATAGATTTTACACTAAGGCGTAATAAACTACCAACAGAAGATCTATGGAAAGAAGCTTGCAGACAACCACGAGCAAGCAGTAGTAGTGGTAGAATAAGCAAATCCAAGAATGTCAGTGTTGATGTTCTTGGTAATAAAAAGGGACGAATACACATGGGTAAACAAAATCTAAAAAGTTTATCCATAATTAGAACAAAAGTAAAATAAATTTTACTTTTTTTTTTAATTAGTATTAATAATAAGTGATATAAACAAATTAGAATAGTTACATAATTCAGTAAATAAGTGCAATAACTCAGTCCAGCAGATTTTACGCAGCGCGTAGACTAAAATGGCCTCTTCAATACATCGCGTCATAACGTAGAGGATCGTTAGTTTACCCGTTCTTTAACACGGTTAAAGAACGAATTACTTTAAAAATCACGTTTGAATAATGGACATTATATAATTTCAGACAGATTTTTAAATTATTGCTCATTTATTGAATTATGGTTGTACATAGACTATCACTTGTTGTACATATTTTCTCTTCAATTTAGGCTTAATCTAAATTGCAAATATTTTATAATCTATAGTTATATAATATAATGTATAATTGTCTTACAATTTTTAAGACTATTATAGCATTATATGAATCTATTTGTTACTATCAATTAGTGTACACTGTGCAGATTTTAATTAAATACAGTATGTTTACCAAAAAAGAAGAAAGTACCCCTTTCATCTGTTTCTAATTTATTTTTCTATACATCAATTCAGTTGTCAGCGCATAGCAATACAGTAATTGACAGTAACAAACGTACCTATTATTTTTCTAATATCTAATCTAATTCTAAGTCTAACATAGTTTGTAAATATTTTGTACATTATATAGATATTTATTATAAATCAAATTTTTGTTATTATCAATAATTAATACTAATTTAAATAGTTTTTGCTATGGTTATGGCTGCCTTCGTACCGACTTTTATCACATTGAATATTAACGAATAAAATGGTGCGTCTTCGGCTCCATGTTCGGTACCTGGGCAGAAATGTAAAATGAAATATTGTAGTTAATAGATAATTGATACACTCTATTTTCAATTTAAAATGAAGACATAATATACATATTTTTAACTCTTCATTAACAATCAACTGAAAATAGACGAAATCAACTGTCTTATTCAATATTTATATGCAATTTAAATTTTATTTCCCGAAATTTATGTAAATGTTCCGCGAAATTATAAAATTTTTAAATTAATTTAGTTATATATATATATAAATATATATACTCATTTTATTGATAATATATCGCTATGTTTAATACTTTTGGTTTTTATTTACCAGTATCATGATGTTCTTGTTCTTCATCTCGAAATTTCTTTATAACTTCCAACAATTCTTTATTACTTTCTGGATCATCAAGTAAAATTCTAAGTTGATCATTATAATGTTCAACAATAACTGTTTCAACGGCAACTGTACATGCCATTGCTGCTTTTTCACCAAGCAAAGCACTGCCTAAAAAATAAACTTATAAGATAAGTAAATAGTTTACATTTTTTTTTTGTTGACAGTATGATCTCCAATTTTCAAACCTGCGCCTAACATAAATCCAATGGCATCCCAAATAGGTGAAATAGCAGTAGGTCGCACTCTATGTTTCCGTATTAGCTCTTCAAATTTTGCTCTATGCCCCTTTTCTTGTTCCCACATATGACGAATTAATGGTCCTTTCGATGAGCTACCTAATACAGCCATTTGTCCTGCGTAAATTCTGTCCGCCCTAAATAAATAAACAGACTCTTACTATTCTTTTATTAAATTTTAATAACTGGATTTGATTAGATAAATTTTATTTGAATGTACCCAAGTTCGCCAGCATGATTAACACGTATAATTTCTTCCAAAACGGCTCTGTTTGTTAAATTTCTTATGATTTGTTTTGATAAATCTAACTGTATTTTCCTTTTTGTTGCTAGAAACATTTTAAAAATTGTTAGAATCTATTTATTTATCATAGAAGTTTACAGTCTATGCTATAAGATAATATTTTATCTAGGTTTAATACTAATTCCTATCCTATTTTGATTCATGTGTTGTTTCTTGTTTCTTCCTACTCTGGTATCCTACCCAAATTTTGAATTGAAATAAATTTGTAAAAGAAGAAGAAAAACTTAGGTTGATATTCATATTAGCAACATTTACCATTCTTTTTTTACTAATCAAAAATCGAAGTCAATAGATAAAATAGATTTCTGATTTTTAATTTTAATCAATCAGGGCGAAAATTTCAAGTCCTTTTTAAAATTTAAAAAATTTAAAGTTTAAATTTAAAAAAACTTAAAAAACAAAAAACAAGCGTTTATGTATTTATTCACATTGTCCTGACGTAAATCGTAAATATTTATTGTAAATTTTAATTTAAAATTAATTAATTTCTTATTTCTTTTATCGATTTTTTTTTGCATTGTACGATTTGACAACAGTGCATCAGTTGTGACATTGTCCAATTTTCAAAACCTTGTTACGAAATAAATTTTTATACTGAATTTTGTCTGAGAAAATAAATATAAAGAAAAAAAACTATCGAAGATGCAGGGTATGACATTGCAGTCTCTTAAAAAGCACTCAGCGGTAAGAAAACTTGTGTAAGACGCTGACAAATCAATATCCGATAGTATTTCAAATATAGGATTTTCTAATACAAAAATTACGAGTCCGTTTCGTAATACATTTTTCCTTTTTTTTAATATAGCTTATTCCATTATATGTTTGTATTGGAACTGGTTTGACATTTGCAGTCCTATATTCGGCTAGATTAGCTCTACGTAATCCAGATGTTCAATGGAATAGGGATGGAAATATATCAAATGAGTATTACAGAGACAAACAATACAAGGTATTTTTATTCACATTTTATTTATAAATATATCTTATAAACATTCATTGGATGCTTTTTATTTTTCAGTTTTATGCTCCAGTCACCGGAGCTGCTCCTCCCCAGAGCCAAGCTCCAAAGTATTAAGAAATGAAGATATTCATTATTAGAAAAATATTAATTAAATATGTACTTATAGTGTGATATAGCAAACAGTTATTGAAATAAACATTCTAATAAATTATATGTATTATTTTGTGTAGTCTTTTTCTTATAAAAAGAAAATACAATAATTACTGCGCCATTATTATGTTTTGATGTACAAGAAAAAGTACATTTTTGCCAGTTTAAATGTTAAACTTTAAAATTGATCAACGTACTTTATAATTATAAAAAATTCGATTCAATACGTAAAATTTGGAAATCGACAAAATTTCTCCAATTTCTGCTAGTTGCTTCTTCCAATAAGAAGGTCGCATCGTTGCCGTTTTTATATCAATAAACAGATAATCAAAATATATAGGGTGAAAGTTCAGCAGCTGATATCATAGTCCAAAATTGATTTGTATACACAATTTATTTATTTTTATATATAATATGGCATCACATTGGGAAGAATTTTACGCCACACATTTACCACCAATTGATTTTGAAGATAATAGAAAAATATTACAGGAATTCTGTGATCGACACAATAAAAATAATGAGCGAATTGTTCTAATTACTGTAAGTATTGGATTTTGATAATTTCTGAGTGAAACCTGACTGACTTCTTATCTAATTCCATTTAAATTCTAGTCGGGTGGCACAATAGTTCCTTTAGAACACAATACTGTACGATTTGTAGATAATTTCAGTGCTGGTACACGGGGTGCTGCCAGTGCTGAATATTTTTTCGAAAATGGATACGTTGTTATTTTTATGCATCGACTAAAAAGTCTTGAACCATTTACAAGACATTTCAATGGACAAAAGTTTATGGATATGCTGGAATTGAATGAAACAGGTTTAAATACAACCATTACAGGTACTTCAATATATTGTTATATATTTATTGTTACTATAATAGATTATTTATCACGTTTTTAGTGAAACCTGATAGTGTAGATGTTCTAGCACCAATTCTAGCTAGTTATAAAGCTGCTCAAGAAAATGGTCGTATATTATATGTTAGTTTTACCACAGTATCTGATTATTTCTGGTTATTGAGAGCCGTGACTGAATATTTATCGCAATTCGGATCAAGAGCCCTGCTATTTCTTGTTGCCGCCGTATCAGATTTTTATGTTCCAACGAGTCAAATGCCAACGCATAAAATTCAATCAGGTGGAGCAGCACCAAATATCCAATTACAATTAGTACCGAAATTGTTGGCACCGTTGGTCAGTTTATGGGTGCCACAAGCGTTTGTTGTTTCATTTAAATTGGAAACGGATGAGAGTATTTTAATAACTAAATGTCGAGAGGCCCTAAATAAATATAAACACAAAGTAATTTTTTAGTTCAGTTAGTGAGACGAGGATATTATAGACTGATATCGTGTATTGTGGGTTGCATACCTTAAACAGTCTATTATATTCTCATTTAATAAAATTAATTTGTTTGATTGCTAATTAATTCTATTTACACAGTTGGTAATTGGAAATATGCTTCAAACAAGACGCACTCGAGTTGTTTTCGTTACACCGGAAAGTAATTACGAATTAGTTCTGTCACAGCAGCAAGTTCATAATGGAATGGAAATTGAAGAAGTTATTGTTTCGAATGTTGTTGCCAGTCATTGTGATTATGTAAAATCACAAAAATACTAAAGAGCTATTTATAACAGTATGTAGTAAATGTCTTTCCGCAGAACGTTTCAAGAAACCAGATATATATTTCAGTCAGGGTATTTAAACAAATTACGTACTAATAATAATTTTTAACCCAGTCGCGCGATTTATATTACCGAATTTATTTAACAAAATTTTAAAGTGTATAATATAGCTAAATACAATTTACCTACATGCTATATTAAAGGAGTACATATCTACATATACTTATATATAAAACAAGGGATCATGTAGGGAAACAGAAGAAAAATTGTGCCAAAATTTTATTTTTATTATATTTTTTTATATACATATTTACAGAAAGGGTAAAAAACAGTATTCAATAGAATGTTTGGGCTACAAAGTTTTAGAATTTCGTAGTAAAGTCCCTAAATTCTACATTTAAGTGGGCAAGTTCGTGTTTTGAAAAAGGGTAAACGTTTCATCATAAGATGAAAATTTGAGGTGATTTTATGACCATTATATGTGATTTATAAGTTTATATATATAGCGGGATGTTATTTAGTACTGACTGTCGCACATACACAGATTTTTCTCTTCATGGCCTTCAGATTGTGGTACGTTATAAAAATTTAGGGATTTTACCTAGAACTATATCAAACTAGTAATGTTTTTATAAAATTCAACTGATTTTAAGCCCTTGTTGGTTGGGAAACATTGTATTTAGATCATACGTACATAAAGTTAGAGCAAAAATAATTGTCTGAATGATTAGTGAAATTACAGCTAGCAGTTCAGGCATAAACGGCATAAATAATCAAAATGCCACGTATTTTGGGTTGCATTTTTCAAACAGTCTGTCTATATCTATAATATCTATACAAACAAGAGTTTATCTTGTATATTGTCCACAATGCTCTGGCTTCATTACACATAAATATAAACTAAAACTCTAGCAGCTCATTGTAACATTTATGTATTTTTTTACTGCCAGCATAAGTTTTTCTTCTTGAATTCGTTGATAAGATAACTAACAATCGCACACAGACAATATTTACTATTCCGCGTAACTAGCTACGCTTTAACTTTAAGCGTCTAAGTAGGTATACTCTACAAAGATAGATGGAGCAAAAAACATATTCTTTCCGGAGCTTATAAAAAATGTGTATTAATTAATCACAAGGTCCAAATTACATAGTTTTCCTCATAGTTTCCTGCAAATATGCAAATATCTATGTAATTCTTCTCTGCTGGGTTCAGAAAATTATATAATAGTTGTTATTTTACTTATTTGAGGTTATGTTACATAACACCACAAAATGTATGTAAGCGTGAAATTGTAATAAAAGTAGGGAAAAGGAAAATGGATAACCTATTCATGCATTTATTATTAGTTTATTATTGCTAGATTGAATCATAATATAATATGAATATTCTAAGCCCTCTACGTATTGACCTCAGAACTATTGAAAGGAATTATTTGATGACTTTATTATGAACTTAAACTTGAACATTAATAAATAGACGAATCTCACAGTTTTTATTTTTAAATTTATAATTTAATAATGAATGACCATTGGCGTAACTGTTACGAAAAATAACCATAGTTTTACTTTACCATATTCCAAATAGTTACGTTCGACAGGTAAAACTAACGTTATAACTTGACATTTTGTTATTATTCTTTTAGGAGTACATGTTTTTATATTTTCTTTGTTAATGTATTTCTGTTTAGTGCAATTGTTGCATTATGCACATAATATCATATAAATATTGTACCTATAAAAATATAAAGTTATACATATAATTGTATATGTAATTAAGAATATGTAATACTAGTCTTTGGTGTCCAGTGTCCAACATACATATTATCCTATATAACTTATATACATATAGAAAATATCTATATATTTGTATTGATGTTATTATGTGTGTACATCTTTAGACAAAAATAAAAAAATAAAATGGCGTTAATTTGTTAATTAATTATAACCTAACCTACCCAATACAAACATCTACACCCTCTAAGATAAATTAACATGAACCCAAAATATGATATATTTATTTATAGCACAGACCTCACCACATGTAAGAAAAGGGCTCAGTTGATTTTCTCCCGGAATTACAATTCACTGCGCAGAATTTCTAATGTGTGCGCAAGCACCCGAATATCTCCCTGTGGTGGAAAATTCATTTTAATGGAAAAGTCCCTGGGAAATCGAACAAGCAAGCAGCAACAAGAAGCTAGATTATCTAGCTTAAGCAAATTTTTTTTGTTTTAGTTTTTTCTCGCCTACAAAATAGACGTCAATTTTGACGGTAAGTTTATTAAATTAATTTTTGACTAAACATATACAAATACTGTGAAAAATATTTTCTGAATCAAATAAATAGAAGTATTTAATTTGTTAATTAGACGTTAATCAATACGATTAAAATCTAAACATTTTTTAGTGGTTGTATCGTTAATTTTCCTATTAAAACAACGATTAATTATTTGGAGATTTTATAATTTTGTCTACTAACTATCAGATACATACAAGTATTAAAAAATCGATAAAACCCATAATTAATTAAGTAATTAATCGAACAACTGCTTTAATTGTCTTTCTGGTTTATATAATTTTTTTTTTCAATTTACAGAAAAATGAAATATCATCTGATCATCCTTTTTATCTACTTTTTCCTTTCTTCTCCGCATTTCCATTCTGTCAACGGTTGGGGGGGACTTTTCAATCGATTCTCTCCAGAAATGTTAGCGAATATGGGTTATGGAGGTGGAGGCGGTGGTGGTAATGGTGGAGGAGTAGTGGGACGCGTGGTAGGATCAAGCGGAGGTGGATTCTTGGTAAGAGCGATGACGAGAAAAAGAGAGAGAGAGCAAAACTGGAAATAAATCAACATTTAATAACTTTTTTTTATTTCCCCAAGGAGGATGAATATAGAGGTGGTGGAGGCAACGGGGTATTTGATATTATAGAAGGCGTAGGAGGTGGTGGTGGTGGTATTAGTAATATTGATGGAGTCGAAGAAGAAGATGGCGAACCATGTTATGGAAAACGATGTACTGCTAATGAACATTGCTGTCCAGGATCGGTTTGTGTTGACGTTGATGGAGGTAATTTATCAATATAATTCGTGAAATTAATTAATAAAATAAAAGATTTTATTCATAGTTATTGGCTCGTGCTTATTTGCATATGGTCGTCGTGTTGGTGAACTATGCCGTCGTGATTCCGATTGTGAGTCTGGACTTGTTTGCGCTGATGAATCTGAATTGAATAGGAATGCCAGAATTTGCAGGTATCTATACTAATTAAGAATGCTATAATTAAACTAATTAATTAATTATTTAGACCACCAATTCGCCAAGCTAAACAATACTCTGAAACCTGCCATATGTCAAATGAATGTGACATTTCTCGTGGACTTTGCTGTCAAGTGCAGAGACGCCATAGACAGGCTCCTCGTAAGGTAAAATCACTAAAAACGACAACATAATAGAGTAAAATAAAAATGTAAAGAGACAGACGATCACGAATGTTATGTTGGTACTATAAACTCATAGTAGGGCTGATTTGATTGTTTTTCATCTTTTATTTTAACCAAAAACAGCTGATGTAAACCCAAAATTTGCTTGCTTCGGCAGATAGTTTCGTAGAAAGCCTGGCGCTGGTCCGAGTTACCCTTTAAAATTATTCAAATCAAGCTAGTTAAGTTATTTTATACTACTGACCATAGATGTCGCTGTTTATATCGCAAAATAATATCACTTAGGTAATTGTTTCTTTTTTGTTATAGATTTGTTCATATTTTAAAGATCCACAAATTTGTATTGGTCCAGTTGCTATTGATCAAATATCATTGAAAAGGGAAGGCGAAATGGAGCATACAACAGGTGAAAAACGTATGAGTGCAGTTGCAGGTAGACGACAATGGCGTCCAAAATTAGTAGCTTAATATAATAAGTTTACGCCACTAAATTTTCCAAAAGGCCTTCTTCTAAATTATTCTCTTTCTTTGCTTCTTCGTCTTTTATGTTTTATGATATAAATTTAAACAAAAAAAAATTCATATGCCGACGACAGCGATTGTTTGCGGCCAGTGGCAGCAGCTAGCAAAAAATACATTCTTCACAAACTATTGCTGCCATTTAAATATATATATATATATATACTATATATGTATCTATATAAGTTAGGTAGGTACTTTAACATATATGTCCTTATATTAAATCAAATTATTATTCTAATGTAAGTTATTATAAGTATATCTATATTGGTTGAGGCATTTAAATTAATAATTAACAAAATATTATTATATATGAGCAACTACTATTTAATATCATTAATAATATTATAGCTATATTAAATGTTTACTTATATCGTTAATTGAAACTATAAACTATACATATCATATGATACATATCGAAATTATACCTATGTACTTCTAATTATTAATATTTTATAGTAGAAATTTTAGTCATTTACTCTTAATTCAAATTAAACTTAAATTGAGCATTCAATTCGGTTATTTTCATTTTACAACCATCCTGTATATAACGATTAATAAAAAATGTCACATAACCTAACATATTTGATTCCCAATTTACCGGAAAAGCTATACCTAAATATAATTAGTATATACAAATTAGAGAATTCTATTTTTAACTAGATATATAAATGCATTCCACTAAAAACGCGCATTCCTTTTTAAATAAAATCCTTTCCCAAGGGGAATGATGATGATATGTTCATCATTTTGTTGCAGACCAAATCCCATATCCAGATTGTGCGTGGTTAAGTATATGCAAGAGGATACACTGCTAGAAATAGAATGAATGAATTCTTCTCTGAACAACCAATTACACCTATACAGCTCATAATTTATATCCAGGTGTGTGTCTGTGTGTGTGTGGGTGAATGTCGTTACTTTTAAAAGGTATTAGCACGTGTTAAATTGTGATATGTATATTTTTTCATAGTGATTATATTATGATTACTTCCACTTGTCCATTCTAATTAATTGGTAGTACCACAACAAATTTAAACGTAAGCAGTCGGGTAATTTAGAATATTTTACATTTACCCGGTCGTTAGTGGCATGCTTTGACACTAATATCTTACTAATTCTTTGACATAATCTAATACAATATGTCAGTTTAAATGATGTTGTTTGTTTATGAATGTTTAAATTTCATAGTTATTTAACTAAAATTTTAACACAAACACAAGAAGATCGAGATGGATGTACAACAACAAAAATAATCTCAACTTTGTCTTAATTCCCAAAAATCACAGCACATGAATAACATGACTGAAAATCTCTTGAAATTGACTATACTTACAATATAATTATCAAAAAAAAATGCCCTGACAAATTGGCATGTTTAAATGCGCAAAAAAAAAGAATTAAACCCGAGAATTTACAGTCTTTTGTTAATTCTGATTTAGTGGGTGGTAGTATGACGTGTATATACATATGTGTATGTGCATTTATTTGTATACAAAATTAAACTTGGATCGTTCGTGACAAATGAGACGCTCATTTACCGGCTCGACGACAATTTGTAGACACTGTAGCATTTATACTGGAGCGAAACCTTTTTTTTTTTTTGTAGGTACCATAAATCTTGCTTTTAATAGTTTTTTGGAATGCACGTACGTTGAGCCATATTCACAAATTTCCAGGTTTTGTTTCAGACTGGTTTATTTGTTTCTGGTTCATCATTCTATTGCTTTTATTATGTATATTTTTTACGAGTTTGTTATATTTATTGACGTATTGTTTGCCGTTTTAATGCAATTTTTGTACTAACGTAGAATTTCAGGTGTTTTTATGTTGCTGGTTTAAAGAAATTTAAATGTCATTAATGAAAAAATGTTATAGTTATAAGGATGTCTTTAAGTTGTTTTTGGGCTTGATGTTTAAGAACTGTTCTTCACAATAAATTCATTCCAATTAATCAAGTTTAATTTATGTGCTTTTCATCAATTAATTAATTATTATTATAAAATTAACCTCCAGTCAGTTAGTTAGGCAACTACAAATACGCTATTTTTTTCAATAGTTCCATGGAATTGCTAATGCTCCTATTTCTATTATTAGGATATAAATAAAGTCTTTACTTTCCCTTGTTATTACCTCATCCTTATTCAAAAAAGCTTATAATAAAAGACGCACAGCCGTTTTGACTTGGATGTCGCCGTTCTTTTTCCATTTTAATTTATGAGAATGTTCAATTTCTAGGGGGATTGAGTTAAATGGAAACATTTACAGTTGAAATAGAATTCATCATCAGAAACGCATCTCATCTCATCACCGCCGGAAATAACATCTTGAAAATTCGGCAACAGTTGAGTCGGCTCTTTAGCCACCCCATAAAAGAGTAGTAACAGTTAATAGGTGATAAATTGCCCCTATTTATTAAACACGGTATTTATTTGCTATATAAACAAACATATGGAGCTTAGGAAATTATAAAAATAAAAAATATTGAATTAAATACTGACAGTGGCGTAGCTGTGTAGATGCAATAAAAAACTAAATGGTTTGTAGCCTTAAAACATCATAAAATTAGAATTTTACACTTGGTTTTCTTTTTTTTCTCTCTCAGTAAATTTCCTCTCTGTTCCTACTTCTGTTATGTTGAAACTTGGCAATTAATTTCAACTAAATCATCATGTGATATAAAATAAAAATCGAAAGGCGGCAGCAGGCCACAAGCCGATTATTTCGTACTCTATTTCCCAATTAATTAATTATTTAAAGAAAATATTTATTGCGTAAGATGATTTTTAGATAAATCGATTAGATTTTTAAAAATAGGTTTTTCTTTTTACGTTTTTATTGAGAACACAAATTCTATCTACATACATACATATAATAAGTTAAGGGGAAAGTGACACTAGACATGCTTTCTCTCTCTCTATCTATTCAAAAAGTTGTTCAGCTGTTTGCTTTATATCATTTTTAACGTTTCTATTCACATCCCGCACCACGTATAAAGAGAGTGAGTGAGACACTTTTTTAAATGACGATTTCCTGCCGTCGTCAGCTTAAAATGAAAAATTCGAGCATAATGTAAATCTTTAGTAAACGTATATGCTGCTGTCAATTCTATTCCGAGTGATTTAAATGATTCTTATTATTTGATATTACGAAATGTATAAGATAAATCACATCACCATTAATTTAATTTAAGTATTTTCCTATTTTTTGTTTCGATCCAATCTTCGCAATCATGTTAATTTAAGAAGATATATTAATATCTTAACCTATATTTTTTTTGTCTGTAAATAATACCAAATCGATATTGATAGGAATTAATTTGTTCACACTGTAGATATCTTTATATACTTATTTAAAGAATTGTAATCGATTATGACGACAATGAAAAATAACAAAATAAAAAGTCTGAAGATTAATTTAGTGGCTTGTTTTGTTGCAAGTGCGAAGTGATAGATTTACATGGTTGTTACCGTATTCATTCCCGTATTCTTTTTGCCTCGTATTTTTTTTTCCTTTTTTTGTTTTTTTATGCATGTACTTACCAGGGAATGTTGCTGTCAATCTCACTTATTATTGTTATTAGCGTATTTTTTTATTGCTATTTTTTAATGACCAAAAATGGCGCGACTATAAAATTCAAATACTGAGATTGTAGGTTATGTTCATAATATAGGTTGCCTATATCTTGAAATGAAAACAAAAGCGAATAAAAAATGTACCATTTAATTAAAATAAAACAAAATTAAAAAAAAGAAATGATAAAAATGAACAACAATGTCTATTTTCTACACATAAATAGATAAAAAGAAAAGGACGGAATATATATACAAAATAATAAAAATATTAATAAAACAAACAAAAAAAAATTACACAATTAAATGCATTTAATTTGATTAAATTTTGAAAGCATCTTGTCTTTAGATAAAAAAAAAAAAAAAAAACAAGAAATGATGTGGAAAAGCAAATCAATACGTTCAGTAAACGATTTGTTAAATTTATTTGTTTTTTTTTACAATTCTGAATTAGCCGAGTTCAGAAAACGGCACCGGAGACCTCATAGACAACATTGCAAAATTGAATATCACGGAAAATATTGAGATAGAAATATTGAATTATTATCGGAAACGTCTGGATCAGTTTTTTTAACAGCAACAGCAGCGGCAGCAGCAGCAGCAGCACTCATCACTAAAAAAGGAATCGGATTTTGAAACAATGTGAATTGAAATGTCATTTCATTGTGTATGCAATCAAAAAGTTCAGGAACTTTATATATTATGTATTAAATACATGCATACAGTTAAATGCATAAGGATGTGATACTTAGTGAAAAACAGTATACCAACATTACAACTACGATTCAGAGAAATTTGTTTACATTAAATTAATGTAAAATTTGATGTGTTGAAATTGTGGAAATTGTGGCATTGAAATGCAGTGCTAGCAGAGTATATATTTTTTCTTGCTCATTCAGGATTTGTTTAATATTTAATAATATGAATCAATTTCTTAGATAATTTCGGAGAACTGTTTAATTTCTTTATTTTTGCTATTATCTTGACAGATTTGATTCTTTTTCAATTATAAGTAGTTATAGTAACGTTTCAATTGAAAATATAGTTGTCTCTGTTGTAGACAAATAAAAAGCGAGACAAAAACTCACCAGTCTTGTTATTTGAATACGTTAAACATATCGAAAAAAAGAGTTAAAGTAAAGATTTTTTTATCTTCGTCTGTCTTGACGATATTAATAATTTTTGAATAAATCTTCAACAAATGTATTTTTTCTTTAAAATAATTACCGTAATTGAAAAATTCTAAATGTAATCAATTAAAATATCAATACAATTCCAAAAAATAATATTGGTAACGTTGCACAAAAATTGTGACTTTGTGAACGGTGACCTAAGATCACATCCTATTGCTTTAAATTGTATATTCTGCATATTTGTCTAGATTTATCGTTACGTCATTGTCAATATTTATCATTTAGGCATACAGGACTTAAGGGTATGTTAACATGTGCTTCATCTCAAGAACAAAGAACGCCTACGAGTAATTGTCTAGGCAAGATTTTTGCCAAAGTTATCAAAGGAAAACGCAAATTTCGACTTTTTTTTTGCTTACTTCAGCAAAAATGAGACCCAATCATATACAGGCGCGTGCGCTATTGATATTATTCAATTTCAAACGAATGCGAACACATAGTAAATAAAGAGAATTTTGAAAGCAGAAGTCGAAAAAAAATTTGAAATGAAAATTCCTAATATCAGCAACGAACTAATAATGTTTATTCCATAGCTACTTACTGTCAGTTGGAGCCCAATAAGATGGATATCTAACAGCAGTATTTGGTCGTACATTACATGGATTAAATGCAGCTGAAGGATATCTAAATCAACAAACAAACAGCACTTGTAATAATATTCTAAGTGTATAATGTTAAATAAATTAACTTACCCTTGCTGTTGAGGATATCCATTAGAATTACATGAACTATACAATGCCAATTGATTTTGATTAAACCATGTTGATGGATCATATCGGGAATATGGTGATGGACAACTACCTGTTGCACCTCCACCACCACCACCACTAACACTACTTGGAGTATGAGAACTGACAGGATGATATGTTCCAGATGCAGTTGCTGTTGGCGATGTTGCAAATAGATTCCTTGCTAAATTGTGATGATGATGATGTTGACTTAGTTGATCGGCGAAATATATTTTTGAATGATGAAACGATTGGTGATGATAACTATTCGATTTGTATGGTCTTTTCATACGTTTCCGTCGCCGAAAATTACCATTCTCAAACATCTCCTTATATTCCCGATCCAGTGTCCAGTAATTACCTTTTTTCTCACTGTTACAACTACCTAAACCTCCACTAACACTACTACTATTGTCACTACCACCACCACCATCTTCTCTAGGCATCTTAACAAAACATTCATTCAAACTTAGATTATGTCTTATGGAGTTTTGCCAGCCTTTTTGATTTTTTTGAAAAAATGGAAATTTCGCTATGATAAAAGAATAGATTTCTGACAAAGTTGCACGTTTCATTGGAGACGATTCAATTGCCATAGCGATAAGAGCCACATAGCTATATGGGGGTTTTGATTGTTGTGAATTATTGTTGTTATTTAAAGATGCTGCTGTTGTTGTCGGTGGTGATAGTGACGCAGAGGTAGGCGGTGTGGAAGAGGATGAGGAAGACGACGATTGTTGTTGATGTAACTGGGGGGAATGTTGTTGTTGTTGCTGTGTCTGTTTAATAGATCGAATAGACTCTGATGATCTTGCAGAATTTATTTGATTATTATTAATTGCCGATCGTTCGTGATAATTCAGTGACGTCGTCGAAGGAGTGAAAGATGCGGATAGCTGATGATGAGGGTGTTCATAATTATTGTTCTCGCTGACGACAATTGTATTTGGTTCGGATTTAATTTTCTGTTGTAAATCGTGCGTATTCGAATGATTGTTTAAGATAAAATCCTGAGAATAAGATACGAAAAATAAATCTGTCCGAATTGAAAAAAAAAAAAAAAAACAACCAGAATCCTATATCATAACAATTTTTACAATGTGTTCTTTTAGTTTAGTAATCGGGACTGACATTTTTGTGTTATTTTTTTTAAGATTCTTTAAACAAGAAAATATAATTTTTAATATCGTTCTTCCAGTAAGAAATAAACAAACATTATACTCAAATTGAAATCAGTACTTACCCTTGCAAAAATAATATGGGGTCGTAGAATATGTTCATTATCAACACCACCACTACCACGTCCAATAAAACTACTAAAAGCCTCGTTCATATTCCACATAAAAACATTTTATTCTCACTATTTTCAAAAATCAATCTAACCATTCAAAGAAAATATTCTTGTTGTGCTTAAATTTTAAAACGTGCTAATTGTTGAATGTATTTTAAAAATCAAGTAGGTAGCGACGGTACTAAGAAAATTAAATTGGAAAAACATATTTACCAAGTCACTTCCACGCCTTGTGTTTCAACATTTAGTACCGCCTATCATACGTGTTGTCGTCACTTAGCTAACTATGCGTTTTAAAGGGAAACGAGGAGTGGTTTGAGTAAATCCCACCCATTATTTATTACATTGTTGCGTTTATTAGACATCACATAGCTAGGTAATATGTATTTTTATTCTGTTGTATTTTTAAGAATTTAAAATAAAAAAAAATTAAAATTTTGGAAGGAAAAACATAAATTGAGTAATTTTTTCTTCTAAATGTAATAATAAGTGTTAAGAATTGTACGTAAATTTGATAACATCGCAATAAAAAATTGTTTATTTTTATTTTGCAGTTATTATTTATTTAATTTATTCAAATCTTACCTTTCAAGTTAACTTACTCATGATATTCTTTGCTGACCGATTCTATAGACGTTAATTTAAATCATTTTTGTGGCTACTTTCTATTACACACATTTACCTACTACGAAATTATTTCTTTATACCCGCCCACGTAATAGGCGTGTTCTTTAAGTTACCCTATGTTTGAATGATATTGACTTTAATTACTATTTTAGAACAGTAAATAGTCAATATATTGAAAGTGTTGCTTGTTGACAACTAATGAAGTCAATACCAATTCAATAAGCAGTTAAATATAATCCAGTGTACAAAAAGATTAAATGCATAGGACATACGGGATAATCTTATTTGAAAATACGTTCACACACATAAAAATCAAAAAAATATATATTTCCTTTTTTTAAGTAGACATATGTATAGTTATTCACAAACAAGAAAATTGTACGAAATATAAACTTTGAAAGAAAAAAAAAACTAAAGTAAGTGAAAATATACAGGGTTATTGCAAATTTGTGATTGGAGATTTAGGAAATAAAATGGAACACCCTGTACAATATACAATGTGTAAATATATACACTAACGTATCACATGACAACAATTAATTAAATCTACAAGATTTGGAATTTGGCTGAAAAGGCAATCTTAAACGATCGATATTCAACAAAGTTTAATTGGTCATCTAAGATGCCTTTTAAACAGCTCAATATCAATAAGAAAATATCAACAGTTTTTAAATTATAAAAAATATACATACATTTGTAAGTATAATATAACTGTAAATTATAACTACACTATAAAATACTTAACGATTCCGTTTATATGAATGATTTATGAATTTATATTGAGACAAGTAGCCAAAACTTTGTTTATGTACTTAATTGATTCGATTTTCAGAGAAAAAAAATATTTTTCTTTAATGAATTTACTTAACTTTTAAAAACTATTTTATAAATTACTATTACTTGTAAATGATTAATTAGTTACAAAATGAAAAATTTATTAACAAAACAACACATAACTTATATTATTAAATAATATAGCTTACCTTAGTCCTATTAAATCATTGCCTGGCTTGATGTGGATGGTTGCTGATAATCAATTTCTTGTTGGTCTCGAACAAATGCACTACAACGCCAACTGTAGATATTTGGCTGTAGAGAAAAAATGATTAATTATAACCTTACTTTTTGGCATCATAATTAAAATTGATGATAGAAAATCGACTGATTATTTTAATCATCTTCTGTCTAAAAACACAAGGAAAAATCAATCTGTAGATGTACTTATGCCATTTTAGGACTACAAACGTCAAAGGGAAAGGGGCATGCGCAATGATAAAATTTAAATAAAAATTAATCGAACACCGCTTTGAAATAGGTAAATCACTGAAATGTAACTGATACCAGCTGTTTTAACTTCCTAGTTTAATAACCTTAATTTATACTATACTTAATAACCCTGTCTAACAATAAATTATATAAAATTATTACCAGTCGTGCTGAAACTGGAGAAAGAAGTGCTTGCCCAGGCAACGCCGTATTGTTCCCAGACTGCTGCCTATCAGCGGAACCATAAGTATTCTGCAAAATTCGTCTTTTTATCACTGTCCCCTCTACTGCAGATGAATTAGGTCTTTTATTATTATTTCCCGTTAACCTATTGGTTAAATTGGTATGGTTCCTTTCATCCAAATTCAACAAGTTATGATGTCGTTGTGATAATAGATTAGCCTGAGAAAGATTGAGGTTCATATTAAGCACAACAGCAGCGGAATTGCCTGGATGTTTTCTTTGCTTTCTCTGTGGTGATGTATACTGACGTGGTGGTTGGTGTTGTGGCACTTGAAATTGATGAGGTTGAGTTGAGGGTTCCTGACAACAATATACTCGATAATTATATTGTCCATATCCCCATATTAGGCATACTTACATTTTCAGAATTATTCACCACACTGCTAGTAAACCTATTCATACGTTCATGTATAGTATCTGGCCGATATGTATTTAAATTTTTTTGATATGAACTTTCAACGGTCAATAATTTCAAATGGAATGTATCGTTTGATATTTCACCTGGTCTCGCTCCTTTGATTTCCACGTTCATCATATTGGCCAATTGTAATGTAGAAACAAAATACCTTGAAAAGTAACACGGTGTTTTGAGTGATATAAAATACACAAATTATCAAATAACCAACCTTACGACTTCAGCTACAGGTTTGCCACTAACAAATGCACTGAACGGCTTTTCTTCTTCAACATTCATAACGTTAACAATATTTGAACAATATTCATTTATGTCGAAATCTTGATCATTTAAATTTTTCAATTTTGGTGTTAAATATCTTTTCCATTCTTGAACGGTTACAGTCATTTCCTCCATCTTTTGTTCTAAGTAATTATCTACTTCTTCTCTAAGTTTTCTCACTTTCCTAGAATCACAATGGGCATTAATTTATTAAAGTAAAACTAGTTACTAGATTTACATACTTTTCACTGGCCGTTTCCTCTCTTGACACGTTTAAAGTACCAATACCACTATCTTGATTTTCTTAAAATAAAAATAAATTATTAATTACTAATCATTATTATTTGACAACAATAAGTTACCAGAGCCGCTAGATTCAATCTGAGTAGAAGTAAAAGGCGGCTCTGTTGGAGTAGAAGTAAGAGACGGCTCTGCTAGAGGAGCAGAATCGGAATCAGTAGGATTTGATGCGTTAATTATTTCCGAAAACTCATTTTGATCAAATATACCACTATCTCTAATGTCTTGTGTGCCATTTGCAGATTTATCTGGTGTCGTTATTGCTGTCTTATCAGCGTCATCTGTACCTTTATAATTTGACAAATTTAATAAGCTTAATGGAGCTGTTCTCCCAACCGATGTAATGCAAAAGTTATCGTTAATATTTTTTAACCATCAACAACTTACCTTGACTCATTTCTTGAGTCAATGCTTCTGAAGTTTCAGTTTCAGCTGTTGCCTCTACATTTTTATCACTATCACCATCTACTTTACGTTTTTTCGGTTCAGATGTGTCACTCTATACAAAAAAAAAATGGCAATAACACATATTCAACTTAAACATTGTTTAAACTGACCTCTGTAACTTCTTTCTGTACTCGTTTCTTGTTTGCTTGTTCAAAATTTATTAAACTTAACCGTTCTTTGTAATCTTTAGTTTTTCGATCTTTATAAACAACAGTCTCCATTGCCACGTATTTTGATTTCACTTTTGGTTTAAGGAATTTATTTTTTTGATATAATACAATAAGCATACCGTTCGATTCTTCTGCATGAATATTTCTAGTCGATTTTTTCGAATCTGTTTCGTTTGTAGGCACAGTCTCTTCTGATCCATTATCAGTGTCATGATGGTCAGAGATTGCTGCTTCAATTGATGGAGTACTAGATGCTAATATATCTGGTTCTGGAATGTTTGCAGTCGTTTCTTGACTGTTGTTGGCATCTAAAATTAATGTGAATGATTAAAACATAACTTTTCGTTTAGTTTAGATTGCGCGTTCGCTTTTACCATTTGTTTCAATTGCTTCGGTATCCGTTTCAGTTGTATCATCCTCTTCTTCCAAAGTTTCCCCAATTCCTGAATCCGGCCTTAATTTTGAATTGGGGCGCTCAGCACTTTCCTTGGATATACTTCCGTCTTCTTCTGGCTCTGGATCTACGAAATCGATATTTCAAACTTATTTAACCATATTGAAATCAAATTGGTATTTACCTAAAAATTCATCAGGAATATATGGATCAAATAAGCCATCATAATCTTCTTTTAATGGATCCACGACTAATGTTTGAAATGTAACATCAGTAAAATATTTCCTTCCTACCCAATCACGTCTTGCCCAAACCTAGAAATAATTTATGGATATTTATTAATAAAACATTGATCAATTTGCAAGGATAATTACAAGTACTTGATTAGCACGTTTCTCCTTTAATTTCAATGCTTCGTAGAATCTTAATACTTCTTTTGTCGTTCCTTGTGGCATATTTTGAATTTTTCTTTTTTCATTAGCAAAAACATCACTTTCAAATTTTTCGTACTCTTCGCGATACTTTTCGTATGGAACATCGGCATCAAGGTTATGATTTAACATCCACTTGCTTCTATGATATAGGGAAATACGTAATTTTGCTATTACAAAACTATCATTGTCTGGTAAAATACAGCGATCATTTAAGTCAATGAAATGTCTTATGAAGTTATGACCAATTAAGAAACGTTTCGTTGTATTGACTTGAGTTGGTTTACTCAGATCATAAATAATTTCATCACCATTATCACATGGATACGGTTTATAACGTAAATCTTGTGTATTAAATTCGGATACAACAACTGAGTCATAAGCACTGTTTTCTTTTTCTTCTGCGAAACATATAAAATAAAATATTATAGATAATATTTCAATAAATTTTATGTATTTAAACCTTCTCGATTTGCTTCAATTCTCCACCTATCCAGCAGTTTATTGTTAGTTTCGAAAACCACCTTTGGTTTGGTATATTCATTAAGATCTTCTCGCTTTTTTACATGAAATAATTGAAGCATTTGCATTTTTGCTTTTTTAATTTCATTCGCATAATCAAGTTTACGGACATTATCAATGACCGATAATTTAATTTTCTTCCTTTTACCACGATTTAATCTCTCCTCTAACTTTAACGTTTCGATTTTATGTTGTTCAAGGACATTTGGATCAACACTAAAATAAACATTATCAATGCGGATTTATTCGAAGCTAATTATCTGTAACATTATCATTTCTTATATCAGAGTTTTTCAATTGGTTCAATGGAATCATACCATTATTTATAGATCTTAGAGATTTCAACAATTTTTCATAGATCAGGATCCAGATGGTGGATCCTGCAGACTATTGCATCATTGAATATTAGATAGTTTTATTACAGAACAACCTAATCCATGAAAGATGGTTGGAATTCCTAAGATTTGTATAACTAATTATGTGTAAGTGTATTTTTACCTGCCCGATTTCATAATCATTTGTTGTTCATGTTGAAATATATCTTTTTGAATTACAAGTAATCCATCCCATAAACTATCAACATTTTTCGCATACAAACGTCCACAGGCCTGAAGCATTAGAGCTTCTTCGGCAAAATTAACACGAACAATACCATTTTTTAAATATGTTTCCTGATTTCGATTTGATGCTAATAAGTTATCCAAAACCTATAATTAATTAATTGAGTTTTCAAATTTGCCAATCAAACAAATCAAATTTAATTGAACCTGAGATAAAAAACCATCAATTTCTAGCTTTGATTTTTTGCATCGTTGATCGATTTCTTTAATCAAGTGCCCTTTCGGCGAATTGTTAATAATTTCAAGTTCTTCCTGATCTTCATCCATTTCTGTTTATTTTGTACCAAACTAAACACCGGCTACAATGTCACACTCTCTTCTTTAAAATAACTTGAATAAATCTTTAAAAATTGGGCTACTCTGTAGTCGCATAAGAATCAACATGTGCATTTGTATTTATTTACAAACTTTCCCAAATATTTTGCTAAGTAAAAAAGGACGCTTTACAAATGTAAAAAATGGCCCATGACATTTGCATTGACATTTTATAATTTATAATACAACGTTGCCGCTGGTGGTCATTATGATTATACAATACCCACCCACACAATACCAAAGAATCAAAGACCAAAGTAATATTTTTGTTTTTACTTTTTCGCCCATAGGTTTAATTGTTAATAAATATATAATTTTAAAAATACCAATCTGTTGTTTATTCAGTGACCCATTTAGCCATTTATAAAATCTGATATATAAAATTAACAAATACCAAACCAAACAACTACCAAACTAATTAATTAAATAAAAATTAATTTAATATACATACACATATTTATATAAATGGGATACATAGTATCTACATTTGATTTAATAGAGTAGATTAAACTTTATAATACATATATTATTATATACATCTGTATCATTTTTTATTTCAAGAATTAATCTTATTAATCACTGAATTTCAATTCGCTCAATTATTGTTCTACGACCTACGAGCCATCTCTGAGAGGCAGCTGCAAATTGTATTGCATAAAATATCGATGCCATTATGCTTACTTTAGTATAGATGGCACTGCATCAGATAAAATGATTTTAAAATTTAACAAAATTAAACATGAAAACCATAAAAAAATTAAATTCTGTAGTATCAAGGACAATTAATTTTCAACCTTATTGGTGTCTACTTCCGTGAATTTGTGTATAACTCCTATCTATGTTTTATTTTCTACCATGACAATGCACGGATATTACCGCTGTTACTATGGCAACTCAATACTATACAAATCAAATTAGCGGCTGATTCATTATCCGAATTGTATTCTGCTAATTCTAATTATGAACTGTTATTAATTAATACATATATTAACATAATTAATTAATATGAAGCTGAAAGTAATTATTAGCGAAAAATTGGATAAAAATGAACCGATTACTTGTGTTGCATGGAATAACCCAGAAGAAGTTTATTCTATTAGGTACCGTACCCCGTTTTTAACAGAGCAATTTAAAATACTCTCATTGGAATTATTTTTTTTAAACAGTGATGCTAATGATTTCATATCATGGTCCATTTCTAATAATTTTCCAAACAAAATTACATATTTAAAGAAGGATATTTTCGCTACTGATATGCAATTTATTCCTAAAATTGCTTCATCACTTGGTAGACATTCTGATCTAATTCTAGTTACATCGGCAGATGGAAAGTAGGTTTAAATGTAACTTTAAATTAATTCTTATGTATGTTGATGTTTGCGTTAATTAATAGATTCCATTTAATGAGTAAAAATGGTGGAATTGAACGTAGTGTCGAGGCTCATAAAGGTGCGGTTTTAGTTGGTCAGTGGAGTAATGATGGAACTGGATTTCTTACAGGCAAAACGATTTTATTAATTAATATATTATTATTTATTAATAATTGCCATTTAAAACTTTTTAACATTATTTTCAGCTGGCGAAGATGGCAATATTAAAATATGGTCTAGAAATGGTATGCTACGTTCAACTGTAGTTTATAGTGACAATTCAGTTTATGGAGCAACGTGGTCATCAGATAATCAAAGTATTATTTACACCCAAGGAAAAAATATTGTAGTTAAACAATTAGCACCAAATACTAAACCTCTTAAAGTATTAACAGTCGATTCGTCTCAGTTCATTATTCTGTCACTTATATCCATCAATTTTCCCAGTGGAAAGCACACGACGGATTAGTACTATGTTTGGCAAACAGCCCTACTTCGGACACCATCGTATCCGGTGGTGAAGATTGCAAATATCGTGTTTGGGATACACATGGCCGTCCAATATTTTCCAGTGTCCATCATCATCATCATATCACATCTATTGCATGGGCACCGAGTGGTACTTTGTTTGCTATTGGTTCCTATGATACTGTGAGATTATGTGATGCATCAGGAGTATATTTTGTTCAAATTCTTTCATTGAAAATATCTATATAAATTGCAGTGTCTTTCTTGTAGTGGTCAAGATGTTTAGAAAAACCAAGTACCGGTACGATTTACAAATTGTCTTGGTCAAATGATGGCACTCAATTTGCTAGTGCTTGTGCTAATGGTCATGTATTATTTGCTCATATAATTGAACGACATGTACATTATTTAAATTACAGGTAACTTACTTTGGGCAATTTTTAAATTTCTAAACATAAAACCAAAACATTTTCAATTAATTTTATTAAAAAAGCATCACAAAAATGAACACAAGAATATTAACATAACCTAACATATCTTCTGTTTTTTTTCATATTTATGATTTATGTAATTAACCAATTATACTAGCAACCAGAGATACATGAATTTGATAACTAAACTTACAGTATAGAGTACAATACATACAAATTGAAATTTTAATAATTTTAGTGGGAGTTTAACAGAAAGAAAAGTAATGACAATAAAAAATTCATTGGATGAAACAATGGAATATTTAGAACTACCTGAACGAATTATACTAATGTCAATGCGCTATAATCAATTGGTTTTAACCACACCCACACAATGCTTTATTTATAATACAAATAACTGGAACACTCCATTTATATTTGATTTAAAAGATGGTACTGTTATGCATTTGGAATTAGCGGAGAAGTAAGACGAAACTATGTCGATCTAGATTCGAAATTGTACTTTTTTGTATTCTAGACATATGTTGTTGGTAGAAAGAAACACAGCAGAAATTTATAATTATCAAGGAAAACTCGTTGGTCAGCCAAAATGGCCGAATATGCATTTGGAAAGTTTGAAGGCGTATTTTATATCAATATCGAATGATACCTTAGTTGTTCGAGATATAAACGATACAAAATGTAAAATAGAAAACGGCCGGATATATCTGATTCCTTATCTCTACATTTTATTCATTTTTGAGAACTTTTCTTGACATTTTTTTTTAGTAATTCATGTAATTGATTTAAGCAATAATCGATACACGAATGAAGCAAGAACAATTCAACATAACACACCTATTATTGAATTGGCCTTGGATCAATCTGGACCAGCTCCAGGACGTATTCTAGCTGTTTTAGACAAATCTCATGATTTACATATTGTAAATATTCGAAGTGTTAATAAAATATTTTCTAAATTAGGTAGTAAGCAGTATGCTAAATATTGAACAATTAACTGAAATTCCTTGCTACATTTAAGGACGAAAAATTGATTATTTTAAATGGAGCGCAACAACAAGTAATCTGGCAGCAATACAAGATTCTCAATTAATTGTTTGGTATTGTCCAACGGCAGCTTTTAGTCAGAAATTATTACAGCTGTGCTCGTTTCATTATGATGCTGGTGATTTAGGACGGAATCCAAAAATTAGCGATTTCATTAGTAGTTCCATATCAATTCGTAGAGCTGATGGTTCTTTGGTTAATGTTGCTTTATCACTTTATCCAGAATTAATAAAAACGTACCTATCAATTTCTTTGAATAGAATATTGATTAGAATATGTAGAAAAAGTCAAATATTCTTTATGGGACATCGCACTGAATAAATTATCATTGTTTTAAGGAAAATTGAAGATAATAAATGGACAGAAGCATTGGATTTATGTAGAATTATAAATAATAATATGTTATGGGCATGTTTAGCAGTCCTAGCTACACAATCTAATAGTGAAACAATAGATATCGCAGAAGAAGCTTTTGCTAATATAAATTATTTCGATAAAGTTCTATTCATTCAACATATAAAAGTAAAATCCTTACGTATCTATAAATATTCAGAATATAATCAAATTGCTTTAAACATATAGACTTTACCAACAAAAGCTGAACGGAAAGCTCATTTATTATTGCTTGGCGGTAGATTTGATGAAGCCGAATCTATTCTACTTCATAATGGGATGCTTTCTCAAGCGATTTATATCAATATTGATCTGCATAAGTGGTCAAGGTAAATCTTAGTGTCATTTAATTATGAATGAAACCAAACCTATTTTTGTAGAGCATTAGATTTGGCAATCAAGCAAAAAACTAATATCGATACGGTGATCTTTCTGCGAGATCAATATTTAAATATGCTGGGAAAATCTGAAGATAATCCGCAGTTTTTAAAAATAAAAGAATCGGTATGATGGGGATAGTTAAAATCGTTAAAAATGTTTAATTTTTTGTTTTGTTTATTCTTTTAGGTAGTTGTAGATCCAGAGGCAATTAAGAAGAAAATTACAAAAGATTTAGACAACGATGTTCACATATAATGTAAACTTTTTCAGCGCATTCGCCATTTTTATTAAAATAAAATGAAATGATCTGGTAATCTACATTTTCTGATTAAATGCAAAGAAACAATAACCAAATTAAGGAGATTTTAAATACTTGCTTTTTATTAAATAATTCTTAGACAAAAACATTTATTTTTCTATTAATAACAACACAATAAAAATAAATGATTTTTTTACACAAAAATATAGATACATTATTCACAATACAATTTTTGATTAATAAAATAAGTAGACAAATTATTTTTTTTAAATTCCTTAACGATCAAACATTTCATATAATTGAACCAAAATAAATACAATTTTTATTATAATCTAAGCATTTGTTTTTATTTAGGTATTTATTTAATATCATTTTTATTTCATATTTTTAAGATACTATTCTGCTTTATGTATTATGAGAATTTATGATAGAAAAAGGAACATTATGAATATATTTAAATAAATCAGTTTCAGTCATCATCAGTATATGTATAGAAAACCGGTAATTAATAAATATCAAACTTATTTTGTACAATTAAAAATAGCTTGAGTTCCTATAAATACATGAAGGTATAATGTATGGTGTATATACATATGTATATTATCGATCTGTATAATAGTAATAATAATAATATCAAGAAAGTCATCAACACTTGGCGTATTTACATTTTATATAAAGATTGCGGTTTGTTGTTTATTTAATGGAATGCTTCACATAAAAGCTATAAAATATGTACATTTGTTGATTAACTACATTTTATTCATTAATTAGATGAATGAGAAGTTAATAGATCTGCATGTATTGGTTAGATCAATTTGATCTAAGCCATACATTTATTTTATGTGTATTTACGGTTGCATATGGTTTAACGACTAAAGCAGTTCCATATGTGTTATATATTTTTACACGGTGATTAAAGTTAACAGAATTATTATCTAGTAGGCCATTTAATTTACTATTTAAAATGTATATTGCACTAATGGACAGTTTTAAACATTCATGTAATATTTAAATCAAATAAATATCACATCTAGGTTTAAAATAATTCACTATTGATTTTATCGCTTTTTAATATTTAGTATTTAGTACCTACGTCGATTTGCTTAATAAGGGTACTTATAGACGAATTGATTTATTTCGAATTTTAATTGATTCAGAGATACTTTTCTAAGCGCAATTAGAATCACTTCAATTCAAGCTCGGTCAAGGTTATTTACTACGATGAAGCCATTAATTTAGCTGTAGCCGTAACATGATGTTGATGATAATATGCTAAATCACTATTTCCAGTTGATGAGCCAGGAAAACCAAAGATTTGTGGATATTGATAAGATGCTTGATTTTGTATACAACTGAAAGAGAAATTAGAATAAACAAATGAAATAAAATGTTTAATATAGTCAACTGTAATATTAGATAAGTAAATTAATCTATATGTATATGCAACCAATAAAATAAAAAACATAATACTAGAATTATTTACCTATATTCATTTCCCGGTTCGCTTTTTATTGCATTTGTTGTTGCAACTGATGATGGTAATAATGAGGTCTGTCCTAAATATGGTCTCTCAGATAAGCTAAATGTTGACATTTTATCTGCAATATTTTGACTAATATGTTGGATATTAGGGCATGAATTTGAGTTATGCAAATTGTTATTTGACGATTGATGTATTAGATTTGATGATGATTTTGATTCTGAAATGTGGAAAAAAATTGTTTAAATATAATGAATTAAATATAATAGCAAGTTTAAATTCAATAATTAAGTTCAATGTTGAAGATTCTTTATGGACTAGATATGATATGAATCTAATCAGAGATAGAACGCCGTTTGAAACAATAAATTAACAATAATTTATTACTATAGGCATAATTCCAATGTCTATTTCAAATAATAACACAATGACACAAATGGCCAGCTAACGCACACAGCCTTCTTGATTAAAGCAATAAAAAAAATCCAATAAAATCAAAATAATGATAATCTCTTTTTATATATAAGCACTGCCTTTATTACAACGGGGCGTTACGCAATGCAACCAACCTTCCAATGGGGCCGAACTACTATCTTCTCGTCCTGTGCCATTACCACCACTCCCACTACCACCACCACCACCACCACCTCCAGTTCCATTGGCAGTGGGATTTTGTTGAGGTTTTTTCGGTTTTCTTTTACGCGTTTGTATGCCGTCTTTGCGCATTGCTAATGGCCTATTCACACCATGTAATTTAAAATACAATCCACATGCATTACATACTGGCTCGCCATCATTGTTACGTCGCCACAACGTTGTTGTTCTTGTTCCACAATTATGACAACATAAACCCATACGTCTACTTGCTGTCTATACGTATATATGGAAAGAAAAACAAAAACTAAATATATCAATTGAAAATGATTATAAATGAAATTAGAATTGATTAGGATATGATTAAATAAATAACTGTTGGAATTTTTCTAAATATTTCATTGACATTATTTAAAACCTATCGAACATTATTTAACTGTCATAACCTATAAATACCTAGGTCTACTAAAGTATGTCTGTAGACACTTCAACAAGATAATGGATTCTCATAAACACACCACCACCACACATTCTAGATAAAGATTTTCCTTTATCCTCGCATGGCCTTGGCCGTGCCTAACGGCTAATCATCTATAACTACAAGAAAATCGTTTTATGCTTTTGAAAGCTTTTTCAATCGGTACTTTAGAGCAATTTCTATAAACGACAGTAAATTTAAGAATTCAATAGTATCACAGAGACGCAAATGCAACGTTAAAAATATATAATAAAAATAAAAGTGTCATTTATAGGTTGATAAAGTTTAGGTGTACCAAACTAATACTATGACGAAAATCTAAGATGGCTGTGAGTCCTAATTTCAATATTTAAAACTTATTGAAAACGATTTTGGTAGAAGCAGCTTTAATAGATCAAAGGCACACAACAGCAACAACTTTTGCACCAGAATTGGTTTTGTTTATCTACTTAAAGGTGCGTTTAGATAGAAAAATTATTTAAAAATCGAATTTGAATAAACATGCAAAAAATGTATATTGACATATATTGATTTACACTTGTATATTGACACATGAACTGTCATTAAATACCATATTCAATAAACGTATCTAACTTTTTGCTTACTTTAACGAAACTTACTTACCAGTCTTTTTGAAGGTTTTATTAATGGTCGATTCATACCATTCATTTTATGATATAAACCACATGCATTACATAAATAATGCCCAGTACCATCACGTCGCCACAATGGTGTCGATATTGCACCACAATTGACACATTCTCTTCCTTCGCCGAATTGAAATTCCATTGTTGGATCTAAATGTAATCAAGAATGGAAAGTATACAACCATAAACAATTATTATGAGAATATTTCGGTATATTTTATGTAGGTACAGTAGAGTTTAAATTATTAGGTGCTGTTTTGGAAAATAATTATTTCGAATATCTAATTTAATTTGGGGTATCTGTAACCAAACCATTGCCTTATTATTCAGTAATAAATCAATAAAGTTCTTCGTGTATTTAATTAACAAAACGTGTCTAATTAATTAGACTGACATTAGGATAGTTGAGAGACTGTATTAATACACATTTTGAATATCAATTTATCCATACAGCAAAGATTAAAACGATTCATGCGTGCACCAAAAATAACATGTAAAAAAAAATTTAATAGGAAGGGAATGATGACGGCGGCGGCGGTAGCAGCGGCTCATTTCATCCGGTTGCACTTAGAAACAATAATAATAAGTCAGGATAATTATCGATGATTATGTCATGTTAAGCAGTAATTTCCTTCTGGATAATTTCTTTCACAGAATTATCTTCTTATATACGATTACGTATACTATTATTATTACTATTAATTATTTATGATGCACAACGGCGGAATGGTTTTTATTCAGCCTCATTTTTTGCCACTTTTATTAATTTTTCTTTTTCACTTACCATAAGATGCACTCCTTTGGAAACCGCTATCGTATGAACTCCACGATCTCATCATCATATTTTGTGCGTAAAATTGTCCAGCTGCTAGTGCGCCTGCGTGATGTGATGTTGCACTTAAACTATGCGCAGTTGGTGTTGTCATTTCCGGGTAACCTGTACCAGTGTGCCATACATTTTGATGAGCAGTGGTACCTATACACGAATATGTCAAATATTAGTATAATAGTGGTTAAGTATATTAAACAAAATGGCGGAAGCATTCAAATATTTGTCTGTATAATCAATTTGTTGCTTATACTTTTTAGTTTTTTGAATTTTGAAGATGAACTAAATATTACTAATATTATTATACAAAACTAGCAAATATTGTAAAACAGACTTTACCTAGATATACTTAAATACTCTGCTATTAGCAATTAAGGATTATTAGAACTATTAGATTAGAATTTATATTAGACAAATTCTTACCAAAATGTCCACTAGCAGGTGATGGATATTGTGGCATTGATGCCGATCGATTGCCAGCTGGAACGTAAACAGGAGATTGTTGTAAATGATGTTGATGAAATCCAGAATTTGTTTCGCTATACCCTGATGAATTAACAGGCGAATGAAACATGTTGTATAATAATAGAATCAAATAAGAAAGGATAAATTATTTGATTGATGAAAATTTTCTGTTAAATTTTTACGTTCTGGAGCATCTGGAATAAAGAATTTCGTTGCTTTTAGTATGACTAATAAATCCATTTTTAATCTATGAATAAATTTTCCTTTTCATTCATGGCACTTAGCAGCATTCAGCCATTCTTGTACCATCATAGAACAAGAATTTTTTAAGCTTGATTATTATTATAATAGCTCAAAGAGCTCCGCCTTGAAGCCTCAAAAAACGGGTACATAAAATTATTCTATACGAGGTACCTAAAGCCGTAGACGACCAATGACTAGTCTGCGACTAAAGGCATTAATAAAATTATAATTATATGTACATATTATATTAGGGTCCCATCCATTTAAGAAATGATGGTCACGTCATTTTAGCCGCCATATAAAAAGAGAAAAAAACCATATTCATTGTGTCTTGTGGATTAACTTTGTATAAATATAGTAAACAATAAGTCATTTATGGTAGAACGGTATGCAACCACACATACATATGTATAAATATAGATGACAGTTCACACTGGGTATTCCAGAGTTTAATGAGGTAGTCGCCCATGAAAATTAATGCATTTTTAGATTTAATTCTAATACATAGAAAAAGCCGCAATACCTTTAGCCCTGTTAGCCTCTTAAAAGTCTTTTTATTAATACATAAAATGAAATGAGATAAATGGCACTTATGATGGAATGTATATACAACCGTGAATACATATAGATTTCAGTAGACTAGAATTAGTTGTAGCCGCCTATGTATATTAATGTTTCCTCTAAATTACTGAAATATAACGAATCTAACAACATATTTAATCCTTTCAGCCTCTTAAAGGTCTAGCTAATTATATTTTATGAAAAAAAAAACACATTAAATCAGAGCAATTGTATTTATGATGAAAGCGTATGCAACTGCGAATACATAAGTATAAATGACACTAAACTTATAGCATATCACTGCTATAAATAAAGAATAGAAAATCCAAAAAAGCAAAGTATATAAACAAAGGGTTTACTGCACGTTTACAGTTTCTGAAAAACGAATTCCATGGATAATCCATGGATAATCATAGAGTTGTTATGGACAAAATACTACGAGTATATAGAATATATATATAAAATATACTCGTATAGATTGAAAATAACAGACCAAATATTTTATCCTCAGCAACAGGGATAATTCGCTGCTGATGATGATGTGGTTATGGTGATGTGATTAGTCTAGGGAGTATCTCTAATATTGCCTTTAAGAGAAAATCAAATTTTCTTATTTTTAATGAAAAATCGTGGGATTTAGTGGAGCCTGATTAAAACTATGATTTCTCAATAATGAATATTACAATATACTCTGTTATATCTGCTTCATACCAAATTATATTATATTTGCTTGTAATTAATCTGTGTATAAGACACATATATAAGAAAAAGTTACAACGCATCTCAGCTCTTTTATCTTTCCAAAAACATTTTATAATTACTAAGTAAAATAGAATTTAAAAAAATATCGCGTTCTATTTTTTAACCTCTCCCCCTTGAGAATGTTATGATTTCCTGAGAAATTCCTGAAAGCTGAACGTACACGTGCCTTTAAGTACACTATATACCTATATAGATACCGTAAGCACACGGTGTGCGCCGCAAAAGGGCCAAAGTTTTACTATATATAATCTATCGGGGATGCACTCACACACACTGGCACACACATGTCTCTAGTAATTTATCTAACCTAACCTATAATGACCGGGTTCTAAAAGATAAGATAAACTTAAAAAAAAAAAAAAAAATAAGGAAAAGGAATATGAATTTCCTATTATAGGTTAAGTATGTTTTAAGCGGGTGCAGCGGTGTGATATTTTTGACAATTAGATAAGCGAAGCATTTAGATAAGTGGATATAGAGATAGGGGGAAATGTGTAAAATTTTAATTATTGGAAAAAAAAAACGAACATTGAATACTGACGACAAATGTCTGAAGAAATAACCTCAAAATTTAACGATAAAGTTGTATTTATCGTTAATTTTTACAATACAAAATTTGGAATATGTATATGTATATGTATATTAATGTGATGTATATTAAACACCATTAGATTTCCCCCTATATGTTCTATTTAAATACTAATTATTGGATTTATGCCAAAATTTCACAACAAATTCTTTAAATTACAATTAACATCTACGCACACACATACACACACACATACACTGGCTTGCGTACACATTTTGGCTTGTCATTCCTGCATGGTTGTCTAAATACTGAGCTGTCAAAGCTGTATTTATGAAGATAGAAACGTATTTTCGTTGACACCAAAGAATTTCAGTGGTGATTTACCTCGTATTTTAATGAAGTGTTTTAAAAATATTTTCTGTATGTGTATAAGCTAATTAACAAAACTAACTAATGAGGTCTTAACCTCTAAAGCATATTCCTGCGTTATTTATATAGATGTTAATAGAAGAAATGTCATAAGTAATCAATTTTTGGTTAATCACAATTGGGGTGCTCATATATTGAGTATATTCTTATTTCATGTTGAACAAATCTACAGGGTGAAACAGAAGAGTTGCCTCAAAAATTAACCTGATGCAATATAGGTCTGCAGTTGGATAAATTAGAATGTGTTTATCTTCGTTGATATAGACAATTTGTTATCGCATTAAATTGTTTAATTATATCCGATAAACTTAATCTGCCAATAAATAAACAGACAATTCACTTCGTTGAAGGACAATTTGATTGGAGATTTTGACTGAATTAAAGATGGTCAATCACATAAGCAACATTCGTCACATTTCTTACAATGTTGTCATAATTTTTCTCAAGTAAACTTGAAAATAAAATGTCATTTTATTATACCAGTGACAAATCTCTGAACTATAAATACATAAATGTTATGTCAAATACGGGTGATAAAATTTGTGTTCGATTCGATCAGGTAAAGAAACCTGAAAAAATATTTGTTTATCGCAAAATTTTAGCATGTAAACAGCGAAAAATTTTATTAAAATAATCTGAAATAAGGGCGAAGTTGTAAAATTTCTATTATTAGTACTGCCTTTATTTACTTCTAGATTATCTGCCCAAGATAATGATTGCCGTCTCTTTATATAATAATTTGCTGTATTTACACAATACAACAACAACATTAACAATCACATGCTATGGTCCAAATGGAATTTATCCATCCTATCCAAATTTGGAATGGCACTAATTTAAAACCCTGTCTCATCGTCAACATCAATATAATATTATTATCTTTGTAATATTTCGTTGGATGATGATAATGATGATACTCTTAAAGAATATAAAATAATAATAATAATAATAATAATAATAATAATAAAGAAGCAAACAAACAGTGTCCATTAAAATCAAGTCCAAACTGCCTTCAATAAAGCCAAATGCTATATATGTATATATATACATACATAGGTACTACCCATCTCATTTGGGTAAATTGAAAGTTAAGTCATCTCTTCTCCAAGGAAGAAGAAGAAGAAGAAGAACATGGATGGGGACTTCGTCATTTATGACGAAGAAGGACGAAGTGGCGCAAGGGTTAAGTTAAGATCGCGACAAAAAAAAGCAAGAAGACATCAACAGAGAGAAAAGAAGTTGTGTGGTTGACAACAAGAGGAAGAAGAAGAAGAAGAAGAAGAAAAAGTGTGGTGGTACCGGCGCGACAATAACATAGAAACCCTTTCTATAGCTGGCACCATTCTGACGACAACGACGACGACGATACCACTACTACTATACGTCAATTTTTTTTTTTTTTATTTGATGTGGTAGTGTGTAGCTGATGGGAGAAGAAGACAGAAGAAGAAAAAGAAGAAATTGTATCAATTAGGATTACGTTGTCTTAAAAGCGGTCTTGAGTCTTGTCGGCTTCAATTCCCTTTTCTCTATACTTACCTCTATCTATCTATACATCTCCTTCTCTTTTACACACACACACCTTGTCGCTCTGTCTTCTATATTATACAGCTGTACTAATTATTATCATTATTATCCGGAGATAACCTCATTTTAATTATTATACGATGCATCAGCTTTCTTTGATTAATTTAAGCTTTTAATTTTTTTCCTATTATTTATATGGCATTTGATCTTTGACAAGCGATGCATGGGAAAATGGTAAAGACAGAGGGTGTAGATATGGATTAATTAAGAAATAGGCTAGTGAAATCTACAACAGGAGGTCTCGTGACGTGAAATAATTATTAGACAACACCCCTGTAACACCCTGTATAATTTTGAAAAAATGCAATAATCAAACTCAAAGTGGTTGATTTCAATAAAAATCATTGAGTTTTCAATCCCACTTTAAGAGATAGAGTATTTAAAGGTCGTGACACATCGAACTGCAGCTGTAAGTTTAAAACAATTTGTAAATAATATTAATAATTTTATAAATTATTTATACAAATCATGTAGCACAACTCGATACATGGAAAGAAGATAACAATAGAAAGAAAGAATTAGGCTTCCTAATAAGAGGAAGCTTAGAGGAAAATCGAGAAATAAGAACATAAAAATGGAGCAACAGCAACAGGGACAGAGGCAGACAAAGAATGAATAGAGAGAGAGAGAAAGCGATAAAGGGAGATGTATATCAATTAATACCTCTTGATTCTGTGTATTTAAAATATATTTTATGCGAATTTCATCGCGTCATTTCGGTGTGTCACGACCTTTACTATTTTTTTATTGCCATATTTTTTTTTTATATAAATTCTAGGATAATTTTAATCTGGTCTAACTGGTTTGCTAATTAGTGCTTAGATTACCGTTTCATTTTTTTTTTGTTTTTAATAATAAATTACAACAATTTGCATTTGCATGTTATAAATTAATGGCAATTATTCAGCATGAATTCATGCACGTAAATATGAAATAATACGCGTAAGATACGCATACACAATCCTTGTCATATAGTACGACTATACTGACACTGATGTGTGTGTGTTTGTTTATAAACATTAATTGAATTAAGTGTTGTATTTGCCGTCGGCCATCGTATGTGAAGCCACGCTTAAATAATTAAACTGATCGCATGCCATTGTCATTAAACAACAGTATTATTTCGTTCATGTTTGTATTTTAATATTTGATATTCTGAAATTATTGGTCTTCCTCGGTTTTAGAAAAAAATTAAGTATACTATATAAATAAAAAACGAAAAGTTAGGTTATGGCAGCGCGAAAACCTATAAAAATTTGAGCATTAATCAAATGCAAAGATTGTGATTGTTGTTTTATTTGCCGAATTCTGCTATTTTATCACTTTCATAAAATATAATTCCTAATCCTAACCTAAAATAATAATAATAATAACAACAATAAAACATATTCTAAAATCCATAAAAGCACCGTTTATTTTGTTTCTATTTTTACATGTTATACAATAAATAAAGTAAATATCTTTTAGCTTAAGAACCGGGCCTCCATGTCTACTCAGAGCTGCTAATTTGATTTTAGCACATAACCTCTATTTCGCACTGTTCATTATTTATTCAATCTTTGTGAAAACTAGGCCAAAAATATCCAAATAAAAATCGTATTATTGATATCCATTTTTGCCTTAATTTCTTTGTTTGTTCTTTTCTTTTCTCCTATCCCCTGTCATAATCTTAATCAACCACCCCACGATGACCAATTATTAACGGTGCTAATAGTACCTTCTTAAATACTTGGTTTCTTTTTACAAAAGAATCTTATCAACGATCTCCGATCTGTAAACATGAAACTGTCAACGGACTGGCGCCTAAATATATACATACTTATATAAGGACGTAAGTTATACGTACCTGCTGGAAGGTTTAGTATAAATAGATATAGGTATACCTTAGAAGGTGGTATTATTATCACGTATAAAAAAAGGTAATTTGGGATACCGGAAGTGGCGGGTTCTTGTTGATATATTTTTTTTTTTTTGTTTTTTACGATGAGGGAAAAATATCTGTATTTATTTGCGCCAATTTGAGGAAATCAATTAGAGAAGGAGGTTATGTCGCTGACTGATTGTTATCGCACATTTATAAAAAGAAAAAGAAGAAGAATTGACATATGGCATTATGTTGCTGATTGATGAGTTGCTCTTAAGGTTATTGGTTTGTTTAAAGTTTGTCTCTATCTTTGTCATTAAATGAAAGCGAATAAGGAAATTAAAATGTGGTTATATTCACTTTTATGCAAACTAAATTTAGACATATTTATGCAAGTGATGGAATGAGAGTTTATTGAATGAAATACGAATTAAAATCTAAAAACGAAAATGAAAAAATTGTTGATAAAGGCCTATACCTACATAATTAAAATTGTTTAAATATTTAACAATTTCCTACACTTATACATACGAAATTCGAATTTTCACTCGTTATTGTTATTATGATAAGTAAATCTTTTTAAATTGACTACTGATGGTATATCAGCAGTAGAATATCTACATGCAAAAACAACAGATGGCACTACTAACCTAAAAAATCCGTTTTTGTTCCGTTTCTTCTTTTTTGAAATTTGCATCTTTTTAAATCAACTTCATTGACAGTTGTAATAATAGGTCGAAGAATAACAGGATAAATAAAATAAACCACGAATTCTAATTGTGATTTTAGTTGGTACTTAAGACACATAATTAATAGTACCTCCAACACAAGTAAATTATGATTCTCAATGGCCGTCAGACCGTATATTATTTACACAAATTATCATCGTCGTCTATTACTGCTGATGCTAACTGCTGATGCAGCAGGAGTAGTAGTACCTACCTACCTAATAGTAATTTGTCATCACCATCAGCAGCACCAAATAATAAAAAAAATAAGAGAAAAGGATAGAACCTATATTACGGATCTTTCTATAATTAATTATGTTAGTACTATAGTATATGTGAGTACTAGTTGAATCAAAAACGTAAAAAAAAAGAAGAGAAATGGAGAAAATTGAAAAACAAAAAGTTAGAAAAAGACATAGTAAGAGAGATGGTTTATAGAGAAATAGAAAGAGAAAGATAGAGAAAGAGAAATAAGAAGGATTGGAGAAAACAGAGAAGACAGAAGAAAATGGGAAGGGAAAAAAGACATGGAAACAGAGAGAGAGAGAGAGAGAGAGAGATGTTAATAAATTATCCTAAAGATCAGGGTCATCATCATTATACCAAGGAATTATTATTATTATTATTAACTATGTGTATCTCTCTCTCTATCTTTTTCTTACAAGATATAAGCTTTTCCTATATACATATGTACTTGGCGCACATCTCCATCTCTATCTAAAATAAAATTTAAAGTGGTTTTGATCTGCTGATGCCATATCTGCCTATACCTACTATAGTATCGTACTGTATATGTGTAGGTATATCGACCATAATGCAATGGATGGATCCACTAAAGTACTGTGCTGCATAATGGACAAAAAAAGTGATATGCCGCCGGCACAAACATCAACAACCGCACAACAACAACATCAACAGCAATGACAACAACGAACGAAATGGAATCGGCATATCAGAGAGAATATGAGAACCATCCTTAATGGGACCACCACATACATTTACATATTATAATATAGTACCTTTTTATTTAGGTATATGTATATGTATAGTAACATCCAATCTCATATGACATCATTTTCATATCAAAATCAAAATAAAAGATTAGGTAAATTGTGTCTCGTGTATCATATGATAAATGCATTTGTTAGGAAAAGAGTTGGGATGGACTAATAAGGGAGGCAAGCAAGCAGGGGGGAAAGAGAGAGAGGAGAGAGTATGGTTTAGAATCTATCATGGATACAGTTTAATTGTTATTGTCTGAAACGGACAAGATGTGTTGCCCTTATGCGTGTATAGTCTGTCCCAATTTATTTGATAAATCGCTTTCCTTAAAATATGAATGAAACCGACAAAAATCTTCATAATTTTCATTAAAATCAAATTGTAAAGGGAAAAGCCGACGTTAAAAGTAAAGTTGATTTTTACATATTTGGAAATTTCTGACTTATTCATCAAGTGGTCGGCATTTTCAGAGAACGCAAAAAAAAGAAACGTTTCACGTCTTGTACTAGGTATTTGCTTTGCTCGGACATAGCATAAAGTTTAGATTGACTTGACAACAGACAACAATTCAGTTTTCAAGTAGAAAATGATGTAGACCAATCTTTATTCAAGTTGATAGGCGTAACTATACAGTTCGTGGAAAATTCGTCACTTTGATAAGGTTACTTTTCTGATAAATTGACTAGCGATATTACAGTGCCAAGTAAATACAATTCGATTTTACATTACCTTTGTTTAACATTTTGTAGATCTGATTCAATGAGACGTACTATACGAACATTTTATTATAATTTAACAAAAGAAAAACTGTTTTTCGAGATTATTTTTAATCGATATTTAATTTGATTATGAAAAAGAATTTCGTTTTTCAACTGGATAACAAATATATAGGGGGGAAAACGAACATGGCCGCTCGCACCTCCGTTTACTATAATTTATATTTTCAGTCACGTTATTCGACAATAACCATAATTTACCATTTTCAATGGAATTAATAAAATATCAAATGGAGGGCAACAAGAATCGAAACAAAAAACCAACCCCCATGTTAACTGTATTACAGGGTGTAGACATCTATTATAGGGGTGCGTGTTATGAAAGTTTTAGTTCTAATACTTATAGTAAGAAAATAAGTACTGAAAATAGGGTAAAATAGTAATGTGGTCTTTTTCCTCCCCCTTTTTCTCTTTAATCATATATTTTTAAAAAAAATCGTAGAATAGAGAGAGAGAAAAGGAGAGAGAGAGAGAGAGAAGGAAAAATAAAAACCTTTCGTATTATTATTTGTCATTGATCGATTGAATGGATTTTTTAATACATATTTTATCCATTTCGTTTTAATTCTTTCTTTAGTTTTTTATTTCTTTTTTACTTCTCCATTTTGCTAATATGGCTAAAATGGTCAATTTTCGAGATTTAATGCATCGGTCTCTTGAATATGTATGCCTGTGTATATGTGTGTGTATATGTATATGTATAGATGGACTTAAATAAGACCGACGTCGTATCTTAATAAGTCGCTAATTAATCCGAAAAAGACGAAAGCTCAGACCCAGGCGCGCGGAATAGTCGATTTATTTATTATTATTATAAATTATAATGGTAATAAGTTAAGTAATTATAATGTGCACTTGACTGATTTTGTATTTTATACGTATACATATGTATACAGGGTGGCCGATTACTAGTGTCTAGTGCAATTTTAGACGCGACTATTTATCAGATCGACATGATGTCTGTCTTGTTTTTTAGGGTTCCTCTAGTGTCTCATATTAACCGATATTGACTCAGATCCGACTTTTCTAAAATGGAGTTTTCCTATCCAATACCATTTTTTGAATGGAATGTGCTACTTTTTGTTATCTACTACTGTATAGAATACACGCTTCTAATCAGTTTGATAAGTTGCGACATTAAAATTTGAAACCATTTCGGAAATAAAGCAATTTGAAGTTTACTGAAATTCGATCATTTTTATCAAGAGAATCGCTAAAATTTGCCCATCACTATTTTCCAGGAATGAAAAATAAGTTGGATTTCGTTAATATTAAAAATAATAAAGTACATTCTCATAAACAAACAATTCGCTTCATTTCCTCATACTCGCTCATCGACAAAAAAAAATAAATTCTTCATCTTGAGAAAACAGGCACATTTTTTTTTTTTTATGAATTAAAAATGGATCTGAAGTGGCTTGGATGGATTTCTCTTTTAAGTGTTTTGTTCAATATGTATTATAGTTAATAGAGCGGCATGTATCATCTAATATAATATATCTATATATATACGTATAGTAGTTCTGGCTGGATAAGTGGCTGTTATAGTATAATCGAGATAATAAAATCGAGAAAATTAATCTAAGCGATGTGTTTCTCATCAGATTTTTTAGATTTACATATCAAGCCGTCTTCAGGGGGTTGTAAAATATACACATATACATATACAGAAAAGTATTATAATGGATGGGAAACATAATATTTTTCTATCTTGATTTTTATACAGTTATATGTATGTAAAAATCAAGTGGGTCATAAATTTTAACAAAAAAAAAAAAAAAAAAACGAACTGATGCAATTATTTCCACAGCTGATTTTCTCCTGAATCTAATTTTCTTAATTGAAAAGAAAAAAAAACATAAAAATTTTAATGTGTCCATACGCATAAAATACAAAAGTGAAATTCAGATTATAATCATTAGCGTCCCAATCATGTGGCAGAAACAATACAAACTATTAAAAAAATGATTGCCATCAATGAAAATGATTTTATTTGAAATTACCTTGAATTGCACACATATTGATTGGACAGTTTTAATATGTGAAATGAGTTGCCCATCATCGGCGCCTATGATGTCGATTATTTTATAAATATCAAAAGTCAAAAAACTAAACAGATAAAATTAAACTATGTATGTATAAACAAATGGCATACCTACATGTACTTAAATCTAATCAAATTTACATCTATTTAAAATATTTTCGACTATTTACACACACACACGCATAAATGGGAATTTCAATTTTAGTCCACTTTTCAAAAATAGAAAATTACATAAATTTCCATTCATAATATGGTATAAAATAGAAATTCCCGTTATACACAGATATTATACTTATAAGTATATGTTTCTTTCTGTCTCTCTCTCTCTCTCTCTTTCTTGAAGAACTATTAAGATCTATCGATTAAAATTAGGAAAAATCATCAATCAAATATGTTTATTAGATTAAGTAAGTAATTAGGCATACGTCGAGCGAGTGAAAAGGAAAATACAGAAAGAACATTTGGAAAAATCCTTATTAAACACCCAGTATACTATAAGAAAAAGAAAAATATAAAAATCATTTCAAATGTCACACACACACAAATTTAAATATATTAGGCCTAATGGCCTGAAGGCTAATGGTTTTTTGATAATTACACTTGGATGACATTTTTTAAAGTTTTTTTTTTTTAAATAATAATAAATATACTGTATGGATATTAGTATAGATAAGTATCAATTAAAGAAAAATCAAAATAAATATAAGTACACACACACACACACACAGACACACACACATGCATAGTAAGTGGACGTATAGTTGATTGCAAGATATATAACATCAATTCTCAGATTATCGTTTCCTATTTTTAATAAATATGATTTTTTTAATACGAATTGTTTATAATTAGATATATTGAAATCTTGAACCCATCTATACATTACATAAGATTCAAATTGAAAGCTTCTGTACGTAATTTAAGACACATTTAGACATATGAGTTTGCTAAGAGTTTGGTATATGTTGCATACACCTAAATATATACATATTAGATGGGAAATTTTCTCAAGATTGATTTCCATAACATTTGAATATATTGAATAATCAATTTATTTTTATTATATTAGCACCTACCTAATTGACTTAATTTTGTAAGCATTTTCTCATTTAAAATCAATTTGTACTTTGAAAAACGTCAAAATTGAAAACACGTGGTGGTATTTTATTATTCGTTAATTTAATAAAACATTCTATTAAGATCCCTAATATGTTTTTAAAGAAAACATTGAATTAATAACAAATAAAATTAGAATTACAAAACTGGTAAGCAAAGTTTACCGAATGACAATAATTGTTTTGTGAGAAGCACATGAGAATGAAGATCTTTACTATTACAGAATCTTACTATTTGTGACCTGCTTATACCGTTTGTGCCCAACTAAATACTTTACAAATTGTCTGTTTTTTATTCATCATTTATGCACAGATCATGACGCATCACGTGACGGTACCATCCACGCATTTACTCTACCATTGTATTTCTATTTAATTCCGCTCAATTAATGCCTGTACATGGCCTATCTTTCAATACGCCAAGTAGACTGTAGCATTACTTACCGTTCTAGCACAGTATTTCAACTTATCTATTGTCAATAGAATAGAATCCAAACAAATTAAAATTCGCATAAACAGAACGAAAATTACTAATAATTAAGCCAAAAAGACGAAAAGAATATAACCATAAAAAACAAAAAAGAAAGGAACAGAAAAACAAAAATATAAGACAGAAAAAAGCTTAATGTAAAAGTCGCATAAAAAAGTTTTCGAAAATTTATATCGAACATTAGAGAAGTCAATTAAGACTTAAGTGTATTTCTTAGTATTTGAGACAATAAATCCGATCCAATGAAATGGGAACATAATGTGTTTGTATTTGTGATGGTCCACGCTGATGGGGCGCCGGACCTTATGTCGTCTACTGATGCAGGCAAGAAGACCAATTTTTTCAACCTGTTACAGAGTTTCACATGTCATGATGAAAAAATGTCTCTTTTTTCGTCTGTTTCTTCAGAGACGGTTGGGGGGATGTTAAAATGAACAGAACAACGGACAGTTTTTAGTTTTCCCTTTTTTTTTTGCAAATTGGTGCCATAAATTTTAGGGGGCGCGTGGTCCAGATTTGCGATAAAATCTAAACAGATAGAAACGAAAAATGTCTCTTCAGGTAACGTACAGTGGTGTGGGTTTATTCTAAATCGAAATTCTAACAATTCCATTACAATATTTAGATTTAAATCGTAGTTACGCCGCTGCTATTTTCGTGTGGACCTTTTTTTGTTTTTTATAACCGCTCATCTATAAACATGCCTTAATATGATCCCAAATAGGTGATACCTATCTAGACTATACATATAGAGAAAGTGCGTTAAAATCGGTAGCAAGCATATAGATAACCATCAATAAGATATGATTAAATTTTGGATTTATTACAGGTTTGTTTCAAGACCGCAAACAAATAAATATTTCGCCATATATTTTATGCTTATTCCTAAATATGTATATTGTAATTATCGAATTTGGCATAATAAAATGTTGATATTAATCGAGTCGGAACAAACTCTGATTTATTAAGATAAATTTCTATAGATAAAACAAAATCTGACTAAAAAAAAATCTATTCGAATTCGTTTGCATCAGGTAGAAATGTTTTCTTATTTATTTAGAAATTCAATGCTAATTTATTGCTTGTTGTTAGATAATTTGAATAAATTCCAATGGCAACAAAAAATGCGAAAATTTTAATAATGATTCGATAAATCTATAAAATTATGTTAATTTTTTTAACGACAAATTAAGCCATATGTTTGTAGTTGGATGAAAATTTCAAGGTCAAATGTGAGGATGTTTATATTTTTTCTTCGATAAATATTTCAAAAAATTAATACGATATCTTGAGTCCAACTATACGTGTCTATTATTCTATTACTCATAATTGAAATAATTATTGTTTATGTTGTGAATTTAGTTTAATTGTATTTTTCCATCAATCAGTTTTGTTTGAATTTTGAAAAGATAAAACTGCATGTAGGCAGAACTTTGACTGATTTGTTTCTTTTTTTTTGGCACCCTATGTTCCTTGTAACGGTACATATGCTTTTAAAGTCATGAAAAATTGTCTTCATCAATTTACTGCACCCCGTCAGTCACAGTTTAGGATTTTGTCAAGTTATTTCTATACCTGAGAGTGAATTCATATTTCACATATTCGGATGATTTATAGCAACAAGAATTTAGATGTTGCCACTTGGACGAAAATTTAACTATAAATGTGTCGAATTCCTTGTTCTGGAATTTTTATGGTAAAATAAGAAAAACACATAAAAATAGAGAAAATATAGAGACATATTTGAGATGTTGTCTATTTCAAATCTAACCCTTGATAACATTATCTTTGATTTTACCCAAATATAACCTCATTTATATGTATACATTTAAATAGTTGAACCAGCATGAAATCCTTATCACATTGAAATAAACATTTTTCGTTATCATCGTCGCCAGTTTTATGTGGGTACATCACTAATGCTATCACAAAATTATTTCCCTAGAATGATACCATTATCACCACCATACTAATGTATTGTTAAGTGGCGTAAAGTATTATCCGTCGATATTATTTTTAGAATGGGTTTTTTCTTTTATCACTTTTGAACTGATATAGAACAAACGAACTGTTGCAGTGTATTGATGCAGTTGGATAATTTTCACATAGGCAAATATGTTGGGAAATTCGATTAAAATCGATATAGTATACAAGTAATATGCATCGTGTCTATTTAGGTGTAATGAGGTGCATGGAACGAACCAACAATAACAAATATCACTTCCTACGCCAATCATTTCGTAATATTTTCGTAATAGAATTATTGTGGGTGTTTTGAACCATATTTCTTTGATTTTTCCATATAAATTATAAATTAGAATAATTTCTATTCTCACTTTTTTTTCTGTTTGCGTTTTTTTATTTTGTTATGCATGCATCTACATATGTGTATGTATGTGTGTATAGTTATAGATATGTTTACTTACAATGAAAGAATATTATAATACGTATTATCGTTATCGCTGAAAGCATTGGAAAGCAGTAGTTAATTGCTAAAATGATAAAAATATCAAGAAAAACACGGAAATTTAATGGTCTGACAGGTGAAATTTACATAATTTTAATTTTCTTGTCTTTTTGCCAATTTGATAAAATGAGGGAAACGAAAAAAAGACGGACAGAAAAACACGCATAATATCTACACTTAATTCAGAGAGATAATAAGGGAAGATACAAAAAAAAACTGTAATACATTGTAAGTATACAAATACATAGTATATGCTGTTGCATATCTTATATGGTATGCGCCAGATATAAGATATATCTTTCTCTACAGGGAGATAACGTTTGGAATCATTGGACACAACCCGATACAATTATTTATACAGGATTTTCAAGTTGCTGTGAGACCCCTCTATAAAACCAACCTATTCTCAATTAGATCGTCGTGACAATTTCTTTTTATGTTGTATAGTTCATTGATGGATTTGCTTTAGACTTTTAAGTATTTAACGGTTTGGTTTCGTTTGGTTTAAAGTTTCTCAAAAAGGAGTTTCCGCACTAACTATATTTACATTATGGCGGAAATTTCTGTAGATAACTACAGAAAAATGCAAAAGAATGTGAGCTTACATCATACTTAGTAAAAATTATTATAGTTATAATTTAGAAACATTTTCTTTACATTCACAATCAATGTCAAAATGGATGTGTTCAAATTGGTATTAAAATGCAACGCTAGCAGAGTAAATATATTTCAGGATTTGTTTAATATTTAATAATATGAATCAATTTTATTTACATATTTTCATAGAACTGTTTAATTTCTTTATTTTTGCTATTTACTTGACAGATTTGATTTGATTTTTCAATTACAAGTGATTACAGTAGCATTTGAATTGAAAGTATAGTTGTCTCTGTTGTATACATACATAAAAAGCTAGACAAAAACTCACCAGTCCTGTCAGTTGAATATGTTAACCATATCGAATTAAAAGAATGAAAGTAAATATTTGTTTATCTTCGTCTATACTGACGATATTAATCATTTTTGAATAATTTTTCAACAATTCTATTTATTATTTGAAACAATTAAACAATTAAGTAAGTAATTGAAAAATTCTAAATAACGTCGATTAAAATATCAATACCATTTCACAAATAATGTTGACAACGTTGCACACAAATGATGACGTAACATGATGACGTAAGATCACTTCGTTTTGCGCTTTAGAGTATATAATAACTATATATGTATATGTATATGCGATTGACGTCGTCTCACTGCAGAAACACCTTGTATAGGCATTTAGTTTCTACGCCACTGTATAGGTATGGATAACTATCTAAATGTTAAATACGTATGTGTGAAAATGTTTATTAATCTTATAAGAATTATCGCTTATTATGGTGGCATTGTTTCAATTTTATCACCGATGTGGTTTGTTTATGATATAAACAAATTATTGCATTCCTATTATGATTATTATTATTTGTATGTGAAAATATATGTATATATATATGTATATATATATATATATATAAAGTAACTCTATTCGTTATCATTTTGCCGGAAATAATTATTAGATATATCTATCTTTGTCTTCCGTGATAATTTTCTTATCGCAGACAGCACAAAAACAAAATAATTGTTATGAAAATATTTATGGGATCTGGAATTTTATGGGTACGGAACTCCGAATATCCTAAATTGAACACCCTGTATTTCCTAGTAGATTGTTTTCTATACAGTTTGATATATGAAAATTTCCTAAATGTTTACTTTAGGAACCCCTAGTGTTTGGCTCGAAACGACTTTTTAACGTACATCTGTAGTACAGTACCCTAGGAGGTACTCTAAATACATCCACCCACAAAGCCCAACTCCAGGGATCCTTAAAATGAAATAAAATACTTAGGTATAATATTTTTACCTAAAATATATAGGTTATTAAAAAGCATTCCAAAAATTTCTTCAAGTCTTGGCGAAGACAACTGTTTTCATGAAACAGACATTAGTAAAGGAAAATAGTAAATAAATGCCTGGAGGTACAGAGTGTGCCAAAAAAAAAAAAAATTGATTCAAACAAAACCTAGACATTTTCATACAAAGCAATTCTCATTTTTATCTAATTGTTCTCTAATAATTTTTAAAAAAAATTCAAATTAACTAGGTACTTACCCTTTTCTTTTTCTTTATATAAAATAAAAGTTTATTTTATAATATTATTTAACACATACAGGTTTCTTCTGTCTATTAAACTAACCGAAAATCTTTTCCAAAAACCCAACTTTTCATTCACAAATTAAACATTCACACGACACACACAATCACAAGAAAATCGCCAATTTCCATTACGGATTCAAAAATGAAAAAGGTCCGATCACAGATCACACTTGTCTTCTCGTTCTTCGTTCGTCGTTCCTCGTCTTCTTCTTCTTCTTTATTCTTCGTTTAACTCACACTGTAGGACTGGTTTTACTATACTTAAAAACAAAACAACAATTTCGAGGAACCTCACTACTACTCCGTTTGCCTGCTTTCATTGAGAGTGTGTGTTTGTTGGTTTCAATGTTACCTTCAGAAGATTCATTGACTTCATCATCACCACCACAACCATGGCCACGCCTCCTATAGCGATTTTAAATGACCAAATGGAAAATAAACACAAGAAAAAAGGAGGAAGGCTAAAATTACACCTCCCTTAAAATGAAACGAAAATAAATGAAACAAGAAAGAAAGAAACGGACACAGAAGAAATACATTAAGTATATTTCTTCCTTATCGATTTTCCATAAATTATACTATACTTGAGAGGCAGATTTCTGACATATGTGTGTGTGTGTGTGTGTGTATAAGTATAAAAAGTATTATAGTTTAAACAGGTCTTTTGTATAAAAGTAACGTGTAAAGTGCGCTTTTCTGTCCTCTTTATTTTTTTTATGTTCGAGACAAAAAGATTTTTGTATCGATGCTGGAAAAGAGGATGCATATAAAAATAATGAAGCAAAAAGTTTGCTGTTGCTGCTGCAGCGGGGCTACTGATCGTAATTAATGCTAATCAATTAGTGCAGATGTACCTACTGATCAACATGAGTATATACATATATACATATACATATAGGTAGGTATACTATATGTTCATTTAATATTAATTATACGGTATATAAAAAGAAGTAAGGGATACATCGAAGATTATCGCTCTTTCTTTAACTCAATTTTACTTATGTGCATTTCCAATAAGAATAATAATAATAATAACAATTTGTAAATTAGAAAGAACCAGTTTGAGTGTAAATAGATCTGTATTAATGAATCCTGCTTTAATTATGCTCAATGGAATGTGATAAACAATGTAGGAATACAGTGCAAACTCTGTTTACAGAAATATCTAGTTTGGATATGTTAAGTACCTTATAGAATGTTAAGTTTTCTGATGGAACGACATATTGGAAACACAATATAATATACCCTCTATAGGGGTTGTTAAAAAAACAAATGGAAATCGAATAGAAATAATTGTGCAGTGTCCGTTTATTAAAGGTTTCGCTGTAGCTTAGTACGCGTAAGAGCTAAGAATTAGTAGAACAATAATTACAAAGTAATTGGACTGCAGGGCATTGTTAATATAGACATTCTTACTTAGTTTAGATCAAAAAATCTTATCAAAAATATACAGGGTGATTTTTTCCATGAAACTATTCCAGAGAAAATTTTGATTATGGTTAAAGATGCAGCAATACAGTTTCTACATTTCTAGTTGACTTTTCTGTGAATTGAAAGATGATGGAAAAATTATTTGAATATTTCATTTAGTTGCTGAGATACAGGGTAATATAGAAAATTTGCGGCTCTTTCATTTCACTTTTTTATTATTAATAATGGCTTTGGAAATTGAAAACTGTAGCCCAAACGTATTTTAAGTCGTAATTCTTCCTTTTTAGATGTCATAATTTCGGCGATATGCACCGAATATTATCATTTTTTCAATGGGGTACTCTGCAGATTTTTCGTTAATTAAAATAATTTATTTCCTTTAATTCTATATGAGAGAAAATAGTCTTTTTAGCAGTATTTCGACCAAGCGTATCAGATAGTAACCATTTATTATATTGTTGATCGGGTTGAAGCTCGGTTATTAAAATCTGGTGATTTTACCATTGGATTTAATCCGAATACATATTTCGCTCTCTTTTTTTTTCTTTCTCTCGTTTTTTCCAAATCAAATATCCAGCATTTTCTTGTTCTTTTTTTTACATTTTGTCTCTATTCCGTTGACGGTTGTCGTTACTTATTTTTTATCATCATCAAGAAAAAAAAAAAAAAAAAGCACAAAGAATCATCGGTGGCGCCGTCCACTAAAACACAACCAGTGTATCAAGTTGTTTTTACGATCTTCGGGGCTCTTTGGGCGCGCTCGTTTCATGCTTTCAAACTTAACTTACAAAGTTTCTAAGTTAGTATATCTATGTATAGGTATTCCTGATGCAACTTTTCTTTTCATTTCTTTTTTTTTTTTTCGTAATGTTTTGGAGTAGGTATAGATGTCCGAGTCAATTATTGTTCTTGTTTATTCCCTTTTTTATATATATATATATATATATATAATTTTATCATTATAAACAGATATACAATGTTATAAAGTACCTATACGTAAATGGAGATATTTTAAGTGGAAGTCAACAGGCTTGCTTATTAGCCTCTTTTCCATCTTGATGTAAGATAATTAAATATAACATTTTAGGCTAGACAATGATCACTTTTGTTTAGAGTACAATCGACCCACAGAGAGGACAATGGAATTTTGGTTAAGTTTTACTATTAGGGATTCAATTAGAATTTAGAAACTGATGCTCTGAATTTTTTTTCTTGTAAACTATTCCTTACATATCTCGCAAGATTTTCAATTTATTTCAACGATTTGTTTATGTCAATTTATAAACAATTTCAGGTACCAAACGTTCCAAACATTTTTCTTCAAAATATTCAAATAAGTTCGTTTTTTATCCATTAATTTTCGGAAATAATATTTCAGACTTAAAAGCAATCATTAATTATTTTCATTCTCATTAAAAATCAAACAAATAAATAACAATTTTTATACTTAGCTAGAAGTAAGCTGACCAGCACATATATAGGTATGTTAATATGCTGTTGCTGATGAAATCATCATCATAAATCAACAAAGAGGAGAGCGCACTTTAATCTATCAAAATAATAAAAGAAAAATGTATCCATATAGTTTTTAATGGTGGTTTAATAGAAAACAGACGTCCTTCATCATAATCATCATCATCATCATCAGCATCATTGATACTTTCTCTATAAACTAACCTGTCACCCCTCTTTTAATATTAGATAGCTCAATATTTGGTTGTATCCTTCAAAATGATTTTAGTACACAATCAAACTATTTATCAGTTTAATCAACCTGTTGTTCAGTTGGTAAGTTGCTATGATATTTGTGATCAACGAGTACAGCTTCAGTAGATCCTCTACTTACTTAAGTATGTAATACAGCTGATGCTGGTATTACATACTTACTGCTCGCGAACAGTAAGTATGTAATACCAGCATCAGTATAACATACTGATAGTAGAAGAACACGCCCATTAACTGGGCGGATTTTAAAGAATTGTATCCTATTATAGAGTAAATATTTGTAAAAATCAAATATATTATCGAATTCCATGCAGTACCTATGGAAATTGGTAGTAATGCAGTAATAACTAGCTTCGTCTTATTTCCTCAACGAACATTTATTGTGATTCATGCTTATAGTGACATATGTCATATTTCATATTCTTGTCAAGTGCTTCAATCCATAATTATTATGAATATGATATGATCAGATAATTTTCATCGATTCATGTGCCGATTTGATATGTCAATTATAAAAAAGAAAAAAATCGATTCCAAACCCCTTTGTCCTGATGACGGCTACAGGCTAAAACTTTTAACTAGTAAGTGCATACACTGGTCCTGGGTGGGTGTATGCGTGAGTGTGTGTTTTAGCGAATGGCGCCACTGATCCTGCCTGCCATACAGTAAAAGCCTCTATAAATAAAACTGGACAGGAAAATAAAACCAGCATGAAACTCTGTGTAAATGTATACATGTGTGTGTGTGTGCGTGACGTAAGGGGAAACGAAATTAAATTATAATTCCATATAGTTTTTTTTTTGGTTTCTTTTTAATTCCATTCTCTCACTCTCTGCCGCTGTTTCTTACTACTTGCTCGCTCATGCGGTCGGACATTTCGGCTACGAATAAAAACGAATGATTCGTAAATAGGCCACGCCTCTTATCGATTATTAAAAGGGGATCCAATACCTCGCGTTTCGTACACAACACGCACGGTTATTCTTGCAATGCAATGGTGGCTTAACTAGATTATGTATTTGTATCTAAAATAATAGATAGAGAAGAGATATTAAGATGGGTATAAGCAATTGTCTGTTTATTCAACTGACATCATGCAATTAACAATAAGATGATTATAAAATTTAGGGTTTTGTAGCAACATTTAAGAGTTTGTAGGATTTTTAAATGCCACACGAAAACTATAGGGAAGGCATCGGAAAATCAGATTTGATTATGGAATAGGGATTAAAACCATTTACGTTTCATACCATATAAATATATCTAGACGTTTCTGTATTTTAGGGCCCAACCCAATATTAAAACCAAATACCTACCTTACCTTACCTTGGCAGTACAACTAGGTACCTACCTATCTATGTATTATTTAAACAAAATAGATTTTATCAAGAGCTGCATCTAGCACACATCAAGGAACTCGAACAATTGTAGTAGGCGTTGAGTTCTATGAATTCAGTTAGGAGGTATAGAATGACAGGTAATTATTTGTTAATATTTTCCTGCAGTTGTTGTTTGTTGAAAATGTGTTAATTGTCACCTAGTTCCGCCACCTTCGATTTGATATATTGTGAATTAAATGGGCATTTGAAATGTAGTTAGCTATGATATATTGCTATAATAAAATTAATGTTCCTGCCATTTGTATATACATATGTAGATATAGGATACGTAAAAAGAACAATTTAAATTGAGTACTTTTTTACTTAGTTTAGAAACTATGAATTGGTGAATAATGAGGAAGAATGCCACAAACGTCCGAAGAGTCTTCAATCATAAAACGTCCAAATGATGATGCTTTGTGATAGCATTTTCATAGCTAAGAGTTAGCATCTATTATCTACTAATTGATTGAATAAATTAAAAAAAAAAAAAAAATGGTAACAAGTTCCGTCGCCAACTGTTCGAAATCTAACAAAAAAAAATGCCAAACAAGTTTACGAAATAGTAAAAAATTCAGTTAAAAATAAATATAGCTCCATATGCTTATTTAAAGCAATATATGTGAATTTTGCTCTTCAAAAATAGCTTTAAAGAGCACCTGTTTTCGTTAGTCAAAGAGCACAAGGAAGGTAGGTATTCTAAGAATTATGATGCAAATTATTAGTGCTGCTTCTGATAAACACAACATAAGTTTGTATGCCTCTCACTATAGATAAGTACCTATTTTCTTATCTAAATGGAATTTTAGTTGAACATTCCAAAATTCCCAATATATTTCCAATGTTAAATTACGAACATAAATATGCATGTAAATGGGTAGTGTAGACAAATCTACAGAATTTATATAGATATGAAATGCTCCTTTTGAAAGATCATTAAAATAATAACAAACAACAGTCGGTTGATACAATTTAGTTTAAATGGATATTTAATAGTGATCAGTTTTCTGGTCTACAGGATGATACAAATATCTATCAAACCTATATTCATTTTTAAGATTCATTTATTTTGCATCTGACTTGATAAACCCGACTGTAAATGATTGATGAAGGATTAATGATTTGCGAACATTTTTTGATGAATAAAATAAAAAAGGAAAATCATTGGATATGGATACGTATTTCTTGGTACTTATCTTCTTATTATCTATTAAATAAATGCCACATTTTCGTTAATAAATTAGACAAATTCAGTGTATTACAAAGACGTGAGCAACACGTTACAAAAGACGGCTAATTATCTGTCAATTAGTTAATAATATCCCTAAAGCTTTACTTTCATTCATGAAAAGATTTTCCGATCAATCTGATCTATTCTCAGTCATTTGGGAACACGTAGCAACTTATTTTCGTATCGCGTGAAATCATTAATTGATTGATTAGTTAATACAACAGAAAATTTACTTGAATTATATATTTTCTTGATCAATACATTTAAAACTTAATTTACAACAACCAAAAACATTCTTAATACAATATATCTATATTAAATTAATGCGGTAACACTCTGTATATGATATTTATGTAAATATTATGATCTATATTTCGGAAATATTCGATATATTTCCATAAACTGATCACTCACAGATGTTCTATGGGCTCAAATTTAGTAAATGCGAAAAAGAATTTAATAATCACAATTAAATGCAAATTAATTGTTCAAATTATGTGATCGATAATTCGTTAATTATTTGACAATTAATTTCAATGCGTCTTAGATACATATCTATCCATTTTAATTTAAGATCTGCAATTAAAATGGATTTAATACGAATAAATACATTAGGTAATTCAATAGTTTGTTTATTAATTTTTATATTTTTAATAACTAATATTATTTCTATACTATATAGGTAATAGAAGATATAGATATTCTTATAATATCTAATTAATATAATTAATAACATAATAGATACAACTTTGGCAAAATAACATGTGACATTTGAATAAAAATAAATAAATAAGTATGTCTTGTATATAAATTTATTTAGGATCATCATATAAATAGGTTATAAATAGGTGTTAAAGACTAACAAGCCTACACCAGGAATGGTAGACAGGCTTCAAGATACATATATATATATATATAAATAGGTACAATTGACATACCTCTAAATTGAATCAGTATAAAATATTTAAAAAAAAAAACTTTCTTGCGTTTATTAACACAAAATCAGGGCATTGTTGTCGTGTTGGTCGAAACACTATCCCCTTAATACTGGAAGCGTAGCCATATAGGCACATGCACATTATGTATTACTGGTTGCATTTTCTAGCCTATCGATTATGCCCTCACTATTATCTCATAATTATGCTCTCAGTATTATCAAATTTCTAAGAATTACAATTATGAAAGTGATTTTTTAGTCTTTGGTACTAGTTAGTAGATAGGGACTATACCAATTCTTCCAAGCTCATCCCAATCTAACAAATAATGAAAGGGCTATTGTCCCATTGATTCATCATGACTTTCTTCGGGTTCATATTTCGTTGTACTTTGATATTGTACAACTGTTGGTGTTAAAATTACGTTATTTTGTTCATCATCCTGGTTGGCTATGATTGGTTGTAATTGAACACTGAAAAACACATTTTGAATTAATCTAATGAATTCAGCAGTAGTTTGTAGTTTTGGTTGTAAAACCTTGATTATTGGCAGCATATACGAGTATTACGGAGACCTATAATATAGGCCTCCGTAATGAGTATTTTGAAAACTACCAAAACAGTCGGAAACATAATCTAATCTAATCAACAAATCATGGTAGAAAATCCTTCTAGTTCTGCTCATTCTAGCTAGTGCATTACAAATGTAGTTTATCAGTGAGTTTATTTAAACTTGAATGTAGCACCATGCAAATCAATTTATTTTCTGCCATCAATGAATCAAACACCAAAACCATCAAATTGAAATTATTTCTATACTTACTTAGCAATTTGTGGATTTATATTATTCATTTGGGATGCTGATGAAGATGGTGAAGATGTTGGTGGTGGTGGTGGTGGTGGTGGTTGTGATTGGGATATATGGCGATAAGTTTGTTGGTAAATAGTATTTGGTGCCAATTCATATTCATCACGTGATAATTCCATACTAATTTCTTGATGTTGATAGTAGGCGGCATTTGAATGATCTGTAAGTGGTTAAAAATGAATAAACGTATGTTTTGTGACGAATATTGGTTTTAATAATTAAATAAACAATTATTATGGGCAATAGAAATAGGGGCTTTATTAAAAATGTATTCTGGTGCCATCTAACGTTGATATTAGGAAACATAGGCAATCGCAATACGGGTCTTTAAAGCGATACAGTTTTTTTGTGACAAACTGTAGGCAGGCACCGATAGATGGCCACATACTGGCGGGTATGTTAGATACATAAAGAAAAATATTATTTTCTTTAAATAAATTTAATAAATGAAAATTGAATCGTCCTAATAAATACTGTTTCTAGTTAATGAAATAATATTCCCCATATAATAATAAAATGTTACCTAGTTAGGTCTATAAATAAATTGATATTACGGTACATAGATCAATTTTCTATGTACTTAATGCTTATTGCTTACAATATTTATACAGTCAAAATATACATACAATGTTTTTATTAAAAGCGATATTACATCTCATATAAAATTCCCTTATCTTTGCCCTTGTTTGTATTTTTCTTTTATTTACAAAGCACTTTAATTTTATCATTTTTGTAGGTATTAATTTAAGCAAATATTTTTCTTCATTAATTTCATAATTTTATTTCATTTTTTTAATTTTTCACGATATTAGCGTATGATTTACGTGGATAAAATGATTTTTGAAAATCTTTGGCCATTAGATTTGTGGAATTACAAAAAATTCTATAATACCTTAAATTTTAAGCTCGACAAATAACAAACACTTTAATTTTACTCTCTTTTGTGTTTAGGTAACAAAAAATTTAAACAATAAAAACTTACTGTTTAATCTTTGTTGATGAAGCGACGGATTACAGGGTAAACCAGAATGCATTGTATTATTGGTTCCAGCACTTTTGGGTCGTCTTTTTCTTGTTTGGATTCCTTCTTTTTTCATTGTCATTGGTCGATTGACCTGGAATGAATTGATTCGGTTAATTTAGATTTAGACTTCTTGTTTCCGATCTAAATCAGCTTTAGGCTGACCATTACCAAAGGATTTGGAATAATTTCATAAATAAATCCCTCTTTACGCAATTCATTTTATTCGATTTGTAAACCAAAATTTCATTGCTCATACTCAACTAGAGCAATAAATAGATAATAACAATTAATTTGTTATTAATAATGATATTATGTATAGCGTAAAAAGTGTTATATAGTGGAAATTATCTTGAGGTAACGCAACAGATAAAGCAATATCTTATATTTACCAGAGATTTTTTTTTTCATGTTGTTATAATTTTCCGTATTATTATCAACCCCGCGGATGGATAAACTGATTACCAACATTATCATTTTTAAGATATTGTATCTCTCAGGAATATTTTAGGGATACCATTAGATTTAGATTACTTATTATTAAGTTTAACATAGAGAAATGTGCGTGTGCGTGTGAGTGAGTAACATAATAATTTTTTGATCTTGAAAACATCGAAAATTTGTTAATAAATGATAACTATACGCGGCTATATAATGGGTAAGTGTCAAGAAAATATTAAATGACTCAAGCTACGTCATCAATTGAATGATTTTTACTCTAAATCTAATTCCTTATGGATTGTATAGGTTATGTTTGACTTTCTTTGTATTATCCTTAATTTACTACTGATTTATTTGAGTAATTATAATTTAAATTTTTTTAATTTTGGTGTCATTGGACATTTTTCCTTTTTTCATAAAATTTTGCGTCATAATAATCTTTCGAGTGTTATTTACAATGACAGCGAACTGAGCAAATAAAACCCAGTTTTAATTTCATCCTTATCTCCACTCTAATGTGTACTTTATATATTTTTATTTACTTTATATGTATGTATGTATGTGTAGTAAGTACCCTTGTATGTACGTGCGTAAACAAACCCAAACTTTATATATAAAATAAATTTTGGAAAATTTTACCTATCACACAGAAATTCGTTTTTTATTTATAACACTTACTGCGTGTAATTTGTAATATAAACCACATGCATTACAGACTGGCTCTCCTTGATTGTTACGCCGCCATAATGTTGTGTTTGTTGTTTTGCAATTTGCACATGAGACACCGGTACGACGATTGCCAGTCTGGAAAAATTCGAAACAAAAAAATGCTAAAAAAAAAATTATGATTGGTTTAATTCAAGCATTAATCTAATCTAAGTATATAGATTAGATTCAAGTGTGATAAATGAAGACTTGAATAATTGTTTCAATATATTGCAGATTATTCCAATCCAATTTGTATGATAAAGTGCCAATCAAAAATGTTTAATGCTTGAAACAAAACTTAATAATGAAAATCTGATTAAATACATGAACACACAATAAATTCAATAGGCTAAAACAATGAAGAGATACATTTTTTGCTCCATTGACAAATCCATACTAGCAATAACTGCTTCAAAATTTTGGCGCCCACTGTGTGGCACTGAAGTCTTTATCTGGCACTGTGCTTGTTATTGTTGCCGCTTGAAAACAACCCAAAATTCAACAACTATTATTATGTTTTTAAATATTAATTAATTACATGTATCTATGTTTCTAATATCTTAACTTTAGATATAACCCAACTTAATTATAAAATGTTCTTTCAAAGCAAAATTAAAAAAAAAAAAATTGGCATTTTCAATAATATTTCCCAGTCAACTAAAATTTTGTCACTTTACAGGCAGCCGACTTTTTTGACACTCTGTACTAATTCAATTTGATATTTCATAATATTTTATCTATTCTGTGAGATACGAATGTTTGTTTTCATTGGGTAAATGATTGGTCCAAATTATCCTCAATAAGGACCTTCTTTCTTTTTCATCTTCTTTTTTTTTTTAACTAAATATGAATCCTTTATCTTATGCTACAGTGTTGCCGCATTGTAAAAAAAAGTCCCACAGTGGCATTTGATTTGACGAATTACATTACTAATGTAATGTAACTTAGATTACGTTAAATCATATTTATTATAGTGAGAGAGCTAGTGACACTTACCGCTTGTGGCTTTTTTGTTGGCCTGATCGGCGGCCTATTCACCCCATTAATTTTATTATATAGGCCACATGCATTGCACAAATAATGACCAGTACCGTCTCTACGCCAAAGTGGTGTGACACTAGCACCGCAATTCACACATTCTTTGACAAGTACCTCAGATGCTGCTGTCGATCTATGACCCGTTGGTAGTGCTACAATTACATTACCATCGTCAATTGTAGTGCCTGGTGTCCAATTGTTATTGTTCACATAGAATTGAGTACCGCTACTATCGGGCATTACTTGATTATGATATACTGGTGCTGATGAAGAAGATGATTGATATTGGGCAGCTGAAATTGGTGTTGGAGTTGACCAACCATCAGCAGTTGCTTGAACTTGAAATGAATGCCCAGTTTGTGGTGATGTTAATGTGATTTGATTCATTTGCTGCTCGTAATTTGATGTTAAACGTGGATCCTGAAACGCAAATACCACATTATTATCATTATTTACTTAGAATGTTACTCAGACATATCGAATTACATTAAAATAAACCTATTCTAAACGTAAAAGAAAAGGAAACTTACTGAATATCGTGACGAAGCCAATGTAGGATCGTTATTTCGAAATAGCATATTATTCGTTGGTGAGCCACTGCTACTAGATCGATCTAATTGATATTGCAGATTCTGATACTGATGCTGTTGTAAATACTGAGAACCATCCGGTGGATACTGATTGTTTCCACCATTATGCTGATAATGAGCTGGCTCTAAATTCGCATAGTCCGTTGGCGAATCAATGGCAACCGTTTCAACAATTGTCGGCATCGAATGATGAATGACAGTGTCACCACCACCACCACTACCACCACCACCAGCACCATTCGAGCTTGGTATAGTAAGAATTAGCGAATGTGCCTGGTGGTGTTGAGCATATGTTGAATACTGCTGTTGATTTGGTGGTGTGGATGCCGCACCATGTGATGTTGATTGATAAACAGATTGATCAGTTGCTGGATGAGCAATGGTGAAACTGCCCGCTCCATTCCCTGTTGATACCTGCGCAATAATTTCATATGGCACTTTTGTTTCTTGATTAGCACTAGACGCAGCTTCTATTGATGTCCCTGTTGTATTAACAATTTCTTCGTTTTGTACTTCCATTTGATCTTCGACCGTTTCAATTGTACCGGCTGGTGTTATTACATTTCGTCGGATCACAGTTGCTAACGGTTCTGAATGGTTGTGTTGTTGGTGTGACTGCACTTGACTTGAATCATCGAACTGCTGATTAGTAGATGATGGTGGTGTTTCATTCATTTGTTCTTCTGGTTGTTGGTCATTTGTCGGGGTGCAGGTCTCAGTGTTACTGACGCATTCCTCTTTAATTTTTATTTTAATCTCTTCGGTCGTTCCCCATTCTTGGGATTCTTGTGATTCGGATTTTGGTTCCATTTTCTAAAGATGTATTCGAAACAACAGATTAGTATGACAATATTTTGACGAAAAATTCATTGTTTTTTAACATTTCCATTCGGTCGGAAGTTACACTTGTATTTGTATTATATTTCCGTTTTCCGCACGTGCCCGACGTCCTTCTACGAGTACTAACTATAGTACTATACATATACATGGATATATAGCGACTAGTGTCCTGTTTTTTTCTGCTGTATTTGCTTTTTTTTATGTGTGTGTTTTTTTTTAATGGGTGGGTGGGTAAACAATTCAAAATACAATAATAACGAATAAGTAAAGGCTGTTGCTTTGGTATACAGCTGCCAGTACTTATTCTATCGCAGTTAGTTTAGTAGCTGTGAAAAGAGAACAGTGGCGCATCCCCCAACCCAATTATGTATATCATAGTTAAATGCTTTGATTGGATTGGTCAAATTGAAGCATGAATTATATTTCGTTAATGAATACACATCACATTGTCACTAATCACTATGACATTTCATTTGAGTATACCAGCTGTCAAATAAGATGGCATAAAGGTAGTAAAATTGCTCTGATTTGTCCTATCAAATCATAAAATATCACTTTAGAACATTATAAATATATAGATATAGAGTACTTCAAAAACAATCAAACAAAAGTGTCATATTCTGACGGAAGCATACATGAATTTAATCACATCCACATTCAAAATTACATATAAATCCAATTAATGACAACCACTCGAAATTGAGAAAATACAAATATAATCCAATTTCAACAAAAACAACAACTTAAATATCACATATTGTCGAATTTAACTATATAGATGTACTCGTATTTATGTATGTATATGATGACTAATTAATAAACCGACGAATATTTTTATTTACTTTTCATTTTGTCGAGAGCCATAAAAAAAAAAATCCGTATTGTATACGTCAAGGGCGAGGTGGTTTTTAGGAAATACGACAAAAAAAAGTATTTTTCTGAACTAAATATTAATAATAAAAATTTCCATTCGGCCCTGTGACAAGCCCATTATAATATGCTGTATATGAATCTAGTAAGCAAATAGAATTTTTGTCATTCTGATTTAACGTCATCGATGACAAGGGTTGGTCATGTAAATGGATACAATGACGCTTGAAACAAATACGTAATATGTAAAGTAAAATTATATTTATTTGGAATTGTTTTAAAGTTTATCAAAAACTTTCCAATCGAATAGTTATAAATAGTCAATACACCAATAGACATTGATCGACAGACAAATATAAACATAAGCGTACGGAAAAAACAAACAATTAATAAACATCAAGCGTATATTTGTTCTTAGTAGGTTCAGTCGGGTACTTAACCGCGCTAATATGCCTTGAAAAACTGTTACAAATAAATTTCCAAATACTAAAAACTCAACTGTACATACCCAAAAAACAAGAAACTTTCCAACATTGTGTTGATTGTAACTTAAGTAAGGGCCATTAGTAATCAAACGAAACTATTAAATATTAGATACACATAAAGAACAATGACGATAAATAAATAACAAAAATAAAAATAAGTTTATTTAAATTGTCGAATCAACTGTTAGATTTATTTAGTTTTGTTTTATCTATTCCTTGTCTAAAGGTTATTGTTATTGATATATATATATGTGTAGTTGTAAATCGAAGGGCTAGCAGTACTACTACAATAAAATTTTTACAGAGTGGAGTAAATAAAATAAATAATAGAAGGATAGAAAATCCAAAAAAAGCTAAATAAAATTTAACATATTACTACCCAATATAAAAAATTAATACATAAAATTTACTTGGAAAATTTTAGACGAAAAAGGAATCATTTTGATAGTAATTAAAGTATTTATAAACTGTCTGATGTGCAGAATTAAAATGTCTTGGCTTTATATTATTCCTCGTATTATTAAACAACCCCTTCCGATTTTTATAACGGGGAGAGTGAGCACTGGATTATAAACCCGTAAAGATACCAGATATATTTAGTTTATAAGTAAAACCAAAAATGAACATATGATATCTTTAAAATTAAAAAGCGATAAGATAGAGTTAAGTAATACAGAATGATGTACTTATCTTTCGGATGCAGATACTTAATTCGGTGATTCACAGTGATTTTTTGTTTTTTCGTTACTGTCGTTTTTGCAACAACTGGTCTATTTTTTTAATTAATTATTTCGCTAAATAGAAAAATCGCTTTTAAGTCTACCCTCCTGTAACCGATCTTTACCAGTAAAGGTTTTACTGGCAGTATTTGGATTCTAACTAGCTTTTTCGTAATTTTTGGAAAACTACTAAATAAGAGGGTGCCTGGATGAAGTAACAAAATGTGCATCATAAAGTCACAGACTTTTCAATACAACGGAAAGTCCTAGTTGACCATTAATTATAAAATAATTCAGAGTAGGCTATGCATCGTCAGAATTTTCAAAAATTTACGAAAAAAAAATGTTATAATTACTATTTTCCTTACTTACATTCATTTTTGCTGAATCGTTCAATTTCCAAATCAATCACAAAACAAAAAAAAATTTTCAATTTTTTTATTATTACACAAAAGCGCGCCTTAAGAGGATATGAGAATTACAGATAGCTATCTAAGCTGGCTGCCTTATACACTATAGTACCCTACAGTACATAACATATATATATATACATAGGTATACTTACCGTACCCCGTATATAAATGAAATGTAATTTGTAAAAGTGATTTACAGCGCACTCTCGTTACGTTACGTGGAAAACACACACATATGGATGCACTTTATATTAAACAAAATGGTGGCTGAATTTGAACACAATTCTTTTCTTCTTTTTTTCGTTTTTTTTGCTTTTGCAATTTTCATTTTCATTTTCTTCGATGCACTCTTTGTGTTCATTTTCACGACGACAACGATACAAATGATGATAGTGTGCCTTACTTGATATTATATCATCATATCTTATATCTTTTAATATAATAAATTTTATCGTAAATTGTCAACAGTATAATCTCATCTCTCTATACTTTTTTTTGGATAATAATATCTAGTAGGGCTTCTTATTTTTTAAGGATATGTGTTTGTTTTTGTGTTAAATGAGAGGGAAAGAATAGAACTAGAATAGAATAGGTAAGGTAAGCGGGATGTTGGATGTCCATTTTGTAATTGCTTGTTTAAATGTCGTTCGTTAACCTTTAAGTTTGAAAAATAAATAAACAAGCAAATTCCTTTAAAGTAAAAAGACAAAAATTACGTGTTACAACATGGGAAATGTAAATTACTATTTACATTACAAGATTCTTTAAAGATTTATCTTTAATTTTTAATCTTTTTTAAGATTAAAAAATTGGAAGATTTTTTAATTGGAAAATTTATATTCAAGATAATCGAACATTTGCAAGAAGAAATTGGGCGCTTATTACAGCAAATTGTATTTGAATCGTTTACATGTAACAGGAAGAGTCAATTTTCTTTATAATTAGCAACTTTATCAATTTAAGTTCTGGCTTTTTCTTCTTATTCCTGCCACGCAAATGGCGAGAATACTAATGTTCTTGTCATTCACCAATAAAGAACTTTACGTACAAGCATCAATTCTATAAAACTTTGTGAAAAAATAGCTTTCTTCAAGCTGTTCGATTTGGATTATTATTGTATTCTGTGACTGTAAATCAGGTAATATCAGGTAATTCATGAAATAAAAACCAATGAATTTATACTAAAGGAATTTTTATTTCTTAAAAATCAACTTAACTGTAAGCACTTATAGCATAGCTAGTCTACCAGCAAAAATAGTAGTACCTATATGTATAAGACATCAATTCAAAGATACAAAAAAATTGATTATCTTTCCATTTAAATTTAAAAATACAATCTTACTTATAATGTTACTGTCATGTTTTTATATAATTTATATTCATCATAATCATGACCTAAAAAATAATAAAAATTAAGAATTTTTACCATAATTATATACATCACAATATATATAGTAAAAAAATCTCTTAACCATAATATATTTTCTTTAATTTAGTGCCAGAAATGGTCACAATTCTATTAATATATTCAGTGGCGTGGCATGAATTGGAAATTATAAAAATACATACATTTTAAGCTGATTTTTTTAAATATGTTGTTGTTTGGAAGTATTTTTCTGTGTAATTTTCTTTATTCCAAATAGTTCGTTAAAAAACCAGAAAGCAAAACCTTAATTTAATTCAATTTCCAAAAAATCGTTGCTACACCACTGATTTTATTTAATTTTAATTTAATTTAATTTAGCTTAAAATTTCCTATGGTAGGTATTCTAGACTCATATTATACATTCTGAGAAATAGGTAGTATATTTACTTATAACCTATTAATTTTTAATTGGCAATCGCAATTAAACTTAGGACATCGCCGTATAAAATATAACCTAAAAAAAAAAGAAGCAACACATACATATATATATATATATATATGTCTTTAGGAATTCATAGAGACAACAGTCGGTCTGTCATTTAGAGTCATTCTCTGTAGATTTTCAGTATTGCTAATAATAACTTTGGCGTTATTATTATTATGATTGCTACTGTTATTATTATTATTATGAATAATATTAAGCTTTAAATCAGGTGACTGAATATCAGAATGACTGGATTGTGGACTGGGTGTGTACTCCTGCTGCTGCTGCTGCTGCTGTTGTTGTGGTTGCTGACTTAAATTATGAGGTGGTGAACTTGATGCAGTTGTATATGTTGGACTCATATCATGCGAATGATGTTGCTGATGGTAATTTTGATTGATATAAATAAAATTCGATGGCAATTGCTGATGTGGTTGTTGTGATATGCCAACAATACCGAAATTATCTGAAATAAACTAATTTATAAAAAAACTATAGCCAATAGAATAGAATGTGAAGAGAAAAAGACACCGAGTATTATTATTTAACTGAAAACTATATAATTTGCCTACCTAATGAATTGTTTTCTATTTTAATAGGATTCTCCATTTTGATGATATTATTACTAATCGCATTTCGTTGCTGATAGCTCTGATTATTATTTGAATTCGACTGATTTGATTTTGATTGTTGTTTGTTTTTTCGCTTTCTTGTCTAAAATTTTAATATAAAATTACATTTAAACTAACAGCACTTACTAGATATAAAAAAATCGATTTAAAACACGATTGTACCTGTATTACGTCCTTTTTCATTGACAAAGGTCTATTGACAGAGTGCAATTTATAATAGAGTCCACAAGCATTACAAACTGGTTCACCATTAGTATTTCTTCGCCATAATGACGTTGTGCCAGTAGTGCAGTTACTGCAAACTAAACCAGCTCTTCGATTAGATGCCTATAAATGCAAAATGAACTTTAGTCAAGTCTGATAATTATAATGACTAGTTTACAGGTAGTAAAACCAATAGGACTCGATTTATCTACTTCTTACACACGCAGAATCATTATTATTTTGAATTCCGCACGCGCAATGTACATGAAGAAAATATGCAGGACTTTGTTGGCTTAATTATAGTTTCTACAGTTCTGTGATCTTACGTCATACTTAGTGAAAGGCAGTATACCAACATTTCTAACCATGATTTAGAGAAATTTATTTACATTAAATCAAAGTAAAATTTGGCGTGTTCAAATTGGTATTGAAATGCAGCGCTAGCAGAGCAAATATTTTTTCTTGGTCGTTCAGGATTTATTTTATCGACTATTGTGTTCATTATTTAAAGCAATTAAGTAAGTAATTGAAAAATTCTAAATAAAATCGATTAAAATATCAATACAATTCCAAAAATAATATTGACAACGTTGTACAAAAATTATGACTCAATCACTGTGTCGTAAGATCACATCCCATTGCTTTAAATTGTACCAAGCTATTGTGAAATAGAATGGTGATGTAATATTCGAAATAACAAGTCATAAACTATACCCATACCAATATGGGTCGATCTGTTTCTTTGCGATTGAAGATTTACGTGTAGGCTTGATAGTAAATAATCCAGGCTCGTGTAAACTAGTCATAAATCCCACAAAATATATTTTATTTGAAGCGAGTACTACAAGGATAACTAAAGTACTATAATGGCATGTATCTAACTATATACAGTTACCCCCTTTTGTAAGGTGGTTACTATTATTATCTTCTACTGTTTAAGGAAACAACAACCTTTTGCATCTAATCAATTAATACCTAATAATCCAAATCACCGTCCAGCCAGCAATCCACCTAGTCCTAACCTAACTATATATATACATATATATGTATATGAATGTAGTATAAATTGAACACCTACCGTACGACGATTGGGTTTCTCTTCTGGTGAATGATTAACATAATTTCGTGCCGGTGCCGGGGGCCCGTTGTAATCCGCAAAGCCGTTCTTGTAGTACTCGATAGAATTACCCCCTGTACCAGGCTCAGCCGCCACTGAAACAATAATTAAGTTACGCAAATGATTTTGGAAATAAATAAAAATTAATAAAAAAAAAAAGAAATCAATCAATAAAAATCGGTAAAATTTGCAACAAATAGTCAAAAAAAAAAACAAAGTGGTACCGACATTATTATTAGTAGCAGCGCAGCCTCGTACATCAAGGGGAGGTGGGTACTTAATAATAATTAATTATTTAATGATGAAATGTGATGATGATTGGCATTCCTATGGCACGTCCATTGTTTCACGTTCGATTTTGGCGAATGCGCTAGATAATAGAAAGTGAAACAATGGATCTGTTTAATCGTTGCTTTATTAAGATTGTGGTTGAAAAATATATTGAAACAAAAAAAAAGAAAATAATTGAAGTCTATGTTTAATTATATTCAGCGAATTTCTTCAAAATGGAATTTAAATTATGTTTTAAACACATCTTTTCGATGATAAAATTTAATGTTTGCGAAATATTTGTATGTAAAACGACTTGCTGCTGTTATTTGCTAAACAAAATAAAAATAATTAATGCATTTAAATTGAACAATATTTAAAGAAAAAAAAACGTAATCTTTTTCTTAATTAAATTAATTTTAATTGTTTATCATGCAATCGGCGCATGCAGCCAATTAAATCCAACATCAAGGTCATAATTTTCTTAATATTTGCGTGCCCACAAGATGATCAAAATTGCAACGTTTTTACTATCATTTAAATATAAATGGAAATGTAATCAGAGAATGAAAAGCAAAGAAAAAATTAGCTAAAATGATTGAAAAAAATATTCCATATTTCGAATGCTGATTAATTAATTCATTATTATTATCATAATGTGTGTAGGTACCAATCTACGAGGCTGCTTCACCAGTGGCCGATTCATGCCATTCATTTTGTGATATAAACCACATGCGTTGCACAAATAATGGCCGGTACCATCTCGACGCCACAATGGTGTATCTATGGCACCACAATTTACACATTCCCTACCTTCTGTGAAGTATTCAGCTGTCCCCCCAACTAAAACAAAAATAAGAAAAAAAAAAAAAAAAGAAAAAAATTCTTAATAAAATTTACCATATCGATTCAATAATGTGATAATATATCAATAGTTATGACTATAAGCAAATGTTATGTGAGTGAGCAAAACGGCAAATTGCAGTTTTATTTAGAGAACGAAAAACTACGTATTTCAATTCAAACTTTCTTCATTACGTAGTCAAAACAACGAAATCACACACACACATGCACACATCACAATTAACAAAAGAAGAAATTTAATATTGATTAGTAAGTACTCTGTGTTTGCAGGCACATAATAATGACCACGAATTATTACCTATATATACATATATACTTAACCTATAATACGAAATATGCATAGTACAGTACCACATACATAATGACATTATAATAAAAGAAAATGAAATGGGAATAAAAAATCGCAATGGAATGCATAAATGAAGTATGATATATAGTCGAGTTCAAAACACTTGGTAAATATTTACAATCAATATATCCTTGAAAGCAAACTCTGTTCGCACTGTGGATTCAATGGTTTTTTGATTCAATATACGGGGTGGTTTATAAAACGAATTGCTGCCAAATATTTTATTACAATTTTCCTGGTATAGTTTGAATGTTTATTATTATCGTAGCAACAAACTCAAGGAAAAAAAATGACCGGATATGCTAAGGAAACACGAAAAAAAATCTTTTTTTCTTAACATTTATTCGCCTTTATTTACCAAAGGTTCATATACACACATACACATATGGAGACCATCAAACAGACATGCAGACAGACAGGCACAGATATTTCGTTTTTGTTTCAAAACGGAAATTATATATTAGTACTTATACAGGTAGAATGGTTGACAATACCTAATAAAACTTTTTTTTTCCCCCAAACAACTGTCTCTTAACATCCATACATCAAAGAAGAATGAAGGAATTCGACAACTTCAAGGCTAAAACTCCTATGAAGAAATTCCCGCTTTTAACATACTGTGCATAAGTCATATTTTATGACAGTAGAAACAATTGGAGAAAGTAATTCTGTAATATATTTAGGCACCTTTAAGTGAAAAAAAAGCAATAAATTCTATTATAAGACAGAAAAAGAACACTGGCAACTAGATAAATAGGTTAGTAGAACTTATTTCTCAAAGTAAGGAGAAAAACTGGAGAAAAAGTAAGGAATGCACTTCATCTTAGTCAATAAATACTTCAGGTACCTACGACCTATGTACGTTATTATTGTATTTTTTGTACTACAGAAAAACTGACCCATTATTTATTTAGGGCAAGGTAATGTCAATAAATGACATACTTTTGACGAATTTGACAATATAACAAAATTTATTAGATGGTACCACCCAAGTACATGACAGCTATATGGTGAAAGTATCTCAGTATGAATCTTTCTGTAGATTTCTCTCTAGTGACACATTAATTTTAAAAATGCCTTTAAAGATTTCACGACAACAATCACAACAGTACTAATACCATTCCAAAGTAAACCAAAATATTTTTATAGGCGCCATAATACAAGTTGCAATAGTCATAATGCAATGTCATAAATCAACTGGCGATAAGGATAAGAAAAAGCCCAGTAGCTTCATGTATGTCATCATCATAGTGTACCTGGTTTTATGTTAAAAACCAAAACATCAACAGCTAAAAGGTTCCCAATCGATTCCATCCCCCCAAATAGAGACCCACAACTTCTTATCTATCTTGTTTGCATCTATCTCGATACCGAAAAACAAATTGTAGCTGTCATTTTCGATGGACAGGTACATCGAAATGCTATACTATAAAGTAAAAATATATTGGTATGGTAAGGAAGACGTTTAAGAATTGGTTAATTGATTTATCAGTAGAAGAAAGTGGTATGGTACCTATACATAACAACAAAACGAAGAATAAAAGCATTCAGATGTATACATATATATATATATATATCTATATATACATGTGTGTATAGATAATATCTTTATCATAGCATTATGTTGTTTTTTTTATGCCTTGCTCAACAGTTAACCTTAAAGTTAAAACCACAATTAACATCTATTATTACTATTAGGAGGGAAGTGATTGCCATATTGACTACCAAAGCAAACCACATTGACTGTTGACAGTATTGACGTTAATTATTAACTTTAGTCTGACATTAATTTAATACGAGAAAAAAGGATGGAGAAAGATAATCGAATTTCTTCACACTTCAACTAAAAAAAGCAAAACGTTTAAAACCACTTGAACTGCAGTTATTTATTATTATGATTAATGATAGTACTAGATACTTCAAACTGTCAAGAGGGCGAGAGAAAGACAGAGAGAGAGAGATTGAAAGATAGAAACCAGATAATGGGGGGCGTAAAAAGCTAATCGGTGTTTTTTACAAAACACACACGCACATAGAAACAACATTCTCATCACATTTTCACCACTCTGTTACAGATATAAGATCAAAGACTGCAGGTTGATTATGTGTCATGGATATCATGATTCGTGATGATGACGATTGTTAATATGAAGTTCTGGTTTTTAGAGAAGTACTATTTGAATATTTAACTGCATCATATAACAAAAGAAATCTAAAAAACTATGACGAACTTTATTACGGATAAAATCAAGGCAATATATCAAATAATGTGCATTGAACTATATCTATATATTCACTTACTTGCTGACAGTGCGCTAGCAGCACTCATACGATTTCTAGGATTAATCGACGATGGTCCAGCCAAATTATATGGCGCCGATGCACCTGAAACGACTGCCGCTCCTTGATCACCAGCTCCGAATGAATAGTCTGGATAACCAGATGTACCATAGACTGATGCAGCTGCAGCTGCAGCGGCAGCAGCAGCGGCCGCCGCTGCTGAACGTGATGCAGTATTTTGGAATGGTGGTAAACGATTGAAGGCTGGCAATGCATTATTAGTCGATATAGATGGAGGTGATTTTGGATAATCATCACCCGATAATAGACCAATGCTGCCAGTTGTTGTGGATACACCTAAGATAATGGAAAATTGGTTAGTTTGAATTAATTGATATGTTAATTTATATTATTTTATAAATAGTAAATTAATTGGATTAGTAAGTAATGAAAAAACGATCATCTTTAAATTTGTTTAGATGCACTAAGCTGATTCCGGGTCTGAAGGCTGATTCCGGACCAAAATATTGAAAAAGAAACATTGTGAATTTTGATCAAATAAGCTGTTATTTTTAAATAAACTATGTTCTAGACTCGGCCTTGTACATCTACCAACTTACATTAGATGAAATTTCAACAAAATTGTCGACTAAATAATTTACTTATAATTGGCCATCGAATTAATTATGTATGATATACTATAAAGTCTTAACAATTAATTAAAATTCTACAATTTTATTGTAAAACATGGTAAAATGCTTTAAAATTATATAGTGTTAAAATTGTTATTTACAAAACATTAAAATAAGCAAAATAGTGAATGAAAATTCTACTAGGGTATCAACAAAATCTTTATAGTGATAATAAGTACCTGTATTTGACCATAATTGTGATTGACTTTGATGTATATCAGGTGATCCACTACCAGCATTATAATAATGCATTTGGGTATTGTTAAACGATGTGTTGTTTCTGGCGTACAAAGAGCTAGAAGAAAATAAGAAAAAAAAAGCGATTAACAAAAGAAAATAGACAGGTTTTTCTTTTCTATAGAGATCAGGGAAGGGTAGGTATTATACATATATATCCTTTCTCTTTCAATGTATTATTATTTGTTAGGTTAAGATTCCAATGGAGATCAAAACAACTGTGTTTGTTGCTTGTTTTCAACAACAAAACAGAAAAATGTTTTTATAGTAAAAAAAATAAAATAAAATAGAAAAAAAACCAACTTGTACGATGATAAATAGTTTTTATTTTCCCGATAATTTTCCATTTCCATTGGGAAATACATTGGCAAACGACAATTTTACTGTTGTTCTAAGACGACACGATCACAGAAGATATTTTCACAAATTCCCCAAAAATATTTGGATTCTCTACTATAGAAGAAAATTAGACAGACCGGTACCACATCGAGAAAGCACTTGACGCCTGTTATACGTATACAGATAAGACAAAATGAACAAAAAAAAAAAAAGAACCCAAACAATCGTACCTATTTCTCAAATAAGTACCTTTTAACGCGGCCGACAAATATAAACTGCGCTCAATCGTACCACTGAATTTTTAATATTACAATAATAAAAAATAAGCCGTACTACTACTAGACTATAAGCAGACACAGCCAACAGTTAATTAATTATCATTTTTGTATAGGTACTACCTTTAGTTTTACACCTATAAGTATAATAACGTTATTATTAGTTAATAATAATAGTAAAAGTTATGTATCGAAATTAATTAGTACTTACTTATTAGATGTATCTACTCGATTTGTATGTTGTATCGTGATTTTTGTTGTTGTCCAAAAATAATAATTATTTTTATTTACAATGTTTTTAAAACAATAATTAAGTACTTTTCGTATCAAGAAACTATTTGCATCTTCAACATGATAATGATAAATGAATAAATTACATATTATTATTATTTTAATTGTTATCTTTGAACAACTTTGACACAGAAGTACTAAAAATAGCATTTTTTCTGCTCGATTTTAATAAAAGCATTAAAATATGAATTAGAAAAGATGTCCATCATCTATTCAATCAAAGAAAAATATGGATTCAATCCTCTGCTAGAATTTGGAATACACTAGGATTTACGGTACAACCTCATTATAACGAGCACCTACGTTCAGCTGTTTCGTGCACTTCACTGTGAAATTAAATAAAAACCTCCAATTTAATTTAAAAGTTAACATTTGTGTTAACTTTTAAACGTGTGTGCGTATAAGCAGAACTTCGATCCAACAGAAGTACTCTTTGGCTTTACGCCACGCCACTGATTGTCATCGATGTCCATCTCCTTGTAGCTGAATTTGTCATTTAGCTAGTAAACACACACATACATGCACGTGCCTATTGTTAACATCCTTTTTCTTTCAAATTTAAAGGATATCCATTTCCTTGCTTGTTGCCAGATTTACAATAGTTTTTATGTAAATGCGTTTAACTGGAATTTCCAGTTAAGCATATTGAATGCGGCATTTCAATTTTTGACATTGGCAATAATGTAATTCATTTTAATGTTGTACCTACGAGTAAGTCCAGCTGGTCATTTTTGTTTAATTGCCGCGACGGCGTGCTTAAGCATATTACCGGTACAAGAAGTTTTACTTAAATAGGTTTTAATTCCTTCAATTTTTTATTTTACGATCGATGATCGTTTAAATGTCGACATTGTGCTCGCGTATGGCACGAGACTAAAATGGTTGAACCTTGTATCATATACAACACATAGGATGCAGAAACATAAATTGCTACATGTCAAATTTTTTATTCAACCAGCATCAGCATAATGCCCTACACATATAAATATCAAATGCATCGATTTCGAGAGAGATCAGCGCAGACCAGGTGCCAATATACTTTCTTTAATTGTCGTGACGCCTCTAGCCATTTGACAGCTTTATATCCAGTATTTCACATAATATAAAAGATTTATTGCGACAGAGAGATGTTCATGGTTAACCGATGACATGGTGTAATTTAGGCTCTAAACACTTTACTTTCAACGAACCAACTACCACCCTTATTACTTTATCCCTGTAAGGTAAGTCCATACAGTTTATCTGGTTGCTTCTAACCTAAAATAATGGCAAAAGAATATAGAAAAGATTAAATTTTAAAAGACATTCTAAAATGCCGTCTTCTCGAAGAAGACGGCAACCGATCGAATTAGTTCTACATCTTTTGCAACAAGGAAGAATAAGAAAAAGAAGAAGAAGGAGTAACCCTGATAACTCGTGCCTGGCTCCATACCTACTATAATCAAACGTGGCATCAACTAGACTCATTATTTTGTAGCATACATATACAGGGTGGTCTAGACATACTATGGAATGGACAGTCCTCATTTCTACCTGAAAAAACGTGTCATATATCTCACAATTTATGACGAGACATGTCCAAAATATTACCCATTAAAACATGTTGTCAAAACGAGACAGTTTTTCTAAAAACAAAAAAAAACCCTTTAGCGCGCACCTGAGACTGATTTGTATGAATTATTTTTTCACGATACATAGGTCGAGTAGTACCTCGTTTTATAGCGTCTTTTAAGCCCCAGTTTTTGGCTTTTAATTTTTCCGAAATGGTCGTTTTGTATTCGAGATATTTCTGAAATTCGTATTAAAATTTATTGCATACTTTTAATTTTAATGTCATTATTTCTAAATGTTATAAATATAATAGGTAAAAGTACTCAATTATTGTGATGATGCTGATAGAAATATTATTGATAGAAATCTCTTTTTTATAAATGCTGATAAAATCTTTTTATAACGACAACGATGTAACGATAAATAATGCCAATTTATTAATATTATTTTTGTTATTATTATGTTTATACAATAGAGAAACAGACAGACGTCTGGGCAACATAATTGAACCAAACCAAAAAAAAAAATAAAAACCTGAAACATCGCACTAATCAGCAAATTTCGACCCAAGTAGAAATGAGAATAATGAAAAATTGTTAAAAAACGACGTGTTTCCCGTGCTGAGTGTGCTGATTATGCTGAAACAGTCTTTATGCATGTGAATAAAATCGATAAATCTTTTCGATGTGGTACTGTACGGTACCTATTTGCAAGCAAGCAAGAAATGAATTTCGAGTTTTGGTTGCAATAAAAACAATGAAACTATTAAATTTTGTTTTTGCAAATGAAATAAAACATGTCTGTAAAAAATATGAACAACAGCCAGACAAAAGATGATTCTTATCATAAAGTGTAAAAAAATTAGAAATCGAGAACGAATGGATGCGCATTTCAAACATTTCGAAATTTCCATTAGTTTTCAAGAAGATTCTTTGCTACTTTTAGATAGGTACCTAATTATTTTTTCATTATAGGTAAAGTATCGCGATATACATAATTAATCATCTAATAATAAATTGCAAACTATCAAATAACCAAAACAAAAATTATTTAAATAAATAATTATTAATTTATATTTATATTTATCCTACAATGCATCAGGGTGACTCACAACAAATTGTCATAGTTTTTTTTCTGCTTGTTTCTGTTTTGTCTGGTCTACTATGTTATTATATACCTAATTATTATTATTATTATTTTAATTAATGTGTCAGAAATCGGCAATATTTGCGATTTTTTTTTAATTCAGTGTTAATTATGGCAGAAAAACACGTTGTGCTGTCGCCGCTGTCGGCTTCTATATATGAAATCATAAACTTGATGATTAATAGATATGTATGTATAATTATCGTTATATTTACTTTGTAATTCGATTACATTTACTGATGTAATGTTTGTTTTAATTAAAAATCTGCTATTTATTTTGCTAAACATGCAACGAAAAGCACGACAACAATTAACGTTATCCACACTGCGCATGACACGTAATTGATTCTTTATAAAGCAGTAAAAAAAAAAAAGAATTAAAAAAAAAGTAAATTTCACACACATATAATTAGCTCCTATATACATAATTATACGTAGGCACCAACGGCGCTTATCAAAACAGAAAACAAGAGAAATACAACATAACCCCATTTTAACGTTTTTCCTTTTTCGCTGTTGTTGTTTCGTTTGGTGATAAGAAAACAACACCCGCATAATGAATGCCTGTAACACTACACATGAAAACTATACTATAAAATAATAGCCAAACAGAGACATTTGTAACAGAAAGGTATATTAACCTATACGTAAAGTACCTATGTAAATATATACATATAGTGTTTAGTAGGCTATGAATATTTAAATGCAGGCGGAAGAAACAATATGGCAAAACATTGTTTTATTTTCTGTAAGTACTCTACCTATATGTATTGGTGGTAAGTACGCATTTAACGAAGCATGAAACTTTTGGAAGAATGAAATGGTAATATAGTGCGTTACTTGTTATTTCGAACCGTATTCTGCAGTAAACTGACAGAACAAGAAGTTTGGACACTAGATGATCGAGTCATAGGTTTTCTAAAGAGTTGCTTTTCGTTTTAAGACATCATTACTGTCAATTGTTAACGGTATTAAATGTTGAAATAACAGCCATTGTGACTCAGCGCAATCTAATTTATTTAGACAATTTGCTACTGAAAGTTTTTGTTTTGCAGGCAAGAATTTGTAGTAAGTAACACACTATATTAGAATGATACGGAATTGGATTCTGAATGAGAGGAGCTCTAGATATATTAAATTGTTCCAATTAAGTTAACATAACCCCGGTTCTGTCTAGATGCTAACAAATTAATCTATACATTTACGTTATCTATATGTATATGTAGGTATATGTTATATCAATCGTTGTATCATACATTTAACCTATTTTATTATTATTTCATTTTTAACAGTTTATTATTTCCTCCTTTCATTTAACACTATTACGGATAGTGATAATCGTAATAAATTCATCATCATCAAAACAAAGAAAGACAAAAATTATTATTTATCGAAAAAATCACGTAGGAAATCTATTTCTATTTAATTTTTTTTTTTTGTACCGTTGTTATAAAATCTATTGTTTAATAATAAGAACGCGCTATAAACATTCTCATTCGAATAAAAAAAAAAAAAATTAATGGAATAACAGGAAATATTGTTATCTGTCAATATATAGTACACGTTCGTTTTCCTGTCTTTTTAATGGCTCATATACTGCCCTACTAAAATCTGAAGTCGTATCTTGAAATTCGACCAACAAATCGATATTAAACGTCATTTTTAACTATGTTTATAGAGAATCGGAAAATATAAATTCCAGATTTTATTTCTATACCATGTATGTTAGAGTACCCTCTAGCGCTGTCAGGATCCAATCACAAAAACCGGAAAATTTCGAGTTACAAGACTTTACGTTAGTAGAGCAGTATAGAATAGTGATTATCGTAAATAGGCCACAGTAGTGATAACCGGGGATATACGAAATGTGAAAAATCTTATATATGTTCATGTAGGTTTTGTAATTTATTCTCAAGGCCATCAATTTAGTAGAAAATCGGTAAGTAACCTTTACTATAAAAAAAAAAGAAAAACTGCAAACCCAAGACCCTATTCTCTCGGGCAAACTATACCTATACAGATACCGCAATGCAATGGTCTCGCGCCGCATGTGTGGATAGTCTACGAAAACGAATTTGCGGTCCGTTAGGAATTTAGGGACATTTATCATCGCCAGCACAGAATACTGAAGCAAGTGTATTCTGTGACGCAAATAATTTATGAGTTCATTTCAGTTTTTCCCCTATACCCTTCCAATTTGATAGATACAACCTTGTCTTAAACAATTTCAAGATATGTATAGGCAACCAGTAATACACTGGCATAATCTTTTTAATAATAATAACAAAGTGAGCCATGGAATTATATATATAATATATATTATAACTAAGGTACTTACCTAGCTGCAATCGAACTATTAGTTGCATCCAAACCAGTTGTACCAGCATAACTAATATGACTGGTCAGTGGCGTTAGCTGAGCAGTTGCTGGTGGTGATGATGTTTCCATCATTGAATGGTGATGATGATGATGGTTTAGATGTTCATGTTGTGCTTGTTGTTGTTGTAACTGATGATGGTGATGTTGTTGCTGTTGATGTTGTTGATGATGATGGTGCGAGGGATGAATATGTGGATGGGAATGTATTGGTGAGGTACTATCATCATTATGCATATGATGGAGATTTAATTGTGTAAAATCAGCAGGATTATTAATCATCGATGGTGAACCTGCTGATGGACTTGGTGTATGATGATCATTTGTTGGTGGACTATGTGGTGATGTACCACCACCACTACCAACGCAAGCAGCACCACCATTAGTAGTTACAATTGATGAATTTTGTCCCAAATGAAGAAATGCTCCTGTTGGACTTTCAATTTGAACCTTAAATCGAAATAAAATCGTCAGTTTGTTTCTGAGAACTTTTTTATTATTTTTCTCCTACGCCACTGATATCCTTCTTCACCGATCATCATAAATATAAATACGAACCTCATCGAAACGAAACAATGCGCCATTATCTGTTCTGATCAGCGCATGATGATAATTATTATTCGTGGATTCCTGCTGTTGTCCGACAACAGTTTCTGCTGCTGTTACCACTACTGGCTGATACGTAGTGGTAAATTCAAGAGGCGTGGCTGCACGCGATTGGGGCGATAAATCGGTTTCATCATGATGTGAGGCGGGGCTATACTGTGTTGTAGTAGTAGGGCGTTGCGCCTGCTGCTGTTGGTCATTAGTATTGTATTGTACACCTATAATAAATGCGAAAACGAATTAATGCAATTGAAATTTAATTGGATGAATGTATAATGGAAGCCAACGATCGATCGATATGAGGATGTAATGTAGAAAAAAAGCATCGATTATTAGTACTACAAATGGTTAAAAAACTTGTATGTGATCGGAATATTATTGAATGAATAAAATTATGATTAGGTATATGTAGGTATGCTCTTATCAAGTGAATACTATTAAAATAATTACATTTAACCAGTTTGTAACGCGTGGGAATTTAAATTTCTAATCATTTAATAAATTTCACAAGTGAATTATTTAAATAAAAATACGAATTAGAGCGTAAAAAAGTAAGTCCTATGCATATAGGTACCTGAATTATACATAATACTTTCATGTATTTTGTAAATTATTTATTTTTCCTTCTTTTTTGATTAGCTGGCAATAAAATTATACTAAGTATATCTAAGTTGACCCTTACAGTGTTTTTTCTTTGTAACAATATTTATTTCTCTTTTTAAATATATTAAAAAAAAAACCTGCATTAATACACACATACATGTATAGATTTAAAAATAAAATTTAATCTTTGTTCATTTCGCCACACCATCTTATAGCAATCAATAATAATAATAATAATAATAATAGCAATGTTAATTAACGGAATCATAATACATTTCTTATTTTTCATATTTTAATTATATTAATTTCATAATAATTGGTCTCAGCTCAGCATAATATTGAACTGTTTATAATTATTTTTTTCCACTTTTTTTTTTTTTGTTTTGAAAAATGAACGATCTCATCATCATCACATTAATCAACTTGAAACAGTTTTTAATAATAAGCATAAACGATATAAATCAGTCAAAATAATTCGATATGTTATATATTGTGAGTGTAAATGACGAAGAACGTTTCTCAGTAGCGTTCCTCCTGTATTCTTCCCCCGTATACAGTTCGTGCATGACCTTAAAACCGATAGGGGTCAAATTCATTTATTTGTTCCCACATAGCATGTGTGTGTGTGTGTGTGGAGTAAAAGGGGTATTTTCCTAAATCTAATTTATTACTTATGCATGTGTAGATATGTGTAATTTTTTAGATTAATTAAGATCTTTGATATTTTAGAAAGATGTAAAGTGAAATTATATTTAGTTGGAAAATCATTATTTACGACACAATGTGCTTTTGTCTGGAATTGAAGACATGGATTATTCTGTTTTGCAACTTTATATGAAACTGCTGGTTATCTAATTTGGTTATTTATAGTAAAATCCGTATTTTCAAATATCGTAAACTCTACTTTACATAACATTGATTTGGAGTACTAGGTCGTTTTGAAAACACAAAAATATTGGGTTAGACAGCGTCAAAAAATGTCGAAGATTTATTATAAAATAGGAATTCTTTCTGGAATTTTTGTCAAATAAATAAAAGTGAATAAAGGGTTAGATGGGCAGTTATAGTTGAAATTGTATCATTATTATTCATACATCACAATCTAGATAATATGACCGCCCCAAAGGATAAACAACCAGAAGTTATATATCAGATTAGATAACTTTGGTACAGTGTATTGCATATTATTTCGAACTCGTCAATTACAATTTATTAATTTCGCGAGTACCTGAACAAGTACATACAAGACTTCAAAAGGCTTCTAAATAAGTACTACTTACTAAATTGAATAGAACTTAGCGGAATCGTCAACATTTTTGGCATGTTAAAATTTTCATCTTAAGATTTTCGTGATATGAATGGAAATCTTTCTACTGCCGATATGACAACGTTGTTTTTAAGATATGTACTAGATCTATCTTTAATTACACGGTCTAAAAACGAAAATATTTTCTTAATTTCATTCTAATTTTCATTAACTTTTATCTTAATAATGTACTAAGAATGTATAATAAATACCAGCTCATTTTAATGACATTTTCTCTCTGAATACTTTGAGAACGTGCGTTTTAAATCATTCCAGACTCTGTTGTATAAAATCAACAATAATATAAACATTATATATACCGAAACAGTTCATCATTTTATCCGTTCAGGCAGGCAACAGGACTTCCTGCACCAGAAAGGAATTGAAAATGATAAAGATTTATTTAAATGGTCAATTCAATGTTTATTTTCATCATTTGTTTATTTGAAAAGGATATTTATTTATAATTATTTATATTAAAAATGTTGTCTGTCTTCTTCAAGAAAAGATAAGGCTCTCAAATATGTATACTTAAGTACTACCCAAAATCGTTGGAATAATATATGCAGGCAGGTATAGTGTGGTCCATCAAAAGGAGTTTTTGCATACGGACGAACTAAATGATCTGTCTCACAGTCTGTGCATATATTTAGTTATTTATATTATTTGTATTTAATAGGTGTATATATTTGAGAGTATAAACCTAACCTTAAAACTGTGAACGAAATCTAAACAATATTTGAAAACCACAATTCAATAATTTGTCAAGTTTCTCTTTTGTTTATTTTTATGACAAAGAATATATATTTTATACCTACCCAAACTATTCTTAAATTTACTTATGTCAAAAATATTATTTACATAGCAAATTTATGTCGCGTGCACAATATCATTTTTCGTCTTCGTCTTTGGCGCTGCATATGTGCATTTGTCATGTTACGGCTCTCGTGCAGCCTGCAGGGTTCCAAAATGTGTATTTAGGATTATCTATACCTTCATTTGGTATACAAAAAAAAAAAAAAAAAGGATTTACTTAATTGATATGCGAGTTTCGTATATCATGTTCAAACTTTCACACATCACATCGTATTAAATACGTACTGATGTCAGTATACTTCAAATGTTTTTTTCTCTCGCTTTTCTTAATATATTGTTTATAGGCGGCACCTACACGAAATTTATGTGATTTAGAGTAGATTAAGTAAATTAATACATACTCGATATTTTGAATAATTTTTTTATGGAAATTTGAAACACTTACTTAATTTCCATCCCCCCCCCCCCAAAGATCTATAATCCGTCTGTGAACATAAATCAAATTAGAGAAAAGTTATGTTGTCAAATACGATGAAGCAAACACAACCGCCTTCATACATTATGTGCCTATACCTATATATATGTAGATGTGCCCTTTTAACCTTTTTTTTTATGTATTTATAAAAATTATATCTTATCTTGTGTGTGTGTGTGTCATGTATTAGTTTCGTTTTGTAGCGATAAATATTAAAATTTTCATCATCTTCTTATCTTTAAATATTTAATATCGATTTGAAATACATAAATATGATGAATATATACATATAAGAGCATTGGGTTGTTAGAATTTAACAGTGACGTTACTCTGACGACACGAATATTGACATTTGACGAAACTCCCCATACGAATATTGAGCCAATTTAACAATTGAATAGCGAACATTTCCTGCTGTAGGATAAACTAATAATTAATGAGTTCGAATTAATATGTGCTATACTATACCAACATTACTCTGCAGTTAATGGGAAAAAAGTGTAATCGATACGCCACTGGTTTAAGAAGAATATTATCATTGTATGATAATAAATGAGTTGGAAACATATACAGACGAATTGTTGATTTATGACGATTTTTATCAATGCTGAATTGATGCGATAAACTTATGGAAATTATGATGCCTACCATAACCTATACAAACTATGGATTGTTTTTTTTTTTTGGTATGAAACCATCGTTATTTTTACGATTGTCCTCGCTCTATTTTACCATATACAATAATAATAATAATAATAACAATAGCTAAATCGCGCAATTAATATACGCAACAAAACAAAATGCAGTGCAAAAACTTGAACAGTATAGTTCAATAATAATAATAATAATACACTACTGCTACATGTGTTCATAACTCATTATTCATATACATGCAATTATAATGGTGATAAGGTGACCTATTAAAACAAAGAAAATTACGACTAGAGAAGTAAATATGAATTCCATATAACCCATGCAGTACGTACAGTACGTAAATAAGTAGGTAGGTACTTATTACGGAAGCAAAATAATAATGTTTTGGAATTTAGTGTGGAAAATTATAGAAACCGTTGAAGTAATTTTCCGTAGCTCTAGTTAATATAAAGATGTTATTTAAACTGACGTGCATATTGAAAATGTACTTGAAAAAATAATTAGAAATGTCAATGTTTTGCACACCCTATACATTTTGCATTAATAATTGCAACGATATTGTGTTTTGCTGTTGGTTTCTTATGTGTGTTTGGTACTTTGTGGACATAAACACAGATTTGTCTTTTTTCTTTTTTGCATTGGGAACGATAATAAAAGATTTCTAGGTTAGGTTAGGTAGAAAAGGTACTTTATGCACCCGGAAATGCACTGTTATTCTACACTACACTGCCTCCATATTGAAATAAATAATAATTGTTGTTGTTTCAATGGGAAATTTAAATTCGATCTACAATTTCACCGTTATTTTCAACATTGGTTACCATTTAAATTATGATTGAATAGTAGGCGTTGAATAATTGAAAATTTACTTTACGTATTCACGCAGCACGTATTCTATAAAATATGGTTAGAAATAACATCCCTAAATAGCACAATATATAACAAAACATAGTCTAATGGAATTGTAAAGAATTACTCATTTTTTGCGTGTTGGTACTTTCTAATCTTTGCTGTAGGTCTATTTATATAGGCCACCACAATAACGGACCTTTATAATCCCTTTTGTTAAAAAATGATACCCTAATTTTTCAATTTATTGTTGCTACTATTAATGAACAACCTTAAATGTCAGTCATAGGAAGTCGTAAATTTATAAATAATTAACATTATTATTATTTATATTAATGTACTGGTTGGAGAACAAGTAGGAGAAATCAGGGTACCTATTCTGGCTACAACCACAACAAAAACATTCCTTAAATTTGATATATAGTGTAAACACATTATGAGATTAGACATTGACAGACAGGCAGACGCGCGCTATAACAGTAGCAACTTCTAAGTAAAACTTTCTAAATCACCCCATAATTCTTCTAGACTACATCGAATTTAATTTATAGTAATGGAAAGTCGTACTACCTTCAGAGAGTATCTATATTTAATATCCTGCTCCATTTCGAACTACAATAAAGACACAGTAACACGATCCCAAGAATTCACACATACTTAACCTAACCAACGAATTTTTTTAGATTGAAAAAAAAAACGAAAAAAAAAAAATCCGAGGTCTGTTGAATGATGTGGTTTCAGGAAACAACTGAAGCAATATTTTAATGGTACTTATAGAAATGCACCAAAACAGTGGTAGATATCTATAATACTATACTATAGTGTGAGGTGATAACTTATCACATTCTTATCACAAATGTATATTTTGTTATTATATGACGAACTGGTATTACACACACACACACATACACACACAAACACAAACACACTTTTATCACACACATTTTTGATAAGGCTCTATTATTATGATGATGAATTAATAGTATACAGTAAGTATAAATGATCCCTGTGTGTTTGTGTGCGTGTGTATAGTGTATACTAAGTTGGGGCCTGTGCGTAGCAGAAGTCTTAAGACTAAATGAATGAAGATAATTGTACACAAATGTCAATTGTTCTAATTGTTAAGTTAGATTGCTAAATGGATTAAAACATTTTTTTCCCACATGCATGCATGAATAGAGTTAGTGTTAAAACTACCATAAAACCGACGTATGTATATCTATCCTTTTCTACTAATATAACCTATAAGATTCGTTTTAATTTAAAAGCAGCGACAGAGAGAGAAATAGATAAAAATAAACAAGAATTTTGTATTTGTTCTATATCTATAAAAAGAGAATTAGTTCTTTGGTCTTTGTATATATAGGTACCTACTCTTATATATGGACATATAATTTCGGCTTTGTGGTCCCCTTTTATGATTGTTGACAACGGTTTGTTGTTGACGGGGCGAGAGTTTAATATTTGTCCGGATCGTTTCCGTTGTATGACTTGGTCAACATCAAGTACCCATTTATGTGGCGCGAACCAAGTCAGAAAAGAGAAAAAATAAAGGAAACAAGGAGAAGGCGCGTTTTATTAGAGCAATTAATTTTTTGTGTAAATTTAGTGACAATTAGGGCATTTTAAGAATTGTCGACACCTTTGCCCGCATTTACAGCATAAAAATGGAAAAGAAATTGAAAAAACGAAAAAATAAGCCGAAAGGTTCCAAAAAAATGTGACTAAAGTTCAAAAAATCTCTGCCTAATTCATATGTACAATTCTAGCAGTCCTAAGTTTTCTTGAAAATGGCGGCATTAAATGTCCTTTACAAAAGTCAGTTCTCATTTGTTTAAATTGAATCAGAATGGCGGCGAAATAGCCAGATTTAGATCTAGTCATGCATTCAAGTAATTAAAAAATAATTCACTTGGGCTAGGTATTTTTTTCAGAAGACCTTCAGTTAAATATAGTACATAACCTTAACGACTTTATAGAAGACGTCATTATGAAAATACCTACATATTAATATTTATAATTAGTATTAGAAATTGTCATTACATATAATATGCATATATTATACTTATTTAAACCATATTTATACTTATTTACTTTTTTTAATGTTCGTTTCCAACTGTCGCAATTAAAAAGCACTAAAATGTCATCGTCAAGCGTATATGCGTATTTTTATTTCTCTTATCTTTTGAAAAAAAAAAAAAAATAGAAGGAAAAAATAGCAAAGTACTTCAACCAGTTTTAATAATTTTATTTCTATATGTATATTATAGTAGATAGAAATAACCAGTGGCGTCCCAATTAGGTTTAAAACCTTCTTTATTGTCATTTACATACTAAAGACTTTAGCATGGAAGTACCCACTAAGTAATAAGTCAAATAAGTATAAATCAAAGACCTACAATAAGCTAACAATCGGTGGAAATAAAGACTATAATTGCCACTGCGTGACGTAGTGGCAAGCTATATGTAAACAATCAAGATTTATGCACACCTACATTATTATACTTATGTGTTTATAGTTTAAATGGAAGATTTTAATAATTTTGTTTATTTATCGCTTTGTTGTAATGCCAAGAATTACATATATATGTATAGATAAAATAAACAAAATTTTATTATTCTATAAATTTATTTAATTAAAATAGAAAGATTTATTTATTGTTGATCTTAATTATGTTTCAGTTCTTTTTTTTTTCTATAATGTTTATTACATGTAGATAAGAGCTATAAGTCACATTTAAATCACGATTTTAAATGATGATTTTGGAATGGAATCGATATTAGGACAGATTAAAGTCAATTCATCAATATGCTTAGGTAATAATAGTAATAATAATGGAATAATTTTATTTACTAGAAAGCAATTAAAACGGTAAGAATATAGAAAATACACAATGTATAGTCAATCATCAGGGGTAACCTGATGGGGGGTTATAAGATGCATATCTGGTTGCATACCCACCATTGTCAATACATATCGCGAAATCTTTGATAAATTTCGTTAATATTCAATTACTTATGTATAAATCAAGCAGATAATAATAATTACAAACGAAATTTCTGCTCATTATTATTATTATTAATAAATTTATTGTCGCTGTATAGGTGACCTTAATGACCTTTACATTATATATGTATATGGACTTATGTATATACAGACTTTGTTCTTATCATCTTCTTGAGTATGTTTTATACCATTTGTATGTATGTATGTAAAGTTAATTTTATAATAATGATAATAAGACTAAATTTAATAATAAAAAATGTAATAATGAAGAAAATTACAAGTTTAATATACGAGTGCAAATAGATAAGTATGTTATCAGAATCGCTTGTTTAAAAATAATATTTAAATGTTAAAACAATTCAATTTGTTCCTAAATGAAGATAATAAATTAAATTTTTCTTTAAAAAGATCATTCTTATTAAGTTAGGCAATTTCATTTAAAATTTATGCGCGAAACGGATAAAAAGTATCTGTTATATCAATAATTGTTTAATTAGTATTAGAGATAACCACTCTAGTTATCTCTAATAATTAATATTCTATTAATTGGATTATTAGAGTCTTTTGCTTCTGTATAGTAGAGTAGGCAACTATAATATCTTTTATCGTAATAACATTGAAGGTAATGCAGGTATCTACCTGCCATTCAAGTATAGTATTAACAAAATAGAGCCCTACTGTGACAAGAACAATTTGTTTTACAACAACAATTAACATGATAGATCATCATGTTCATTGTCATCATCATAATTGGTGCTGCACCGACTCGCCATTAGGCTTTCGACAAGCCCTACTGTGACAGTGGGATTTTATCTACAAGTGTTTAAATATAAAATTAATGTTTTTTGATTACTGTTAATGAAATTATTGCTAGTATTTATTTATTAGTTATAACAGTGTTTTGTAGGTTTTTTATTTTTTTTACTTTTAAATTAGACATATCCAAGTAGCACGTGGTACATCATATTGATAAGAAAAAAAAAAGAATAAACGGTAATCTAATCACCACAAAAAGGTATTACTATATTTAGGCATGGGCAAGGTACACTCTAAATATAACCGAAAATACTTAAAAAAAGAAAATTTGTTTACCAATTTCTGTTGTACCTACATGATAAAAATGTCTAGATAATATTAAGTTAATTATTCATATAAAACAATTGTATGAAATGAATGATTCAGAAAGGGTTTTAAGATAATTTCTGTAATGGTAATTAGGCATATCAAATTAAAATTTTCCATTCAAAATCCACAAGTTAGTATTGGGGCATTAAAAATAGAATTATATCTAAGGGCAATGCCATTATTGTTTCATGGCTATTATAGATACAATTTGGTGTCGACCAGATAAAATATGGTTGAATTTTGATTGTATGGCCTGCAACTATAAATACATGTATGTAGATATTTCTTTTCAATTATTTTCAAAGCAAATTCAAAGTTAGAAGAGATTTATTTATTGAAAATAAAAGAATTCCGGTTAAATTCAACCACCATTTTATTGTTTCCATTTTTTTTTGTGTTTGCTTATATATTTGTAATGACATATTTGATGCCGCCGCAAAGCAAGCGGAAATCAAAATAACTTCTGTTTTAATAACATTATATAGAATAGAAAAATAGACGGTTGTTTGTTTATTGGGTTGGTGGTTTTTTGGTTAAATCGAAATAATTTCAGCGCAAAAATAAAATTTTAGAATGTATAAAATATGAAAAAAAAAATTGTAATTTCTATCAGTTTATAAGTAAATCATTTTTTTCTTGGTTAGCTGTTAATCTGTGCGTTTCTTTTTTTTCTTGACAGTTCCAAGAACAATTTGCCGGTGTTAAATGGACCAAAGGATTTGAAAGTGACGGCCAAATAAATAAAAGAAAAGATGTGCTTATAGACGGTGCCGTATATAATAAAAAAAAACTAAAATTGAAATCGTAAGGTACTACGTTGGCGGTTGTCAAAGCCCAGTTTATTATTATTATTATTATTATATACTATTAAAGCATATAGCTATACAAGCAAGAGCGGCGCCATATAATAACGAAAATATTTTGCAGTAAAAATTAAAAAAAAAAAAAAAAATTGTCAAAAAATTGTCAAAACAAACACATGCAATTAACATATAATCATAACAATAATTATGATTACTTATCAGCATACTATAATAGACATGAAAATAAATCCTAATCAATAAACTTACCGAATGATCGTTGATAATCTGCTTTGGCTGTCATATTCACCATATTATTATCATCGACTGGTACCATTAAAAACTCTCGATCGAAACACATATGTATGTGTACTCGTCAGTCACATACACACAGATACACACTCACTAAGAGAGAGAGAGAGAAAGAGAGAGAGAGAGAAAAACACGCGAACAACACAATAATAATTATTATTATTATGTACTTGTACAATACTATTACAGCAAATCAAATCGTGATCAGAAAATTAGGGTACTACCAACGAATGGAATTGGATCGATCGAAATAATTTATAATAAAATTTGTTCCCGCAGAACCGACGAAACAAGACGAAGAAAGATGGCAAATTAAGTGCTGCTGAAGAGCTGTAGGAGAAAGATGAAGATAAAGTACTGCCGCACTAACTGCAGTGCTATATATATATATATAGATATATGGATGTAAATATTAAATTAAAATAACTGTGGTGGGGAGGGTTGACATGTATCCACCACAATTTAGTAATAAATAGGCGGTTGGTAAAATTTCGAATTTTACTCGCGAACACAAATAAAGAACGAATTTTATGGACGATGCCCCGTAATTCGAATAAAACTAGACTGTAGCCTGTTCGGTAATGCTTTCCTCTTATGAAAGTACCCGCTATTTAAGAAGATGGTTGTGGTGGTGGTGGTGGTCGTGGTATAGGGATGTTGGTACCACCTACAACATAATCTACCTGTATCTTTTCATCTTTTTCTATTTTGTAATTGGTGGCTATACGAGATAATTTATAATGTGGAATTGTCGATGATTTATTGATAAAATATTTTTTTTCTTTTTCTTGATTCTTTCATTCTCTATATATTTATTTGTTCAATTTTCAGCTTATTTGTCCAAAAAGAATAATAAATTATCAGATAGATAGATGCTATTAAAATTCAATGAAAATAGATTTTGTGCTTATCAAATAAAAAAACAAAACTACGTACGTGCTTCTATACAATAGCGTTTAATTCCTAATTCAGACTAAAAATACAATAAAATTGAATCTCGACCGTACTCAATTTGGTTATGCTCTTTGCTCAGATGTCGGATATTCAATTAGTAGATTTATTTATTTATTTATTTATACTAAAAGTATTATTTCCCATTCGTTTATTTTATAATAATGAAAAGTTAAAATAGTTTATTTTACGTGCGAATTTAATACGTAAAATTATTAGATATGAATAGATTAATGGGGCTAATAATAACAAAAATTATATCTAAAGTTGTCACGATTTGAGCCACAGGAAGCTTTTCTTTTGTAATTTTAATATGACAATTAATTTTTGGAAAGAAATAAAATCTGAATAAAAACAGATTAAATTTAGTTTATTTTATAAATGAATTTTGCCGCCTCTGGGCGACCCTAGACCGAAAGATATTAATTGAATAGCATTTAAAGAATGGAAATAGATTGTCAAACGTCAACAATTTAAATTAGATAAAAAAATATTCAGCTAAACAAAGCTATATTCAGCAAATTTCCTTATTTCAATAGATATTTTCAATATTTCAAAAAATATTTTTTTAATTTCAAATTAACTTGTATGCTGTGAAAAAATGTTAATATATGTTTTATATTGATTTAAATTAAAAATTATACATATAATTAATATATTCTTGTGCCCTTTCTCGATTATTAGAATCCTTTGTGTGGCAAGTGGTGTTTCGACTTATCGAAGTTCGACTGTAACAAGTTGTGCACTATAGTTCTCTCTATATACAACTTAGCAAAAAAAAAACACTTGTCTACATAGAATTAATTTGTCAAGGTACTAGAGTAGTTAGTAATGTATCCCCTTTAAAACGACCATCATTTTTACAAGAACCCTTGCAGATAGGGTTAGTATACCTACTTGGTTTTATGCGATATCTAATAGGGTAGGAATGTGCATGTAAAATTGATAGGTGCCACACAATTTTTTCGCGCAAAAGTATGTAATTTGTATCTGAAAGTCCCCTTTCAGATACACGCTGCTAACTCTCAGTGTGTTCATCATGAACGAGCTGTTTTTATTCTGAAGCGCTAAAAGATGTGAGTCATACGTCACAGTTATGAAGTCATAATTGTTGTGCAACGTTGTCAAATATTATTTTTGAAGTTGAATTGGTATTTTAATCGATTTTGTTTAGAATTTTTCAATTGCAGTAATTGTTTTAAATAATAAATATAATCGTTTAAGACTTATTCAAAAATTATTAATATCGTAAGTGCAGGCGAAGATAAATAAAATATTAACTTTAATTCTTTTAATTCGAGGGGTTTCGCGTAATCAACTGACATGACTGGTGAGTTTTTTTCTCGCTTTTTATGTATGTATACAACAGAGACAACTATACTTTAAATTGAAATGCTTCTATCATTACTTTTAATTAAAAAATCAAATCAAATCTGTCAAGAAAATAGCAAAAATAAAGAAATTAAACAGTTCTACGAAATTATATAAGTAAAATTAGTTCATATTATTAAATATTAAACAAATCCTGAACGAGCAAGAAAAAATATTCACTCTGCTAGCGCTGCATTTCAAAGTACCAATTTGAACACATCAAATTTTACATTGATTTAATGTACACAAATCTCTTTAAATCTTTGTTATAATGTTGGTATACTGTTTTTCACTAAGTATGACGTAAAATCACATTCTTTTGCGTCTTGCTTTACTTTCGGATGTCTGCCGATTAATAGGTAAGTGCAAAGTGCATTAAAAAGAAACAATGGTTAATTTCATATCAGTGACTTGTTGAGATTTCGGTAGCTTAAGGTCAAACCCTACGCTATAAACACTAACTTATAAGTAAGTATAGAGGCTACAGCACCTTTCAATTTACACTTGTATTATAAAACTCGGTGTTGAACTTTTTCTTTAAATTATTTTATCTATTGTTGAATTTCGATTAGTACAGATAGAAAAATACAATCAATGCCCTATAGGTATATTCAATGAACCTTCTATTAATGGTCACCTTAAAATAGCAACATAAACGGCCGTTGTAAAAAAGTGGTCTTTATTTAGAGGTGTACATAAATGAATTTAAACCGTTTGGTAGTGAAAATGAAAGTGGTAATTCATAAAGGTTGAACTGTATATTAGTTATATATATGTGAAATGACATTAAATTACAACATTCGAAGAATTTTTAACTTTAGCATAACTATACGTTTTTCGTTAATGTCCTATATAACTCTTTAAGACTTAAATCCAACATTATCTTCAATTCTCTAGTAAATTACAAGATCTTGATGGAAAATAAGCAAAAATATGCTATGCCTAATAGAAGCGCTTATTTCAGACGGGACTAATAGACAGAAATCTGTCGACGCCAACAATAAATTACTACTTTTTTTTTGCTGTCTAAAAAATAGCTAGGAACGACAATATGCGTTTTTTCGATGGTTCCAAACGAACACAATAGAATAATTTTTTGTATAAATTCCAAGCCAAAACAAATAGATGACTTAGTTACCTATATTTATGGGAATTTCAATTACGTTTTTGATTTTTTTTGCCTCTTTTTTTTGGTCTATAAATTATACATGTATAGAGTCTTAATCTAATGCGAGACAAAAGTGTCGAAGATAGGACAATTAAACAATAGAAGTCTATAGACAAACCACTCAATTTATTAAACAAACAATAGTATATAAAATAGCGGGAATTCAGTACTTGATTTGGGTGTACAATACCTCGAATAATATCTGTTGGCCATTATTTATTTTTTTTTCCAAAAAATTGTCATTTTTATTTTAAGTATTTAATTAATATATCAAATAGTGTCCTAGCTGGAGATAGATTTTCTTTGGAAAAAAAAAAAACTCAATTATTATATTAAATACTCAAAACACTGGGATAAGATATACTTCACTAAACAATAATATAGACTATTTATAAAGGTTCTCTGCTAATTTGATAGTTTATAGATTTAAAAGTATCTAACAACTATCTGATTCTTATCTAGTAATTGATAATCTGAAACACAATGAAATGTAAAATGACGACCAATATGGCATTTAGTATTCCAACAGATTTTTTCAATGAAGAAATCGTTTTTTTTTCTATGGCTTTTGATAAAATAAATATGGAATAATATACAATTTCTGTTATTAATAAATATCTATACATAATTAATTAGTAATTGGTAGATAATGTTAAAAAATAACTTTACCAGCAACGTAGCTCATTAGCAAGTTGATAGAATTATAAGTAAATTTTTCAATTTAACATTTATTTCAATTTTATTCCAAGTGAAATCCAAAAAGAAAAAATTCTGCCACAAATTTTTAGAATAGAAATGAATTTCCAAATTCTTTCCATTGATTTTCTTTAACAGTAATTGTAATAATACCCGTGAAAGTGTCTCAAAGAAAGATTTTCTTTTCCTTACATATTCTGCCAGTTTCTAAAAATTGGATTATGGATAATTCATGTATAAATATATATAAATATATTTTATTTTTGGCCGTAGATTTTTTTATTGCATATAATATAGGGGAATCTAACGAATAATACATTTACCATGTGTTTTAAAATGGGTGTGAATGTTGTTTGAACAGAGTGATAGTTTTCTGATCTTAATTAACACTGATCAGGTTCGTTTCATTATGCATTCAAAGCTGTATTGATAAAGTAAAATTTTTTCTGAAGAAAAAGCCCACGGAACGTTGGCGAAATATTGAGGATTTAAATTTATTATAAATGTATAATTTTAAAAAAAATATATTTTGTTGTTTATTTAGTGGTCGAAATTCCCAATATTAAATTCAATAAATCCATAAATAATCATATGGACAAAATACTATGGATTGAAAATACCAGACACAGTCAAACTTCGATAAGTCGAAACACCACTTGCCACCAAAAAAAAAATCTACTTATCGAGATTTCGAGTTATCGGAAAACACAAGAATATATTAATTATATAATTTTTTAATTAAATCAATATAATACATATATTAAACAATTTTTCACAATAGAGATCAATATACAGATTAATTTGAAATTAAAAAAATCTGTAATATTAGTTTGTCGAAGAGAATTGTTATTTTGTTGTTAAAAAAATTCTTGGATATTATTTAAATTCTTATACAGATTGTCGGTGGTCTGCCCTTTAGATTTTAAGTATATGTACGCAAAACGTCTAATGAGTGTTCCACCACTTCATTAGATGACGGATCATCACAATCGTCTTCTTCCTCTTCGCTATCATTCACTTCTAGTTCTGATGAAACTATATTTTTCATCAATATGTAAATAAAGTTTTCCATTCTCGTTTTAATGACATAATTACAACAAAAATAAACCTACTAATAATAACAATTTATCCAACACAACACATTCTCACATATAGTATAACTTTACATATAATACACGAGTACTGTACTATACTACAGATATGTCTACTATATGTGTACTACTAAATTTCTTCAAAAATTTTCCCACTTAATATTATAAATTTACACATCGTAATATGATGTTTCTTGTAATATTACACCATATTTTACAAATTATTTTGTCATAAGTAAAAAATGTTAATAAAAATTCGACTTATTGAGACTAGCGCCAAAAATTTTATTCGAGTTATCAAGAAAAAATTACATGTAGATTTCATTGTAAACGCTATTGTCATCAAATTTTGTTCGAGTTATTAAAAATTCGACTTATCGAAATTTGACTTATCGAAAGTTCGACTGTATAATATTTTATCCTATAGTAACACAGGGATGATTCGCGTTTCTGCAGCTGGCAGAAGTATCAGAACCTTTTACCGCAATGCCACAATATTAGTACTATATGTTGTCAAAATTTCTATTACATATATGTGGCGCCTATAAAATTGATCCCAGAAGCCCCATAAACAGCTTCCCTGTGGAGTGAATCTTAAATGGCTTCTTCTGCCATATAATATAAATGCAACATGTGATTGACAACCGAACAAATTGATGGGTTACAATTAATAGTTTGAGTAATATAGGTAGCTGTTATGCGCTTTAAAAAATGAATGATGTGACGAATTTATTTCTGTACGCATGGAATTGCATAGTAGATGGCTCTCCATGATACGCCAATATTTTAGGTACAGGCTAAGATCAGTACATCTATAGTGAGACTAGAATAAGTCCTTAGTAAGAAATTTGTTGAGATGTGTCTAATGGTGCAATCAGATTAACGTTTACCCCTAAAAGAGGGTAAATTACAGAACTCAGGTGTTTTCTAATGTTTTTTTTTTCACCACTTTGAAAAGCATCCCTAAATTTGTGATAAAATACGATACTGGCATGGAGCCATGTGTATATAGAATGTAGAAGACTATGGAACTCAGTGTAGTATCACTACTGAACTATTATATCAGCAAAATGACACCATTAAAAAATCAGCTTGCGTTATTCTTTTACTATTTCCTAACATGTAGATTTCCCCTTAATGACTGTCAAATTTCCGTACTAAAATCTACGGGGTATATAAGACCTATTAGCACTATTTCATACTCCTCCGTAGTAAAAACTAACGTTACATCTCTATTACAGCATATTTTATCTGAATAGTTAGTTGGGTTGTACTGATTTGCAATTGTTAGACAAAACACTTATTTTCCATATCATTTTCGCTTATATGTATTTTCTTGTATATTTCCTTTTGAATAGCAAACATTTGATTAAAATAATTTGATTTGACTATTAATTAAAATTTAGTCAAATTACATTTGATTAAAGTTTACAAGTATTAAAACAAGGCTGTCTCCATCTATTATAAACAAGTCAAACTATATACTTTACAGGCTTTTGCAATAGAAGTAATATTTGGTAATGCAGTTTTAATAAGAGGTGGAGCCACACTGAATATACATTAAGAAAACAAATAACAATGTATTTTATTTTCTTGCCTTGCCACTAAATTAACTGACTTTCTTTTTTATTCTTATTGTAATTACACTATCAGAAAAGAAATTACTATATTTATCTATATTTAATTGTTAATCTTAAGTTTAGATTTAGAATCAAGTAGTATGTTGCCTTAAACGTTAAAGTTTAAATTAAACTACTTTAAAGCTAAACATATTAAATTTTGAGATTTAATTTAAGTTGGTTTGTAATTTTTGTATTGTAGGATTTGCAAGTTACGAGTTGTGACTTTGAGATGACATCATGACATGATGTAACTTTCAACAAGTTTGGCAACCTAGTTTATTAGATGACGTTAATCCGTTAATCCAAACGTAACGTAATACGAAGTGAAACGAGACGAAACGATCGTAAACGAAATGTTATTAACCAATCAATTTACGAGTTTACACTTTAAACTTCAAAATCAAGATAATGTAGTTTTATGCCAACCTAAAAGTGAAGTTTTTACGAAAAATGTCGTTTTTATCATTAAAATTCAAGAAAATTTTATTCATGTCCATTATAATTTTATTTACAAAGTTTTTGTTGCTGCTATAAACAAGAAATCAGGTTTATGTAAGAATTGTTTATTATATGTTTTTACTGTCATTGGTGTAACTGAGACTTTTTGGGGCTCAAAATGGACGAAAATAACGCTCGAATCAATTCACAAGCATCGATTTGTAGTGATTCAACAGGCGAAGATGTATATAAAAATCATGGTAATTATTATTAATTGTTAATTTAGCGAATTTTCGTTTGGGAGAGTTTTCGTATGTTGTTTGCAAAAATACACTAGCAAGCAAGGTTATGGATTGATAATATTTTGTTTGGGTAAAACAAAACGAAATGACATTAATTCGTAAACAAATTCATTAATGCCTATTGACACATTCACATTGATGGAAAATTATTCAATTTTATTTTACAGAAACAAATAATTACGATCGTAGAATTTGCCTTATTGGATCCCTAATCAATGACAATAATCTTCGTTCAGTTGCAAATTATTTTAATGTGCCAGTGGTTACATCAAATGATGGACTTGAATATTTAAATGATAATACATGTTGTACATATTATATTATAAATACGTTTGAAGGACATATTTTTAACGGTTTAAGTAAATCGCCACAAACAATCTTAGGTCCAATAGCTCTACAACAATTAGCAAAAGAAAATGAAAAAGAACTACCAGACAATACACGACCATTATTCAATATTGCTATGAGAGGTGTGGTAGTTTGTTTTGCTGGATTTCGTAATAAAGATGAGTTGGTAAGTGAATTGGTGAAATACATATATCCATGTATTTATTATAGATATAGAAATTTGTTGGTTGCGAAATCGATATATTAATAAGCTAATTTCAAGTGCGAAAACTAAATGTAAACATTGTTATGGTTCAGTAAACATTAAACGTTAAAGTTTCAGACTTTTGAACTTGAGGAATTTTGTTATATATAGAGTGATTTTAAATGATTGGAAGGTCTAGTCATTCACTTCACTAAAGACCTGTTTATTATTATGTTAACAACAATTTCTCTAAACTAAAAAGAGAGTTTTTATGCCGTCTAAAATAACGTCAATTTTTGCCAAAGTTATCGTTATTTATTATAAATAAATTAATAAAGAATTATAATAAAGACAACCATAACTACAGATAAAGGTTGCTCATTTGAGATCTGCGCATGCGCAGAATAACGAAACCCTTAATGAAATAGTTAGCATAAACTTAATACATAATAATTTCGGATTTGGGACATTTGAACATTTGTGATGTCACGTCACCACTTGACAATACAATTACTGTATGGTCACATGACATACAATCATTTATACCGGCCCTGTAAAAAGAAAATTGAAAATCATGTTTGCAAAAGCTGATTGTTTAATTTTGAACTTTATTCCAAACAGTACAGTATGCATGCCTTTTATCAATGTATGTGGAATCGCCCTATCATTATTATGTTAAATTAATTAATGATTAGCTGCTAGTACTACATATAAATAACTTCAATTGCGTAGTATGAAGACAAATTGAAAACAATAATAAAATACAATCGAAATGATGAAAAAGATCACCGCCACTTTTTTCATTAAAAAAAAGGTTATCATTGTATTTTACTACCCAAATATCTTGTCGATTAAGAAATATTTTCTTTTGGCGGTAAAATTACAAAAATAAAATCCATGCAATGACACCGATAATGCTTTCTGCACTTTGAAATAGATAGTATATAAATAAAAATTGATTATTATTGTTAATTAGACTTGTTAAACAATTATTTAATTAATTAGTACGACGACACATCAACACTATGTGCGTGTTTGTTTTTATTTAAATTTCGAATATTTTGACGTTGTTTTTGTGTGGCATGTTTGTTTTTTATGCAAATGTCACTGTTATTTAATTGTCTAACCGATAATTAAATCAAATTCAGCCAATACTTACTGGTAAATCCAAAATATTAATTAAATATAATAAATTAGTGGGTTCCAAAGACGAGCATCGACTTGTTTTGTGATTTTCTAATTTAAAATTCTTGTTTTTTCTCCAGACAAAATTAGTGCTTTTAATCCACCATATGGGTGGATCTATAAGAAAAGACATGACTCCCCGAGTAACCCATTTAATAGCAATTAGCAGCAGTGGTGATAAATATAATTATGCATCCACATTTAAAGTGCCCGTTATGAATTTACAATGGGTTATTGATAGTTGGGAGCATAGGTACGATTTAGATTTTAGTGCTACACAAGATAGTTTTCTGGTAAGTCACCGCCTACTAGGATTATGAATTGAATATGAATTAAAATATGATCTTCTATTTATTTAGAGCCAATATAAATTAAAACCATTTCATGGCCATCGAATTTATTTTCTGGGATTTCCCCATGAAGAGGAAACCCATATGACGGAAATATTGATATCGAATGGTGGTACAGTTTCTACAGTTATCGATTCGAATTGTACACATGTCGTAAGTACTGTTTGTTGCGTTTTGGACGAATTTAGAGTGTGCAGTCATTTGTTTCATTATCATTATCAATTACTAATTTTGTGTGCCACTCTAAAGTAGCAAAATGCTAAATATGGAGTCTAAAATTGGACGAAAACTAACAAATATTCTCATAACCTTCACGGGGTAGTTCAAAGTATTTTTTTTTTCTAATTTAAATTTGACTTGAACTGAGCAGGATTTGAAATTATTGCTTTGAAATACTTAAAACAAACAACATTTTTTTTTGGCCATGGGTTTTAGGTAATGGAAAACTTGGAAATGTACACATTGGATCCTGCAAATGCACCACTACTCTCACCAAAACACCATCATCACCAAAATTCCACTACTAACCTAATTTCATTCCTATCCGAACATCAGACTAATCAAAAACCATTAGAATTTCCAAATAATGATACAAAACAATCGGAAAATTGTTCGCCATCATCGTCAATGGACGTTATTATAACGGAAAATACAAGTTGCATGTCATCACGGCCAAATGATGATCTTGTCGATGAAATGGATAGTATTTGTTTCGAGGACCAATCAACATCTTTCTTTTGTACGAAAAGAAAACGTTTCGCATCACCCGGTCCAATAGATTCAATAAAACGTAAACGCGATAAATGTTCGAGTGAAAAACATCCAAGGAAAATGTCGAAAATATTTAAAACGCCTATAAATTATTTTGCAAATCGACGACGCACAATTGATACGTCAAGTTTTCGGCAATCATTACAAAACACTAGTATTACATCTACTACATCGTCTGTAGGTATATTTAATATGGACTCGGTGGATAATTTAAATAGCTCAATAATTGATACATCAAAACCACCACCACCATCATTATCATCATTAAGAAAAACGAAGAAAAACTTATTTACAAGAACTTTTAGCTCGTCGCGCTTCTCACGATGCAATTCCAAAAATAGTTTATTAAGTACATCGAAAATGTCATTGGAATTCGATGCTGGAAAAGATAATAATAATCAACTAAACAGTAGTTGTTTCCCCGATTTTTTCTTAAATCCTGTTGCTCATCCTGAACTGATTCCTCCAAGTTTTAGTGGTTTAAGCAGCGCAGATAATAATATCGTACAGTCATCCAACAGGAGAACTACTGCTTCTGCTGCTCTAGCGGTACTAACTTCCATTTTTTCACGTACCAATTAATTTATGGATTTAAAGGAGAAAAGACATATTGGATTGCAATTAAATCGAATTTATTCTATGTCTTTTATTCTTTTTTTTTTCGGTTTTATAAAATTGTTCGATTTTGTTCCAATCAGAGTAGCTGCTTCTCTGATGTCGTGTAACCCGTCGAAACCGGTAAAAGTATGTATGTTTTTCTAAATTAGTTCAATATTATTAAATGATGTTTTCTAAATATTGTGGAACAAATTTAGAAACACTTTTATAGAATGAAAAACTTAAATTCATTTACATTTCTTCATTGACAGCTTCATAAATTGCATGAAAATGCTATTCAAACATTTCTCTTTCAGTCATTTTCAATCCATTTTTTATGTGATTGAATTCAAACCCATGTATTCTTTAGGTGGTTGATGAATCATCAATTGGTGAACGTCCAGATGTCAGTCCAAAAACAGTAATAGTGAAAGCTGAATGGTTCTGGACATCAGTACAAAAAGAATATAGTTTAAATGAAAAAGAGTATTTATTTGATGATCATATTGGTGAACAAGTTGGTGGTGTTACATCGCCTGGTTTAAGAAGAGATAGTCATACAACAACACCTAGTAGTGCCAGCAGGTATGTAGATGATTGACTTGCGGATTATGCAATGTTATTATCTTTTGTATTAAGTACAGCAGCATATAAATGTCGGATGTTTTCGTAAGAATTCGTCCCTGTTTGTTTACTACAAAAGGTGATAATCTGGTACTCGATATACACTATACTACAGAAATCAATAAAAACTTGTTACAGAAGGAAACGTAAAAGAATACATGAAACTCTTCAATCATTAGTTCAACAAACACAATCGCCAGCTCTACATAAACGTCGATCGTCTGTAAGTGATGCCGGTTTACTGTCAGTTTCTGGATCGTTCTTGGATTGTACTGCAAGCCCGGTTAGTTGGTATAATGCTTGTATTAATTGAAAAAATGTTTTTTAATATTTCTGTGTGAATATTTCCTTTTAGAATGACAAAGGTTTACTCGATCATAAAGATGCAAAAGAAGAATCGCAAATTGTATCTGCCCGTCATCAAGTATTCCTTGAATTATTACAAACTGAATCGAATTATGTGGAAATTTTAGGTATTATTGAAACGTTATTTAAGAAACATTTAGAGTCAATGTTGGACGAGGATCCTCTATTGAATTTCACTGAAATGAATTTAATTTTTGGTAAATTACCACCAATTTACGAAACGCATGTAAAAATGTTGGATGAGGTAAATCAAATCTAGAATTAAATTTGGCAAAAAATTGATTTTCGTTGTGAATTCAGTTGCGTTGGACAAATGCACACTGGAAAGAAGATCGAAGAATAGGCGACATAATAATTAGATACGCCACTGAATTGCAACGAGCCTATCCACCATTTATTAATTATTTCGAAGAAATGAAGGAGGTGTTGACACGTTGCGATCAGACCAAACCACGTTTTCATGCATTTCTCAAAGCAATGCAAACACGTCCAGAATGCGGTCGACAGAGTTTGCAAGAATTAATGATTCGGCCAGTACAAAGATTAGGAAGTATTAGTTTATTATTGAATGGTACACAGACGCACTGGTTGCTCGTTTATACGCGATATTTAATTGATTTTGTATTTGTAGATCTATTAAAGCGCACACCGAAAACCAATTTGGATCATGCAGCTTTAGATCAAGCATTGGCAGCACTACGTGAAGTAATGGCACATATAAATGAAGACAAACGAAAAACTGAAGCTCAAGTGACTTTATTTAATATTTTCAATGATATTGATAATTGTCCAGTAAGTATTCAATGCACCGACGATCTGGTGTATTTCGATCTCTGTTAATTTTATCAGTTTTTGATAACAAGTTCGATTTTATTTAATAAATCACAGAAAAATTGACCGTTTTGTTTTATGTTGCAGCCCGATTTAGTTTCATCACATAGAAGTTACATAACCAAAATTGAAGTAATACAACTAGGCTCATCTGAAGGTTTAAGTAGTAAAGGCAGTAATTTAGTTTTATTTGTTTTCACCGATCAGTTGGAAGTCTGTAAAAAGAAATCGAAATCGTTTAATAGTATGAAAAGTCCAACAGCATCGTCGAGTAGTAGTTTTCAATTGCAAGGTGGTAAAACTGTGACTAAACCATATAAACATGTAAAAATGATGGCATTAAACACGGTGAAACGTGTAATTGATATTAAAGATACTGAAGATTGTCAAAGAGTATTTAGTTTGGTGTGTCGTGGAAATGATGATTTAAAGGAAAAATTGTATTCTTTTGCAATTGTTGATGAAGATGTTGACAAGATTGATTTCTTGAAAACACTCATTAGAACGATGGCGAATAATGTTTGTTGTGCTGATGCTGTAAGTATCAAAATCATTGTGAATAATAATAATATTATACTGTAGAGTTCTTGGAACTCTGACACAGTGACAAGGTACCGCAATGTCATGTGCTTAAATGATAAAAAAAAATGTGCCGGAAGATAACCAATGCGCTTGTCACTTTCAGTTTTACGCAAAAATAACTGTCAAATTGCGGTACTTTGCAAGACCTAGTAACTTCAATTCTCAAGTTAAGGTCAAATTAAATCTATTTGTTTTTATTAAATTGTTTAGGATAAATTCTTAGCCTGCCTGGAACCCCAACAACTAGCTATTGATACAAGTGATATAGGTAACAATACGTTATCGAAAGCATTTAAATATGCAAAAACACGTTTGAAAGTAGGTCACCCATTAAACGTTTAATTGTTGTTCGACTTAATCATCGTTCAATCGTAATTCTAGGTTGGTCGAACATTTTCATTCAACAAATCGACACCATCGAAATTGAAACGTGCTGTTAGTTCAATGATGTCACCATTTGGCAGTTCGACAAATTTAACACCAGCATCGCAATTGGCCAATATGCGTTTAGCCAGTTATAATAATATTAATGTAAGTTTTGATGTTCCTGGATCGCTGATACGGTACTGCAATGTCATTGCGGTATTATGTGGTAAATAGAGAGGAACGTATTATCCACAAAATGACAGTTATGATTCAATCTATCCCGTTTAATTGACTCATTTTGGCATCTCATAGGTGTAGGTTTTATGGCTGCCAAACTGTGGTACTACAGCAGTATCTAGAGACTTTAATATTTGTTTGTTTATTTTATTATTACAATACACATTATTCGCATTCAATATATTTATAGGAATTGGGAAATAATACGGAAAATACTGATGTTGAAATTCCACCAATTGCACCGCCAATGTCAGTACAACCAACACGTAAAGTAAAGTCATCGTCATTGAACGTCAATAATTGTAAACGTTTATAACACATCATCATTATCATTTTTGTGATTTTATGTTTTCTTATGCCATTCTGAAACGTACTTAGTGCTCATAAGGTTTAATGGGAGAGAGAATAATTTTTTTGTCGCTAAATTCTAAATATTGAATACTCAATAAATTTTTGTTCTTCGATCGTCCTGTCATCGAATTACAAATATAAGTATAGATATTAAAAGAACCGTCAATTTTCGTTTGATCGAATAATAAATGAGTATTAATTATTGGACAAACCAAATGATTTCATCATTGGGTAGAATGATGAAGGCTATTCTAATTCTTACTTGGGTTATTTATCGTATGAACGTGATAAAAAATATTATACATATATTTATTTTTATTTTTCGTTGAACAAAAGTGAATTCGTATATCTTTATTAATTTCTTTTAATTTTTAAGAAATGAAATGCGTTTAATCCATTTGTTTTTTTAAACTGTACATTGTCTATTTATTTTTACAATAAATTCATTTTAAAAAGTCACTGTGCCTTTACCATTGCCGTCCCAGGACACTTCGGAAAAAATACTCATTTTTTATTGAGACAATTCATAAATAAATCAAAGTTTTTCACAAAACATATGCCCAAGACAATCGATATTGATGTAATTGTACATTTTTTAACTTTTCGTAATAAAGTTCTAGAATGTCGTAAATATAATTTCAAATTGTGAATAGATTTTTTCTTTCAACTGTAGTTTTTTACTGTTATTACTACTTATACTTTATAGGTGATAAATTAAGCGATTATAAGTGTAAAAATAAATAATTTATGAATATATTTTAACTTTTATTTGTTTTGACTGTGGATTTAATTTTTGTTTTAATTTCAATTCCAAGTTACGATTTAATCTGAGAAAAACAAAAATCAATTTGCGTAACACACAACAAATAAATATTTTATTAAAACAAGGGTATACAAAAATTGAACGAATAAATTTCTAAACTTCAAAATATTCGTGATGGGATGTACAGTCGCACACTTTAATTTTACTATCAATTCAGACAAAATTAATATTTACTGAATCAAGTTGATTGAATTTATTTCCAAATGAATAATATTTTAAAGCCCCAATTAGCAGTTTTTATGTGGATGGTGTAACGTTATTGTGGCATATTTTCTGAACTAATTCCATCTACAAAGCTTTAACTGTAAATCTAATTCTCTAACAATAGTTACACATGAAAACATAAAAATCACTTTCGCAATCACAGTGATTCGATAACAACATTTTACCTACTTTAGTTTACGAATTGAAAAGAAGTTTTTCAGTACTTTTCAATAGTTATGCATTTATTTAATTGACTACACTAAATTGATGTTTTTCAAATCAATACAATGTATTGTCATTAGGTTGTATTAAATTAATAATAATAAATAACGCATCTATCTAAAAGTATAAAAATACGTATATATATATTTGGTTTGTGCATGTTTTGCTAGTTGCATAATATACCATCAATTGCAATTACAAAAAAGGCAGTGCTTTTTATACAGCTATACTAAGTATTAATCGTTGCAATTTAGTTTCAAAATTATTATCCACTTTTTAAATTGTTTCTATGGAAAAATATCAATACGTTAAACGGTACCTTTTGTAGGGACGTTTTTTTTCCGTTTTTAATTTTATAAAATACAAAACATTTTAATTATCATAATGCATTATAAATTAATTATTCTAAAGAGTATTAGAAAAATATTGGGCTATTAATCTCACGTGGAACTGACCCCTCGCTGCCTACTTAATTAATTAAATATTTTATAAACAAATAGAACACATTCAACAATAAATTATAAATATTCAATTTGATTTGAATTATCAGTCTTTCAACAACAATTCATTCTCGCTAAAATTAAAACAATATAAAGTGAAAACAATCTGTGTAATTTAAATTTTTTTTTTTTAAAGTACATTGAAAAAATCCATCTATTAATCAATAATTCTACCTAGAATTAGGTAAGACCTACGTATATTGAAATACATTCCCTAACTTTGAGCTGATGCAAAACTATCTTCTTCCTCCTCTTCTTCATCGCTAAATTCATCACCATTACTAATTGCTGCTGCAGCAGCAAGATTGTTACGGGAATTTTTACGTGAAACACTGGTTCGTGAAGCGTAACGTGGATTTTTTCTTGGTGGCGGAGTACCATCATCGAAGAAATATATATCATCTATAGGACTGCTGGGAGGTATTGGGGAACTTGGTGGACTTAGTGCATTCATAATTTTATCCTTGCTTTCGTGCCAAATATTCGACAACCTAAACAAATAATAGAACAAGTTAAACGAATCAATTCTGGGAATAAACTAACCGTTCCTTTCCGAACAATAATAAAAAACTTTCAATAAATTCCCTTGATTTCTCCTCCCATTTGGCAATTATATCATCTTTTCTTTCACCTATTGAATCCATTACTCGTTTTCCTTTATCTTTCAGTTCGTGCATTTTATTTTGTAAACGAATTTTCTTCTCACTGAGATACGATATATTCAGATCTTTTGCTGAATAACCTCTAGCTAAATTCCTTCGGACGTATATATCATAATCGCGTACGATACGCGCAACAATATCGGATGTTGATACACCTTCTGTTCGTTCTGTTGCTACGAACATCCCCTAAAATATAACACCAGTTAATTTGATTGCACAGTCATGAATATAATGAGTATTTTACTTTAGCTTTCCAACGGGCATAAATGTCATTCGTATCATCGGCTCCATATGGAATATCATCGTGTGCAATAAAATCGATTTTATGCTTCTCCATAAACATATCATCGACTTCCCATGGTGCATCACGTACAATTTCATCTACATAACGACAATGACGTACTGCCTCATAACGTTCCTGATCATTCATTACTGTACGCCCTTTTTTACTATGAGTCATTCTATCACTACATACTAAAAAAGCCAAATAATCATATTGTAATAAAAGCATAAAATTATTACAATTGCATTAGATTCTTCATTCCATTTACATACCTCCTACTATCAGATAGACATTTGGAAATACATTTTTGGCTTGCATAAGTTGTCTGGCATGACCTTGATGGAATAGATCATAGATACCATCGGCATAAACTCGAATTGGTCGTGGTGTTTTACCACTGTGTGCCATTTCATATGTAATACGTTGCTTATAATTGCACAATGCTCGAGTTTCTTCTGCGGTCGGTTCATCACTGAATGGTGCTTCTCTGCAGGTTGACTAATTGGAACAACAAACCGTTTTTGATGATAAAGTGACAATTTTAATCATATCTAAGGAATCAGCCATGGACGGATTGATTTTGTTTTCAGAAAAATGCTTAATTTATGAGTTAAGTAAATACCCTAGCAAGTATGGTACTTTTTTAATTGAAACTAACTATTACATGTTACTAACTACCTTATAAAATGTTTACAATTCATCTTTTTTTTTCTAATATTTTGATAATTCAATAAATATGTTGATAGCAAATCACGTATCCTTTGGATCCGACTATCGACATTACAACAATGCAATGGCGGACAATTTTCGGTTAGGCAACCACACAATCAAGTAACTAAGTTACGTTATATTTTTTATTAATATTTAACTATGGATTTCATTAATGTAAGTTATTAAATAATTGAAATTTTATTGTACAATGGTTAATATGTTTCCTTCTCACGATAAATTATTAACACGAAGATTCAAGGTCATCACAAACGATTTCCGATAGTATACAGAATTTTTTTTCATTTAGTTATAGATTGTATGTCTTGCATTTGCAAATGCAAGATAAAAAGTTAAAATTTGCTGCAATCATTACGTTTTCGTTGACTAATATGAATTATTTTTCGACCTTGACAATGACTGCATGGAAAAATTATGGTTTATAACAATTTAAGAGCAACTAACAATGAGCAATTTAAATTGACATAAATATATGTAAAGTGTCAAAAAAATTACCTAATAAATGCTGTTAAATTGTTACTGTCTAAAAATAAATTATTTCATTATAAAAATGAATTTTAAACGATTAAATCTGAGGTACAAACAAATGCACTACTTGAATCAAGGGGATAACACGTTCATATACTGTTTACATCTTATCATAAAACAAATCCTCATAGATAGAAATAAAAATTCATGGCAAAACAAATAATATCTTTGAAAAAAGTAAAATAAATATAACAATTATAGTAGTCAAAATAATAATTGAATAACAAAATATAAAATAACGATAAGCAATTATTTGCTCGTCTGAAAGACAATTTAAATTTTCCATAACATTTTAAGATATTGTACTTACTGAACATGATAATACTACATGTGGTGGGGCTGTAGTAGTAGTACCATTCACTTCTGAATTACTTAGGGCTCTTTTTCTTGACATAATTGGAGGATTTTTTCTTTTTGGCGGCAATGACGACGGTAGCTCTTGGATTTCTATTAAAAAATTAGGACAGTAAAAAAAAAAAATCTCTTGATATCCTATAAAGGCCAACAGTTCCTTAAACTTAAAAGTTTAAAGAACTTAATCACATGGAGAACCACACTATGACCGCAAAAAATCCAAATTTGTCTTGCTCTGCTTATTATTATCAAGCAATGTGCATCTTATTAAATTCTCCATTTCATGTGCGAAAATCGACATTTATTAATTAATAAAATGAAAGTGGTGTTTAGACACCATATGAGTAACGGTCTACATCCTACATATTTAAATGGTGTAATACCACTTATATAGAAAAAAATTGCACAGTTTCTACTTACCTAGCATTGAACTAATGAAGTACTATAACGAAATCCTCGTTAATTTATATATTTTCCTTTGATTTGATGTAAAATCTAATCAGGAGAAAAACAAGATTTGACCAAAAAAATTATTTGATAACGTCACTTGAATAGGGCCTTTTTTACAATCAAGAACAATTTAACTGCATTATTATATCACTAGATGATTTAAATGTTTATGAAAAAGACAAAAGTTAATTTCAAAGAAAAACTTTTGAAAAATAAATGAATACGTGAGTGATTAATGTTTTTGAAAAAGAATGATTGGAAAATGAAACGAATACGAACAGACAGAGAGAAAAAAATTGCATTTAGGTTATGAGCGCACCACCACTGTATTATCGATGTGCGCACATCACATCAGGACATTACCATTGACGTAGAAGCCGTAGAAAATACGATAAATATGATGTGTATTTAATTGCATAAATTCGAATTACATTTGTATTCGACTTCAATCAAGTAGAAGTTGAAAGTTGAATTGAAATGTTAAAATTGAAAATATTTTTTATTAATTTTGCCCTGTAACTTACGTAGTAGTTCTAATTCTAAAAATAGAATAGTTAATTAAGAGTGTAACAAAGTTTAAATGTTAATAAATAAACCGCCTTGGACTTCCATCCCGTAACTACGCTGATGGTTTGTTTGATTCATAATATAAAGTAGATAATTATTTAATTATTGAATGGTACATTCGCTATAATAACAAATGGAAATGCCGGAAACTGATTAATATTATATAGAGACAGATTGTTGACATTCAATTTATTATAAAGATTATTTCATATCTTTTTTCTTTTTTTTTATTTAGTTAGTCATTAATATAATCATCTTCGATTTAGATTGAATCAAATTAAGTATATTTGTTCATTTATTAAATATTTATTTAGATAAACATCTAATAATAGTAAAAGAAAAGAATATTAACAGTTGAACAACTTTGGTATTGATTTGATTAGGGACGTGGAGCCACGTCGACGTTTCAATTATTATGATGACGTGACGTGAAATCATGCCACAGCATAGCATTGAATAAAAATAAATAGTGAATATTAGTCCAAGTTCCAACCAATCCGAATCTTTCTCGAATGATGTTAATAATATTTAATTAGTTTTTTTTAAATAATTAAAGTGTTTATATTAATAACAAATAACAGGCCATAAGGAATTCCACATTTGTTATAAATATATTTGTTTATTTATATTAAGTCTCTTCAGAACCAACCTGTTGATTGTTTATGCTATATTAATTTTTTTGTGTTTATTTATTATAATATAAATTATAAATAAATTATGGCGTGTCAATTCTTTGATATCAACAAAATTTCTTTTTAAGTTTTTATTCATACCAATTACTATAGTAAAAACAATCACAATTTAATAATTAATATAATAATAGCTATAGGTAATAAATATTGGTAACATAAAATATATCAACCGGACGCGAAAATACTGGTTATTTTTATATGTATAAAATATTCAATTAGCAGCTTAAAGGAGAAATTAAAAACACTGTAACAACTATACTTATGATCTTAATTCTTAATCAAAATAATGAATACTTTAATTGTTCGCAATCATTAACGTGCGCCTCTATAAATTCCACCAAACAGAACTGCATCGCGTAGCTTATCAAAAATAATATAAATAAATGGATGATTGCATATAAATTCAGCTGGTTCCGCTGGTCTGCTTGAACGAAAACTAAAGAAAACAGTTGCAGCTGCAGCTTTTGTACCATCTTCGTTTAATTCGATTTTCGCTTTATGTTGTGCACGATCCAACGAAACATTACCGGTAATTAAAGTGTTTAAATTGGCAGCTTCTTTAAATAAATTTCCTATTCCCATATATTCCAGTACCTGAAAGAGAGAGATATAAGGTGGATATGCATGAATAATAGTGTTGAAACGAAATATTCAAGTATAAAAAAACAATGCAACAAAGTGGATTATGCAGACATTTATTAGAAGCAATTATAAGTGTAACAGAGTTTACTTTAAGGGTTTGAAAAATCATTAGTCTCTTTTACATAGAATACGTATTAAAGGGGTTAAAAATGCACATTATTTCCTAGATTAAAAAAGAACGCCATCACCATGCCAATATAAATAAAAATTTCAAAAATAACTTTGAAAAACTACATATTTATTGATCCCTTATTATACATAGTATTAGAACAGTCATTGTATTATTATGCCTCTAAAAGTAGAGTTAAAACTGGTATTAATCTCATCATAATATTCCGAATGAACACTATAAAAATAGTAATACATATTTGCTAACACATCTAAAGATCTAAACAATAAAAACTAACTTTTTACTGTTACGGTTGTCTAAAAACACCAGTAAACAACACAGTGTTCGTACTGCCTTTATAAATAAAATAAATAAACGGTCGATTGCATGTAAAATCAATAGCAAGTGGCTCATCTTTTATACGCCATGATATTAGTGCTGTAGCTGCAGCTGCCAATGAACCATCTTCATTGATTTGAATTTTTGCTTTATGTATACCTTCACCAACTGACACTTTTTTATCAGTTAACGTACGAAAATCAGCGTTGACTGTGAAAAGGTCGCCAACACCTAAGGATTCAAGTACCTACCGTGCACAAAAAAGTTTCAAGTTAATTTATACATATTATGTACACTTACATGCATATATTTACATGTTTTTTTACTAATAAAAGTAAAACTAAATCAAATTTATTTATTTAGCGAAATTATAATTTCAGTAGTGTGCCGCCATCTAGGAACATCCACGTCAAGTATCGTTTTCATTAATGTTACAAGCATAGAAAATTATTCATTTTCGCTTAATAAATAAATTTAATAGAAGAGCGGTGAACGCATTAGGGGGTGAATCTATAGTTTATGGGTGATCCAGCTGGTCGACAACTATTACATACACTCAATTGATATACACCTCTTTAGATCAAAAATTATCAGGCATTTCGTATAAAAATTTTTAGAATCGATGGTCAGATGGCGCAGGCATGACCTATGCAAAATTTATATATTGATAGTGTTCAGTTCTACGTTCGTCCACTTTCCGTTATATACATTATATTACGGGTACACAAAATTTAACTCTTTTGACTCAAAATGCTCAAATAGATGCCAAAAAAATTGTTCAGTCCTACGTTGTTCTACTTTAATAAAATTGAATTACTTCTAAATTCCCAGTTTTACTAGTTATATTTTCAGATTCGTCTTACTAGCTACTTGGATATTGGAAATTCAAAAGTGAAAATAATAAGATTTAGAAATTTAATTAGTCGGATGTAAAATTAAATCTGGACATATAGAACTTGTGTTATATGCTAGGTGGGTCTCGTATAGCAATTAGACTGCGATTAATTGAATTTCGACCAAATGGAAATGCGACCCATAAATATCTTTGCAACATTTTCAAGTTAATTGACTGGTTAGTTTTATAATTATAAAACGTTTATGTACAGCATTTTATTAATCAATTGACACTTACCGGTACTAATTCGATGGTCGTTTCCAAGCTGAATTTCGGCAAAGCAACATTTACAATTTTCGAACTTAACGTCGAACGATCGACGATCTTTTTGAAATTTTCGATATTTAATTTTTTCAGTGTGGCATCAATTGAATCTTCTGTATCTATATATGGTGGTAGAAGTATAAACATACTGACATTATCACCTTTATATGGTAATTCTAATATATGGGCTCTAAGTGTTTCAGAAATATCTGCAAATTAAACGAAAACATGTTGACGATAAAATTTACGTCTATAATATATGTACAATTATATATTAATCACCATGCCGAAAAGTTCCTTCCACATGCATCATATCAACTAATATCTCTTTGCCTGGTTTCACAAAAAATACTTCACGTTTAGTCAAATTTGGGTTGAATCGATTTTCCCATAAACCTTTAAAGTATGCTGCATTTACCAGTACTAGACTGGTGCTTGCATCAATACTTCCGGGTGGTAGTAAATCTTTAATCATTTGATGTGTAATTTTTTCTACCCATTGATTTATTGATTGTCTAAATATTAAATAAAATATTATGAGTATCGACGAAGTATTATTAGTAATAGAGTAACTCAATTTGAAGATCCCAATCTAGTCTCTTAGCAAGAAAAAATGGCATCAATTGAATCAGTAGTTTAAATCAATGCATAATGAGATACCACTACCACTGTAACACCCTGTATATAAAATGGAATTGTTACCTGGAGTCCTCTGGGTTGCTTTGAAACGCGATTTTTTCCAATTCTTGTGGAAAATCATCAACTACGCAATTTCTAACTGTTAACTGATCGGATACGTAAATCTTATTCGCACCAGTAAACTGATATGATGCATTTGCTGCTATGAACTGAGTCATAAATTTCTCTGTATTGTATGCAGCATAAATATCCGATTTGTTCTGTTGCATAGAAATAAAAATATTATAATTATACAATTGAATGATTATTTAAGGAATAAACGTTGTAATTTTTTTGGTAATTCTTTAATTAAAAGAAAACTTTACGTATGTTGTAATGTGTGCATTTGCTTACTTGATTGTTATTGAATCGTAGTACTTTTTTAATATAACTTTCCGTTTGTCCACCAGCAATAAAATATGCAATTAATAGGGCGTGGTATGTTGAATATGGCGAAAAGAAGAAATTCTCACCGGGCATAACTTTATTAATTGCATTTAATAATCCTAAGGAGAATTCCTGTTGTCCACTATATAAATCCATATAAGCATTTACATTTGGGTGGCTATCTGTGTAGGGTGTGAAACATTGTTGAAACGTTTCAGATGCGCTTATCATAAAGATTAATGCAATTATAAGTAGCTTCTTCATGATTAAAATGAACGAAAATTAAATGGTTTCACTATAGGTATCTTCAACACTGAAAAACAAGAACAGATCAAGAAAATTATTTAATAAAATGTCATTTAGGACTTTAAATGATATACTTTCTCTGTTTTTTTTTAAACAGAAACAAACCGCGATGACTACAAAATAAATTCGAACTAAAATAAATAATAATAATAATAATAATGATAATAATTAATTGGTCAAAGTCAGAAAAGATAGAAAGTTAAACGTGACCCAAAATAATGTGTTATCACTTTCTCAAAACATCTCCGATTTGAAATAATACCCACTACAGTGTAACAGAAAATATCATCAGTGACGTTCGATATTTTCGGGGATTTGTTCTATTATATGGCAGATAATTAGAAAAATTAATTAATTAGAGAGCATTTTAGTTTATTTTAGAATTGTGAATATATTTGTGCTTCTGTTATGATTTTAAAATTATAAATTATTATTGTTAGATTGACTAGGAATTTAAAAAAAAGCCCCGGTTTCCCGATTGCGACATCCACATTGTTTTGCCAGTAATGATTAACTATGTTAGCACCTTCACCATCTTTTAGAATAACTTTTTCAATTCGTTTTTATACGAAAAAGAACCAGTTGAAATAAAGAAAAACTATAATGAAATGAACATTTCCCAATACCATTTTCTTTACTAATTCTACAGTTTACTAAGTCTTCCTATGAAATGCATTTATAATCACTTTTCTGCTCAAAGATTTCTCCTTTAATTGATGCAATCAGAAACAAAAAAACCCACAGAACGAAAGAAATTATGCCAAGGTTTAAAATGAAGGAGACCTTTTAAGATTCTGCATACATTTTATTGTATTTTTGCAGACATCAATTTTGATAACTAATTTACATTATTTTAAAGAACAACAATATATTATCTAGTAGCAACAGTATAAAAGGCGAGGAGTGTGTATGTATTAGAATAATAGTGCGATCGATGTACTTGATCGAAATTAATCTAGGGAAATTTGGTGACGTTAGTTCTCGCGGTTATTGTAATCGTAAGTTATATGTTGTTGATACATATAACTGACAAATGATGATTTATTTATAGCCTGATGTTTGTTAATGGAAAAAAACAAACTTCGATAGAACGTACTTCTATTGTATTCTATTTTAAAAACAAATATTACATAAAACTCATTTTAGACAATGGCAGAGGTGGTACAATAAAATAATATCAAGACACACCCAGTAATAGTTAAATGTATCAAATATCAAGTGAAACATGTCCAACAGAATATTCTCACTAGTGGATTTCAATTATAACTGCCTTCTTGTTTGACTTTTGTCAGGTCTGTTCCAGCAGATTCACATTTCAATTTTAGAACAACCATGACAGGTTTGTTATGAAAACAGGAACACTATTATTATGCGTATGCGAATACCTAGTTAGTTTCAGAATGGAAATATGAGTCTGCTGGAAGGGGACTACTAAAAGTTAGGCTAGAAACCTTTAAAGCAACCAATTACTATTAGAATGCACTAAAATGTACGTTTTGACGTTACTAATTTTTTAAAAAGAGCCGGTCTTCATCTTGCAATGAAATTAGTTGTTAATTAGACACCGTCCACCCAATGGGCGTGTCCTTCGACTATCAATAAGTTATACTGCAATTGACATCGCTTACCGTTCTAAAACAGTATGCAACCAAGACAGCTTGTCATAAATTTACTTGCTGGCAAAATCCATTTAAGTCAACAAGCAAATAGTAAACGAATAGATGTAAAATATCTTATTTTCTGTCTGTACATTTTACCGGCCATTATTTTTCAATTATTATTGAATTTTATGATTATTTTAATAGGAATTTCATGGTTAAAACAAAATGTATGGGATTTCCCATAATGTATGTATAGAAATAGATATAAGAGAGTACAGATGTATAGTTTTTTTTTTGTTCATCTTCAAACTTAAAGGTACCAAAACAAAAAAAGAGAGAAGCAATTCCAATAATTTATAATATTTTAGTCGTTTATTATATTTATAAAAAACTAAAGAATGATTGGAATTAAATTAACACAATTTTTACGCTGACCATTTGCTTGACAGTTCTTATTAAAATGTTGATCTATAGATTTATTATTAATAAAAGAAATTAACAAACCTTGACTGACTCTATCTCTCTCACTCTCTAAAATCTACGAATGGAATCGATTAATTTTTTCGATCTCCGCTTAATTATTCGCGTTGTTTAGTTCTTTATCACTGTAATAACTCTAAATCTAATCGATTTGGCATCATTTTCCAATTTTCAAACTTTTCTTCTTTTCAAAAATAATACACTTTTATATTTCTTTTGATTATCTGAATAAGAAATACATAGAAAAACTGGTTTTATAAAGCAAAGTCGATGAGCATAATGACGAAACAAAACATATTTTAAAAGTATCTACCACTACAACAACATATATATGCAATAGAATAGTAATTTCGTATAAGTAGTAGTACCACTACTTTATTGATATGGGAGGTTTACCACCACTGCTTATGGTATATCTTCTACCGTTAAGGTACTGTTGTATATTTAGTGGTGTGGAACAATTTAAGGTTTTGCGGCATTATTTGGTCATATCACATATTTATATGTTTCAAATAATAAGTAAATATATATATATGTATCTTAAAGCCTGTCTACCATTCCTGGTGTAGGCTTTATATATAAGTAAATATATAAAATTATAATAGTTTAATATTTGCCGAATGCGCTGATTACTGAAAAAAATAAGATAAGGTAATTTTATACAAAAAATAGATGAATAATTTATAATAATACCTTTATTAAATTGATAAGAAAACTGTACATCAGGAATAACTAATATTTATTAATATTAAAAAATTATAACCAAAATTGAACTACATATAAAGTTTCCTAAAGTTTAACGAAAACATTTGTTTAGTTTGTTTATTTACATATGGCACCATTGTTGACAGTTTTTATTTTTCTTAAATACATACTAAAATTCAAATCATACTATAAATAAACTTAATATAATCATTTATTTTATACAGTAGTAGAATATTTATGGATTTTAATGGTCGCTCACTGATGCGTTGCGCATATGTGTGTATGCGTTATGCAACCAATAAAACGACACGATAATGACATGCAGTTGTTGTAAGTTGTAATGTATAAAATTGTTCGTTTAGTTTTTACATTAAAAATAATTGAAAAGCGACCTTTATATGTGAAAAATGTGTCAAAAGTCAGTCTTTGTTTTTAGTTGTTATTGTTGTTAGGCGCATTTCATGTTTGAGGAAATTATTTAGTTGTAAGTTTTAACAATGGAGTAGAAAAGTAGAAAATTATTTTGCGAAATATACATGAAACGTACACACACTCAGTCATACATACACTAAAAATACTAAAATTATAATATAAATTTTAAGTTAAAACTAGAATAATAATAAACTTTTCTATATGAATTCCACTGGCCAAAAAGTGTGGAACTAGTTTCACACTGCAACAGTAATTTTCCTTTTAAAATAAATATTGCTTGTAAATACTTGTTATTACTTTAATTATCAGGAATTTAATATACTCTAATGATTACGAATTCCCTTTAATGTCTTTTATTCATTAAGTTTTTTAATTGCTTTTGTTGCAGTGCGAAACTAGTTCCACTCTTTTTGCCCAATAACATTCACTATAAATTCTAGTAAGCTGTGGCATTTATATTGTACAAGGATTAGCCACCAATATTTTGGTTATTTTTGGCACAAATTGAAGAATTCTACAGATTTTGACTCAACTAATACAAAAAATGTTAATCACACAAATTAATATAGTTCTAAATCTGATCTTGAATTTAATTAAAATAAAATTTATTAGTGAGCCTAGCTAATTGAGAAAAGGGGGCAATGGTACAAAATTCGGACTACCATTATTACTATCGGTTTTTAATTCTTTTATTCTATTTTCATCATAACTGGTTTGATGTTCACCATATTTTGGTGAACCATTATTTGTGTAATGTTCATCTGGTGATGATGACTGATTGATATTCGATTCAGTATATTCAATTTTAATACTCATTGAATTTTCATCAGTTTGTTGGGTTGGTGAATGATTTGTTGCCATAGTCATTGAATAGTCACGACCCAATGGTGAATTTTGATTAATTGGTGATGGTGGATAATCGGATTGTTGTTGTGCGGCTGAGCGTAATGGTGGCGCACCAAATAATTGATTTTCATGTGTATTCAACATGTATGAATACGAATTTTGTGTTGATGAGAATGATGAATACGATGCAGGTGAACCGAAATTCGTATAAGATGCTGGTGCCGTATTAAGTAGATTCAAATGACCACCAAGATCATAAGCGGTGGTTTGTCCAGCATAATTCCACGAATCGATCGGCGGCGGTGGTGGTGGTGCTGTTGATTGATTTTGTGCACCAAATGGTGGTAAGCCCTGATTGAAATTCGTTGAATTAAGTGCCGAATTCGATGATGTTGAACTGATATAGCCAGTTTTTCGTGGTGGTTCCCGCTTACGCCATTTTGCACGACGATTTTGGAACCACACTTGAACACGTGACTCGCTCAGGTTTAATTTCAATGCCAATTCTTCGCGTGCAAATACATCTGGATAGGGGGCACGTTCAAACGCCCGTTCCAATTCTTCTAGTTGAAATGCTGTAAATGTTGTTCTGGAAAAGCGAAAGAAAATAAAATAAGTTGAAGAAATATGGGTTGTCTAACGAAGAAAGAGTAAAAAAAAGAAAAACTAATGGGTGCCATTGTTGGCAATTAGAGCTACTAAATAATGGAGTACCGCAATCCTTAACCTATTGGTAAAATTTCGAATAATAGGTAATTAAATAAATCCTAGGCAGGTAAAAAACTGTTGCTTTGACAAGACAAGCAAGAAATCCATGAAAGATAAATAAAAATAAATAACGTGGCCACCATATTGCTGGAATATGATAGTTTTCAATGATCAATATCATTTGCGATACTTTGTCATTTATAGAGGCTCTAGTTGCATATATGATGACAATTGAAAGAATTGGTGGCTGCCTAAATTTGCAATAGTTTAAATTTTCTTACTTAATTCTAAGATCTGAAAATTCAATAATAAAATGTATATAAAAAGATAAATCAATCGTCATTTTTATTTATTAAATTGACTAATTGTAACATAGGTATTTATAAATATACAATACCAAGCAATACAAAGCAGACTTGATTTGTATTGTGTCGTGTACTACATACTGCTACTGCTTCTGCCCTCTTATTTTTTATTATTATTGTTGAACAAAAAGTCATTTTTAACAATAAAGCACCCCAATAAAACCCGCATACCGAAAATAAATATAAAACAATGTGCAAATTGAGCACGAAATTCCCTAAATTTCAACAAAAAAATACAAAGTAGGCACTTAAAAAATTACATTAGGACAATATGTTGGCATCGCGTCAGTTGTCAACTTAAGGGATAATAATAAGGTTTTAGAAGAGGGATGATTATACATATTGCGAAAGAACGATATGGTACATATACATACATCAATTCAGGCTTGAATTTGCTATTTTTTATTATCTATTTAGATAATTTAATTCCGTTTGATTGTTACCTTGTTTTTTTCTTTTTCACCCCATTATTATCGTTTTTCTTTTTTTCATTTTTCTTATTTGTCGTTGATGAGGCATTAGCAATTTCCGTGTTTGAATTCATCGATTGCGATTGCAGCATGATAACTTCATCTTTCTTTTTCTGATGGATAATCATATCATTAGAATCGTTATTATCGCCACATACACTGCTGACATTTGTTTGATAATTTAATGGCATTTCCTGCTGCTGCTGCTGATGATGATGATGATGATGATGCTGATGTATTGGTGGTGAGTTATTGTGGCATAATTTTTGAGCTGCGGCTGCTGCTGCTACTGCAGCTGATGTAGATTTTTCATAATCTAATTGTTGGGAATTGATGTTATTGAACATTTCTTGGTGTTGTTGAAAACCAAGCATTACATGCTGAAATTTGTAAATAGGTAAAGTAAAAAGTATAGTGCATTCGAAAAAATAAGACCCAATTCACCATCCTGGAATAATGCAATAAATGGCCAAATCACGTCGAATTATGAGCTGCCATTTCACTTGAATAGAGGTATAGCTTATGCTATGTTATATCGAACTGTATTTAGAGTTCTTATTTCTTCGAATAAATGAACTTAGATTACAATAATTGAAAATCGAATAGATCTTACCTGAATTGTATGCACTTCATTATTTTTATTTAATAATGCCGTATTTAAACTAGGCAACGGCTGGTTATTATAATCGTTATAATTTTGTTCATCAAATGGACCACCTTCCATAATAATAATAATTATAATATTCGAGAAATCAAAACAATTTGATTCAATTTAAAAAACACACACACACACACACACAGACACGCGGAAATTTATTAATCAACGCAAATTATATTATATAGAGGAAAAAACTCTCTGTGCTCTGTTATTCACACTATAATAGTACCTAATAGTTAGTTAAGTTAGGCACTGACTTCTGACATTATTTAGACAATTTATATTTTTAACGAGATGAAATTGGATTTAACTACTCAATGTACTATCCATTAGCATCCATTCTATTGGCTAAACGATTTCCATGGATATCGTTGCAATTGGTCAGAATATATTTGACATATTTAACGTTAGCCAATCATTGAGTGGGAGAAATGTCGAATGAATGTAGGCGGGCGGGGTAGTAGCAGCAAAAAAAAAGAATGCAATATAGAACGCAACATTATGAGGGTATATGAGAAAAACGGCAAGTTGCTCGCATCCGCGCGCTTTTGATGGCCCCTCTATTTGGCGGTACAGTATATGAACTGTGTGCTCTCACTATTTTCCGTTTCAAATACAGTTTCACACCCCAAAAAAAGAAATTATGAATCTAATAATGAGGGTATCATCGGCAGGTCGCTTTTCATAATATGATGCCTAACCCCTACAAGGCACGGGGTCTCCCTCATCGACGATATATACCTTCTATATATGTATCTACATGGTGGTCACGTGTTAAATGAAGAAAATCATCAAGAAAGAGTGGCGAAATCATGGGGGTTTGTACCGTGGTGGTAGAGTAATTGCATCTCTTTTTGTGGGCTAGCATGAGAACATTTGGCAGGCAGAGAAGGGGGGTGGTAAATTTGAAGTTTTACTGCGCTCAGTTTAGGACTTAATAGATTCAGCTTACCTTGGTGTAATAAGATGTGTGGTGATGATGAAAACAATAATAATTTCATATTGGTATCACTGATATTCATGGTGCCGGAAAAACTCACCGCACATCGCGTCAACCTAACCAACAAAACGCCCTCGAACGCAACGTGTACAGAAACTAAGCTGAACTAAAAAAATTAAAAATGTTACAATAAATACGTAAATGAATGGAGAGAAGAAAACTTAATGAAAATTCACTTTATGTCAATTAAACCAGCAATTGACATTAATAGTGTAATATAAACATATTTCATTCGATTAATGACGAATTCGAATTGGTTCATGCTGCCGCTGTACGACGCCATTCGATTCACTCTATAGCCCCTTTAATCACTTTTAATGTACACAAAGTGAATTTATCAATTTACCCAATTTTTCCCTATTAGCGACAATAACTATTAGTGCTGCAGCTATTAGTACAACTTAAACTTATTAGTTTAACTGGCCAGATTCTCTTTAATGCAATTCAGCTCAATATTGTCCAATTTGTTGCTATTAAAACACATTTTATATATTTGTGTGTATGTGTAACCATCAGCAGTTAAATTTTGGCTTTTACACCGTTAGGGTTGTTTGTTGTGACTTATGTATTTCCATTTGTGTTCTAATGGTGCATTTTTGATAATAAAGTTCCTATAATCAAAATATCGAGCAGTGTGACAAAACACGTATACTGCACCTACATCTAAGCTAAATCGGTGTCCATATTTCTTGGATTTAGTATGTGCGATGACGTACGAATTGGTTGTAACAATATCTATGAGCAAATCAGTACTTCAAGATTTTCTGGTACACCTGGTATAACAACATTTACAGTATATTAGTTCAGAACTATCTGCCGGCATCTCAACAAACAGATCTGTATGTAAGGTAAAACCAGATAAAAAATAGTGTTACGTCATTAGTGTTGTGGTTGACGACATTAAAGTTAGAGCCATCCTAAGATAATTTTTACGGAGATTTAATTATCAATAAATAAATAAATGGATTGCTAACACCTATCAATATCAAAATGTCCCTTAATTTTATTGGACCGAAACTCATATGCCCTCGCATAATACGATGACGTAAAACTATTTTTTATACGGTTTTCCTTTATATTTTTCGGAAAACAAAATTAGAATCAAATATTTTGCAGGAAAAATTGAAATCATCAAAGAAACAAAATGAAAAAACAACATCATGGATCACCCTGTATATTGCACATTCATATATGTACTCGATCTATTTTTTTCTTTAAAACGCACAGTTTTATTAAAATGACCTTGGTAGCCAATTGGAATCAAAAATAAAAAAATTCCATCATCAACGTCACGATGGAAGCGGAAGACTTAGAAGAAATCCAGCTCAAACTGCTATTTAATTCCAGTTCTAGTTCTAGGCTGAAGTACCGGTGAATAGAACTCAGTTTTGCTTAACAAATTTTTTTTGGCGCTCAACGGGGGACTCAAAGTTAAAATTTGATCAACAAAAGATTTAATTCGACCCTGTTGTGGAAATCGTTCGACGAAACTGTGGTTGCTACAGTTGGTAGCAATGATTAATGTGGATGTTAATCCATTTTTAGGTTAATTATTATATAAATCATATCTTATAAAAGTTAATTCGTTGTCAAATTTGTAGCACAAAATAATAATGTATTTGATTAATATTAAACATTTCTATTTGCATATTTAGTAATCATTTCAATTTACGTTCTCTTAACCTAACTTTTTTCAATCTTTTTTTTTTTTTTTTTTTTTCATATTATTAGATTAAATGAATAATTGGGTATTTCTATTTTCCAGTTAAAATAATGCAAAATAAATTATGCTCCTCAAATTCAAATCTCATTTATTATACAGACATAGATTGTCAAAATACATTTTTAAATTATCCAAAGAGTTTTATACTGTAATTTTTACACTTGTTGGCACAAATACATATACATATATTTATGTACGATATTTACTTCTACACGATCCCGGTTGTTCAATTGATCTCAATTAAACGATCATTTAGTTTAATTAAACTTAACTCGCTCAATTGGTTATGGCTTGGCGCGTAGGGGTCATCTGTATCTATGTATGTGTATGTGTGTGTATGTTAGGCTCTTTGGTGACGAACAATGCGGGACATGCAATCCCCATCATTATTAGGTACATGTTTTTTTTCTTTTGTCATCAGAGAGAAAGAGAGATGGAGACAAAATTAAAAAAAATAATTACAAGGTGATCTAGTATAATAATATTTTGATAATTTTAATTAAATCTAGCAACGGTTTGATGTTGGAAATGTAAAACTTATATACATAAATGTTAGCACTGTTTAAAAAAACTCTTAACGTAAAAGTTCCAGAATCATAACCTAACAATCTGCAGCTAGTATCTGTTTATTGAGTCAATTTTTGATTCAATTCAGAACTGGGAAATTAAATGATCATTTTTCGATTTGAACAAGCATTTTTTTTTGTTTAATTTTTAATTATAATAAATAAACCAATTTTTAGATAGATAGTTCTAGGTACTGGAGTGTTAACACCCTGTATACATTCCATACAGTTGTCTATAACTATTCTCATTTTTATGAGCGACGTAAATACACTTTAATAAAATTTATCTCCACTTTACTCTACGTGATGCATTGTTTGTTAAGGCAGGAAACCAAATTTCATTTGGAGATGACATTTTGTTTTTTTTTTTTTTCTCCTTAATTAAGTTTGATGTATATTTTCGATATTTTTTTGTTTTGTAATTTAAGGTACTTTGAGCAAACTAGCGGGATAAAAATAATATTATTTTGATCAAAGTTGGCTTGGAAATAAATTTATATACGGCATTTAAAAGTCATCTTTGTGAAACTGATAGAAATCTATACTATAGGTATTTATTATCATAATATGAAATGCTAATAATACCTATTAGATTAAGTTTTTCAGATAAGGTTCCTTGTACCACTATATGCATGTATTCCCCATATGCTGTTTTTGTACATGGGGTAAAAGTACCCCTTAATATTTTAACATTTAATGTAGTTGAATCTGATGCCGATACATGAGGGTAGGTAAAACACGACGCTCTATTATGGTGTGGTGGTATATTTCTATTTAAAATAAGTGTGTCCAATATTTAAACCCCCCTTCATCAGTTTATTATGAGATTTTGAAGGTAGCTAATACAAATCTAGTATGCGGGATTCTCACGAAGAATTTTGACCTATGTATGTGGAGCCAATACAAATGTATGTGTAGTTATAGGTATGATAATATAGCAGTCTTAGTTTATAAATTACCAATTCCTTAGTCCTTAAAACAATAAACTCAGCTCTATTTTTAAATTATCTCATGGAAGAATTAGCGCAAAGCATAAATTATTTATAATTATGGAGGGCTATAAGAAGGAGTGAACAGTAGAAAAACAAAAACGGTCGGCCGCCAGGCGTCGCTGCGACTAATTGAGACAATAGTTTTTAACATTGCTCTTATGGGAAAATCAAATTTTCTTATTTTTAAGGAAAATCATAGATTTTATGGCAGCAGATTAAAACTATGATTGTAAAAACGAGTGTTCAATATAATACAACAATTGCTGTTTAAAAAATGGGCATATTTTAGTTTTTTTCCCAATTTTATTAATTTTATGATCAGTGACGTGTTATAAGGTTGGATAAAAATAATTGTTAATTTATTATGTAAAATTTATGTTGAAATTTTTATTAACAATTATTTAATAGTTTGATAGTTTCTTTGGAACACTATGGATTATTTTAAATATGAAAATTAATGTAAACTATGAAAATGATTTGAAAATGAAACAATAACAGAGCACGTCACTGATCTGACAATGACCTGCGATTATCGCAAAATACACAGATCGCTGTGTATTTTTGGTGAACAAAAAATTTTCTGACCCACAAATATTTTGAGTTTTGTTAGGTTGAGTTTACTCCTTATTATAGGTCTCCATATTTATAATAATTCCATACAACTTTTTCGTTGCAACAAAGTAGTGACCTCTGTAGGCGCACCAGTGAACCACGGCATGCTTCAGCTACCGAACAAGAGATGGCGGCACACAAAAATTCTGCATAAAATTTATTAAACAAAATAATATTAATTACAAATCCTTTTCTTAATACATAAACAACTCTGTAGCATTTGGATGTAAAGTATTATTAATTAACTTGTTTAAATCATTAACAACAGTTTGCACTGGATCATAAATAACTAAATCAATAACACTCCAAATGATTGAACGGAATAGCGTTGTAAAAGCATTAATTAAAATATCAATGAATGGATCTAAAATTGATAAGCCAGTGAAGTGGAAAGATATTTTCCTGAAATAAACAAAAAAAAAAACAAATAAAATAAATGTAAACGTAAATGAAACGTTTTGTGTGGTATTAGACATACCCTGAGTCTTTAGCATCGACTTTATCAACAAATAATTGATAAGTTGTAAAATCAAAACCCATATGCAAATTCAATTTTAATTCGGTTATTGTAGCAGTTACTTCTCCGGATATTGTAACTAGAAGTACTTTTGATTTATAGTGGTATTTAATCTGGAATGTACGAATTAGTTAAATATAGTACGTACCTTATAGGTGTCTAAATATTGGCCACAAAAGTATTGCGGCCTCAAAGCAAAAAATACAAAATATTACGCTAAGGTTTATGTAAAAGTTAAATTGGCAAAAATTAACTCAATTTCTTACAACTAATGTTTCAAATCCTAAGGGCAAAGTTAACTCTAATTTCTTTATGCTTGGTGTATATTTAACAAAAACATCTTCATAAACTAATATACTTGACAGTTGTTCCAGCGTACCATTGGTCAAATCAACATGCCCAGTTGGAATAAGCTGTAATAAGAATTAATATATTATATTAAGGCAAAGAATCTGTATCGTTGCCTATTAACTTACATCAACTCTTTCATCAGCAAGTGGCAAAGGATCCATTCCATGTTCAACCATAACAACTCTTAGGTCATTTAGTAAAGTTTTGGTATAGTTTGTAACATCAGCTACAATATAACCATCGCTGAAATTAATATTAATTAATTAAAACATCAGATTACGTAACAACATGGCCGATGGTGGTTGGATTCCAAGGCCAATTTCAATGACAATGAAAATTTTTTAGTTTTTTCTTACTTTAATTTCCCAGTGTGTTTTAATATAGCATTCGCAATGAGTTTTCGGGCAAGCGGAAAATAGTTCTTCATTGTATTCTCTGACTGGGTTCCAATAATCAAATTAATGGTAATGACCAATACGAAATATTTCAAATATCTTAATAGGAACATTTTGGCGAAACGTATTCGTTAAATATTTGCAAAACAACTGCTGTAGTTTCCAATTATTAATTACTAATTCGCAATATTTTTGTTTCAATGATCAGATTTTTGTACAATACTTCAAGATAGGCACCTTATCGGTACCTAATTTTACGATTTTAGTTTCAAGTGTTTTATTGTGATTCCATTTGATTTTAGACAGCCAAAAGAAAAAAAAACTCACTTTAAGTTCTGATTAATAAGATTATATTTACTTTGTTACAATTTTCAAATTAAACAAATAAACATTAACATCCAAAGGATTTATGAAATTAACGTCTTAAATTTCTGAAACATTCAAGTCTTGTAATTGCAATTGCTAAAACAGCAACTATTAATGAAAGTAGGGATGTCATTATCATAATTGTAAACCAAAGGCAAAATATTCCAGATGGATTTAATCGTTTGATAATGTTATAATCTGGAAAAGGTCTATAAGTTTGTTGCTGTACATGGTAAAATTTAGGTTCGTTTTCTGCATCTTGTATTTCATTTAGTTCAGGTTCATATGGGACTACAATTAATCTTTGTACATTTCTTGATGTATTCATGATTGACGCATGTACAATTTGTCAAAATTTTGAGAAATTCTCAATATTTTTTTAAATCGAATCACAATAATATGTGAGACGATTGTTCTGTGACTATGTCTAATAAGATCACTATACTACATCCAACAATCCAACTGCACAAGTAAAATAATCTGTATATGTAAATATAGGGAATTTTAACAAATTGAGCAATAAAAATATCTACATACATATATAAATGTCATTGGCACATAGGAAGATCGGTTATAACGAAAATATGTTGGCCAATTCTAATAAAATGTACATAATACTTTTTCTAACTAATTTACAAGAATATCTTTACATAAAAACTAACTTTTGAAGTTGACTTTCATTTAAAACAATTCTTATAGCTATATCGAAAGCCAACTTTGATATTTAATTGATATAATATTAATAAACTAATAATGTATAATTTTCTTCTTAAATCTATCATTGGAAGTAGCATAATACTTTTAATTTTCTGTATTGATTATATTTGGCACAATAGTTTCTAATCTAACATGCTAACGTCGTAATTCTTCGACTGTATCCTTTCTTATCAGCACTAGCACCTTGTGCCTCACATTCCTTTCGTTCTCGATCAATTATTGCTGCAACGAATTTGTCTAATTGTTGTTGTTCTTCTATTTTATTCGATTTATTTTCTGTATGTCCACTATTATCTCGTTGTTGAATGTTTAAAGTGGTTGAAATTGATGTAGTAGGTGGAGGATTACTGCCATTATTTATCTATATTTATATAAAAAATATCAGTTAGTTCTGCCCAATATGAATAATACATTTTAAAATGTCGTCCGGAAATAACTTGAAACACGTCCTAAGTTTCTTCCAAGTATTTGCAAATCTGTGTATGCTTACTTCTTGCCGATCTTGCTGAATTGAATGTCTGGTTGCATAATGTCCTCTATATCCTTTGCGACTTTTAAATGATCGTTGACAATATTCACATTTAATTAATGGCGATGGACGTAATAAATAGCTTTTCACATGTACTTTTTCCTTGTGACGATACCAATGACGTTTTGATGGTAGTATTTTGCCACAACGTTTACAAATTACACTGATGCCTGAAATTGTACGAAAAAGGGTGGAACTTAATTCAAGAAGCAGTACATCGAATTTCGCTAACTATAAATCGTCTAATGATTACTTTAGTTACCATCAGATTGGATTGAGTAACCCAGAAAATCGGACTTTTTCCTTTCATAAGATTCATTGCATTTAATTGAATTATCAGCACTGGAATCATCTTTTAGAGTTTCTACTCGAAGAATATCTTGTGGCATTTCCTCATTGTCATCTTCAATATCCAGAGGTTCCGCTGTGGGCATACAAATAAAAAAATAGTGCATCAAAATTATGTTTTTTATAATATGGTGTATACTCGTTATTTCGAACTCATCAATTCAAATGTTTATCTCTATGGTAATCGAGCACGGCGATAATTTTTCCTATACGCTCGGAAAACAAGCAGAAGCTACTTACTTTTAATATATTCAGTGTGTATAGTATTTTTCCAATTATCAATAGAGGTGTGTTCTTCTGAATTAGGAGGCTCTGTAGGGCGGCATGACCAATTGGTGTAGTTTTGATTATTTTCGAAGCAATCCATGTAATCCTCTTTTAATGTGTAAGCATAAAGGAGTTAAACATGTAAATTAAATTGATTTGAATTTTAAGTATAATCAAAAAATGATTATATGTACATATAAGTAAGTACCAATCTGTTGAAATCAATAAAACATTTTTCTATTAGAGGTAGATTTATTAATAAAAAAAAAAAAGTTACATTTAAACAATTATTTATTTTTCCATTTTTAACTAGTATAATAATATGTAGTTATAAACAATAATTTTAATAAATTGTATAGATTTGCGTTATTTATTTAATCTTAATAGACATACAAGATGAATTTTATAATACAATATTTTGCACCATCGTATTCAGTTGCCATTTCTTAAAATTACAATATTAAGAAAAAAAAACAATTGTTTATTATTTATATCATAAACAATGCAATATTTGTGTGAATTCAATATAAACAATTAATATTAATAATAAATTTATCGATAATTTTTTTGTTATTAAAAAGCAAATTGTTAGAGGAGCAATTGGGTGGGTCTGGAATCGATATCTATTAATAAACATAGGAGGCGCTGTCGATTATCATTAATCTTGTGTGTAGATGACTATAACAATAGAAATTTTTTGTAAAATCAAGCATGTAGTATAAAAATTTGATTTGTATCCCTTAAATTAACAATTACAAAAAAAAAACGTTTGCAAATTAACCATTTGCTGTTCCACCTAATTAAATTGACAATATAAACTATATTATATGCTGTATTATTTAACAACGTTAGTAAATAAACTTTAATTAATTAATTATTAATTGCACTTAAGATATTACAGACCTTAAAATATAATAATAATTAATAGATCGAGCTTGGAATTGTTGTCGATTTATTCCCAATTTCTCCAAAAATCGCCTTAGCTCGCTAATGGAAGAACTTGACATATGTTTAATTTAATTAATGTAAAATAAACTGGCCAAGGCCTTAACAAAACAAAACATAAAAGAAAAAAACCTAAAAGCAAGAAAAAGAATAAACAAGAAAAAAAAAATAACACTATCACACAGTGAGTTGAATAAAACAAAAAAAAAATAAAAATATCTAAAGTTCAATTAAATCGAAACAAATTTGTACATATTTTCTTTTTAGGTTAGGTTATATACATTAGCCATATTTGAGAAATAAAATTTCGATAAACAAAATGAAATTGAATAGATACAATATGAAAGATGACTAAATAAAAGTATTTAATAACGATATAAAAATTTACAAAAGAATATATTTCAGGTAATAACAACAATTAATCGAGAACTTGTTTTTACCATTGTACAAAAATTAATTAATTGATTGCAATTAGAATTAGGCATGTATGTATGTTCGATTAGATCACATTTCTAAGGTTATGTTTCTTTGTGCGTTTTGAAAATAGAGGAAAAATTTTATATCTTATAAATTTAAGTGAACGTAGTTCGCCACAAAATTTATTATTCTGTGTAAAGAAATATTTCTTTTTTGATATGTTAAGGCTGAACAATGTACATCTAAGAATTGTTTCTCATCTTACTAATTCAATACTTATAGGAAAAGAAAAGCAGCATGAAATTTTTCATGAAATTGATAAAAGAACCTCAAAAAAACATTTTATCGTAAATTATTTGCCATAAAAACATTATACTTTGTACTACTGAATAATAATAATTATAAATTATTGTGTAAAGATAAGGATACTTTTTTTTTGTTGGTCGTTAGCAATAAATTTTAATTGGAACTTTTCCATACCGTATGGAAGTAGATATGAATTTGATTATACAATATAGGTATTTGGAAAGACTTTTTATAAATACAGAAAATATTCCATGCTTGCAGAATTGAACCAGTGCGAATATCACCTATTGGCTATGCTATAATCAAATGTCAAGTTAAAAGGAATACGAAAAATTCATCGAAATGAACAAGCATTTGTTATCGTCCAGTGCGCATATTTGTCACTGCGCAGTTAGTCATTGTAGCTCTGCGCAGTTTGACAAATAAACTAGCGACTGATACACGACAGATTAAACTCAGCAAAACTGTAAGCTTTGAATTAATCCTCGCTTAACGTAAATTTAATAATAAAAATAATAATAAAATTATTGTCCCATAGTCTGTGCAGTTAACTAATCAAAATAACTAATTAAAACCATAAAAAATGAACAATATACACAAAAAAAACTGTATACCTTAACCTAAGTATTTGCAAAAACCCCAGCTGAACCAAACTAATCTAAAAAGATAAAAAATTTAAATATTTCCCATGAGGTAAATCTAAGAAAAAAAACAATGCAGGCATTGAAAAAATTAAAGTCACAGTATATCAGTGTGTGCTAGTGTGTATCACTGTGCTAGTTGTAACAATAGAGAATTCAAATTCTATTTTATTAGACAGCATAAAATGAACAAAATAAATTGAATTAACCTTAGAAGAAGTAATTCATCTGAAGAAGAAAATCAACATCAAAACTCAGTGCTGTGATAGCCAACTCGATTGCATGAATCGATCATGCAATGGGAAATATTCAATTTATCAATCTATAAAAATTGTCGTTAGTTTGGTGTTAAAACATTTCATTTTAACTGTTTAACAGCTAAAAATAAAGCAAAATAAAAAACCAAAAAAAAAAAAAATTATAATAAACACTTAACCTAAGATTTTCTATTTATGTTAAATTTATCTAGTATAATAAGCAATTATAGTTCAGATTAGATCACATTTCTATCAACTAGAGAAAATTTCCTAAAATCTATGATATCGAGAAATTGTACAATAATATTTGTTTGCTTTTAAAGAAAAAAAAAATTAATAAGAATACTTAATCAAAGGAATATTTACTATTAATACAATACATGTATTGAATTAGTACTAATCCAGACATCAACTATAGCACCAAAAAAAAATTAAAAAAAAAAAAAAACGAAATCAATCAATAATGAAAATTTACATTGTTGGAAAATAACCTAATGATGGAAACACCACATCATTAACAGCATCCTTTGGCACAAAATAATCATGTACAGTTTTCATATGGTTTTTCATTTTGTCTGGTCGTGAGAATTCCTTTTGGCAAACTGGACATGGGAATACTTTTCTTTGTTGGCCTTCATGATATAAAAATGCGTGCCGTTGAAATGAATATTTATTTTTAAATGTTTTCGTTACATCGACTTTCGCGCATTCGGTACATTGATAAACACCTTCATTAATTGATGCATAGCGAAACAGATTTAATCCCCTAACTGACATTTCGGTTAATTGTTCGGCTGGATCTTGATTATGGGATGTGGCACGACGTCGGATACGTCGTTTTACTGGTGGTTTTGTTGTTGGTGCACTCATTGTTGTATTATTGGCATTACTATTACTACTAGTACTAGTCGATGGGGTACTCATATTGTTATTATTATTACTAATCAAATGATCAGTTGGGGTGGTGGTGGTGGTTGAATTATTATTACTTAATAATGGATGATCGGAATTACTGTCGAAATTTTCGTTTACTTCTACTTTTGGTGTTAAGAGTTGTTGATGGGTCATGTGTTGGATATCTAAAGGAAGCAAACAAAAAAAAAGAGAAATAAAAATAAAATCAAAAGAAAATAATAAATAAATTTATAATAAAGCGTATTTGGTACTTGAAAAAAAAAACATTCAAAATAAAATAATAAAACTACTTAGAAAATGTATAATACGACGAAACAATGGATGTGGGTGTAATGATTATATAGTTAACACAAAGAATAAACAAAAATATGAAAAAATCGAGAATTATAGCATCTTTATTTTTGATGAGACAACACATGAAAAAGATAATAAAAAAGGTAAATGTTTAGATTACAAATTAGGTACTACAAAAGGTAACTAAATAGAGGCAAAGAACAGAAAAAAATAAAAATAAAAACTACATAAAATATAGGATAAAATACAATTTTCAGTTCAGTTTCTTAGGGCAGATATTTAGGAGATCGACCTAAGTAAAAATGGCAAGAAAAATTAAATTAACTTATAAAATTACATACATATTTGTTTGCACACGCGATAATTACATAAAAGCATTAAAAACTCTTGTTCATATCATAAAACATTACATCAGGTATAAATATATGTATACTATACAATTGGCATTAATAGAGTCTTATAACTGTTTAAACTGTAACCATCTAAAATAAACAGTCGCCATTAGTTATTCTATCAACCATCTTTATACTATATTGGATCGTTTCAGCCTATTAGAAATCGCGCTTGATCATCCCGTCTCATCCCATAGGCCAAGGACGTTGACGATTAGCAATAAGTATAGTAAAAAGGGGGATGATCTTTATTGAGACCACCTCTTTTGCGCCAATCATAATTAAGAATGGAATATGATATAGAGGACTTTTTTATTTTGAGAAAATTACAATTTTTAGATCTAATATATAAAACTATGAAAATAATTAATTACAATTTGGAAGACAGCTTTGGATTGATACACATTGAGGAGGATATGCATGTTTTGATTCAGTCTATTGGAGAGTTTTCAGGTCATAATTGAGCTATTGTTTAGTGTAAATAAATGATATTTAAATTAATTCAATTTGAATGAAAATTTCCATTTAAAGATCAAAGTTTAAATTTATCTAACTAAATTAATGAAATATTTAAAATGAAACGTGATTGTGTGATTAGACAATCAGTTAGATTGTTGTATTAATGATTTCCAAGTATATAAATTGATAGGATATGATGCAATTATAATTAAATATACATAGATAACAGGTAGATAATAAAATTTTTCTTTAAATAAATTACTATTTAAATCTACTGAACAATAAATTTGTATATTAAAAAGGCACTTGAGCGTATTTTGGACGTAAATGATATTTTTTCGATTTGCCGATGTCTAAATTTAAGTTGCAGTATTTTTCTCCGTTAACAAATTCTTATGAATCATTTTAACATGTGCAAACATGTTATCTTTTCGTGTGAATCCTTTACAACATACAGGACAAATGTACACTTTCATATCCATTTTATGTGACGTCATATAGTGTCGACAGAAATTACTGATATGCGTATAAACTCGATCGCAAACGGTACATCGATACAAATTCTCTTTGACTTTTACACAGAAATCACGTGCCGATTTTTCTGGATCGCATATTTTCCGATTCGCTTGCTGACCACCACCAACACCACCAATATAACGGCATACAGGTCCATCGTATTGTGGATCATCTATAATTACTTCATAATTCATGAATTCATCAATGTCCATTAATAGTTTCTTATTCATATTTTGTTGCTTGTTGGTAGATACAGGATTGTTATTATCAATTCCGTGATTATTAGTTATAGTTAAATCATCTGTCGTTTGATCAGAAATCGATGTGTCTTTACTGATTTTTTTTAATTCCAATTCTTCGTTTTTTTCGACATCGCCAAAAAGTACGTCATCTTGACATTTCGATTGCAATGCCGTTTTAATAGGCAAATTTTGAAATTCGAATTCCTGCTGCAACGATGAATTGAAATTAATACATTGCACATTGTTATTTTGCTGCGATAATGATGATGACAATGATGACATTTCTTCGATTTTATCTGAAATAGAAACGAAATACGATATAAGCAAATAAATGAATGAATTCAAGCTGATCAAAGCAAATATGCATGCAAACAAAAATACTGTAGCCAATTCAGCACGAAGAAATACGATACGTATACAGAGTGTTCATATAGTGTGGCGTGACTCGATATCATGAGAACAATTAAATACAGGAGAAAATTTTAAAGACAATATCTTTCCAGTGATGTATAGGGAATTGATCCAATGCTATACAAGATGAATCATAAACGCTGAATAATTTATTTTAATATTTTAAATTGTATTATAGTAGGCATGATTTTTACAAAATACAAGCCTTCAGAATATTGTCATTAATTCAATGGTTGCTATAACATAGAGAGAGCGCGCACCATATTTGAGCATCCTATATAAAAGCAGCAAAACTTCGCTTATCACTTCCGGTTTATGGAAAATATGAAAACGATAAGTTTCTAGATACCATAAAAACTGCAAAAATGTAAGTTATTTATTGTTGAAATTCAAGGTTATTTTAGTAGAATTAAATTAAAAATAAACGTGTGATAATTAATAGAAGCGTTTTTATTTATATCTACAGTTAATATAAACGAAATATTACTGCATATATATGAGGAATGAAATAAGCAAAAATAGCACAACCACCACCACCACCACCACCACTACAACGACTACCATATCTTGACCACCACCAACTAAAATTAATTATAATAATTATAGCAAAAACGACAGTAAATTCTATATAGCTATAAAGGGAAAAGCTACAGAAATGGGCCGCATAATTATTAGGAAACTAGAAACAACAAAATTGAATACTATTCGGAAAATAGTGGCTCATTCCTTACACTCTTCCCTTTTTTTTTTTTAATTTTTGCATTACGTATAAATAACTCACCTCATTTTTAACTTGATGAAATTTTCAACACTATAATCAACTCAGCACTATTATAGCTTTTCCCTTCACACTATACGGTGAAAACACAATCATATTATTATTGATTAAACGAATAATTCATAATAAGTATAAACATTTATTTGTTGAAAAATTCAAAACAAAAAAATACCAGAATTTAATCGTCGTTCATTGGAAACATCGAAATGAATCACAACCATTTAAATTTCTAATTAGATTTCATTCGACATTTATTGTTATTCCCAGTATTTCCGTTCGACTATTTATCGTTATCGTACCGGTAATTATAATTGCTTCAATAATACTCTAAATTAAATAGTAATTACATCACAATTTGACAACTATGTACAGTGACTTATGCCCCGTACAAACAAAAATATTCGTAACAAACTTCACAGCCTACTTATAGAATTAATTTAATATTGTATATACATATATAATGGAAAATAACCGTGAAATACTCATGCGGTATGAATAAATTAACGAGAAATACCAAAGGCATTCGATATTGACATTATATCAGTCTCTATTTAAATGTAGAAGTTAACCTCACATTTCTCATGACCATATCGAAAATCAACTTACCAGGTTTAATATCATCTGAATTACTCGATGTATGATTAAGATTCTTTTGCGATGTACCGGCAATCATTGATTCATCATTATTTATTTCATCTTTAATTCTACCGCCTCCACCATTATGATGTTGATCACCAACACTATCATCTTCTTTACCAGTTGTACTACCATCGGAATTATTCCCTGTAAAACCATCCATACCCATTTTCACTTCCAACATCTCTGGACTACCTTGTAAAACAGCATTTGATGTAGATTGTTGTTGCTGTTGATCTTTTTGCACTTCCGATTCATCACCATTCGAATTACCGGATAATCGTCGTGGTCGGCCACGTTTTCGTTTCGGATGATGTAATTGAAGTTGATTAATTAATATATTACCAGTGGCCATTCGTTTGTTTTGATAAATTCGCTGTAGATTTGGTATACTATTTGCATTGGCATTTAGTTGTTGCTGCTGCTGTTGTTGTTGTTGGCTTAATGTTGATGCGATATTATCGCACTTTTCCTCATTAACTTCCGTTAAACCTTTAATTCGTAAACTTTCGGCGACTTTTAAAAATTGCGTTAAACGATCTTGATCGACACTAACTTCACCACGATACATGAAATCAAGTAGGCTTCGCATATCGCTATATGGTACATCTTTCAATATAACAATTGGATGTTTATCCGGATGATTGACAAATAATGCTTGAAAATATGGACTACATGCGGACAATACCATTTTATGGGCACGTAATAATTGTCCTTCAACAGCCAATGTTACATCCACGAAACTTTCATCGTGCAGCAATTGATCGAATACGGTTAGTAGATTGGATTGATGATTGTTCCAACGGAGACAGAAACGTTGCGTTGGCATTTTGCGTGATATCTGCGCTATTGTTTGATTAAACGATGATGATGATTGATGGTGGTAACGAAATGGTAAACCAGCAGACATCAGAAGGAAATCTGGTGCAATTTTGTACGAAACCGTTGTTCAGCTTGAACTGGAATAGAAAAGAGAAATATGTATATTAATTTCGAGTCAATACCTAATTGATAATGTTGCCTATTATTATTAAAAAGGGATTTGCCATCCCTTTCAACCCCCCATTAAGAAAATGTTCGAAATTTTTATATAAATCTGATTTTAATGACATTATTTACTAAAAGAAAACAGGAAATTATGGCAATCTTCAAAATCAAACAAAAATCTTTTGCATCCCATAAATAATAATTTCAAATTCCATTTCTATATTAAAAACGCCATGAACAGTTAAATAAATCGTGTTGATTTATCAATAGAAGAGGGTTCTAACTCCGCCTCCAAAACCTTTAATCACATCATGCGTGATGACAGTACAATATGGCGATTCATATAATTTCGGTTAAAAAATGTAAATAAAACGTCAAATTCTACATGAGTATACAGGGTGGATATTTAGTGGTGTCGCCCCGCATATCATCTAAACTATTAACCCGATCGGAATTTTTTTTATTTTATTTTGTTCCGTACAGCAATAGTTTGCTTAGAAAAAAAAAACAGAATTCAGAAAGTTATGAAATTAATTCGGAATTTGAAATTTCAACATCTATTAGTGCAACCATCAGGTTCTTCTTAATTACACTAATTTAATATTAGTGTCGGGATGATATTTAATTGCATATATTCTTACTATTTCATTGCTTTATAATGCTAAAATTAACTTGGTTTTGACGATTATATAATTTGCTAAAATAAATGAATAAATACTAGCAAATTTCTTGCGTGTAACTGCGAGAAAATTTGAAAGAGTGGTGTTAAGAGTTGTCGTGTTACTGCGTTAAAATTACTAGTACTAAAAAGAATAGCGTCCCCATGTACCTTTTTAAAAGGGTTTTTATCTATTTTCGAAACTCCCTACCCTCACTCAAAATAATATGAATGTCTTATTATTCCTCTCACATATATACCCTGGAATGTCGGGTGGATACTATTTCTTAGAAGACAAAAAAAAAGACATTTCAGTGTTGTTGAGGCTGAGGTCACCAAAGTACGAATTGTCCTTGATACATGATTGACAGTGTGATTAAGCAGGAACCGTACAAGGGATGGACGAAGGGCAGGACAGTATAAAAAAAGTTTACAATAACAGGTATGACCTTGTGACCTACGATGGATATTCCTATTAATATTAAATAAATAAAAAAATCAAACTCATCAACAAGTCTTCTTCTTTTATTTACTTGTATTTTATTAGCTACTATCCAATTATAAATAACGATTATAATCAAATCAATTTTTTTTGGTTAGAATGAATTACGGCAAGTCTTCTTAACATGCACATATGCATGTTGATTACGTAATTTTAACAGATGCATATGTATGTAGATACATTTTAAGATTTCTATCTAAAAAAACTCAATGTCAAATCAAGATGTACATGTAGCAGAAAGCAAAATACAATAAATAGTGACGATAATTAGCAAATCATGCACGTTTGTTATTGTTTACAAAATATCCACAAAAAAAAGAGTGTGCGGGTCACCTTATTACGCAATTAATAATAATAATAATAAAAACCGTATGTAATTAATATTTAAGAAATTGTTACGAGCTCCTCACACGTATTATTATATACTCTGCCATTCCCCTTGCTTCTAAACCTTCGTTAAATCGAATCACATAACCATCTTTTTTTTTTTTGTAAATATACAAACACATCAGCACAGCAAATAATTTTACAGCAGGAAAAATATTAAATTTCCTGTTGCTTGTTTTTGCTAGAATAATAATACGAGTATAGAAACAGCAAATTCTCTCTACACCACGTATACGACTAGATGCGCCCTGGCCCCTCCTATACCCCTATATAATTCCAAAGTTTATTGCTATACACTGCAACGCAACTAGATAGATATGCATATTAGAGTGTACTCGTCCACCCCTCGTTCAACTAGCAGGAATGGTACAGTCTTAATTTTAAAATTCAATTAAAATGTCATGACTGAGTATGTTTCCATACAATTATGATTAAATTTAACTGCCCCTCCAGCAACCTTGTCCTGCTGACGAGACTGCAGCTCCATCTGTTATCGCCAATAAATATACGACGCTTTTAAAAAATGTGCGCGCAACCCTAAAAACACTCGTGTTTTTGCAGACAGGCAGGGTCGTGTCTCGCTCGAATGAAAAAGTAGTAGTAGCAGCAGCAGCAGGTAAAACGAAATGAACGAGTTGAAATTTGATTATTTTTACTGCTAACAATTACACTGATGACACGCCACGTTTGACAATACCTACTAAAACAAGAAAAAGTGGGTGTCCTGCAAATCGATCTTCATTTCATATTGTGCAAAAAATAGGGTTAAAATGTGTCTCATCGACCGTATGTCCTGCTATCACTCCTGCAGGAACAAATTCGCATGATAATACGAATTCAATCTAAACATAGGTGGCTAGATGATTAATTGACATGGAGTAATAATTAAATATATGTATATAAATTTATCGTTTTGTTTACCTATTATTATATTGAATTATGTTGTCAGCAAGCATGCAGGAACATATGAAGAATCTAAGGTTATGTATAATAAAAGGGTTACATTCCTATTCACGTTCAAAAACTTTTCAAGAAAAAAAAAATTAAAAAAACACCACTAGGTACACACCACTTTTACGACGCCATGTCAGCAAACGTTCTGACTCCGTTTCGTCCCCCTTGTGTCCCCCCAAAAACGGGTGGACGATTCGGAAATTATCGGGGTTGATCGGGGTACAAGGAACTACTATTGCTGCTGCTGCTGCTGCCTGCTGCTATGTAGAATTATTGTCCATAGCATAAAATAAAATAATCTGCTGCTATATAATAATAGTGCCGCTTTTCCTGCCTGCTTGGTTGATATAAGTGGACTTTGGGGGGAAAATTTATGTGCAGGAATGGAGTATTATATGCCAGCATATTACCGCCTATGATTATATTTTAAATTGTATATTCATTATCTCAGTGTGCTTAGCCTACTTGATATTATTTTCAATCGTGTGTATGTACATAGACAGATCAATATTTAAATTAGTGATAAACAATTTGAATAATCAGTAACCTAATGTTAAACAATAAAAATTGAAAAAGATAAGAAAATTTATTGTTATTTTCTCTGATTAATTTAAGACGAAGATGATATAGGATGATGATGTCATGCGCATCGTATTAGGGTGTGCGCGCAAAATCTCTCGGAAAAACACTTACGCAATAATTTGTCCTTGTAAATTCCCAGAAAGCTTCCAATATAGTCGACGTCGGCGTCGATTTATTTCGTCGCCGTTTTACTTGTTGCCGTCGTCGTCGTCGTTCTCGTTTCACGTCCTTTTTTGCTGTTCTACATTTGCTAGTTACCGTTTTTCGCTATTTAAACACAAGTTTAAAGTGTCGCACCATCACTCCCATTCAAAAAATTATCACAACTTTTCAACACACATGTATTTTAAAATCCACACACGCGAAACGCAATCCAACGCAAACGTACAAGTAGAAAAAAAACTGCTAATTTAAATCCGTGTGTGTGTGTGTGAACGCGACAACAAATAAGGGTAGCAACAAGAAAAAAAATTTTTTAAACTATCAGAGTACAAAAAAGGGGGGCTGATTAAAAAAATCTAAAAAGGTCTAGTAGTAGTGGTGCGCACCCTCTGAATAACAACTAAAGTGGGATTTCAATCTCGTGCCCCGCGCAGCCCGTACTGAGAATTGCCGCTTACCACCACCACCACCACCACCACCACCACCACCAACGACGCAATTGCGCCATAACCTTGGTAAATCGGTGGATGGCTGCCTTTGCCTCCTATAATAATAATAATAATAATATGCTTGTTGTGTTGCCCGCCTAGGCGTACAGCTTATTGTTGGTTGGGTGTATAGCGGGCGTTCAAAATCGAACCGAGATTTCCCCGCAATTGGTCGACTATGATGATTTTTAACTCTTTTCATCGAGAGGGCATAAAACAATCAGCCAACATTACTTAATGTATGTGAATAGTTAGTACTAGTCGATGACGATTTCATTCGGTTGATTGTATTTATGAAATGGGGATACACGTGCAACGGCAACGTTATAATATCACAGAAAATCCATTTACTTACACTGTGCGATAGTTACATTACAGTATAAAAGATGCGGCGGGGTGGTTGACCCCCCCAGAAAAAGAGGACGACTTTTTGACTTTTCGTAACACTTTTTCCGAGATGCTGTTGACTTTTCATATAATCGCTGATGCGCCCGTATAAGTGAGGGTTGGATAGATGAGGGGGGTTGGTGGGCGGCGGTGGGAAAACACTATCAATTGATAATTAAGCACGCATTGTTTAAAATGATTGAAAAGTCAACAATTATTTTTTTAAATTTAAAATTAAATATTGAAAAATATTTTCACCCTGATATATCAATTATTTACTATTTTGACTTTGGAATTTTTATTTTTCCTTCCAGTCAATGAAGAATAGCTGGAGGGGAAAATGTTAATATATATGAAAAGCAAAATTTCAACCCCCCACGGCGACGGGTGCTGAGGAGGCCCTTCGTAATAATCTGTTCCAGTTTCATTAATCTACAGTAGCAGCATGCAATGTCCTAACTCAACCCGATCGATGAATTTTTAAATATAGAAATCTAAAAATATCTAATTTTATTTTTAAGTAGCTGCCATTTTTTTTTTAAATGTTCAAAATAGGGAGGGTGAAAATCTGAATTTGCGAAAATATATTGAGTGCGAACATACGCACCTTTTTTCCCTGTAAAATAAATAAATGCAAGAGCAGCCGACTAGGCGAAATATCCAGATGGGCTCCGCTATGTTATACATCTGTATTCTGTGCTGATATCTGATATATTGCAGTAACAGCGACATCTACATCTGTTTTCATTAAAAATCGGTATAGATTATTTGCAATTAATAAGAATGAAAATCTTATCGGTTTCCAAGAAATGTGTACAATTAGTAATTCCTGAAATTACATAATAAGTAATTCCAAGTGTAATTAACCTTAACCAAACATATTGTATTGCATGTATTTTTCTTGTTTCCGAATAAATTCATGGAGTATTAGATCAAATCTACCTACTCTGTTATTCCCACGCTACAATAATAAATTATGCACATATACATATACATAAAACCGTACTATAGTTAAGTAATTTCCTTTTCTATTATGATTTAATTTTTTCTCCTCTCTCTGCATGTTCTGTGTGATAACACAGAATGTGATTTAGATTCAAGATTCAAGTACATAACCTTCCAACCGATTCGAGGATAATTTAATAAATATGGCAACCGAGGAGTGCTGTTTAACCTATAGAGTTTGGTGATTTTCGGATGTTGCCATATGTTGCGAAAAGTATTAAAATTTACAAATAACTCATTGTTTGATGATTTCTGTATTGGATTCTACTTCATACATTCCATTCCGCTCATTTTTTGCGTTTAATTGAAGATAGAAAAAAACTAGATTATAACAAGTTTTTACATTCTGCATTCTCGTTTTTTTTTTTTTTAATAAATTTTATCGGAATAAATTTAATCTATCGAAAAATGCAAGACTAAATAAAAATATTATCTAATAACTATATTACGATTGTATATAAAATTATTCTATCCTTTTTTATTTTGTTCTACTATTATAACAATCTATAACAAAAACAGTTGAGTTGAATGAACTTGAATCTGATGATGATGATGACGATGATGGAAGAAGGAAGATGAACCTGATGATCGCTTGAATAGTTATAAGCCAGCTATTATGGCGCCAAGCACCATTGCGTTTCTTTTCTTTAATTTTTCTATTAGATTGCTCTCTCTCTCTTTCTATCGTTTTTTTTCAAATCATTTTTAATTACAGTAAAAACTTTTCGTAACGAATACTTGACACTGCAAAGTGTCAACTTTAAGAAAGAATTACCATCGTATTACGAGAAATAATCAATGAAGTGTGTCCGTTAATAGAGGTTCGACTGTATATTGTAAAATAACGGTGAATTATTATTTTGCTGTTGGTAAATTGATTTTTTTTGCTTTTCATTTTTTTAATCACTTGCTTTGGTAGTACTTACTTGGATGGATAGGTACAAATTCAACGCTTCAGCACCGCTAACAACACATTTTTACACCACCATTGAACCATAGAGAAAAAAAATTAGATACCACATTTTTGTCTTTATTCGAATAAATTGAAACGAATAGTGAACATTCAATGCCCTTTTTCCAGCCCTTATAAATATCTATGTACACATACATATGTGTGTAGACTGATTTAAAATAGATTATTTTCTTTTTTCTTTTTTATCAATTGCCCTTCCCAAATAAAAAAACATAGAAAAATGCTATTGCCCTGGTGTTTACATTAAATCGGTTTCCAAATAGGGGGTGATAACAGAACAGTTCGAATGGTGGTGGTGGTGGTACCATTTATTATAATATAGCATCAGAGGGTAAATGACATTAGTTTCGATCCTATAGCCTATTGATTTTTTTTATTGGTAATAAAAACTGTTTAAAAAAAAAGTTTAGTTACGATAGTCCCACATATAAAAATATGTCCCAACACATACCCATTTCATTAGCCGTGAAAACTGAAATTTTCTTTTTTTTTACTCGTTTAGAAGTCGATCATACCAAAGCGTACTGTACCTACTAATATAGTTAGTTTGTTTTCTCACACGTTCGCATGCATTTTCTTCTTTCTTGTCAAATGTCAAGAATGACATCACATTTTATAACTCGATAGCAGCTAGCTATAGAAGAATGATTGGGGGTCGAAAAAAAAAAGAAAAAAGCATACACAAAAGAACCAGTGATTTAAATAGAAAATAAAAAGGGCGAAAAGCATATATCCGGCCATCATGTGTATGTGTACACACATACGATCCGTAGCGCATCATTAATTGACATGACATGAATCAAGTCGTTTGTGCAATAAAATTAGTATGTAATTATACGACCAGTTGTTTTTTGTTTGTTACTGTATTAATTAGATAACCAGTTATACATTTGCTATATGTAAATTATAGATTGTTAAATGTTGGTATTTTTTCACAAATGGCCTAACAAGATTTGTAATGTTTGTATCCTTTTTTGTATTGTATTGAGAATAATAATAATAATAATAATAAATAAAAAAAAGCATAGAATTAAAATTTCCAAATCAACATTTTTAAACAAAATAACAAGATTGTGGTTAGGGTGCTAAATTTATAATAGATTATGGTTTTGTGGCCGTAATTTTTCCGGCAAATTTCACATTTTGAAAATAAATTCAACGAAGCCACAGTAGATACCTAATATCTACGGCGCAAGAAAGAAAATATGTTTTTTTTTTTTGATATCTATTGACTACTGGTAAATAGATACAAATTATTGCTACGACCACTATAATAGGTATCAAAGTACTACTAGTAAAAGGGGTGAATGCACTGAAAGATTGCTACCGTGACGTTGTCGTTTTGACTTCTCAACGTACTTATACTATACATAGATAGGTGGATACTAACTAGAAGAAAGAAGAGTACCTATACACTACAACATGAGCATTTTCTCTATCCTATCTATACGTATTTATGCTATGATGATGATGATGATCAGTTTTTTTTTCTTCCTCTTTTTCTACTATCCAATGAATTTCATTAGTCATTCTTGTATCTATATACTATAAGTATTCTGTGGTGTAGATAGAGTGAAATGAAGGAAAAAAAGAGATAAAAAATAAGTATGGTTAGATTAAAGTTGCTGCGGTTAAAATCTTGTTTAATCGAAAAAGTACCAATGATTTAAATTAATTTTTCTTTATTGACATTATAATAATGACATTCTAAAAATATCAATATGCTGCTTTTTGTTCTGGAGATATTATCGTTGTAGAACAGCACTAGCCACAATTTACTAGCCATTCCAAGGGGACAATTTGCTTGTACAAAAGTTTGTGACAACCAGCGACTTTACTTGTTATTCTGTGATGTTTCACACGCTGTACAATCTTCTTTAATTCCCCCCCTCTCTCTCTCTCTCTCTTGTTTTTCTTGCACCTAACCCAATCAATTAAAAAAAAAAAAAGTGAAGGAAATTAAAAAATTCTCATGCCCGTTTTTCAGGATCATCATCATTATCAAGTTATATTACTATAAAGGTAGTCAGAAGTAGCAGTCAAGTCATATGATGGTCAGATCATTTCCCGTTCCCCTTTCACTTTGATTGATAATCGCACTAATAAGATCGTATCGTATCACACAGTATAAACTGTGATTACATGCATCTCAATTCTCAATTAGCTGATTGCAAGAAAGGAATGAAGCTATTAAAAATATATTAAAAAATTGATTCATCCTTAGTGTTGATCCTCACAGATTACACTGTGCTTCCTAATCAAGACGAAGAAATCATAACCCTGACGATATACTGAGCGAATTTTATAGTAATATTTTATTCAATAACATTTTTGTAATTTAATTTATACATATAGTATCTATATATCTATTAGCCAAACACCCTTTCGATGCCCTACTCAGGCAACAATTAACATATTTCACTTTCTCCACTGAAACGCACCCACACACACACACACACACACTCAAACAATATAATTAGCCAAGCCAAGATACTCACCCCCTACATAGTTCGTATAACGCATATAAACAAAGCAGCACCTGTGCCTTTAACCTCTAAGGGTTTAAAAACCTTTCCCTTTCTTTTTTTGTTGAAGGTTCATCACCACCATCATCACTATTATTATTATTATTATTAAAAGTGAAACCACTAGTATCATATAATGATGAGATGAGAATGCAAGGGTTGAAAGACTTGAAAGTTTGGTTCAGTTCTAGATTAGATATACCATATATATATATATATATATATATATATGTATATACAGCAGGTTCTTAACCTATACCACCACATGGGGTGGTAGTATTAGATCAAGTCAAGTCAAAAGAATTTTAACCATACCGGCATACCAGCATTAGAGATGATAAGATATTATATAGGTATACAATATAGGTTAGATAGGTATAGGTAGGTAGGTAATAGATCCGTATTCGTTTAAGAAATATGTTGAAAAAATCATAAAAAAGGCAAAACGAATTAAAATCTTTAAGCAAATGTCAATGATTATAAATCGATCGTAATTCTGTCATTTATTGCTTTTATGTATTAAAAATGAATATTAAAAAAATATAGGCTTTTTTTCTCAAATAAAAAATTAACCCGCGTTGTCATAGTTACGGCTGTAAAGTCAACTTAAAACATGTCACATTCTTCTTTTTTTTATACATACATACTTTTCTTAGATTTGTTGAATGTTCGAATGTGCTAGAAGGAGAAAGGGTTAATAGTAACGTTATTCACTTGTTGTTTAATAACCCTGGTGTCGTAATGACTGTTCTATGAGAGGTGAGGTCATTGCCCTTTCTTTTAATGCCTCTCCGCTTATATCCTTCTTTTCTCTATCTATTCTACGAGTATAGTAAATAGTAAGGAACTAAGTAAGGAGAGAGAGAGAGAGATTTAAATCTATTTCTTCTCTTTTCTTCTGGTTGTATAGGTACACACAAGAAGTACTTATGTACGTAGGTACTAAGTAGGTAAATACGTATATCTGCATATATGTATATGATTGTCATTTGTTTGCTGTTTTGATTTAATATGCATATAGGAGCGGAGAAATGGGGTTATGTTCGTTGACATGAACATAATTGGCAAAAAGGCGTAATATTAAGTGTTGCGTACAGTATTTTTTCTATACATACATTAATTTTTTTAAATAACCATTCATGCAATAACTAAATACCCATTAAATACTTGACATGCATAAATTAAAAAGCTATCCAATTTCCAGTCAATAATGATAACAGGGTCGTTCATACGGGTGGGGTGGAATATGTAAAGTTCTCATAATTACCACCCTCATCATCATCATCATTCTAATTCGAATTGAATTTATCCAACTTATTCCTCCCCTGCAGCCAGGCAAGGGGGGTGGCACATACATACAACAACAACAAAGAAAATAAAAATCTTAAAAAAAAAAAGAAAACCACACATCTGTTACGCAGAATATACAAGTTTTTTCCTTCCTGATACTTCTTCACAAAAAAAAAAGAAAAGGTGAATGACTTTCCTCCAAAAAAATTTCCCGTTGATAACACGCCACACACATAACGTACATATACATACATATAGGCGACCTTTTAAGTGACAGTGTAAACTGTGATTTTGTTTGTAGTTTTTCGAAGTTTTTTTCTATAGAATTAATTTAACAATATGTGGTAAGATGACCTAGTTTCTCTTCTGTGCAACGTCGAAATTAGGTTAAAACAAGCACAGGTTAAATATCATTGGAATCAAATATTGTACACACACACCCGATCTCTTTTTATGCTATAGTAGTAGATCATCTTCATCATCATCATCAATCAGTCAACAACACGTTGTTCTATTTCTTACTTCCAGGAAAAGGAAAAGAAGTCGCAAGTTATAAATATAGACAATCTTCTTCTTATGCCTCTGGTCTGTCCATCATCAAAAACTGTTGACATTAATGTCGTTGACGTTGTCGACAATACGAATTATTTTCGTACGTATGTGTGATACTTTTGCTGATGGAGTTTTATACATAATATATACATACCATACATATAGATAGATATTTTTATCATCTGATGTGTGACACAGGAAGAGTTAACGGAACGGGCAAGCAAGGCTCTCTCTCTCTCTCTCTCTCTTTATGTGTAGTATAAGCCGACGAGTCCACTTTTAAATTATATCCATCCATCCAACAACAACAACAACATCCAATCTACTACTACACACGAGTTCAATGTTCTCTAGTGGTGTATGTGCGTTATAAAAGAACATCATTCGTGTTTGTATATAAACTATATACGTATACATAGTATAATAAAATATAACAGAACTAGTACATTATGTACAAAAGGCCTTTTAAATTAGAACGTAGCTGCATACAACCAGATCTATCTATCTAATACTCTAGCTAGCTAGATTTGATAGGAAACAATAGGGTTATAGTGTATAGTATAGCAGATGTGTCATATGATGATGAAATTTGACATTGACGTTTAACCTGTTGCAGAATAGCAGCAGTTGAATTGATTATGTAATTTTGTTTGCCAAAGTATTCTGTGATTTTCCATGACTTTTTGGATTTTTTGTTTTTTGGTTTCCATTGTCTTTGTCTTTCTCATGCCATCTAACATATTTCAACTAAAAATTGATCCTTGTACGTATTTGTTTGACATTAAACCATATAATTGACCATGTTTAGCAAGATTATTTTATTATCTATATCCAACCGTAAACTGTCAAACCATTTACATATTTATTATGTATGTATAGAGAGAGAGAGAGAGAGAGGCAGAATCAGACACAAAACCATTGTTGAATTCACCCCTATATTTCGATAAAAAGGAAATACTTCGGTCCAATTTCAACGCCAACCATGATAAATTAATGCAAATTAACTTATCAAAAAATCAATAGTAAAAATGGTATGTTTCTCCGCCTCTCTACGAGTATATTAACTTAAATATTGGTATGAGTATCTACGTATTTATTTATTTAAAAAATTGAAAACCGAGCAACTTTATGTAAAAATAAATCGTAAATAAACGAGATAAGTATTCAATCAATAATAAACAGATATAGCTTGATATTAACTTGTTTTTATGGCAATTGCTTGTTGATCCACCCTATATATATATATATATATATACTTTGCGAAATATATGTCTGTTCCTTTAACCTCCCTATTATCGAACCACACATTTCGTATATAGCCTCATTCACATACGTATAGAGAAGAACGAGAAAAAAAAATATATTAAAAATTCAGCAAACCCGTTCTCATCTCTTCTAAACAATCTTAGAATTTTACCATCAGCAGGAGAGGCCAACCAGCTTCTTATATGTATTATCAACATTACATATTATTATTATTATTATTATGGACACCCTGGTGAAAATATATGCTTAAATGATAATTCTAATGCGATTTTTTTTGTTGGATTCGTGGACCTTGATATTTGCTTTTTTCTATTCTGTTTTTTTGGGGCATAAAAAATTGCTAGAATTTTTGGGAATTAATTAATGCAATTATTGCAAAATTTGCAAAGATAAAGAACACATTGTTGCCGATACCCATGCATTTGTATAATATTACGGAATATCAATGTCTTAGTATATTGATTAAAAAGAAAAAACAGTCCATTTCAAAGCCCAAAAACTTAACTTCTAAAACAAAATGGCTGAGTGATCAAAAATTTTAGATTGTACAATCTAAAATTTGTACGAATTATGGCTATAAAACTATGATCTAATACTAGTAATTGCAATTCTATCATCAACATTATCAAGATACTGATGAAGTAGGTAAAAACTACTAGGAGTAGATTACCAGCCCAATTTAGTAGCCATTAAGAGGAAAATCCGTGTACATGCCAACGTAAGCCAAACAAACCAGTAATACATTGCATTATTTTCATAATTTTACATAATCAGACTTAATGCCAATCAGGCAAGACAACTAATACGAAATTAGTTTAATTTAAAGTTAAATGATTAAAATACCATTGTCAAATTTTCGATTCATATAGTCAACAAAATTAAATACACATTATACTACATAAAGTACTATTATATTATTTAGTTTACAAACAAGATTCATTCAAATGGGGTCGAATTGGGTGTGCATCTAATTTTTTTTTTTGTTTGCTGCCGTGGATATATTTTTAGGAGTGTTCTTGAATATGGCCGCAATCAATATATTAATAAAGTTATTAAACACTTATTCATAACTAGAACATGTACATATTACTAGAAATGTGCAATATGTATATCAAACTCTGTGTATAAGAAAACACCCTGTAAATATACAAAATTTATTTCCAAATGAAAATAATAATAATAATACGTATGTATGTATGCACGTTGGTACACAGTCAGCACTTTTTTAATATAAATCAACGACTGACCTAATTTAAACTTAATTTCTTTAATTAGTATCAATTTAGTGACAATTAGATATCTTGTATTGTTATTATTATTATTACTTTACATATAAAGTTAAATTAAAACCACCTACTGTGACTGCATAGAACTATATCCTGCGATCAATTTTATTAAATATGCATTCAAAGGTAAGCAGAAAACCCAAATAGAGGTACCTACGGCAAAATGAGTTTCATGGCACCCTTTTAATTTTCTTTATCCATTACAGTCCATGATTATTATAATAACGATTTGTCTGCTATCATTAAAATCATCTTCATTACTATTACTGGATACAAGAGCAAATAATATCATAAATAATAACGAATTAAATTCACCCGATAGATTCAAGCCGATAGAAAATAAAATAGTACATCGACGTCAAGTAGGCCATTTTATTTATTTTTCTTTTTTTTTACATAGTTCATTCTATACCCACAACCATTCTATTCCAGTTAAATCCAGACGATATTCCATGTACTTGCGGTATATTTTTAAGTAATCAATTTAAAAAAGGTTCAAAAGAACAACCAAAAGGTGAACCAGTACTAACACAAGAAATTGACATGCCGTTTATGAATACTGTTTTTGGTAATAAACAATGCACACATAAATGTTTAGAAATGGTAAATATAATGTTTAATTTCATTTATTTCTATTATGTTATTATAATGATGATGATGATAATCGTAACTAACTAAGGAAGTAGGCTTTGAAATTTGTATGCATAAATATGTATATCAAGTTGCATAACGTGTGAATGAATTTTATAACAAATCGATGTCAATTTGTCAAGGTCAACTCATTCAAATGACATGTCCACATTCATATAGGCTACAGACAGCACTCAGCAGCCTACTTGATTTGATTCTACATCTTATAATATCTGAATTACCTTCGTTTCTTTGGAGTCCAGTTCATCCCTTAATGTAATAATAATAATAAATAAAATCCCAGTCAGTGGGAATATGTTGAAAATGAATGAATGCTGAACGTCCGTCCTGAATTATTTAAAACTAAATGCTTTTAGGGCATAGGTCAATGAAGGGTGGGTGGTTGCATTTATAATTCGTTATTAAGGAAGGAAATTACCATTCTTTTTTGTTTATTCTATATACAACGCCCCGTGTTTACGGATCGTAAAATGTTTCGTAATAAATGGGAATTTGTTTTGTTCTACCCTGCCTGGTCAGGTGTGTACACCGGGATTGTCATGTGATGTGATTTAAATTAAACATCGTGTGGGAGAATTATTTTCTTTCCGTACAGGAATTAAAGTAAAAGAAAAGTGAAGAGGGTGAGAAAACACACAACAAACGTTCATATCCCATTCATTTATACATATATGTGAGTATATGAAGTTATACTATACAGGGTGGAAACTTACTGGTGATACTGCCGCTGTATATCGAAATAATTAATCCGTTCAGACCAATTTTTGATTGGCGTGTGTTGTTTGACAAATGTTTGCGTTATCTCCAAAGAGAGTTTTGTTACGAGTTTTTTAAAGTAGAATTTTCACAATTGTTTTGTTTTTTTTAAATGGAAAGTAAATTATTTTTATTTAGTGTTGAAGACATTTCATTACCATAGTCGACAACAAAAACTATTTTCTAAAATATTAAGCTGTTTCACTAATAGAAGGCTCAGGAATTTAGACCCCCATTCCTAATATTTTATCGATATACATACATACTATTCATGCCTGTTTCTACCAACTGCATATATAGTTGGAGGGAATTCTAGTGAATCATTTTGCATCAAACAAAAAAAAAAAACGAACGTTATAAAGAATACATGGCTAAATTAAAGAAATGAAGGATGTTTATGCTCTATCCGTTGACCGGATAAAGCACTTAATTATAGAGAATCCGAACTTCCCTCTTCTTTATTCTCATTGAAAATTCACCCTCACATTCAAATTTATTTTCCCACTTTCTCTTGGCCGGCAATGATTTTAAATAATAATTTCCGAAACAACAGGTACATATATGTACATAATCAGTGCAGGTAGACAGAACAAGAAAAAAGGGTTAGTTTACACCCTTGACTATTTTACGAAATGAATATATGTATATTCTATGGGACGGTGAGAAAGCACAAAATTCTTCCCTCCAAATACATAGGTATACTACTGCTACAGGTTGGTTACGTCCGTCCGGCAATTGTTGACGGTCAGCGGGGTGGGTAATGAAATACGATTTTCTTTATTCTGTTTTTAAATTGAGCGAAGGGGGAGAGCATACATTTTACTACTTTTTTTTTCTCTAATTTTTGGTCTGTTAGTCAGGTGAATCTGATTTACTCGAGCATGATTTGCTCTTTTTTGTTTTTTTCATTTTGGAATTCAAATCAAGAGAGCCTGTGAAAAATATACGTATCTAATCAGTTATTCAAGCAACAAATGGGGTAGTTTGTGTATTTCCCTGTTCTGTATTTTTCTATGTTTCAGATTATTAAACATTTACCAAAAGGCAACGAAATCATTTGTGCATCCGTTGATACTGATTCAATTTTACGAGAGAAAGCGTATCTTTTTGTGAAAAACAAAAGTAACAAATGGCATTCGACGAAATTTGCTGCAGGTAGGGAATATTGCTGTAAAGATCATCAGCCAATTGCATGTTCAATGATTTAGTCTAGCCAATATTCGATTTGATTTATGGAAAAATAATCGATTATTTCCAAATCGAACATCCCTAATATATCTATCACAATTCAATACAGATTACTAAAGATAAGAGAGACAGATAACCGTGTGATTATTTAAACAATGCAATGCAACGACACGTTGTATTTTTTATTCGATGATCCAAATTCATCTTGATATTTATACCCCCTTTACCTTACCACACACAAAAAGGTTGCAAAATTCCAAGAAATGCCCCATCATTTCAAAACTATATACTAAGAATTAGTAGTTACTCACATTGTTCTTTTTTTCTTTCCTGCTTCAGCCCAACCTTTGTCAGTATAATATCTACCTACCTACCCATTTTCAAATAGCATACATATAGAAGGGGTATTCTTGTTCTTTCTTCTCCATCATTTTCTTAAACTAAATTCAATCCCCATGGCCTGTCTCCAGTATATGCATAGCAAGTAGTACCTATGGTAACAAAAAGTGGCCATCAGCGAACCTGCTGAAATTACCTACTCACCTCACCAGGTAGGTATACATTCCTTTTTTTTTTTTCTTCTTCTTTTGAGTCACCCTCGAGGTCACCCCGTCCTGCAGGCATAATTTCTGCAATGCTTTGACCACCTGCTAACAAAACAACCCAGTTTTGCGAAGCAGGCCTTGAAATTTTATTTAAAAATTCAAGTCTGGGTTCGTTTTTAACCAGTGGTGGTATTTTTTACTTGAAACAAATACAAAAAAAAAGAAAAGATGCTTTCAGAAGATGATGGTGAAGAGAGATGGAGAAGAAAGGGAGTTGGGTTGAATTTGAGATAGTTTAGGATTAAATAGAAATTATAAAATTTCCACTTTTTGTAGAAGTACAGTTTTATTTCAGAATTTATTGTGATCAGTAAATAAATGTATAAACAACAAAAATATTAAATAGTTATCGCCTATACTGATTTTATTTAAAAATTTCGACGGCTCATCAATTCTGTATATTGATTTTGTAATTCGTTTTGCACATCCCTTAAAACTAAATGTGCAAACATTCAATATCAACACTAACTAAACGAAACAAAAAAGAGACATTGACACAATAATCTTTTATTTGTTTATCATTTAGGAAATAATATAACTGTTATTATAGACAGAGGCGTGCATAATATTCTAGGGAGCATTTTGAACACAAAGAGCAACATTTTAATATTTAACGTACACGCATATACTTAACCTAATTCTATATTCTATTTAACAAAAAAAAAAAAAGACTTAAGGCCATTTTCATAATCAACAATTTAACTTTAATTTAATTTAAAGTGGTAAACTATTGGTTGAAAATGATTTTAATCCAATGATAGTCAACTTTAAATTTGAATTAAAGTCAAACTTTGGTTATGAAATTGACTCTTAAATCTAAGAAATTTAATTTAATCCTAATATTCTACACATACATTTATACACACAGAAATTGTAGCGATAATTACTATAGATTAGTTTAAAATATGCTATAGTATTGGCAATTTGTCTTAAATGAAGACGAAAACGTTTCAAAAATTAATAGCGTACGCAAAGTTTGTTTTACTCCGGCATTTTCTTAATATAAATTCTTCCATATTCATCATGCTAATTAATATAATAAGTAGTGAAAGTGATGATGGGCTGGGAACCTTCGTCTTCTTTTGTTTTTCTCTTCTGCTCTTGTTTTACAAGCATTTAAAATATTGCGCCACTAGTAAATCCAAACCCATGTATTATACAGATCCGCCCTTGTAACGTAGGTAACTTTCTATCCAAGCGAGCCTGTTACGTGTATGTATGTGTGTGTGTGTAATAACAGCGTAAAAGTACTTGAGAATTGAGATACCCGCGGGGTTGCCCGGTTATCGACCCATCGTAATACTCACAATGCGTGTCACCCCGCGTGCGTTCACGTACCCCCGGCGTTGCCACATACACCAAATATGTATCTGTGTAGCCTGTGTACACTGTTATAGTGTGCATATATTTCCGACACACATTTAAAAAAAAATATGTTACAAACATCCATATTTAATAATTTAGACTTCATAAATTGAAAATGAAATAATTTAACAGTTATTCAGATTGTGGCACTAATATTGTATGTTTTTTAATCAACGTGACAACAATGAACAAATAAAAACTGCCCATCATCTCGGACGATGACCATTGTATAATGTCAACGCATCTCTATGGACTCTAGTAAAAAAAAAAAAAACTTTTTTCTTGTTTCTGAAACAAATTTACTGGGTGGTCCTATTTTTTTGAGTTTGGTTGTGAAATAACGGCACATTAAATTGAATATCAAAAATCTTTCTGTTTGCATGTGTGTCAAAATCCTGTTTTTTCTTGTATTATTCAAATTTTCTTGTATTACCATCCATAATTAATTGTGCTTCACCAAACATGACTATACGTTTCTCTCCTTCTTCAACTTTACAATTAAATTCAACTTTTATTAATTTTCGTACTTCAATTACTTTTACACTTGCCACTATAATGTCATTAGCATAACACTTATTCGGAAAATTTAAAATTTGTTTGACAACAATCGTCCCAGGCCCTGGCAATTTCGTTCCCAATAAATTCGAAATTATCGCATTTAAATAAGCGCCGTGAACGATCGCCCTCTGTCTGTGAATAGTTGAATGAATCGGATTAGTATCACCACTCACTTTTATGAAATTTTCCAAATCCGATGCAGTTATCTTTTTTGTTATACTAGCTTCTTGGCCGACATGCAATAATTTTTGTACTGTTTGGGAAAATGACTTATAAACTAATTTATTAAACATTATTAAAATATATAATTCACGTTAATTGCTTTGATAATATGTATCTAAAAATATTGTTGCTAAATTATGGAAACGCGGATCGTTACTTTTTTGATATTCCACAATTTTTGGTAAAAGAACTTCTAAGTTACTTTTATTTGAACTTTCTTCAAATAAATAGAATAATGTTGTTAAGGCATTCAAAGCAATTTCATCATTGGGATGACCAAGATATTGTGATACTAATGTAATGCCATTTAATTTATTTATGTACTCTTTACATTCGGGATCTGAAACATTTGGAAATCGAAAAATACCACAATGCCACATACTGTATGTTTTAATATTAAACCTTACCGCAACATATATTACATAATCCGGCCAATGCAAAATGTACTAATTCTTCAACATTTTCTGAGAGTTGTGCCAAAAATAAATCGATAACAGAAAGTTGTTTCATATATTCGTAATTAATGGGATCATATGCAAAATTTGCCAAATTTGCTAAAATCTGTTTTTGAGCATCTGCGAAATTATAAAGGATCTTTGTAATTTTACATCAGTTTGATTTTTATGTTTTAAATGCATAAAATCAAAAATACAATAAATACTAAAAACATAACCTAAAAAATCTTACCTTGATTACCTGTCGTTGCAAATTCGTTAACCAATTGTTTTAAATATTCGGATCGTCCCACTTCACACTTTCCCGTTTTTCTTATTAATTGTTCTTTTCGACAAAACATGATAATTGAGGATTGAAACAAAATAAATTTTTCTAGAAATTACTATAATTATAAAATTGTCAAATCCAACAAATACATCAAATCAACAAATGATCAGCAAGGCCATTTGGACATTTAGGACCATAGACATTAGTGATGAGCGATAAGTAGCAACCGGTTATTTATTCGCTGCTACACTATTAGCAGCCTGCTAACGGAAAATAACAGATAGCATAGCATAGCAATTGTTATTGTTATATTGTTAAACTTAATACTTAATTTAATTCTTATGCAAAAAAGTTTTTTGCATAAAATTTGTTGAAAAAACAAAATAGCAGCGATTGGTATAAAATAAGCAGACATTATTTTATAAATTTATATTTACAATTACATTATTATATTTTTATTACTATCAGAATCTAATCTACGACGTCTATTCTATGTAGTCAAATGCCGTAAGCGTAAAGTAAAGTATTTTCAGCAGAAATAACTGGATAGATTTCCATTGGAAATTTTCCAACAAATTTATTTTTTTTTAACATTTTCAAAAGTAACATCTCGAAAAGAAAAAGAGTCTTTTTAAATTTACAAGACACACATTTACATTTTACTAATCTCAATTACCAAAAAAAAAATAAAATTACCCATTTCTACTAAACGCAACACTGTAGTAGATACGACTTTTTATTTATATGAATAAATATGTCATTTTATTGTAACAAAGTAAATTAGATATTTGAAATTTTTTCGTGGCTACTTTCAAAATGAAAATTTTCGTATTTCGTCTTTTTTTATTTCTAGTTATTGTAGTGTTTAACGATAAATTAAATCCTTATTCTATTTCGCGAATTAATATATTCGTATTATAGAAAGTCATCTGCATCAAAAATATTAATTGCATATCAGTAATGTAATTTGATTAATCCCGAAAGAGACTATTAATACATATTTTACAATTCTCAATTACAACAAAAAATTATTACCGATTTCCAAATTCAATGTTGTAGTAGATACGACTTTGCGTTGTAGCAGCCCAAAAATATTTTTATTACTCTCGTAATAAAAATACTAAGGTTAAATGCCATTCATTGTAACAAAGTGATTTAACAATTTGAATTTTTTTTTTGGCTATTTTTAAAATGCAAATTTCGGTGTCACCATCTAAGGCACAATAGCCAAACTGATACCGACAATTACAGTTTTACTACATGTTTCTGTAATTTGATTTAAGATAATACCGACAATTACAGGTAACATTTTACTGGATTTTTTACTTAAATCATATTACAGAAACATGTAGTAAAACTGTAATTGTCGGTATCAGTTTGGCTATTGTGCATTAGATGGTGACACCGAAATTTGCATTTTAAAAATAGCCAAAAAAAAAATTCAAATTGTTAAATCACTTTGTTACAATGAATGGCATTTAACCTTAGTATTTTTATTACGAGAGTATTAGGGCTGCTACAACGCAAAGTCGTATCTACTACAACATTGCATTTGGAAATCGGTAATAGTTTTTTGTTGTAATTGAGAATTGTAAAATATGTATTAATAGTCTATTTTGGGATTAATCAAATTACATTACTGATATGCAATTAATATTTTTGATGCAGATGACTTTCTATAATACGAATATATTAATTCGCGAAATAGAATAAGGATTTAATTTATCGTTAAACACTACAATAACTAGAAATAAAACAAGACGAAATATTTTAAAAGAAGATATAATTAGCCAAATATTTAAAAATTAAAAACTATAAATTATAAATCAATTAGTTCTGCAACTTAAACATTTAAATGTATAAATAAATCGAAAGGCGTTGATTAAAATTAGAAAATAAGTTTTTACTGTTGTTATGCAAAAACACACACGAAAATCAATCCAGTTGTTGGGCGATTTGTTCATTCTTTTGACAATTTTCCTGAAAAGTAATTGTTTAAAAATAAATACCTATATATTATAAACCTAATAAAATGAATTTTTAAAAAAATACTGAATATCATCGAATCATACGATACATAACTTACAAACTACACAGTACTTATTAAATTTACTATTTGATAGTTTGCTTAAAATAATCACTTATATATAAATGTGTCTAATATATGTAGTATACTATGAAAAGGAGACCGTACAATAATACGGCGCAATTTCAATAGATAAGTAACCATTATTAATTTCATTGGAATTATTATTTTTTACCTAGTGTTGCATTAACACAATTAAAATTACGGTGGGCATTTTAATTGTTTAAAAACAATTAAAATATTATCCTAATAAAATAAAGAGAAACACAGAATGGAAATATTATCATTGTTAGAGTATAGTGCCTATCCACAAATTTCTTTTTATATCTCATATTTTTTCATAGCTTCCAGTTTAGCTTTTTGCTCGGCAGTTTCTTCATCTGCTATTACCAAAGTATGCCAGAATCCCATACATAAGCTTAGCACTTTAATACCCTGCATTCGCGTCACCTATAATATTTTACTACGTGAGAACAGGATTATGAAAAAAATATTACTTTCACCAGATATAAATCACACAGAAAAGGAGAAAAAAAAAGTTTACAAATTTGTACCTCTTTTGGAACAGTACTGCTTTTTTGCATATCACCTAAACCTAATTCACCATAGGTCGGTGATGCTCCCCATGAAATGCATGTATCATCTGCTGCAATAATTATTGATGTAAAACTTGTTCCAATGTGACTGATACCCCAACCTGCCAAGTCCTGTACTGGTTTAGGATACATATTGGCCTAAAATAGTAACATTTAACAATTGAGTTACATATTTGATTAACAAGCGGTATTTGTGTACTTCTCCAGTACGTTTGGTTTGACCAAACAAGAATAAACCGTTATATTCTGTTACAGCGAGTGTATAAGTAGAGCCGCAATGTACTGATCTTACACCACGTGATTGACTATCAAAGTATTTGATTAATCTGGGAACCTAAAACGATTAGTGTACAATATTCTAAGATGTTCAAGTTAAAAGAATATTACTGACCATTTCATCTTTTTGTTCAGCATGACCTAAACGTCCAAAGCCACCAAAACCCCATGAAAAAGCACGTTTTCTACTATCAATTGCAACCGTATGATTCGGTCCGCAACTGAAATCAACAATTTCAGCTACATCAACTGGTGACACGTGGCCATCTTTACTTTTCTCAATATATAAAACAACACGTTTTGGACTTGTTTGAAAATTAAAACATAATTTAGTTGATGTTTTGAAATATTTTCCATCCGTATTATGGCCTAATTGTCCATATTCTGGTAGACCAAATGTATGGAGGCCACCTTTGATATCGAGAATTACCGAAAATTCGGCACCACAACCAATCTAAACGTAAATTAATTGATCTATTTCAATACTATGCACTATTCGATTTGAAGACAAAAAAATAATAATTTTATCACAAACCTTTACAATGGGTGGGCCTCGGTAATTAATTCTGGTTGGTGTCAGAATATGCGGTTGTAAATTACCTACCCCACATTGGCCCGATCTATTATCGCCACAAGCAAAAACCGTACCTAAACAAATTCCAGATAATTATGCCTTTAATACAAAATTAATATTTTGTTTTAAAATTTACCAGTGTCGGTCAGAAACAAAGTATGATGACGACCACAGGCCGCATTAATTACATTCATTTTTTCCAAAGATGGTACCACAGTAGGTTTCGTGCAACTTGTTGTATTATCCTGACCTAACTGACCATAAGGGTTACGACCGAATGTATAAGCTTTTCCATCATTATCAATTAATACATTATGTGCTGATGTACATCCACTAACAGCTAAACGAACCTTTTGATTTTAACCGAAAACAACATATGAACATATCAAGCGAGATGTAATAGGGTTTTTTTTTATTTTATTAATCTAACCTTCCAATCGCCAAATCGATGTGGCACCCATAAATTCGGTACCATCTTAACACCTTTAAATTCCTTCTTACCGGCCTGATCCCAATTCACATTACCAAATAGCAATAATTGCCCAGTTGGTTTAATCAATGTATTTAAGAGTTCTTTAGGCAAAGGACTTAGATCGTCCAGCATATCATCGCCATGACCTTTATCAGAGATAACATATAGCTTGAAAAAATTATTTATTTATAAATTCTATTGACACAGCCATTTTCAGCTTGCTTGACATAATTATCAATTAAATATAATGCCCACATATGTACACATAAAAGATGTACTATTCTCCCCTGCATAAATATATTTCTCTACTTTCTAGTATAGTTCTAGATATTAGCATAAACAAAGTTTTAATTAGATAAAAAAGTGTAAATAATAAACCAATAAATGCAATTTATTTAACCATTAATTCAGCGTTCGCACATATTGTAAAGGAGAAAAAAGATTTAAACAAAAGAACGCTGCCATCTGTTAAACTAACAAAATGGTGGTATATGCAATTTGGTTTAGGAATTAGACGCTATACTAATTACTTCGATTAAAAAAAGCACAATTGAATTTATAAAAACCTACCTGCAATTAAAACCTCATCAGGTTGAGTTGAATCACCTTCAATTCCACCATCACTAAAATCACTATCGTCTGTATCTTCTCGCCTTTTTGCTTTTTTAAAAGTAGGCCGTTTTGAGGGTGCCTTCTTTCTTTTTGTCGACATTTTGATAAAGCGTTTGTTTTGGTTTAAACACTAAAAATTTATTATATTTGTTTACCTTCAATTAATTGTTATCGATTTATTTATGGGTTTGATTTTAAAAACAAAGTTTTTATTTAATTATTTACTTACAAAAAAGAATAATAATTAACGGGAATTAAGTGTTGTCAGTGCTTTGCGTTACCGTTACAATACACATACATATATATATGTAAAACCAAAATGGCCAAATTTCCCCCTTTACAAAAGCAATGCGAAGAAGCAAAGAAACAACTTGCGTACTGCACTGCCCTAGCATTTGCTGCGATTTGTTGTCTTCTATCACTTCTTCTTTTTTAAATGATGTATTCTATTCTTCTTTTAAAAAATTGTTTTATTAATTTGACATTTATGACATATAAATTTAAATATCAGCTGTTGACTGCTGAGTGATTAGACTAGACTACCACACTATCGTTAATCGTCTATACTAGATAGCTAGTTTATCTATGGATAGCTGACCCTGACAGACCCATTTGTATGATTTGTCAGCATATCTGATACCACAGAAAAAGAGAATAAAAAGTTAGTTTAACTATTACCACTATACCAATTAGTTATAGTGGTTTAATTTAACAAAATATTTATCTATTATTTATGAAATCATAAAATGTTAAAACTTGTTTCCTTATTACTTTATTTTCCTAAAAATACAATCATTGCAAATGCAAAGTATAAATATATATGTTTATGTATACTTAAAATGTACAGTCTATAGTTAGTTAAAGAATATAAAACATTTCTTCTGTGGAAAACATTTTCATCGTAAAAATAAATGTATATTCAATATTTTAATGATCAATGATAATTAATTCATCGATGCCCCAATCTTCATATGAATGATCTGGTAAATACCTTCGAATAATAATCGGTATTTTTCTTTGTTTCAATTCTTTCATCGCAATTTGTAACGGATCAGTTTCACCATCTAATTCAACCATTACCGGTGCACACATTGCAATTTGTAATGCTCTGGTGCCGAGTACTCGAGCCCGTTCATATTTTGTCATATATTTTGTTGTTATTCGTTTATTCTTTGGTACGCCGCCGCCAGCCTGACCTAAAATTTAATGCAGAAAACATTAATAATTATAATTAGAATACGTACTTGAAGACAAAATGTACATACCTGGTTGTAGAATATCTATGGTATCTGTTTCTTCCTCTGGTTGCTCCAATTCTTCTATGTTGTCATCTTCCACATCATCGTCATAGTCTTCTGCTACATCGTTATCGTCGAATTCTTCGTCTGCCATTTTTGTAATTTTATAGTTAAATTCTGTTAAATATTAAATATTTTTTATACATACACACGAGAATGCGAAATGCGAGTGTTTTCTGCTTAGAATTATATTAGGTTAGGTTATAAATTGAAAAATTCTTCGTTTTTAAAAAATAATGTAGAAATCGGCAGATTCTCTCATCGAGCACACATTTATCTTAAATTTTGCGCAGTCTTCATGTTGAGATTTAAGATGAATGTGTGCTCGACGTCTGATGTGATAGGTGATGGGGAGTTTCATTTTCTCTGTTTCGCACCGACTTTTCAAGGTAAAAATTTTAAATTTAAAAAAATAAAAAATGTTAATTGTTATTTATACCAATGACCAAATAAAAAAAAATAAAATATTAAATAGACTATAAGGCAAACGTGGTGCCATTCTATCCTGTGATTTCGATTTCTAATAATTTTTTAAATTCAAACTTTAAAGGGCAAAGGCCAAAATCAAATATAATATAAAAATGGTGCATTTGAAAATCACGGCAATTTCTTTATGGAAACAACTTGCTCGAAATGTATCATACATTCAGGGACAAGCGCCTGAACGAAGGGTTCGGGAATACTTTTATTATATTGATCATCAGGGAATGGTAAGCAAAGTGTTCCCTTTTCAGGAGGGCACTACTCTGGTATGATGAATTTAAAATATATTTACAGCTTTTTTTAGATGATTCCAAAATGAAAAATTTTACCTCATGTTTCAAGGAAAAAAAATTCCTCCAATTTTTCTTTAATCGTTTACGAATAAACGATACTAATAGATACATGGAATTTCCATATATATCTCTATGTGGAAGAGAAAGAAATTTTATTCGATGTGATGATTGCCCAATAGTTTTTACACATCTAATTAATAATAATGATGAATATTATTTAGCTTATAATCATGCTGGTGAACTTTTAAAAATGAAATTTGAACCAGAGAAAATTTTCATGTTGCCTGAATCTGGAAGAGTGTATCATCCAGCCCACGAAAAAGCTGGATCCATTGGATTAGTGCGTTCCAAACTGGCTATAGAACTTAGTAGTCAATTTGAGTTTTATACTGGCGAAGAAAACCCACCGACACATTTTAAATTTAAAGAGAAATTGTATAAATTAGATACTGGTTGGTATTATAATGCAAGAAAGTCGAAATAGGTTTTAATAATGGTATTTAATTGAAGTTTATAATAATATAAAAAATATGTGTATAAAATATATATTGTTTTTATTTATTGCACCACGTTTTTTTGTTCATTTTCTTGAAGCTTGTCATGAATATACTTATAAAAAAAGCTAGTCTCTAACTAAAAAGCTAGAGTCTAAAAACATTCCCATTGTCGCTTATTAGTCTTGTTAAAGTTATTTTTCTTTTGATTCGTTTCCTAATGTTGGCGTTAATGATCGTTCAAGTGGTTTGAAACTTTTTGGTAAAACCCACGAATATCCTCCACCTACCCTGCCTTTTCCATCTTGTACTTTTTCTTTTATAAAACTCAACATATTTTCTTTTTTATGAATCTCTGAATTGAATTTTTCAAAAATTATATAATGTTTATCTTCAGTCGGAGCAACATCGTATAAATGATTTTTGCTTAATTCAACATATTCACGAGCTCTAGCAGCAAAAGTTTCTGGATTATCTTTTACCCTAAATAAATACTGTAACTGTAAATGTGACATTAATTTTTTTTTTTTGCTATTTTTACATTTTACATGCTGCCGCATTAACCCCATGTGATAATGTAGCTTCCATATTCATAAATATCCATTGAATATATTTTAAAACTTGCCATAAATGTTGCTCATTTTTATTCCAATTTGGAAACGCCCCAATTAGATTTAGTTCATTTGTTTCTGGATTTATTACTGGATGGAAAAGTTTTGATTGAAATATTACTTGCTGAAAAAAAAGTATAGATATAATTTAGATATTGAAGTCGAATTTTTGCACTTACTGGATGATTACCATCTGGAAAATTGTCATCTAATTTTATTGTAAATCTAAAAATACCCTCTTTATAATAACCTTTTCTAACAAATACAATTCCAAACCAAACTGAAAAAAAATATATATACGCTTGAATATATTTCTATAAATTAATAAATTTCTACGCACTTAACGGGTTTTCTCTGGACGGAATCACATAGACACCTTGCAAATTTTCGGAACCAATTCGATTGCTATAAATTATTCAGATTAATTCCTTATAATCTTATCTTAATCAGTGGGATTTATAATTGATGATTTTATATCATAAAATTACTCACTACTCAGCCAATATTATATATTCTTGTCTGAAAATTTTGAACATATTATTAAGGTCTTCATTTTGTCTACCAAATAAATTTTCTTTATTTTCTTGAGTCGGTAACACTTTCCTTAGGGAGCCTTGCCGTGTAAAAGCGCCTGAATTCTAAAATTGGCTTTAATGTGTAAAATGAAATCACTGAATTAAACTAATTTTACTTTGGGTTCATTATTACTTGATGTAGGAAACATTATCATGGAAAATCAAAAAAAAACTAAAAACGTTAAAAAATTATTGGTGTTAAACATAATCATTAAAGTGTTATCCAGTTTTATCACTAGATAACGATTATCATATTGTTTTTACTTTTATTTGTATTTTTGAACGTTTTGTTTATTTTTATTTGTACATTGTGCGGTTATGTTGAAATTATTTTCTATTTTCACTTCTTTCTTCTTTCAATGTGCTATGCTAGTTGCGTACATAAACACAACCGGAAATTAAAATTAAAACCTAGTATTTTGCATTGTAAACATGTAAATTGCAAACACATTGTTTTACTGAATATTTTGTCTATTTCATTGGTCATTATTAATCATTAATAATTTAAAACCATTTGAATATGTCGGCAAGTACTTCACCAGCATCAAATAAGTCAGCACCTGATTCACTACAATCGGATAGATCAGATTCAGCTAAATCAAGATCACCATCTATTGAATCGGAAAAATCAGTTGCTACAACTCATCGATCCAGATCAAAATCTAGGTCACAATCAAAATCTAGATATAGATCTAAATCATTATCAAGATCAAAGTCGAAATCTCCATCTAAATCGAGATCACCGTCAAAGTCAAGATCGAGATCAAGATCACAGTCGAAATCTCGTTCTGGATCAGGAACACCTGCTTCTCATTCATCGGGGTCAAGAAAATCAGCTTCACCTGCATCAAATAGAAGCCGGCATTCCACTAGAAGTTCAGATTCAGGACATTCAGAAGGATCAAGGCTGGTTTAATAAGTAAATGTTATTTCTTTTTTTGTTAATCGTATTTTACGTATACTCTAGATCGGGCTCTGCAGATTCAAAGCATTCAAAAAGATCTTCTCGGTCTGGTTCACATGATTCGAATAAATCTAAATCTAGCTATTCTGGATCTGGTACACCACACTCCGAAAGGTTGGTTTTATTAACGAGTCATATCACTAACATAAATTAATCATTATTAATTTAGATCGAGATCGCATTCAAGATCAAGATCTGCTAGTGCTAATTTGGAAATCGATGAAGCCTCTGATAATGATAAGGACCGTAAAGAAGGAAATGACAAAAAGGAATCAGCTGATGAAACGTTAGATAAAAAAGGGCAAAAGAAAGGTTTTTAGATTACTTCACGATTTTTACTCAGATTATCAAATCTCAGTATTCTTTAAAGATGTGAGTGCTGCTGCCATATTTGGTGATGATGCTGATGATATTAGTGATGACAGTGAAGCTGGGAAATCGAAACATGACGACGATCAAGAATTAAGAAAGAGCCGTAGTAGATCGAGATCGATAAATCGATCTAGAAGCCGTAGCCGTTCCAGAAGCTATCACAGTGCAGAACAGAACTTATCTGGCGATGAAGAAATTCGAAAACTAGCCGAAGTATTTTTCACAATTAATTCAGCCAATTTCAATTAATTTAATTAATCGCAGGAGGACGATAAAGAAATTGAAGCAGAACCAATACCAGAAACTAGAATTGATGTTGAAGTACCGAAAATAATGTGCGACTTAGGACGTGATATTAATTTTGTTAAATTGCCAAATTTTCTTTCCGTTGAAACACGACCATTCGATGCTGAAACCTATGAGGATGAAATAGATGAAGAAGAAACTTTAGATGAAGAAGGTTAATTTTTACAGTTAAATTCAATAACATTGAATTAAATGTTACTATTATTTTAGGAAGAGCGAGATTGAAATTAAAAGTAGAAAATACGATTCGATGGAGAGACGTGATCGATGATAAAGGAAATATAAAAAAAGAATCAAATGCTAGAATTGTTAAATGGTCCGATGGTTCTTACAGTTTACATTTAGGTTCTGAAATATTTGATATTTATAAACAACCTTTGCAGGTAAAATTGAAAACTTCAAACAGCTTTAACATCATTCAACTATTTTATACGTAATCTTAGGGCGATCACAATCATTTATTTATACGCCAAGGTACCGGTCTGCAAGGTCAAGCTGTATTTCGTACAAAATTAAGTTTCCGGCCGCATTCAACTGAAAGTTTTACACATAGGAAAATGACTCTCTCATTGGCAGATCGATCACAGAAAACATCTGGAATTAAGATTCTCTCACAAGTTGGTGTTGATCCTGATAATGACCGAGCGGTTAGACTTAAGGTAATGAAACTATAATTATCGATTATTTAAAACTGCTTTGACCAGAGAAAATTGAGTTTTTTTACCATTATTATGACTATTGTAGAAAGAAGAGGAAAAACTTAAACAAAGTACAAGATCTAAAGTACATCGTACAAGAAAAATTGATATGACATCAAGAGCACGGCATTCTTATCGTGAAGAGGAAGGTAGTGATGATGAAGGTGGTATTTCATTGAATGCAATTAAGAATAAGTATAAAAGTGGCGCAAATACTCATAAAGGTAAACCCGCTGAATTATAAAACAACCACACAAGGTACAAGAACGATAATTTAATTTCAGGTGCGATTTATTCATCTGACGAAGAAGATTCGGATTTTGAAAGTCGACGTTCCAGAAAATCAGATAAATCAAAGGCTCTTAAGGATTCTGATGAAGATAGTGTTAAGGACTAAGTATTTTTTTTATACAAGAAAATTTTCCATTATGGAAATTTTTGAATAATATAAATTAATTCTGAAGTATTTGTACTCGGTTGTGCAAATTAACACCTAACCTTCAATTTGATATAAGTATTTAATTTTAACAATAAAAAACGTTCTTTCTAGTTTAAGTTTTACTAAAAAAAAAAAAAAAAACCTCTCAAACTCCCGTTAATACTAAGGATTCAACATTTTTATGATGGGTTTTCATATGCTTGTATAATGTTGCTTGTTGTGCATATGACTGGTTGCATACCTTACAACTGTATGGCTTTTCGCCCGTATGCCTTCGCATATGAGCCACTAAAACATCTTTTCGGGCGAAACTTTGCGAACATCCGGTACATTCGTATGGTTTTTCACCACTATGTGTTCGCATATGGACTTTCAATCTACCTCTGGTAGAAAATCTAATATAAAATGAAAATAATTGAAGGAATTCTTTGCAATATTTTATCTAAATATTTACTTTTTTGAACATATTGCACATTCATGTGGCTTCTCTCCAGTATGAGTTATTTTATGGCTAACTAAATTACTAGCTTGATTAAATAACTTATGGCAAATATCACATTGATAAGGTTTTACACCAGTATGTTGTCTCATGTGTGAATGCAGTCCACTTGGAGCTGCAAAACAACTCGTACAAAAACGACAAGCGTACGGTCGTTCACCTATAAATCCCACATTACTTTAACGATAATACAGATACAAAATCGCAAATTAATTCACCTGTATGTGTATTTAAATGCAACTTTAACGTATTTTCTACTACAAAAGATTTACCACAAAAGCTGCATAAATAGGGTTTTTCATTAGTATGAGTGCGTAAATGTCTTTTTAAATTTGCCTTGTATTTAATTTTTTTACTGCAATATTCACAAGAGTATTTGGCAATTATATTTTCGGTAGTTAAAAGTTTCTATAAGCAAACGATTAGTAGCAGAAAAATATCGACCTTATTTTATCAATATTCATGGTAATTACCCGATGAGGTGTCTGATTCCATATAGCTGGATTATGTAGCACCATGTGTTTATGTAAACAGTCTTTAATTGCAAACGTTTTATTACAATTTGGGCATACATATGGCCTTTCACCACTATGACTACGATAATGAATATTCAATTTGCCACTATGCATGAATCTATAAAAGCAGAGCAATATTTAACTATTTCTAGTAGAAAAACATAATTTCTACTTCATTATTTACATATTTATTTTATCATTTCATACTTTTTTCCACAAATTTTACATGCATGAGGTTTCTCTCCTGTATGACTCCTTTCATGATGCATAAGATTACTTGCTTGACTAAATGTTTTATTACATTGTTTGCATTTGTATGGTTTTTCACCTGTATGAATTCGTACATGGACTTTCAATGCACCTTGCCTCTTTAGAGATATACCACAATAATCACATGTAAATGGTTTCTCATCTGTAATACATATATATGTTTGAATGTTATATTTATTAATTACATATTAATAACTTCATTAAAGTGACTAACCCGAGTGAGATCGAGCGTGAGCTTGTAAGCTACTTTTATTAGCAAATTCTTTATCACATTTTGCGCATGCAAACGATTTATTAGGAGGTTTATGAACTTCACTTATAATATTATTTTTTAATGGCTCTATTTGAATTTGTACAGATTCTTCAATAGCTTCGTTACATGGTGCATTATTTTCTTTTTCGTTTATCCATCGCTGCAATATATCATTCGAATTTTCACATAATTTTTTGAACTGAAGATATGCAATTATTTGGTTTTGGCAATTGTGGCAAACTTTTTGGGGTAAGTTATCCATTTCTGATATCTGGAAATTTGACATAATTCAATAATATCTGTAATATATATTATGTTACATTATCCATTGTAAAAATTTACCTCAAATGTTGTAAACTGCATCAATACTTCACTAAAACTTCGAAAATCCAAAACAGAATCTGTATGGAAAATGGAAACTGTTGGAGCTTCAGCAAGACAAGTCCTACATACATTCTGGATACCCATTTTTGTTTATATTAACTTTTATTTAAATCGGTGATACTATTGTACTATTATACAATACTGCTACAGAACTACAAAATATTACACATTATCACTTATTGTATGACAAATTGCATATTCCAAAGAATAGTATGAATGGCATATTACCTAAATCGTAATTTTTAATACAGAATCAATCACTCATTGTAACTATTGCAGTCAATTCACTTCACTTGAATATTTCTATTATTTACTTCTATTATTTACTTCTATTATTTAATTTCTTTATTTATATTTGTACATAGTGCATTTACAGTTCCGTTCGGTGTTATATATATTTTTTGGTTCTGCCATCTATAGGTTCAGTTTGTGATTAAAATAAGAACTCCCACTTTTTTAACGTTTTTTTTTAATATCAGATATTTTTAACTTTTAACAAAGGCAATTTACTTAAAGATGTAAATGATTCATGTTATTCATTTAATCTATTTACTCTAATATTAGTAATTTTCATTGTATATTCATTATTTTTAAATTCTTTCTTAATAGTTTTTCTAATATTACTTAGATTTTAGTCAACCATTAAGACATCTCAAATAGCAAATGCAATGGTTAATAAAATCGATTTTTATTATTTTTTAAGTGGTTTATTTAGCTTTTAGTTTAAACATACGTTAATTACAACTTTGATTCTACGAAAAATAAAATTAGTGTATGGATGGGTGAATTAGAAAGAAAAAAAAAGAACAGTTGGTCTTTTGGTGATGTCACAGAATTTCATAAATTTCATCCAAAAATTTCATATCTTTTATCGGTGAAGATCGGTGATCATCGGTTTTATAAGGAGTAACCTTAATAAATCTAGTAACCTTGGGTTTTATGAGTCTTCCATAGGTTAACAATTTTGGGAAAACTAGTTGCATTCTTTAACATATTTTCCATTTTCCATTAGAAACTTTACGCTTATCAACAGGGTCATTCAATCATTTAGAAATTCATAATACCCGTAAGTTTAGAATATATAAAGTACATTTATTATAATAGTAAGAAAAAAAAACAAGACCTACTTGTCTTGTCAACGAAGGATCCCATTTGTGTATTTGTTTATGTTTTTTTTCGAGATTTAAGTGAAAGAATGAAATAATTGTTTAATTAATTGATTTTATTTAATTGTTTAAATAAAAAATGGACAACAGCTTTATGCAGTTTGGTATTTTACTAGGGTTTTTTACTCCTTTGAATATGTACTTTCATTTATAATGTTAATTAATGGAATTTTGATGAATTTTTTTAATTTTTTTTACACTTAAATTGTTCTGAGTGATTTACACATATGAATCGATTTCTGTTGATTGCATCTGTTTCGCAGTTCCTTGCCTATTATTTCGTATGTTTAAAAGAATAAATATTAAAATGAACCATAGAACTGGAAAATGTGTACATAGAAATGGTTATAGAAAGAAATAGTACACTTAATGTTTTTTTATTAATTTAATAGCATTATGGAGAATAATCGATATATTCTACAGGTAAATAGATTCTGTTTTTGTTTATTCTAAATTTCAAAAATCATAATCGTGTTGCTTTTGTTCTCTAGGTTTATGTTGGAGCTCTAAGTAATCTTTATGAAGCTCTTAGTGTTGAAGCAAGTAAACAAACCACCTCCGAAGAAATTGTTTCATGTATTGTAGAAAGATTGTCATTAAATGAAAATATTTCTTATGAACTAGCAGAAGTATGTTGTGATCGAACAGACGATTAATTAAATAATTAATAATAATAAAATAATTTTTATGTTAAAAGTTAGACAAATAATTCACCACGGTTTTACTTTCAATCTTTAGGTTATAGGCGATGATTTTGGTCAGGAATGTAAAGAAAGAAGTCTTCTAAATCATGAAAGCCCAGTACAATTAATGATGCTTTGGCCAAAACATAGGCCGGCCGACAAAACCTCTTATCGTTTTTATCTTAGGGAAAGAATTGTTATTGATCATGTTTGGAAGGATAATTTTGTTATGGATCCACAAATTATTAAAGATTATTTTCATAGGTAAGTGAAATGGTTGGAAAATAATAGAATTGAGTGTCATTGTGTTTTTGTAGATTTCTTTATCAGCCAAAAGATCGAGAATATCCAGACTTATGTCAATTGCCCGATTTAAATGAACAAACATTATTAGACAATCTTCGTGCCCGGTTTGTTGCCGGTCATATTTATACTTATGTCGGTTCAATTTTAATAGCCCTGAATCCATTTAAATTTTATCCAATTTACAATCCGAAATATGTGAAATTATATCAGAATCGACGTTTGGGTCCGAATTTACCACCGCATATATTTGCAATTGCCGATTCAGCTTACCATTGTATGTTGAAAGATCGAAAAAATCAATGTATTGTAATTAGTGGTGAAAGTGGTTCTGGAAAAACGGAGAGTACGAATTTTTTACTACATCATTTGACTGCCTTAAGCCAAAAAGGATCGCATGGCAGTGGTGTTGAACAAACGATTTTAAGTGCTGGTCCTGTATTAGAAGCATTTGGTAATGCTAAAACTGCCCACAATAATAATTCAAGGTTTGTTTGTGTTGTATGTTTTATGGATTGTTTTTAATTTCGAATTGTTATCTTAGTCGTTTTGGAAAATTTATTCAAGTCAACTATAAGGAAAATGGAATGGTTAATGGTGCAGTTGTACAAAAATATTTATTGGAAAAATCACGAATATGTTGTCAAGGACGATTTGAACGAAATTATCATGTATTTTATTATTTATTAGAAGGAGCCAATGAACAAGAAAGAAAAAACTTACATTTAATGACACCAGATAAATATTGCTATCTGAATAAATCATGTTCTACATTGGATAACGTAGATGAAAGTTATGAATTCTCTAGGTAATCTTCAAATTTCAATTAATTACATATGTTCAATATGCTTATTGTGCTTACAATTGGTATGAAATTCACTACATTTCTTATTTGGACGGCCAATTTTTATCGCATATAAAAAATGCGATATCCGCAGTTATAACTGTGGCTGTGGATTTGCTGTGCCAGTACCTTCACCATAAAAAAAAGAATGTCAAAAGACTCTTAAAAAGAAGATACAGTGTATAGTTCTCCATTCGTTGCCTTATAAAATATACTCCCTTTTAGACTAAAACAATCAATGGAAATGGTTGGTTTTACAACTGAAAAACAAAAACGTTTATTTTCTGTACTTTCTGCTGTGTTATCATTGGGCAATGTTGAATTTCAACCGAAAAAGTCTGCATATCATCATCATGATGAAGCCGTTGCTGTGAAAAATTCAGAAATTGTTGGTTTAATATCCGAATTACTTCGTGTTAAGCAGGAAACCCTTATGCAAGCATTAACGTCGAAACGAGCACGAGCTTCTGGTGAAACTCTAGTTATGAACTATAGGTACTACATACTAATTCTGACTAATTAATTACATTCTCTAAACAATGATTTCCGTGAATACTAAAGTGAATTGTTGTTTTTTCAGGTTACCAGATGCAATAGCAAGTAGAGATGCAATGGCGAAATGTTTATATGGTGCCCTTTTCGACTGGATTGTTCTTCAAGTCAATCATGCTCTTTTGTCTAAAAAGGATACCTTAAGGTTTGTATTAAATGTCCGTTAAATAAAGATGGAAGGTTATTATTTTTTTCTGTTTCTGTTATTAGTCAACATCAAGCTGGAAACTCAATTGGAGTTCTGGATATTTTTGGATTCGAGGATTTTGGAATGAACAACAGCTTCGAACAACTATGTATAAATTATGCAAATGAACATTTACAATATTACTTCAATCAGCATGTTTTTAAATATGAACAAGAAGAATATCGGAAGGAAGGCATCCGATGGACAAATATCGATTTTATGGATAATACTGGCTGTTTGCATTTATTTGAATCGAAACCAAATGGTTTACTTTGCCTTTTGGATGATCAGTGCAAGTAAGTATTTGAAAACGTTTATTCTGTTAACTATTTACAGTTTATGTATGCTTTGGCAGTTTTCCTGGAGCAACAAATGAAACTTTACTGCAAAAATTCCACAATTCTGTACATAAAGATAACAGTAAATTTTATAAGAAGCCGCAGAAAAAGGAGGGTGCATTTATTATAGAACATTATGCCGGTCAAGTGAAATATCAGGTAAGCAGTAGAATATCACCATTTATAAAAAAAAAATTGAGTAAAAATATTTTATTTTTTATTTCCGACGCACAGATCACAGATATGCGCGAGAAAAATCTCGATCTAATGCGACAAGATATAATTGGTGTATTGAAAAATAGTTCAATGGCATTTGTTCGGGAATTAGTTGGTGTTGATCCAGTTGCTGTGTTCCGTTGGGCAATTGTTCGGGCATTTTTCCGTGCTCAATTTGCATTCCGGGAAGCAGGGAAACGACATCGTCAGAGTAGAGTACTATTGGATGGGAACCGTAATAGTAATATACAACAACAACAGCAACAACAACAACGATATCGTAGTGGCCATCATGTACCAAATGATAATATTATAAGGTAGGATAACGATTTATTTGTTGATGTATTTCAATGTGTGTGTGTGTGTGTATGTGTGTGTGGGATGACTATGAAATGAATGAACGAAAATGAAGTGTGGTTTTGTGTGAATTCTGAATTTGTTTCAACAATATGTCAATGTATGAGAATGATTCGCCACAATAGCAAAAAGAAACGCTAGAAAGATAAAAGTGCAGAACTCGAGAAGCTTTTCGAGAATTTTTGTAGTATTTATTTTGGTATTGAGCAGAATCGTTGAGACTATTTCAAGATAATTAGAAACAAAGTTTTCCGATGGTAGGTTTCCAGCAAACCTCCAAAAACCAAAATTTGGTACTTCATTTTGGTACACATTTCTCAATCATCTCGTTAACTTTTTTATAGTTTATAGATAGCCGTGTTTTTTTTTTTTTTTAATTTCAATTTAGTACTAACAAAAAACTAGTGTTTTTCTTTTCGTATTCCAATTAAATTTATATTAATTAAATTCTATATAGCCATCTGGTAACCGTTTCTGCTGTGAACCTCACAGTGAATCGAATTGCGTAAGTTTCAAAAGAAAAAAATACAAAATTTACTTCCATAATCTATTGTATAATATGTATTGAATCTTTTATATATATTTATTACCATAAGTAATGTTTCTAGTTTTAATTTCTTGTTTTTCTTTTTATTTTGGTAAAGTTAAATTCATTTCTCTTCGTAATTTAGATGATTTCATTCTAAATAAAGACACATTCTTTCTCTACGTGCATGAATTGCTCCATACATTAATGTATTTTGCATGCAAAAGTGCCCTTTGTTGCATTTTTTTATTCATTTTTTAAATTTACTATGTATTTTCGTAAACGCACAGATTCGTTCGTGTCAATTAATTATTAAAAAAATGTCATAAAATCGCTATTATCCTAAACATAGCTAGTTAAGTGAAGAAATATACAGCTTAATTACTTAAGAAAAGCACTTTTTTCACGAAGAATTCTTCCTTTGTGGTTCCTTCTATTTAGTAAACAACAACGATACACAGTTTTATCTACAATGAATCGTTCCTCAAATGATTCCAATGACCAATTATGGCCGCAATCGATCTATCAACGAAGCCGCCTTTGTGGCACAGCATCGTATAATAATGCTTTAATCAAATCACATCGTTCAGACGATGTGAACAATACACATTGCGATGTGAATCGAAATCATCGACTTAAAGATAATATAAAACGGCATAATCAAGGTGTGTCAACATTAACAACGACATCGTCATCTTCATCATTGTCATCATTGTCATCTTCATCGTCATCAACAGCAGCAACAACACAACGATCAACACGTTATCCAGATGAAGCAACACGTGCTATACAAAGGGCCAATCAAATTGTGATGTATGTTAAGATAATAATGTCAAATTATTGGTATAATCTACTAACTAGTAATGGTGGAGGTTGTGGTGGTGGTGGTGGTGGTTGATAAGAGGGTGGAGGAGAATGTATATCTTTGGGACTTCTTTGTAAGTTACTACTGATGGAACCAGAGCGATGATTACAACACAAGTGACGTTGCGATGAAGGTGACATTCAGTACATTGTTTGAATAAATATGTATGTAATTCATATTTTAAAGTGTTTATGTGTTAATCTAGGGGTGATGTCGCTAGTGGAGGTGGTAGTGATTGATGTTGGTAGTTGTTAATGGTGTCGGTGACTAACATTTCATTTTGTTTTGTTCTTATTATTATTTAATATGTACAGAACTATTCTCATTTCTTTGATAATTCTCGTACTGTAATTATTTCACATGTATTTTGAGCATGCCTATCGTTTGCATGGCATTTTAACAATTTGCAAACATAAATAAAACAAGAATTGTACACAAAATTCAATTATTATTATTATTATTATTATTTGTCTTATCATTAGGAAAAACAAATCGTTTCGACCACGCGAAAGAGGTGGTAAGAAAGGATTGAAAAATCTTCAATCAGTGAAAACACTAGCTGGTCGTACTGGTATTACAACTGGTGGACAAATTGGTAAAGGTCGAAAACAGCCAATGACAGTGGCAGCACAATTTCAACAAAGTTTACATTGTTTAATGGATACATTAAATCAAGCAAATCCATTTTTTATACGATGTATTAAATCGAATAGTAATAAAGTGCCAAATAAATTTGATAAGGAAACTGTTCAACGACAATTAAGGTTTGTTTTTTGATTAGTAAAGTATCCATCTTGAATGAGGTGATTATTTGCTTATATACTAACTTTTAAGTCTTAATAATCTTCTTAGTAAGTGCAGTCGTAGAAAAAATGTCTTAAGCATGGCAAATGGTAAAATTCGAATAATAATTATCGTTTTTCGTGAGCAAGCCGACAAACCCGATCAACCAGTCGGCGAAACTCACTATTCTTATATTCATTCAATTGTATTTGAGAAATATTCTATACATTTCTCTAACATATTTATACTTATTTTCTTCTCTTCCTTAATAGATACACTGGTATGTTAGAAACAGTACGAATTCGACAAGCAGGTTTCAATGTCCGTTTAACATACGATGAATTTATTCAATTATATCGAATATTATTGCCAAAAGGTTTACTAAGTTCACAAAATGATGTCCGGGATTTTTTAGCCACATTAAATTTGAATCGAGACAACTATCAATTGGGTAAATATTATCAGATTCTTTTTTTTTTTTAATAGCGTCCATTATTTTACAAATATCGTCTAATACAGGAAGTACGAAAGTATTTATGAGAGAATCGGAAAAGCATAAATTAGATTGCAAATTACATCAACAAATAATGTCGGCGATTGTAACATTACAAAGATGGTTTCGTGCCTGTTTGGAAAGGAAAAGATTTTTAAGAATGAGGGTATAGACTTGTTTAAATTTAATATATAATTCCTCAGTACTTTTTTATTTGTTAATTTTATTTAGGCCGCTGTTATTGTTCTTCAATCTTATTGTCGAATGTATTTAGTTCAAAAAAGTCTAAGGGAAACCTTAGCTGCATTAAAAATACAAAACATATGGCGAGGATATAGATGCAGAAATTGGTTTCAACGATTCAAAATGGGCTTAATTCTATTCCAAGCACAATGCCGTGGTTTCAAGCTACGGCAAGTAATTGCCATTGAACGTAGAGCATCTATTTTAGATAACAATAATAAAGAGAAATCATCGGTAAGTATTATGGCACAACTTATTCCTGACTCTCTGTTTATGATTTCTATTTTAATAATACTAGATCTCATCAAGTCATCATCATATTCATTTAAGAAACATTGATGAAGTCTCATCATCTGATGACACTTATTTAAGCAATGATTGTAGTCAAGATGATCTAAAATTTGATCAGATTGTTCTTGATTCTAATGACGTATTAAACGATCAAATTAAAAAGAAATCAACAATTAAATCTCATCAAACCATAGATTATTCGGATCTTGCGGAATATTCACCACCATTACAAAGGAAAAATGAATTAAAAGATTCATTCGATTCGCAACTCTCTCAACGCAGTAATGATAGTGGTCATTCATCAGTGAATACTGTACATTCTGCACCGCCATATACATCGGAAAAATTTGCACATTTTCAACCACTGTCAGAAGAAGACGATACAACTCCATTATTGCGATCTATACAATTGACACGGAAGACAGCACTAAATTGGTCAATTGCATCATCATTACAGCCCATAGCTAAACAAGACCCTGAAATTGATACTGGTAGTAGTAGTAATGAGAGTGTTGTGATAAAACGGCCAGTACGACATTTTCCTGTGAGACGTCGGCTTAGTAAAACACAAGAGGATCGACCTGATGTTTATCCATATGATAGTACACCAAATAAATTGGAACAGATATTAGGCCGACCAGAATCGCCAACAACAAGACACAATAGAAAATCAAAAAGGGGTCATGTTAAGAGTTTAGGTGAAGAAGTAAGTCAGAAGGGATTCATTTATAAAGTTCTATAGAGTAGAGTCCTTTAATTTTGATATTTTTTATACGTCTAGAAGTTTTACTAGTTTTTTTTTTTTTTTTTCGTTTATAGGTTACAGATTCTTCTGGCAGTGCTGATAAATCAGCAGTATCTCTAGGAACAATCGATGAACGTAAAACACAACCAGAATCCTTTGGTGGTGGTGGTGGCAGCGGTGGTGCTGGTGCTGAATCAATAACGAGCAAATCGATTCTAACAGCAAAACGTCAAAGGCAAAATATGTCACAATTAGATTTAAGAAGACGAAACAGTGATCCAGCTACAAAAGCAGCAGTTTTACCATCAAATTATAATCTTATTAAAAGCAACAACAATGACAAATGGAGTGGAATTAACACATTATCAACACTATCATTAGCTGGTCATACATTAAGGAAAATATCTCGAATGTCACGTGATGATTGTTGTTCGTTTTGTAAAGAGAAATTAGATTTATTTATTACGCAAGGCTATAAGTGTACGATTTGTAAGAAACTATTCCATACAAAATGTATTCAAAATAAACGTGTTTTTGAAATGCCTTGTGATGATAATCAACGTTCAGGCAATGAATCAGGTAAACGAAAACATTCACGTGTACCATCAGCATACGAAATTATTCAACATAATAAGACTGATGTTGCATTTAATTTAACTGGCACATCAGAGTTTACTGATCGAACCGATCAAATTATTAGTGGAGCGGAGGAATTGACACTAATGCAAGAATTTATTACTGAGAAAATAATGAAAATCGAAGAAATAAAAGGGAAATCTAGTGAAGTTGATAAAGTGTTTAAACATGCATTAAGAGAATTTAAAGATAATTTAGTTCAAATGTATAGTGCTGCAACAAAACATAATGGTACCATTGAAGTATGTAATATACGTTATAGAGATCTGATTAGTATATTTAATCAAGCAATGAAAACGGCCGTCAGTCAACGTGAAATAAAAGACAATGAAACAAATAGTTTTCCAATAACATTAGGTGTGAATGCGTTTCGTGGTTTTATGAATGAATTCATGTCAACTAAAACCGATGATAAAAAATCGAATAAAGCGACAAAACGAAAGAAAAAAGATAAGAAAAAACGAAAAGTCGAAACAATATATATGTACAATGGCCATACATTCCTACAGACAATTATTAATATTCAAACGGCATGTGAAATTTGCAGTTCATTTTTTATGTGGCCAATTGAGCGTGGTTTCGTATGTCAAAGTTGTAAATTAACATGTCATAAAAAATGCGTTCCGCTAATGACTTCCGGACCATGTCAAAAAGAGGAATCGTCATCAGCGAGTGGAGAAAATAAACGAATTTTCGGTATTGCTTTGGCCACATTGGTCAGTGACGAACAAAAGATACCAATGATAATAGAAAAATTAATTTATACAATCGAACTTAAAGGCCTTTACATTGAAGGGATTTATCGAAAGTCGGGTGTCAGTTCGAAAATACGAGAATTAAAAGCGAAAATGGATGAAAATACGGAAAATTGTGAATTTGAAAAGTATCAAGTTCATGTGCTCGCTTCCGTATTAAAGGTTAGTTGTATTTATTTAATCTGGCATCAATTTACTAAATTTTTTCAATTTTATTTGTAGTGTTTTTTACGTGAAATGCCCGAGCCATTACTGACATTTGAGTATTATGAGAATTTTATAACAGCTGCAAATTTGGATAATGAAACTGATCGAATAACAACGCTATTCGATATATTAAAAAAATTACCATCGCCAAACTACGATCTAATGGAAAGGATTATTTTCCATTTGGCACGTGTTGCATTACATGAAGAAACGAATCGTATGAGTGCTTCAGCTTTAGCAATTGTTTTTGCGCCATGCGTTTTGAGAACGAATAAAGTTTTACCGGCCCAAGAAAGTTTACACGATATTAGTAGCCAAACACGATGTATAGAAACTATTATTAGGTAAAATATAAATTGCGAGACAACCTGTAGCTGATTTTCAAATTAAAACTATTTTTATTTTGTAAGTGAAGTACTGTTACTGGATTAGTATGTTGAGAACTACACAGCTAATAAGTTGTTTGGGTTTTAGTGCTCTAGTACGGTAGCAGAAGGGCACGCCCATTAAATGGGCGGTGTCTAATACATAGTTAGATAAGTCTAACTGCCTAAATGATAGAAAATACTTTTTTTAATACATTGAATTGTACAGAAAATGTCATTTATTCACTAATAGAGTAGCATTTTCTATAGCAAAATTTTATTTCGCCTAAAATCACCTAATCTGATGCTTAATATTTTTGTACTACTCACAGGGTTCAATTGCGTAAACTTCGTCTAACTCTCGATGATATCGACACACTGGATACGGCCTGTCAAGCAGCAACCAATCGTCTATCATCATTACGAAGTTCGAAAATTTTCAGTCCCGATGAATTACTACCGCAAGCATCGTCATCGTCATCATCATCATCCCAAATCCAACTACAACAAACTGAAGACGATGAAGAACATCTACTAGTCGATCATATACAGGAAATACAAAAGGAAAAAGAACATCTAACATCAACATTACCAATTCTAACACATGCCACATCCGATGATGATATGCTATCAACAGATGGTGATGGAAGTTTAGACGATTTATCATGTTTAGGTAAGTGTAACAATGAAAACAATGTCGCAATGAAATACGTATCAATTTTTATAGTTTTCTACATTTTTCAATGTATTTGTCAAAATAGGTGTAAATTCTTCTATTGTGATTTTATGTATCGTATTGGCAAATGTATCGAAAATTAAACACCCCGTATATTGCACGTTTAAACAATAGAAAACAATTATTTCAGGTGATAAAAATAAAGTAAGACCACCAGTAATTAGATCGGTTTGCACTGGAAGTGGTGGTAGTGGTAGTGGCACCGCCGAAAATCGTCTACTTCCTCCCACTCTTGTCACCAAACAATTAAAACGTCAAGTTTCATCACCAGAAGGTAGTAGCAGTAGTAATAGTGATAAAAAGAAACTAGACGATTGTGATGACCATCCAATTATGGTTTAATTAATTCATTATTCAAGAGAGACGTAACAGTGCTTAGAAGTTTTTCTAATCAAAAATATTTGACATAAACTTGTTATTACAAAAATAATTAGTTTAATTTGTATTTTGTTTTTTCTATTTTTTTACTTTGATTTTGCAATACTTACATTACGTTTAAAATGTATACATAGATATTCATGTGGAAATGGTTGAATTAGTAATTTGTTAGTGATTTAATGATAGGTGAAAAAAAAAACAACAAACGAGCGAATAATGACAAGAGAAAATATACGTACATAATAGGGACCATTTTCTGGATTTGGATTGTAAATTTTGTATATGTATACACACACACAAATTGGCGTTCATTTATGTAAATATGATTAGTTAAAAAAATTGTTTTTTTTATTTTTTGTTTAATTGCGGTAATACTATTATTATTATTGATTCGATATGATTTAATTATTTGTAAATATTATCCAGTTAAATTTAAAATTATATATTATGCATTACATTCTACTATGCCTACTACTCTGATGAATATTATATTATAATATTATATACGGTGATAAAAGCCTAGTAATTAAAAATATAAATTAATTATGTACAACAACTGCAAATCTTAGCAATGAGCAATTGTTTGATCTTATTTTCTTCTACTTTTACTTATTATAGACTAACCCATAATGGGCTGCCTGGTCACATCCACAATCGCTTGTAGCGCCACCTAGGGTAAGGCGTGGCATACAAATGGTTTTGGGCGTGGTTCTAGAATTTCTGGTAAGAATTTGCAGTTGTTATTAAAATATTTGTTTCTATTAGATAGATCTTTTTTCCAAATTGATTCTTGCCACAATTTATTACTTATTCTAATTCTGTATTTCTCTTTTTTTTTCCTCTTTTTTTGTATTCTTATTTTTATTGTTCGTTTGTGACAGGAATTAAATTTGAACATTGACTGATTATTATCTCTTGATTATTATTATTATTACTTTTATTGTTTAAGCTCACCAGTTTTTAAAATCTCTTCTATTCTAAATTTGTTATTTTTTTTATTATTGTATACCAATTTTATGTATGTATAGAAAAAGACATTATCTTTCATGTTACAATTTTCTAATTAAGCTATTATAACTATTATTAATAAATCAATTATTTTCTTTCTGTAAATAAATAAAATCTATTTGATATTTATAAAATTATCATCAGTTGATTTCCTACCTGTTGATTTACTAGTGGTTAGAAATCCGTCGTAAGTGTTGCACACAGAATTGATCTGTGACTAGAATATCGAAATGAACCTTACAAGACATGCGTATTTCTACCTTCTTCTTGTTTATTTATTCATTCGTTTTGTTTTGTACATATTTATAAATAAAACATTGGTAGCAGTATGTACAGTTTTATCGTAAATTAATAATGTACATATTCTGTTGTTTTACTGTTTTAAAATTACCTAATACTAAACCTACTATCGGCGAGCAGCAAATAATGAATTTTTGTAAAATTTATACAGAAACTTCATCGGTAAAAAGACTTTTATCATCTAAATTAATAATAATAGAATGTGTTCTTGCATGTCCTGCAACCATTGCTGTTCTATCATTATTTTTTTTCACTTTTTCTTTAGCCGTTGCTGTTGCACTATTCGCCATTATTGTTGCCGTTGGTGTACTATTTTGATAATTGGTTTTCACAACTAGAGAATTATTCTCCAATTTGTCATTATTCATAATTTTCGATTCGTTATCATTAATCAATTTATTCTCTTTGTCATTATTAATTTCAAATGAAACACTATGTTGTCGTTCAATTTGTGATGATGCTGACCAATCACCATCACCATCGCCGCCTCCACCATTTCCATTACCAGTTGATTTTTCCGCTGCCGAAATCGACATCGATAAACAACTACTGCTACTTTTAATCGCTATAAAGGATTTATCGTTGTCATTTGTATCATCACATAATTTTGCCGCATCTTGCATTGCATTGATTTTCGATGCTAGAAATCTATTGCCTATACGTATATTACGTTCTTGTAATAATTCAAGTTGTGTATAAAGTCGAGAAAATTCTTCATGGATATCTTGTTCGCTGTATTTTGAATAGAACAATTCCTGTCCGGCATCCGAACTACTTTCTGGTTTGTATTGTATTTTATTGCGAGTTTTCGTTAGGAATTGCGATGGACTTTTATATACCATACTTGAACTCTCTGATGGTTGTTTATCTTTACCTTTTATTACCATTACAACCTGCAATTATTATAAGAAAATAGAAAGTAAAATCTAACCACTAGTGATTCTCATGATTCGGGAATATATGTAGTAGCGGATGACGCTACGAGATGTCGTGCGTACTGTGAATAGTCCCTAGATAAACAGGGATTTTATACTGTAATTTACCTTGCTTCCGAAAATTAACAACAATAATAATGTTACACTTAATTGAGTATGGACAAAATAAATAATATACATCAAATCAGGATTGGCTGGTTTTTGTAGAAAGAACCTGCAAAAGTTTAAATTCATTTTATATGTATTGTATTGATAAACAGGCGAGCTCGTGTGTATACTTACGTTGTAACATTCAGAAATAAGCAAAGTATGAATTCGTTGTATATTGCTAGTGAGATAAATTTACTTTCGTTGAATTCGGATGGTGCTTTTCTCACAACCACACAAAGTCTAATCCCCCATATTAGAAATGCAATTTCGACTACAAATAATAACAAAATTAAATAAATTTATTTGCTGTATTCAAATCTGAATTCTTCAGTTGTCTAATACTTAACAGTCGTTTAAATATATAAATATTTATATTAGGGGTTGATAAGAGCCTAAGAGGGGAAATACAAATGGGAAGATAAATAGAAATCGATCATACTTCGTATGCCGATCCAAACTTTCAAAATACTTTAAATTAATCTATGTGGGTATACATATGCTCGCAAGATATAGTGAATTTCCGATAAGCTTTTCCTTTTAATAAAACTGTAGAAAGTTTCCCCTTTTCCTTTTAGCTTTATAGGTACATTTTAAATCTAGATCAAGTTTTCAGATGTATAAAATATATATGTGAGATAGAGTATATGATTACTCTATATCATATACGTAATAAATTGATAGAACAGGAAAGAATAGAAAAAAAAACGTTAAAATAAAAATAATCAATTTGTCAGTCAAAGCATAGACCAAAACAGAAAAAAACACTTAAAAAATTGTCACACTAATTTTAGTTTACTTCAATTCGAACTAAAACAAACTTTTATTTCGTTTCCTTCTCTGCAAGAATCGCGTGTCCTAACTTTCAAAAATAACTTTTAATTTTTATTTAGAAGCTGTATAGTAGATACATGTCGAACAGAGACATGACTTTTTAAAATATTATTAGAAATAGATAAATTCGATTTGTCGTGTGCATTTATTTCTGGTGGACTTTTAGTTAAAAAGGAATATGTACGTATTTTCATCGATAAAAAGTTTTTTCTGGTCCATAAAGAATTTCAATTAGGTTTCATACGTACCGACACTAAAAAAATTATCCCACATATCTGTGCGACACAAGAAGGCCTTAAGATCATTTTCCGTTCTTCCAACAATCACGATTGGTGGTGCAACAATTGTTCGAACAGTTAACAGAGTGATGAAAAATAATAAAATTATACCCAGTTTCTTCAATAAGCTTATATCGGTGATTTTTATTACTTTGGCAGATCGAACACGAAAAATGATTGATATTCTACAAACAAACAAAAAAAAAACAAAATTAAAATACATTTTCAATTTATGTCGACCGCAGATGGAAATGACCAGAATTTGCAAATTTTATTACATTTTGGGATAAACTGAATTAAATAAAACCAATTTACTTGGTAGAAACGCTAAAAAACACAAATTTTAATAACTCTAGTTTAATTTGATTGGAAAACCATTACATTTCAATTAGTTTCATTGTAAATCTAGTGACTTTTAACTATTACAAGCTGAACCGTAGTAATGAGAGGCAACCCCTAATACAATTTCTGCATGTAGTGATGTTTGCTTCTTCATTATGATTATTTATGATTATCGAATCGAAATCAAATATATATTTTGATTATGGATAAGTTATCATTGAAATTTTGCACCAGACCGATAAAAAAATATCTTCAATTGATATTGATTTATTCATTTAGAATTTTCCATGTTCCATAACATATATGCAAGATGGAAAAAAGGGGTGGAGGCGACATTTGCTAAATATAAATTGAATAAAATTTCAATGTCGGCTTTCTAGGGTCTGAGATTTCGGATTAAGGGGACTTGGAGGTGTGTATACTGTTTATAGTATTTATTCGATTTTATTTTTCTTATTTCTATTCGCCTTTTTAAAATGATTTGGGATAAATCTCTGTTTATTGTGCCAATTTTGTTTGAACTTATTTTATATGCGAAACGAAAAGCAATATTGACAATGAAATCGATTTTCTTTTATTTTAAAAGGTTGACATACATCTCTATGATACTATTATGCGATAATAAAAATTTTCCCTCCAAATCAAATGTCACCTTATGGCGCACCGTTAAAAGCAGTATTGCTCTTTTATTTTCTTCTAATATTTAATTTATTCTTTGTTGATCAACGCTTAAAAAAAAGAAAAGGACAAAACAGCTGTACGTATTTTACCTCCAAGTTTTAAGCATTAGAGCACCATATGTTAGTGCAAATCCAATTTCTCTAAGCCAAATACGTGCTGTGCAGTGATAAACTGTTGGTTTAAAGTAGGTGACGATCATCTAAAATGAAACAAAAAAGAAATAAAGTGCAACATTTTCTACAATAACAAAAACGTGATGGCTTTTTTACTATGGTACTCAGTAATAATAATAATAAGATTTAACAAGTCTTCCCATCAATCGTCATCAATATCAACGTACGTAAGTATATCTAGTTGCATATAGCTGAGAAACTTATAAATGATATTTCTTTAAAAATAAATCAATTTAAGTCAGCTAAATGTAAATGCTTATGCATGTACATATTTTTTATGATTTCATTTTAAAATATCAAAGAGTCCGCGTGTAATTTGCCTAAGGACAATAAATTACATAGTCCTTTATTATTACTGTTATGATCATGATTATTATTATTGTCACAGTATAATAAACGTAAAATTAATAAATGAATTCAGTAAACGTGAAATAACAAATTGAAACGTGCAGTAATCCATCCATAATAACAGAAATGTTAAAGGGCTCTTCACATGCCGATTATTCTGTTCCTAATGTTCCTATTATTGTGTATTTCTTGTATTGTAATGTAACAATATAATGGCATAAACTTAATTAATAAATCTTGGCTTTTCGAGCATATCCTTTCAATCCTAAAGGGAGACTTGAGACGACTAATATTTGGTAAATATGTAAATTGAACATTATGCCATCTTATATTGACATTAAGCATGTTAATGTTAATATCTATAAAGTCATCTTGATTGACATTATCACAGAATATCATAAATAATTACGATAACACTTACCGTTGCATACATAAAGAATGCCCCAATTGCAATAACTCGTAAAAGTACAGGACTCGCTGCCCGAATGACCTAAAAATAATAATTGAAACTTTTGTCATTTATAAAAATAACAGCAAAACAATATCATTCCTGAAAATGCCAATCAATCATTTTTTTTTTCGTTAAAATTACAACATATAGGCAACCTGTAATATATTTCATTTTTTTATGATGTATTCTATCTGTGCAACGCAACACTGTTATTAGTAGTTAAACAAGGCCGATTCTCCCTCAACTTAGACTCTAGAGGGGGGATTGTAAATTCAGGGGTAAGGGGGTGGTTTTTCAATATGGTGTCAATCAAAGGGGTGTGTACAAGTTTAAGGGGTGGGGGGTAATTCAATATGGCGTCAGAGGGGAGGGTACTAAGGGAAAGGGGTAATGGCGTCGTTGGATTTCATTGGATGGGTGGGGAAAGGGGTAATTCAATATGACGTCGTTGGATGGGTGGGGAAAAAGGTAATTCAATATGGCGTCGTTGGATTTAATTGGATGGGTGGGAAAAGGGGTGATTCAATATGGCACCGTTGGATTTGATTGGTCGGGCGAATGGTGGGTCGTCTGGCGTCCATTAGCGTCACCATGGTTATTGTCCAGTTAATTTTAACGCCATTTTGTCCATTTAATGAGAGTCGCTTAATTACTTTAAAGAAAAAAGGCTGCATGCAGATGTAAAAACCATCGAGGCCAGACGGTCTGACGTTATTTGAAAAGCCAAAAAGTTAAGTGATTTTTAATTGGCAGGTTGATAAGCTACCCTCTATGACGATTATCATTTCTTGTCATAGACGATGAAGAATGTGCTCTTAACAATAATATCATTTGAATGCTATTAAGAATTATCTAGTAAAATTTGTGGTTATCTACACATGAGATTGAGAAGGTCGAAAAGCCACCCTCTACTGCAGACAGATGTAAAAACCATCGAGGCCAGACGGTCTGACGTTATTTGAAAAGCCAAAAAGTTAAGTGATTTTTAATTGGCAGGTTGATAAGCTACCCTGAATATAAAAATAATCTAATCTTCAATAGGGTAGATTTCTGTTATCTTGAGAAACCAACTAAGTACATAGACGATGAAGAATGTGCTAAATTCAACTGTATAGAGATTAGTGAAAGGAGGAGCCAATCAGTTTATTTATTTATTTATTTTTTTTTTTTTTCCAATATAAATATGGGCTCATGTGAGCTATTTGTCAAATGCAGTTTCATCTTCAACAACTACATAAAATATTGAAGTTTAAACAATACATATCGAGTGTTTAAATAATTTGGTTTGATAATTCTAATAGGCTACAGGTAAATATTTGTCAAATACAGTTTCATCTTCAACAACTAAAGGTCTCAAGTTTATGTGTTCAGGTAAATATTAATTTATTAGCAATTATTTTTGAAAAATTTATTATTTACTAAATATAATTTATTATATTTTTATTTGTAGAGAAAAATGGATTTAAAATGTCTAAATGCTGCTGCTGTATCATCATCAAAACCAAAAATTGGTATGGATGAACTGGTTCCCGATGAGAAGTATCAAATTTTAAACGTCACAGTAGTCAAAAGTAAATTCGGGGAAGTGATCAAATTAGAATTAGAGAACAATATATTATTTTTACCACAGAGGATGACGGAACCTTTTAAGAAAAATTTGCATTTATTCATTAACAATAAATATTATATTATTTTTAAATGTATGAAAAAAATATCCAACACCATATCAACACCAGAGTTTGAAATTTCTGAATAAAACGCTTATTACTTGAATAATGGTATTTTTATTTTAAATCAGACAATATTTTGTGTTTATTAATTAACATATATTCTCTTAAACAATTACTATATACATCATTAAAACTATAAACATATTCACAAATTACATTCTTAATATCTTCAGGAGTAACTAGATCCGAAAACAATTCTTTAAAAACATGTATAATATTACTATAATATGCCTTAAAATCAATTAATATTAATTTTTTAACAACATCAGCAATAAAATAAAAATTAGCTATTAACAAGTTATGTATATTAGTCTCTGTTAAAACAATAGTTTTTCCGCATCTTGTAACTTCCACCATCTTCAGTCCATCAATACCGTTGCTGCCTAAGACAATTATATCATTACACATGATAAAACGTAGATAATCCATATCCATATTTCGAAAATATCCACTAAGAAGCCAATGCATATTAGATATGAACTTTTGCCATTCATTTATTTCGAATATTAAAGCATTGCTTACATTAATGCATGGTCTAAATTCTTTGTATGTGTTTAAACCAATATCGATGAAAATTTCGTTATCAGAAAAAAAAAATCTTTTATTTAAAATAAAACACTCATCATTTGTTTCACGTTCAAACTCGTCTAATAATTCAAAACATTCTTTGTCTATTTGATTGGCACTAAAAACACATTGATTTTCAGAGGACATCGTGCTAGTCAAGATTCTATGAAACAACTAATATTCCCTATAATATATTTGTCTCATCAAGCCAACTATTATGAGAATTATCAAAGCCAAGCCATTTTACATATACCATGTTGCCTCTTTTCTTTAGAACTTTTTCAACTAAATAAACATCTGGTTGTTTTGTTTTCTGCAGCTCATAAGAATAAAAAGCTCCTCTTATGGGTCTCTTATTTATATCTTCCAACAAGTATGTTACAGGATTGGTGTGATTAATTTTAATAATTTTAAATAATTCAGTAGTCCAATTCGGTGTGTAGCCTTTATCGAAAACATGTTTTTCTTTACTAATACGCACTTCATCTCCAATGTTAAGTTTGGATCCAGGAAATATTTTTATGTGATTATACACAGTATCCAATAATTTTCTTTCAATTGTTTCACTAACATCACATGGTCTCATTTTAATTACACTATGTTTTGATTCATTATAATTCTTCACAATAGTGGGTAAAATAGAAATCCATTTGTGTGTGCCATTTAAACTAAAATATTTATATAATCGTTCCTTTATGGTACGAATAGTGCGTTCGGCAATGGCCGCTTTCATTTGTGAATATGTTGAATAATGATTAATATTGTATTGTTGCAACAAACGTTGATAATAATGATTATAGAATTCTTTACCCTGATCAGTATGCAAATTTTTCGGAAAACGCTTAGAAGTGGATAATATTCTAGCAAATGCCGCTGTCACTTCTTCCCCTGTTTTTGATTTTAGTGGTTCAGTCCACACATATTTTGAAAAACAATCGATAACCAACAGAATATATTTAAATTGATTATTTTCTTTAGCATATGTATCCATTTGGGCAAGATCGGCTTGCCATAAATCATCCAGCCCTTTAATAAGCGTTCGTCTTCTAGGGAAATTTTTTCTTATCGATCTATGTAATTCATTAACCACTTGAATTTTTTCGATTGATGCCATTTTACGGCCACAATTTGATTAGCACTAATTCACTATTGAACTACCTATTTAAGTTTTCTAATATCAAGTTTATTAACTTTATTATTATCAAGAATTGTAATTTGGCTTCCTATATTACTAACAATATTATTAATTTTATTAATTTCGCGTATATTGTTAGTTATATTTATCTGAACTTCATGCAATTTTGAAGCTATTTCCCTACGATCATCAATATGCTTGCTCTTAACATCTTCAATTGCTGTTACTAATTTTTGAATCTTTAGTTCAAGTGCTGTTGATAATTCTTCAATCTTTATTTCAAGTCCTCTATAAAGCAGATTCATTTTATCAGCAAAACCTACTGATTGTTCTCTATGTCTCTCAGACATAACTGCGACATCTTGTTGTACCATCAAATAGAAATTCATGATTGTCTTACATGACTCATCCACATATTTCTTATTAGAAACATCTTCATCTTGGGAGGGCAATTTAACATTACATATTTTTAAACCACCAATATCTAAGTCACCATTTAATGTAAAAGAAAACAATGACGAAGGAGAAGCAACAGGTTGATAATATTTATCAGCTGCACGTCCGAACTTGTCTATACTCATTTCTACTATAGGAAAACGATTAACTAAGAAGAGTTAATATACGATTTTCGCTTCTTTTAATTCTTCAATAATTGATGCAATTTCATTGGTGTGGGAGTTATTTCCAGCATATTTAGATGCAAATAATAATCGTAGTCTATCAACTAACTCATTAACATCATCCCAATAGACATATTCTACTGGTTTTGTATTATATGTCATATAATTATTATCATAGTTACCACCCTTTTTCGATAGTAATGGTCGTATGATATGTTTATATTTGAAGCTTTTTGCACCTATAATTCTACCTTCTGCAGAATAATTTTTTCGATAGAGATTGGTTTTGTCTATAATGTCTTCGAATGCATCAGTATCCTCATCATTAAAATTTTTAGATTTTTTATAAAATAACAACTCATAAAGCCCCTCAGTGCCTTCATAAGGGACACCGTCTACGATTATCTCACCCGTAATATTATCAAATTCTATTTCTTTACTACCTAAGCTCCATGTTCTAGTAGTAGCATTATATCTGGGGGCATGAGTGACGTCAATTTTCGAAGAATGTTGAAAATATTCTTCTATATATTTTTGTGAAACGTTGGGATAATCTTGTAAATTTATTACATTTTTAGCATTCGCCTCTATTATTTCACTATAATCATCGTCAGCTGTCATCATTGTATTATCACTATCAGTATCCGTTTCTTTTAACATAGTTTTTATTTCACTCTCATCTATAGGTTCCTGTTTATTTATTTTCATCACATTTGATTTCACCTCTGCTTTGATAGGTAATTTTACCGCTTTTTGATTATTTTCAATTTCTTTTAAATGGGTGGTGATAGGAGAAAAAATTCTATTTATTGTGGTATCTTCATTTGATCTCCCCAATTTTAATGCCATATATTTTTTTCGGACATCATTAGCTAATTTTATAATTTTCTGTTTACGTTCTGATTCAACCTTATTTAAAAGCTTCATCATAAACAAATGATTATTAATAGAACTATTCATTAACTTTTATATACTCATCGAACCCCATTCGATAACGTCCATTATTTAATTCAAATTCCTTAACAACAACCAATGGCTTAAATTTATTGGAATTCCAACATTGAGAACATAAGGTTTTAAATGTATTATATGATATATCTGGTGTAACATGTTCATCAAACACATGCTTTAAATTAACATCATCCTGTTTGAATAATACAATTACATTACAGTTATCTCTTATTAATTGTTTCGGGATTTTGGAATAAGTTTGACATAAGTATGCCACATCAATAGATTTATGCCGACCCATAGAAAAATATGCCCTAATTTTATCTTGCTTATCACAGGAAACATCATCAAATATAAATACAGAGTTTTCTTTAGCTTCATCAGGATCAGTGATTAATTCATTATCCTTATATGGAAAATATTCAATTTCCTTAACTTGCTGCAAAACATTTTCTAATAATTTATACTTTGGTTGATAAAGAGACTTTGAATATAAATATATATTAGCAAATTTCAGTCCATTAGGATTGAATAACAACGCTAAAAGTGAATTAGTTTTTCCACAACCACTAGGGCCGCAAAATATAGCGCGAAAACAATTTGGTAATAATTTACTATGTACACAGATTTTAGACGTGGAATCATCAAAATCTAAATTTTCAACATCGAGCTTAAGATCTTGTGATACTAAATGCATGATTCTAACTGAAAATTTAAAACATCCATTTATTATTTATATATAAAAGCTGCAAAGTTTTAATATGATTTAGTAATATGCAAACTGTTAAACACAAAGGTGCGGGTATTGTAAATTCGTTAATTAATAAATTACCTATTGAATTACATATTCCCGGCTATCAGTGGTGTGGACCTGGTACAAAAGTACAAAAACGATTAGCGCGAGGCGATCCTGGTATTAATCAATTAGACGCCGCCTGTAAGCAGCACGATCTTTTATATAGTTCAAGTTCATCATTGTCTGATAGACATAAAGCAGATAAAGAGTTAGAAAATAGTGCTTGGGAACGCGTTAAATCAAAAGATTCTAGTGTTGGTGAAAAAGCCGCGTCTTGGGTTGTTCTAAATACAATGAAAGTTAAAAGAAAAATGGGTATGGGACTGTCATTCAAGACACATGTTGTAAATCCTACATCGAAAAGTTTACGAAAATATGCAGTGAATAATAAAAGTTTACGAAAATCTTCATTAGCTGGATTAAAAGCTGCTCGAATGGCTATTAAAAAAGCAGGTGGTAGAAAAAAGATACGACTACCTCGTATTATTCCATTTGAACATAAATCTGGCGGATTTTTACCACTATTGCCAATTCTATCTGCTTTAGGAGCAATGGGAGCTCTAGCTGGTGGAGCATCTACTGTTGTTAAAAATGTAATGGATATCAAAAGGAAAATAAATGATGGCAACAATGCTTCAAAGATTGAAATTGGCAAGAAAGGTTCGGGATTGTATCTTCGAAAAAATTCCAAAGGTTATGGTTTATTTTTAAAAAAGCCCGAAAATTCGAGACGCTGAATTTACCTAATAGAGCTCTGTATGACTATGAAATAATAAACTGTGCAAATAAATTGAAACTACCATATTTTAGAGGTGTATTTATGCGTGATCAGCTACCCAATCATATACATCGTAATGAAAGTGCTATTGTTAATTTAGATTTGAATGCCAATGCAGGTACTCATTGGGTGGCATATAAAAAACGAGGAAGTGCAATCAATTATTTCGATAGTTTCGGTAATTTAAAACCACCAGTAGAACTAGTAAATTATTTTGGTCCATCAACTAATATAATCTACAATAAAAAGCAATATCAAAGATTCAATTCTAGTAATTGTGGTCATTTATGTATTGAATTTCTATATAATACCAAGTTGTAATTAAGTTGATTATTAGTTATGTCTATAATATTAACGCTGAAGGATCGCAAGTCTACACTCTCCATAGATTTTCCTATCCCCATACAATTGGATGCAAATTATCAATACGGATTAGCACTCATTGGTTTCTTTTCCTACAATACTATACCCAACGTAGAAGAAAATACAGAATTTTACTATATAGATAAAAGCAAACAGTTGAATTCAATTCATCTGCCTGGTGGTGTATACGAAATTACAGATATTAATAATTTTTTAAAGAAGAAGTTGCTAAATTTCAATTTGAATGGTAATGAAAAAGAGGAAGATATATTTTTCCTAAGACCAAACAATAATACTTTGAAGTGTGAAATTTTTCATCGTGATTTTGATATAGATTTCACTTATAACAATTCGTTGGCAAAACTCCTAGGATTCTCACGAAAGGTATTACCAGCAGGAATAGTTCATTCATCTGATCGTCCTGTAAACATTGTTAAAGTTCGAACAATTCACGTGGATAGTAACATAACAAGTGGGGCATATTACAACGGGATACCATCTCATACAATATATGAATTTCCTGTTACATCTAACCCAGGGTATTCTATAGACGAAATTCCACGAAACTTAATTTATTTGCCAATAATCAGAAAAGAGATTTCTAACATTTCATTGAAAATAGTAGATCAAGATTTTAATCTGGTGAATTTTCGAGGCGAAGAAATTATCATCCGATTGGAATTGAAAAAAGATGGTTTTAATAATTAAATCGTATAAAAGACATATCCACCCCTCACCATGCTCAGTTAGAAAAAGTTGTTCAAGAAGAAAGTTGGGGGGTAAATTATCACCATTAAACGTCAATTTTCTCAAAACAATTGGATATGTCGTACGATCAAATTTTAAACCTGTATAAGCCGGTGATTACCGATACCTCCATAATTAATATGGAATATCGAACATATTTGCCCTATGTTAAATCATTTGATAATAATGATGTAATCGAAATAACCGTAAATAGAAATGATGTTTGGCTGTTAATGAGCGAGGCTGCATTAGTCATTAAAGGAACACTGAAAAAGACAAGAGGAGAAGGCGATGGTTGTTTACTTAATAATGCAGGAGCCTTTTTGTTTGATTCAGTAACATATGAATTGAATGGAGTTGAAGTGGAGCATGTAAAAGATCCGGGGATTGTGAGCCTTATTCGTGGCTATTTATGTTATACTGAAGATGATACTAAACATTTAACAATGGCCAGTTGGTACTATCCAAATCAAAACCCGACATGTGCTAACAAAGAATTCTTTATGCGAATACCTTTAGCTCACTTATTCGGTGTTTTTAGTGATTATAAGACAATGATGTGTGGAAAACACACATTGCGACTAGTAAGGTCTCGAACAGATAACAATGCTCTATTGAATCCTAATAGTGAAACAATAACTGAAATTAAAATTGATAGTATTGAGTTGAAAGTGAGCCATGTAATGCCAAATGATAATATTAAAATGGAATTATTAAAGTCAATTAAACATGATCGGCCAATCTTGATTCCATTTAGGAAATGGGAATATCACGAATTACCAGCTCTTAATACAGGGTCGACAAAAGAAATTTGGAGTGTGAAAACTACTACAAATGTAGAGTGTCCTCGTTATGCTATTATTGGTTTTCATAATAACCGAAAAGATATAGCAACTGCTGATTCTACATTATTTGATCATATGAACATATCAAATATCCGATTGTCTTTAAATGGAGATTATTATCCATATGAACGAATGAATTTAGATTTTGCATCAGATAATTATACAAATGTATATTATAATTATACAGAGTTTTATAGGAGTTACATGGCTCAATCTCTATTAGAACGCAAACAGGTTCTATTAAGTTATGATAAATTTAAAACACACGCGCTCTTTGTTATTGATTGTTCTAAAAGAGATGAAAGTATAAAATCTTCAACAGTTGACGTTAAGATTGAGATTGATACACATCAAGCTTTTCCTGAAAATACAAAAGCATACTGCATCATTATTCACGATTGTATTATCGAGTATTTGCCTCTCAGTGAAATTGTTCGAAAAATTAATTAAAATGAAAATTGCAATTGTTGATATGCAAGGTTTTGTATTAAATAGTAGTGAACACGAACGGAAGTTTCATGTTAAAGAGATCACTATTATGCATGATTCACAATATAATCATTATGTATTTCAAGAACCAAAACCATATTCGGCATTATCTATTCCCGAAAAGAAAGATGTAAATTATGCAATTTATAACATTCATGGGCTTCCATACCAATCAGGATACATTAGCTACGATCATATACATTTAATAAGAAAAAAATTATATGGATTTGATATTGTGTATGTTAAAGGACACCAGAAGAAGGATTTTCTACTAAATTTATTTGAAGATTTGGATGCTAGCAAACAATCGTTACCGAAAATTGTAAACATTGAAAGTTTAAGTAGTTGGCATTCACCACCTAAATTTAATATTGATGTACCGAAATGTATGGAACATTTAAATGATAAGTTTTATATGTGTAGTTTAAGAAACTGTTTTGTACTTAGTAATTGGATTTATAATTGTTTACCACAATAAATATATATATATGCTAGTTAATTGTTTCTATAAATTAGTTCACCTCACAATGTTGGGAATTCCTTTCCTAATATTAGTCACCATTTTTAATAATGTGCTCTATATGAGTCATCCAAAAAATGTGCAAGAAGTTTATATTTGTTTCACCCCTACAAATGATCATTGGCCTTCCAATTGGAATAAGATGAACAAAGTTACCGAATCAGTTCTATCTACATCTATTCCGAAAGATTCAACAACATATAAAATTAGAATTATTGACCATAAGGCTGTGTTTAAAGATAGTGAGTGGCAGAATTTAAACAGGTTCCCCACCCCTATCTTCATTTCCACATTGGCAGCAGAAAAACTTGATTCAGTCTTAGCAATACTTTATTGTGTTGCACTACTATCTGTCTCATTATTCTTAAAGTGTGTTGTTAAGTTGATTAGAAAATTAAAAGCATGGTGAAACTTGAGCAGGTGTTAGAATTGAAGAAAATTATTAACCACGAAATGGATTCAAATAATGAATATATTACAAAATTAATAAAATATAAGATGGAATTGCCTGAAAATATGTTATTGCTATTATTGAAGCCATGCTGGGGACACTCTACAACAGCTGAAGGTGACGTCATCGATGGACCGTTGTACAATCACAGCATTAATTGCAGTATATGTTTAGAATTTATATTAAAATCATACACTTCATGAATAAAAACATATATTTTTAACAATTGTATTTTTTTTTTTTTTTTACATATAATAAAGTTATATACAACAATACTTATTCTACTACCTATGAATTATATTCAAATATTTGCAAATTCTTTGGGTATTTTATAGTGGCCCCAAGGAAGCGTGTCGGTACTGTTAGGTAATAAATATCTTTTATCATCAAAGGAATTAAGGGCCAACTTGACTTCCTCTATACTAAATATGTTATGATTATATGAACGGATAGACCGTTGGGCAACAATTTTATCCTTTCCTAACATTAAACAATCATAATAATCATTAAAAGTTATTTCATTTTTTACAACATTATTTCTTATACCCTTAATTTTCTTTAAACACTTATTATCTAGCTTATATGTATACATTTTTGACCTTAAACCTATAAAATGGGTTATAATATGCCCACATGCTTCATCTTTCATTAATCCTAGTACTTTTTTGTTCAATTGGGGTATGTTATACTTATTATTTAACGGATAATCGCTAGTATCAAATTTGCTAATATGCTTTTTAATAATTTCGCTATAAACATCATCACACATTATTTCATAAATAAAACTATCAGTATCTGTATACATCAATTTGCATTGATTTAATGGTATATGTTTCAATATAAATTGGTAATGGAAGTCATACATTACGGTCTTTGAAATATCTAAAATGGCCATGCCCACATATACCGGTTTGTTAAATATAATTTGAGCTTTATTTAATTCTACAGCAACTAAATTATCATCAAAAATTTTACGGCTATGGAATAATGGACTTGAAATCAAATTTTTTGCTCCATATCGCCCGCCCCATTTATTCACTAATTTAATATTTCTATGGTTTCTTATGTTTTCCATCGTTTTTCCAAAAACTGCGTTATTCATCAATTTGAATAAACTTTTATCAAAATCTGATTGAGCATTGGTTCGTAACATTGTATTTAAATCAATATAAGATTTCAACCATGGAGACTGTTTGAACTTCAATATTTTATGAATTTTAGTTAGAATTAAACCGTTATTTAATGCTTGTTTTAAATTCCTATAATGAATAACATAATTTTTTTTATCTTTTACTGTATTTAACAATTTAGACAGTTTTGAATTTGGAGGTTTCTCGTGATCAGCACAAAAAGGAAAATCTTTATGTTCATCATGTAGACAAGATGGATACTCTAAATCAACTTCTAGAATATATCCTTCGTCTGCATCATCTCTTAATTGGCTAATGTTGAAATCATTAATATTATTGACCCAAACAAAATTATCGTATGGTAAGTACTGACACATAGCCCAACCATATAAATTATTAACGTCAAAATATAATAAATATTTCGATAGTTTAGAAGAATCATAATTAGTCATATATTTATTGTTGGCTTCGGAATAACGATTGGAGCACATAGAAATTCCTCCCCTTAACCCCTTTTCTATGAATAATAATTGATTAATATCTTTAATAAGTTTAAGTCTACATTTAGTAATTCTAAGCATGCAATCCCAAGCATATCCTGGTAAAGTATAGTACCATGCTGGATCTAATTTGTAAATATTCTGACACCTATTTCTAAAGTTTTCAAAAACATCTGCCAACAGAATTACATCAGTTTTTAAATATAAATCACTATACTCTCCTAAATTTAGCATATTAAATTTATTCCAAACATTTAGAGCATGTTCATATTCATCTTCATTAATATTTTGATCGTTTAATTTATTATAGAATAATTCTCTTTTTGGTAATTCGTCATCATTTAATTTATCTAAATTATCAACATAATCATAGGGAAAAACACCTTTACGTGTAAGCAGGTGAAATTTTTCATTATCTAAATAATTAAATTCCTGCTTAAGATTTGTTAGATCATTTATATTTAAAGTAGATGCTAATTCTGCTAACGATGTACCCAAAAACCTAAATGAATCTATGAACCTATATTTAATACTATTTTCTGTATAATATTGAGTAAATGATATATATTTCTCTTTATTAATGGGTAATAAGCTAACTCTATTGTTTTTACATAATTCTTTAATTAAAAAATGTCCATCGTAATTAGAGAGATTATGGCAAACTATTGGAATAACAAATAACTTTTTAAAATTTAAATTACAATTAGAGTGAGCGAATCCTGTAAATTCACCATTAAAAAGATTATGATCTGCTACAATTACATCATCAATCACAAATAGTTTCTCACAAATATGACATGCTATAGCTGTATTTTTATCAACTCCGGGAGTCGTAAGTATCACAGTTTTTAACTTTTCCTCAAGATTGAATGCTAATATTTCCAATTGATTTGAAAACCATTCTACACAGTTCTCTCCGCGATATGATTTATAGAATGAAATTGAATTATCATATGCACATTTAAAATAAAAACCTACACTAAAAGCTTTATGTTGTTGATAGAAATTTTTATTATGTACTTTTTCTAGAACACATTCGAAATCCAAATAAATTATAAAGGGCGATTTTTGTTTATACGTAAAACTTTTAAATTCAACATAATCATACTTTGGGAAAGTTATCTTACAAAATTTTTTCTGTTCACATAACTCTAAATGATCATTTAATTTATTCTCATCATTAAAATAATTCAAGCAGCGATCGCATACAAAAATGGCATGTTGTTTATTATTTATTTGTTTCGAGATAAGCCTAGAAAGATTTGTTATAAGAGAGTAGTGATATGAAATTTCCTCAAATTTATTACTCTCTGCAGGTAGTGGATCATAATCGTTTATATTTGGATAATATGTGTCTTGTATTAATAATAAATTTATATGTTTACTTAATTTCGAGTCCGTTATTCGACATGGTACTACTGAAAAATGCTTACCTTTCTTATTTTCAATAAGTTCAAGTATATAAACATTAACAGAAATATTGTTTAATCTTTCAAATTTTGGAATTTGGTCTATGGTAATAGGTAAAGTTAAGCCTTCGGTTATTAATACATTATTGTAATGAGGATAAGATGATACTCTATCTGAATTATGAGTAGGATAAAGAGCTGCGATGACGCTCCAATAAAAACAAGCATTATCGAAATTCTTAATGTTTATGCAAGCGCGTTTAACACGAATTTCATCCGGTAGTTTAATAAAAGATGAAGCACCGTTTCCAAATGTATGCTTATTAATATTTATTTCCAAACTAATTAACTTATGTAATGCCCAACCACTATCGCGCTCTTGGAATTCACTCATTGCTGTTAATACTTTTTCCACAACATTTGTTTGGAACCAGTCTGATAGATTGCTTCCAATGTCAATAATTATGTTTTTGGTAATAAAATATTTATATTCAAACGTATCTAGATTGTTCTTCTTAATAATATATTCACCGCAAAAACAAGTGTTTATTTTTATTGTTTTAATAGATTTAAATATATTAAGAATTCTACGTTTGACTAATTGGAAAGCGTCTTTAAAAAATTCTAAAATGTCTATATGTTTTAAATTATAAATAATCCCAGTTCTAATGCGACTATTAAATGCAGCGTTAATATTTTCCCACCTAACCCTATCACTACGTTTTACTCCATTGTCACCCCCGCCAATATGTATGTTATTAGTTTGTAATAGAATTCGCAATCGTTTTAAATGAGTGATATTGGTTAAAATCTTTCTGTATTTACCAGTTGATAGTTGCCCTTCTTTTGATATTTTCGTTAACTGTCGGATGCTTGTATTAATTTTTTTAATCCAATTTTTCTTTTCTCTGGAATTTTGTAATAGTTTTGTGGCTTCGGTAACAATTCGGATAACTTCATGGCTTAGGTCAATTGCACAATCCATTACTGGAAAAATAAATATTTCATTGCAAAACCAATATTAAATCCAAAATGTTAATATTTACCTGTAGCCTATTAGAATTATCAAACCAAATTATTTAAACACTCGATATGTATTGTTTAAACTTCAATATTTTATGTAGTTGTTGAAGATGAAACTGTATTTGACAAATAGCTCACATGAGCCCATATTTATATTGGAAAAAAAGAAATGATAATCGTCTTAGAGGGTGGCTTTTCGACCTTCTCAATCTCATGTGTAGATAACCACAAATTTTACTAGATAATTCTTAATAGCATTCAAATGATATTATTGTTAAGAGCACATTCTTCATCGTCTATGACAAGAAATGATAATCGTCATAGAGGGTAGCTTATCAACCTGCCAATTAAAAATCACTTAACTTTTTGGCTTTTCAAATAACGTCAGACCGTCTGGCCTCGATGGTTTTTACATCTGTCTGCAGTAGAGGGTGGCTTTTCGACCTTCTCAATCTCATGTGTAGATAACCACAAATTTTACTAGATAATTCTTAATAGCATTCAAATGATATTATTGTTAAGAGCACATTCTTCATCGTCTATGACAAGAAATGATAATCGTCATAGAGGGTAGCTTATCAACCTGCCAATTAAAAATCACTTAACTTTTTGGCTTTTCAAATAACGTCAGACCGTCTGGCCTCGATGGTTTTTACATCTGCATGCAGCCTTTTTTCTTTAAAGTAATTAAGCGACTCTCATTAAATGGACAAAATGGCGTTAAAATTAACTGGACAATAACCATGGTGACGCTAATGGACGCCAGACGACCCACCATTCGCCCGACCAATCAAATCCAACGGTGCCATATTGAATCACCCCTTTTCCCACCCATCCAATTAAATCCAACGACGCCATATTGAATTACCTTTTTCCCCACCCATCCAACGACGTCATATTGAATTACCCCTTTCCCCACCCATCCAATGAAATCCAACGACGCCATTACCCCTTTCCCTTAGTACCCTCCCCTCTGACGCCATATTGAATTACCCCCCACCCCTTAAACTTGTACACACCCCTTTGATTGACACCATATTGAAAAACCACCCCCTTACCCCTGAATTTACAATCCCCCCTCTAGAGTCTAAGTTGAGGGAGAATCGGCCTTGTTTAACTACTGTTATTCATTGTAATAACGTAACGTCTGTTACGTCCTAAGGTCCTGAGGAGTCGCTGTCAGTCTTTTTATTACGTTTTTAATTTGAAAACTGAAAATTGGAAAAGAGCGCAAAGGGGGCTATATCCTATATCGTATATAGAAAAATTAAATTGGAACATAAAAATAGATCTAATTTCAAGAACACTGTCTATAGTAGTTATCCAAAATAATAGACAGACAGTTTTATTAAATTGAAAATGTGAATGAGAGTAGAAGTACGTTCGGTATAAAAAGAAATTTAATTGAAAACAAGGAAAAAAGAAATATTTACATAAACCGAGGGATATAAACGGATCTTTGTAAATAAAATATTGAGAATAAAAAGATCAGAATAAAAAGTATCTAAACATTTTCATGTAATTTTATTTTGTGTTTCCCTTTAATCCGGTTTGCTTTAATTCCTATTTCGTCGTATGAATGAAATGGACACTTTCTATATTTGGATGCTAAGCCGTTCATTTTTGTTTTTTTTTATGATTGTTTTATGTAGTTTTCTATTTTCAATTAGGACGGACAATTAATTTTCATTCGATTTAACTTTAATGGGAATTCAATACCCTCTTTCTCTCTCTCTTGCTCTTATCTTCCTTTATGTATTTAAACACAATTTGCATCTTCCCATTTTAAAAAGATTAAATATAAACTTTATGAGCACATTTTTAGGTTAGTTTTTGAAAAGATTTCGGATTTAATTTAAATATACGGATTCATTTTGAAGTAAATTAATCGAAGTAATAAATTAAAATAGTATTCGGATTAATAAAAGTTTATATTTTGACAAATAATAAAAATCGAAGAAAAAGCGATGTACAGCGACACTACGACAGAACGATGTAGAATTTAAAATGAGATCTTGGTACAAAGAGGATGAAGAAGATAGAGAAATGAGTAAAGTTTTTGAATAAATCTGCAGAGTAATTTGATTGCACCGGTGCAATATGTCCGAGAGATACAGAAAATAATGATGAAAAACATCTATACTTCTACTTGAAATTGAAACATAACCTACTCGATTGTACTCGATCTAATAAAACTTACCCTCAAATGTTGCCATTTCCATGTATAGAATAAAATAACAGGCAAGCAGCATGCAATTAAACATGATAATGCTAAAATGGCTGTTCGAGTCACCCAATTTAATGAAACAACACATGGACGGTCATCTGTACATGAGTCACATCCTTCAGGACATGCTAAACATTCAAATAAACCATTGTCGTAATTGTTGGGTAAACCCTGTTAAAAGAAATTAGTAATTAAAAAGAAAAAAACTGTGTTATCACCGTAAATATAGTCAGATGATACAGTGTAAATTGTGTTAGTAATATCTATGGAGGGCTATAAGAAGGAGTGAACACTATAAAATCAAAAACGGGCTACCGCCAGGTGGCGCTGCGACCAACTGAGACAACAGTTTTTATCATTGCTCTTATGAGAACATCAAATTTTATTATTTTTAAGAAAAATCATAGATTTTATGACAACAGATTAAAACTGTGTTTGTAAAAATGATACAACAAATACAATGATTGTTATTTAAAAAATAGGCATAGTTTTGTTTTCTCCCTCATTTTATTAATTTTATGGTCAGTGACGTGCTATAAGATTGGGTAAAAATATATTACAAAAATAATTGTTAACATTTATTTTAAAATTGTCATTAACAATTATTTAATAGTTAAATGGTTCCTTTGGAATACTATGGATTATTTTAGATATCAAAATTAATGTGAAATTTGAAAATAATTTGAAAACGCAACAATAACAAAGCCCGTCACTGATCTGACGATCACCTACAATTATCGCAATATACACGTATCCCTCTGGTGAACAAAAAAATTCCTGATCCACAAATATTTTGACTTTTCTTAGGTTGAGTCTATTCCTAATTATAGATCCCCATAGTAATATCAGAAAATGTTTCTGATACTCATTCAATATATGACACATGTCAGAAACAAGTTTGACAGAGATGAACTTTTTGATAACTGTTCGTTAACACCCTGTAGATATGTATTATTTTTTAATATACATATTTCTGCGATGTGAATGTATATTTTGGGCCTTTTTGTACCAAATAACTATGTTGCTAAGGTAACAAACTTTGACTTGACACTTGTCATAATAATCTAGTATTATGTCTGGTTGGTACAGAAGCGATTTTCATTCAAAATTAAATCCGGTTTTTTTTTATTTTTTTTTTTGGGAATTCAGAAAGGATGTTTTTAACCTTCTATTTTTTTATATTATCAAAAGGATAAGCAGGTTTAAAAAGGAAACGAAGAATTTGATATGGAAAACGATTGTATTTTTTTTTTCGGTTGAATTGTAGTAATGGCAAAAGGAATAAAGATTTGGTAAAGAAGATTCTGGATTTTCAACTATCTACTCTCCTCGCTCATAGGTTATACATACATATTTGTATATGTATATTATATAAAGAATAAATAAAATGCAGCATACATTTGGAATGTAGGAGAAAAAGTATAGTATACACATTACTCTCGTATCGTATTAAACATGAACACGAGGTGGTGCCACCAGTAACTCAACAGTCTGTAGATAACGTAAAATTATAAATTCTCCCCACTCTGCAGTGAAGCTAATAATTATCATTGAGAGCAAACAAAGAAAAGAAAAAGAAAACAAATTTACACAATGATGAATAAAATATTGTATATTTTTCCAAGCAATTTAATCCCATTTTGTATCGACACATTTTGCTGGTTTTATTTTTTTTTTGTTTTCTTCTATTCGCAGTTCTCTTGAGAAATGTTATAAAAACATTATCATTGATTTGCGCGGCCGCTCTCAGTGGATTAAGCGAGAAAATCACATACACATATCCCAAGTCCAGAGCCACTCAGACAATAAGAAAGAAACCTATTTTGGCTCTCCATCCACTCGTTTTGTCATATGCTAGGTTATGACAGTAAGCGATTTTTCATTGTTTCTAAGTCGCAGGAGTGCTGATTATCATTTCAATGAGTGAAAACAGGTGGAGGAGAAGGATGCTAATTTGTGCTATTTTTCAATAAATTTTCCCTATAGAAATGTGTATAAACTATAAATAACGTATCTATCAGTTCCATTCATTGAAAATCTTTTCTTGCTTCTTTTTTGTACTGGGTTTCCTAGTACAAAAAAGGGTACAAAACTGTTTTCTAGTTAATAAATCTAGCAATCGTTGATGCCGTAAATAATAGAAAAATAAATGATAAAAATAGAAGTTTCTTTTTTGAATTTACAATAAATAAAAATGTTGCCGCCATCTGTAAAGCGCTAGTTTGATTGGAACTTTACTCACACTAATAGATGGCGCTACTATTTAGATGAAAAATTCCAATAAATACTGCCTCTATATCTTGAAAGATTTTTCTTTTATATTTCAATTTTTTAATAGTATCACACATCTCCATTTTAACTCGTTGTTTTTTATCAGTTTTGAAAACATTGCTACAAGTTTACACAAAGGCAGATAATGTTCTATATCTGTGGTAAGTTCTTTTATTCTTTTTGTCTCCCTCTCTCTCTCTCTTTCTTCTTTTAGTCTATTATGTGTTTCATACGTTCCATTTAGTTTTTTGGATGAACAACTTTCATGAGTCCACTCCATTACTATCTTCAATATCTACACTGGTCTCTTTTGCTTTCTATTGATTTGAAATTGTTATCTATTTTTTGTTTCGGGATCGTATATTTATTTAATGTTGCAGAACACAACAAGAGGGTTTCAGTAGAATTTAATTTCTATGAAACTTTAATTATCAATCAATTTATTTTATTAATAAAATAATATCAATTTGTATATTGGCAGGCATAAATTATGGTATGAATAATTAGTGTGCTCCTCTTTCTCTCTCTCTCTTTGTTTCTCATATGTCATGTAATATAAGATGCCTGTGTACCTGGTCGTATGTAATTCATATGTAGTATAAATTTACAACAGTGTTATATCACCTAATTCTCCCTATAGGCAACCACCCATTTGCCTTCAATGTAACATGACATGGTTGACTAGATTCCAATGTAATGTACTACATTTCGATTGATGGTTAATTAAGCAATACGACGACGATGCTCATCATTAATTTCAAGTTGATTTATTACTGATAGAAATTGTAGCAATTGATGTAATATATGTGTATGTAATAGTAGTAATAATTTTTTGGAAAGAAGATGGCTGGATACACAGGCGCTTTACGCCATCTGTTGAGTCGATGAGTATTTTTTAATGTTAGATGTAAAATAATGTGAAGGTTGTAATGGGGCCGATCAAAAATTATTTAATTTTTTAATACCGTCTAATTTTCACCCAGTTCAAATTCTAATGGGGATTCTGACCTAATTTAATCAATTTTAAACGAAACGTATATTATGGAAATGAGTTGTTGGGCATTAATAAATTTTAAATTGCAAATTTTGTATTTTTATTAAAAAAATAATTCTATTGAACTTTCCTGCACCTGTCAAGACGAATAAAATCTGAAGATAAGATGTTTTGTGATCCATTGCCAAAGAACATTCCAGGACAATATTATTAAGTTTTTTTTTTCGTTATCCTTACTTCTTGTAGTAGTTTTTAGTATTAGCTTTTTTTTATTAAAAAATAGAAATAATTAAATCAACAGAACACAACATAAAATCTAAGTAGAATACGCCAGTAAAAGGTTATTGTTTCATTAAAAATGCTTTGAGATTTTAAAAGAAAAATTTCATAAAGAATTTACTTTTTAGTACGCTGACTTGTTTGCTTGCTGATGAAAACCATGTATAAAAGCAAAATAAGGAAGAGACACAAAGTGATAGAGAGAGAAGAAGAAAAAGGATTATTCCAGCTAGCTAGAAAAGTTTATTTCAGCCATATTGCTTTTCTTGTCTTTTTTCCTCAGGAAAGCCAGTCACAATGTGAAATTGTCAAACTAATCTCTAACAGATTTTTATTTAGTTGATGCTGACCATGGATTTTTGTTATTTTTTGCCGTTTTGATTGGTTGTTATGGCCTATACTGCGTATTTATAGCTGATGACAGAGTTTAATCATCAGATAGAAATGTCAAGTTTAATTGACGTGTGATATTTGTGATATATCGTATGAACGATACGATAACGATTCGGAAATATAAACCATTTCTACAAATTGTATACTATACTTTTTCTGCATTTACAATGTTTTGATCACGAAACAATGTAGATTTAATTAAAATCCTAAAGTCATTTGTATTCTGCGTTTTGTTTTCCTTCCTAATTCAATTTAATTAAATTTAATTAGTTTCCTGATACTTTTATTTTAATGTGCCCAATGAGATTTATTGTAAACAATTTCCACCATTCATTCTTTAGGCATATGGCTTTAGGCATAGCAATAAATCAATAGTAAAAATTAACGAACAAAAACCTGAACACGTCCAACCTAACCTATAATATACATCATCACCCCAAAAATAACTTTTGGAAAAATAATTTATCGGCAGCAAATAAGAAAATACAATCCTGCGCTCCTGCTACATCTACTAAATCCTTTTTTAGAAAATAAAATTTAATGCTTCAGGTTTTCGACCTGTGAGCAAGGAAATACAAAGAGTGTGCAAGGGAGAGTGAAAAGAGTTGTTACGAAATCCGAAAAATTTATTGTACTAGACTTCCACCACTAAGTATAATAGAGAGTTTGGCATTAGCCAGGTAATTACATTGAGAATAGAAAGTAAGTACTAAGAGGAGTAATAGCAATTTACAATAAAGAATGTGTGTGAAAAAGAATTTATGTAAAAGGGTGCAGAACATTGCAGTAGATACATGGATAAAAAGATGTAGATAATAAGTGGAATAGAGGTAAAAAAAATTGTGGAATTTTATTAACGGCTGTGTATTTGATTCGCAAAATCATTTGAACTAGTCATGAAGTAACCAAGCGTCAATTTGCAGTCTTTTAAATAATACAACATAAATTCTATTGACATCACTTAATATTAATAAAATTTATTTTTAAGTAGTTTGAGAGCTGGAGAATTTGTCGCAAAATTGTTGCAAATTTTTGGCGCCCAACATGGGGCTCAAGCAAGAATTTTGCGATATGTATAGCCTTAAGCACTATCTTAGAACTATTGGCATTTCCCTTGTTAATAGAATTTATCTTATAATGTTTGGAGAGCTGTATTACTAAAGAAAAATGTAAAAATTTTTGGTGTCCAACGTAGGGCGCAGAAAAGAATCTTCGACTATACTTTTAGGCACTTTATCTTAGTGGGTAAAGACATTTTGGAAATACAATTTGTATCTTTATGGTTAGTTAAGAATTTAAAAAATTGTTACAAATATTTGGCGCCCAACGTGGGGCACTGCAAATATTTAGATCTGCGTCACTTTTATCTATAAACCATAGAACTGAAAAAAAATAAAAATAAATAAATGTGATTGGATCTTACCAGCATTCTTTTCTCATATTCTTCTTCAATTTCAATTCCATTATAATATCGTTGTGTTGATGTTGTATGTGGAAAATAAAATCCTATTTTACAAATGCATTTATAACTTCCGCGTCGAAATCCAAGACCTGGTATTGGAACACACTGGAAAAGAAGATAAAATAAATTTCGAAAAAGTGTTCGTATCAATTGGAATTGCAACGTCAGTGTTAGTTTCTAACTTGGGTAATATACCCCAGCTAGATCTATTATTAACTCACTTATATCTAAGCCAATGAGCTGCCATTTTCCGGAGAATGTAAAAATCCATTCGGGATATTTTTCAAGTTAATCTTTATATAAATATGTGAATTTAATCTTATGTCATTGACGACAACAATTCAAATAAATGTAAAACTATTAGAAAACATTAAGTACCGGAAAAAATAGCGAAAAAAGTCGTTTTGTAGCACATCAGAAAAATTCTCCAATTAACTTAAATGGTTCTTCTTGAACGATTATCTAAATGAAATGAGATGAAATTATTTAAATTTTCGAAATTGATTAATTATTTGGATCGCCTCGCTACTCGTGTTGCCAATTATTATTTTAATTCTCAGTTCAAATTGATCGATGGAGTCTTGGATTCGAATAGTGTCTAATAGAAGTTTAATATCTATTCTTTACATTAGATATTAATCATTGGCTAAAAGTTGGTTCAACTCGGAATGCCATTGAATATGTCTATGTATAGTTAATACGTGTGAATTAGAAATTAGCTCCAATATGCGGCGTGCCTTAAACTTATAAAACTCAAGACAAGTAAATAAATTTACGATTATTTATTAGAATAATCATAAATTTGATATTTTGATAGCTTCAAATACTATCGACTTAACAGCATTTTAATCTTTAATTTATGTGAGTTACGATAAAGATATATACATATACATCTAGTAACGTCGAAACGTCATATATGTATATATAATATATTATTTTGTAAATGTATGAATATAACAGTTAATGTTTTATGTAGTTCAAGCTAAAATTTATTAACTTAAAGATAGTTTTAACCTAACGTATTTTATCTAAAATGAACGAACATTTCTTAAAAAAATTCAAGAAGAAAAAATCTGACAGTCCAAAGACATAGACGCCTTGAGATTTTAAACTTTAAGAAAACTAATCTGACATTTGTTCAGATAAGATTTGACTAAACTTAAACCAGATTGGGCTTAAAACAAAAATTGTTAATGTCATATCAAAGTATCGTATTGTGTTTTGCGGTATTTTAGTCACTCATTATTATTATTATAAACAAAATGTCACTCATACATACATACACATACATATATAGATTTAAAGCACAATAATAATAATAATAATAATAATAATAAATAATTCATAAATTCTTGGTTGTTACTGCAGAGCTGCTCGTTCCAATTAGCACTCGTAAATTAGTGCACACTGGTTGCATAATTAATTATGTACATACATAAGTGAATATATGTTATGCTGATGTTATATTTCATAACTATGTATATGTATGTATTGTAATTAGATATGAGGATGGAGGTTTAATTACCCAACGTTTCGCCTAAAACAGATTATTGAATTCTGAAAATCTGACATTGGAATCGAATATTTATGTTTTACGATTTTGTGGAAATTTATTGCTAGTGAATTTGTCTTTTTGAAATCGGTTGGAAATAATGGATTCAAGATATTCTAAACTACAATTCATGTTAACAAATCGAAACGTAATTCTGTACTTTAGAAAAGGCTGTTAACTATCTTACCCCACACTGGGCACCAACATTTTGTGACGTAATTGTTTTAAGTAAGGCAAAAATTATTATGTGGCTAATACGTTGTTGCAAACCAACAACGTATCAGATATTATACGAGGCTTTAATGTATTGAGCCCCACGTTGGGCGCCAAATTTTTAAAACGTAATGTTTACGATTGAAGCGAAACTATTATTAAATGGTTAATGGGATTTATTATAACATAAATTAGACTTTATATGAAAGCAAAAATAAGATAAATCGTAATAAAATCACAATAATTAAAACTAAATAGCATAAAACGAGAAACAAGTCAGCGCATATTAAATTTGTTTCCGCTGATTTCGTCCATGAAAATTTTCATATATATTTTTCTCTACTGAAAACTAATAACTAGGGGAAAATGTTCGCTTAAAAGTTGAGTAACACGAAAGAAAACACATCGATTGAAAATGCAGAAAATTAAATATTCAAAAAGGAAAAAAGAGGGATAAAAACCGAATTGGTTTCGAATGTAACTTCTATCTACCAGCGAAAGAATATACATATGTAGAAAAATTAATAAAATGAAAAGTGATGTTCAACATAAAACGTTTTCAAAGAAAAAAACGCGGGGCGCAGAGAGAATGGCAGATGGATATACGGATAGAAAGAGATATATGCAAAAAAGGGGGAAGAAATAATGAAACAGAATCACGCTAGCAATGAAAGCGATGAATACACTAAAAGAAACAAACAAGGACGACTATGCCCGATAAAGATGCACTCTGCAATAACGATTTAAGAAAATGAGATTTCTGGAATAGAGCAATGGAAAATCGCTTGTTAGAATTTTGTTATATATCCTTTTAGGGCCTTTAAGGACAGATGAATACAATTTAACTAATGCCATTTCATACCTATATAAAAATCAACTTCAGGCATGGCCTCTCTTCCTCTCTCTCTCTCCCAATCAATTTTTAAATAGAGAGTTGCATTAATCGGTGTTATATACATCTGACCTTTAAACTATTATCTTTAATGAACCCTGTATAGTAATGTATACTCTTCCTGGATTCCTTTTATAACCCCATCATTAGTATAAGATGTGAATATAGATATAAATACTAAAACCATCATGAACAAAACGAATTTTGTGCTCCTTTCCTTTTTTTCAAATTTAACACTCAACATTTTTCTCTGGAGACTAATTATTATTATTAATTAAATATTCCGGAAGATATTAAGTTTTAATTAGGCAAAATTTTCTGCAAAAAGATGAGATTATATTTTATGGGGTTCTCCCATTGGCAGATATATATAAAATAATCGAGTTTTAACCAAGAAAATTCTTTTTCTCGAAATCGTATAGTAGCTCCATCGTTTTCTTTGTTTTGTTTTTAGCGAAATGAAAAAGTTTAAACAATTTTTTTCAAAATTGCAATCTATCTACCTTCCTAATTTTAATTTAATGAAACATTTCGTCGAGTCGTTCTCATCCTCGTCAGCGTCGTCGAGTAGTCTAATTGAAAAAAAGGTTTTCTTTTTAATAAAACTAAGAAGAAAATTTGCAATTAAAAGTTTTTTTAACGAAAAATTGACGAAAAAATATTCCAAATACTAAAAGTGCTTGGAACAGATGTTAGATACACTTTAAATACGTTTTATAAGGCTTCCATTGGCTAGAGTGGGCGGAGCCTGTTTCATTCTCACGTCACTGATCACTTGATAGTTGATGAGTATAGTAATAGCGCCAACTGGTGTCTTTAGTGAGAAAGTTTAACCCAAAAAAACTGTATCATTAACACAACATTCTTATGATTGCTACGGATTCATTGAGAAACATCAGCCCTTTCTAGTTTTTTTAGATTAAATTAAAATTCGCATGTGTTCTGTTTTTTTTTTCAAATAGGGCGAAAATTTCGAAAGCACTTACCATAGTCGTAGTTTTCTTACATTTAGCTGAATCGGCAAAAATATTAAGTTGTGTCTGACCTTCTGGAGTGGGACATTGATCTATATCAACATGGCGTAGATCAATATCAATACCACTTGTCCCCCTATAAAGAAAAAATAACATGTAAATTCGATTTATTATACAGAAATGACTATTAAATGCAACATCACTTTTTTTCTCTATACTATATTAACATAGGAGATTTTTTAGTATATTTTATTTCTATTAATATTAAACAGCCGAAACTATTACATGGAGAGAGAGAGAGAGAGACGAAAATATTCCTTTTATCATTTAATATTATCTAATATTTCTGTGCTCAGGTGCATTTTAAGAAGCGCACTATACCAAAAGTGTCAAATTGCACTCGTTCTTTCTAAAAAAAAAGGAAATATTCTAAAGCAATTTGTACAATAAGTAGATATTCAAAATAGAAATTTCCATTTAGAAAATGTACAGACATAAGAAAAGCACTTAGAAGGAGAAGATGATAACGATTTATTATTATCATCATTATTATTATTATTAGATATCTTTTCTTTTGACAAATCACCTGAAAAATTGCGACAAATTTATATATAAAAAAAGGAAAATAATAAATTGAAAGTGACAAAATATAAAACAAAACTATATTTGATGATAAAAGATTCATTGAAACAATTGAAACGTCAAGATGAACTTAGTTAGAAAAACTACAAAATAAAAGCGATATGAAAATCCATCCCGGAAGTAGATTTTTACCTTTTAGCTTCTTCTAAATTAATTTCTTTGTTCTAAAGAAAAAAAAAAGAAGCAATTCTTCACCCAGTGACTTTCTTTCAGCTTTTTGCAGTTTTTCTTTTAATAACAATAATCTATCGTAATAGATGAGCGTAACATAAATGGATATAGTAGAGCCAAGAATAAAGAAAAGAAGAAAAAAAAAACACGATTTGTCTTTTCTGTATCAAGAAAATATTAAAGTTTTGGATGAATTATGGGCCGCAGAAGTATGAGCAACAGGGCACTTTATTTTTAAGATTAGATCTTAATTTTCAATATCATTTTTTATGTCTAGTTTCATGTTTGTATGAAATATATTTATTTCGTCAGCAGATGTAGTAAATGGAATAGTTCGTACACGTGCCGTTATGTTTGTCCATCTGGAATCCGCTCTGTTATCCTACTGACATACATTATCAACATATTTTTGGGTTTTTTTTGTTGAATTTTTTTAGGAATTTGTTTATGATGAGTTTTTATAAATTTCACATAATTTCTCTACATTTTTCGCTGGAAAGAATTTTCCACTTTTTTTTTTTTTATTTCCACTTCAAAAATTTTCTTACAAAACTTTTGCATGCTGGTTTCTGACAAAGAAAAAGTATGTCCATCCTTTTCTATTTGATGACACTTTAAACTACCCTATTTCGTATGCAATTCTTTTCCAATTTTCCATTGGAAATAGATAAATTTTCATGTTTTTTTCTTATACAAGAACCCTGAAGATTATGTGCTGGTGTGAATTGATATTTGCAAAATTATTAGGTGATTTTCATATAAATTTTTCGAGAAACTCATGTAGACAATCAGCTGTAAATTTTATACCCGAAAATGGTGTCATTTTGAATTAATGTTAAACAATTTAATTTAAAATTAATAATAATTACAAACAAAATTAATTAAAATTTTATCAACCGAAACTTATTAAATAGGAGCTGCACTAGATTTTCCGATATTTTCCGAATAGATGTTCCACCAACAGCAAAAAGGAGAGAGAGAGAGAGAGAATGATAGGGGGAGAATAAGTTAGAAGCAAATGGAAAAGAGGTTATCACTGTGTTGTGTCGTTGGTTGTTGTTCTTCGCTTTGGGAATTATCAAATAATTAAATTAAAACAACATCTTAATAAAAGGGGTAAATCTGAATAGTAGGGGGTTGTTTTCATTAATATGTATGCACAATGAGCTTATTTATAATATGAATCCCAGTAGGGATACATTTCAGGAAATGAGAAAATTTTAGTTATTTTCAGTCACTGACTACTGATAATGAATTGAATACCTATTTAATTAAAATGCGCTAACAAATATCTAACAATATCTATATTGCAACCAGAGACATAAAACCATAACTGCAATATTCGGTTGACGTTAAGTGCAAAAAATAGTGCTACTGCTGCTGTTAAACTTTAAAATAAAGTGAACAAGTTTTTTTTAGATATATAAATAATTCTAAATAGAAAAAAAACGGTGTGGAAATTTGTCCATGAATTTATGTAGAGAAATGTAAATTTTCCATTCCTCAACTCTGTCTTTCTCTCTCTGTCGCTCTCCCTCTACTTCTTTTTCCCTTAATTGTTTTTATCTGGGTCTCTGGGACTTACTTTAAATAAGGGAGCAAGCAAGAGCAAAATGCGAATAATTAATTGTAATTATATTTTCACAAGGGAAATGTTAAAACAAAATGTTAAACAGTACTTGTGACAATTTATCAAAAAATGTAATAATAATATTTCCACTTAGTTTTAGAAAATTGGTCCATTTGTCCCTTTTATGTTGTTTTAAACGCGATGAAACAGCTGCAATTTTCAAAAAATATGAGTTTCCACTTAAAATAAATAGAAAGTGGGACACAGTTTCGAGTTTTAAACCACTGAGCATTAAATCATTGAAATAAATATTAAATGTTAGGTAAATATTGCAACTGCAACATTTTATTGTGCTAATTCTATCAACAAATCAAAATGTATATTTTCAAACTATTACCGCTTTAATGTTTATAAACAGATATGTGACTATAGGGATCGATTATAGAACAAAGCCCACTGGACGGTAGCTTACTGGCATCATAGACGTCAATTCGTTAATTCAATTTTTATCTTTTGAACTATTGAATTAATAATTTAACCTAATATTACAATTTTGGCGCCCAGTGTGGAACCCAAAACTGCATCTTTTATGGCTATATGCGATGTCTAATACAATAGGAGTTCAATCTGTTAATAGAATTTGTTGTTGAATAGTTGAAGAGAATGGCAATCACAAATGTTTCAAATTCTTGGCGCCCAATGTGGGGCCCATAACAATATCTAGATTTGCATTAGATGAAGATTTGTATGTGACAATAAAGAACTATTTTCTAATATTGAAGCATACATAAATCGTAGTTTTTTTGTGCTTAATTACTAAGACTGAACAGGTCATTGTATTCTCGATTTAAATATATCACATTTTTTAAACCAAATTTTTAAACAGTTTTTTTTAATTTTCTTAATTTTTTTCACAGCCCAGAGAGAGTGTCAACGTAATTTTAATTAATGATCAAACTTTTTCTTTTGTCGTCTTTTTTGCTGGCAGAGAAAAGTTTTTCTGCAAAAAATTTGCAAAACAAAATAATTAACAATGTAATTATGTTCCTATTTCTCTATCTTTGAACAATTTCTTGTTTTTGGTTTTTTTTTGAAGCTTAATTTACTGCGATAAAAAGATTCTATTATATTCTATATTTATTCCAAGTACCGCAGTAAAATATTATTGGCTCGTTCCAAGTATTTTACGTATACCAAATATTAAAACTTTCATCTAACCAATAAATAAAATTCCAATATACAATTGTCCAATTACTGTATCGATAAATATAAATTTTGTTCAGCTTGTAAACATATTGGTATTACCATTATTATTATTATTATTACTATTATTATTTGAGAATTCTTATCATTGCTGGCTTTGGCGCAATAAATTTTCATCAGTTCGCCTTTCATTTCCAACAAGACAGATGCACACAATAAAAACGGCTTTTTGTTGTTCTTTTGTAATATATTTCCTATACAATAAACATAAAAATAAATTCACTGCTATAAAAAAAGTACATACAAAATGGCGAGGGTCTAATAGACCTGTCAATAGAAAGATGCCAATATATACGGGCGCGAGTCTATTTTTTCGCATATTAGACTATTTCTAGATTTCATTTTATGTACATACATAAACATATGTATATTTTTCAATTTATTCTCGTAGCACTTCTGAGCGTATTTCACTTTATTAATTGTAATCTTCAATTTGTCGTTTTTAATTTACTACAATCATTTCTACTTAATAGACTTACTTGAAAAAATAGCTACCATTTCTATAACCAAAAAATGGTACAGTATATGTAAGCATCCAAATATTACCCCCACCACAATCGTAATATGGCTTTGACCACTTGCCGTCTTCGTATTTAACCGTTAGGATTTCTTCAGGAATTCGTTCACCATGTGCACTGGCATTGAAACGGAATGATGTGTAACCTGTGCAAAAAGTTAAACATATAGGCTTTCTGGTTATAAATTCACACTTTTATGATATCGAATAATTTGTAACTATAGGAGTCGATTAGAGTCTGGTTAGAACCTAGCCTGGTGGTCTGCTGCATGCCAATTCATTAATCGAATTTGTTTCTGAATGAACAATTAGAAAACGAATATCCAAAAAAATACGTACAAATTTTTGGTGCCCAATGTGGGGCTTGAAGGAATAATACACTGGTTTTGATAGTATCTTTGCATGTATTAATTCACTATTTTCTAATGAATTTAAATATATGTAATTTCATTCTGTTTAATTTGTACCGAAAACGACATTTCTGACAGTATGATGCTCTTGCATAAATTGCCACTCACGATTTGGCCAGAAAATGTAGAACTAATATTTTCTACTGGCCAATGACTGATGTTTTATGGAAAAATATTCAAAAGGCATTAGTGAATTTATTGCACCTTTCTCTATATCATCTCTTTAGAAATTATACATTGCTTTGAATTGCATTGCATTGCAAATTTTATAACAGAAAGCATATCATTTTCTATGGTTATATGGTAGATACTTTATATAAGGTCCATAGCGTATAATTGTGTTATACGATGAACCTTGTCATCCCCTGGGCCTTGTTTGTTATCTCTCTCTGACACTCACATGGTGTATGAAAAGTTAAAAAAAAAAGGAACAAACAGAAAAAAAAGCCAACTAAGTTATTTCTTTTTTACCATTTTTCTACAGTTGACAGTCGCGTAAGTTGGAATTTATCGCATCAAGTGGTCATGGGGAAAATAAAGGCAATTAGGTAGATACATAGTATAGGAATCATTCTGCGTTGTATATGAAATTTCATTAAATTAAGCGTATCTATCTATGTATAGCACAATAAATAATAGAATAAATGTTTTGTATCACAGTAGTTAAATGTATTAGAATTTATAGTCAAAATAAAACTTTAACCTTTTAAAACGAAATGGTAAAGAATTAAAACGAGAAAATGTAAATTGCTCTATTAAATTTACTGTTATTCGATTACTATTTTAAGAATAAACATTTTATTCTCTATTAAATCGCTGAAACATGCAGTGCATTCGCTGTGCGATCATTTAACGTGAGACTACAATTTTCCCACTTGGGGCGCCAACCGCTTGGCACGTAAGAAGAAGTTGTGCCAGGAAATGATAGTTGTACTGCTTTGCAAATTTAGAAGTTATTATTATTATTGTTGTTATTACACTCTACCCAGTGTGTAGATAAAGAAAACACGTGTTATGCAGATGATATAAAATGTTGCTATAGACAACAAATCAACGATTCTCCACAAATTTGCTAATAGGTAAACAAAACCAGAACCCATTGTGGATCTGCTGATGCATGTATGGTTAATAAAACATGTTCTATTTCGTGATTAATTAATTCGTTAATAATAATTAAGTGATGGTATATAGGCACTCGTTTTACGAGAGAGGAAGAGAGCGATGTCGGATTTAGTGGTAAACTAACTATCGCAGCTATTGAATTCTGCACAGCAATGGCATTCAAAGAGAATTTCAGAATTCAATTATTAGTGTGGTTCAATATTTGGTGATTTCGATGATACCTACATACATACATACATACATATGTATTCAATTCATTGATTCATTTCAGTTCTATGTTTTGCGTGCCTAGGTAAATTAATAACCAGTGTGTTTGATTGGGTTGCCAGAAAGATTACGTCACTGTTTGCCTCCTCCACAATCCACACACGAGTCTCTTGTTATTATTATTATTATATTATTCTAATCTCATTTCAACACTCAATTTCCCTGTTAGAGCATGGGAAAAAAGCTAAAGAAAAACAAGCGAAAGAAGGAGATAATAATTGTCTAAATTCCATTCAAGTGAATCAAGCAATTTATTATAGTTCCCTTCATGTTTGGAATTTTAAAATCGAAGATTGATTCTAGATAGTTACTTACGAGAATTTTGGTGTAATAGAAAAAGTTTGAGTAAATTTTTATTAAACGGATAATTGTATGGATTAAATTCCATTTGGTACTCTTGTCTTCGTGAGAAGTTGTGCGCGTTTATGACAGAACTTTACTTACAGAACTATACTTGGTATATATCCAAATATTAAATCTATTTATAGAAAGTTATTCAACCTGTATCAATATTTTTAGGGTAATATAAATGGAAATAAAATCTTTAGCTCTTTATTTTTTTACGTATCTATTACATTAGCAGGGCCTTGAGAATGGAGAAAACTATCTCCGAAACGTTGGCATACGTAAAAAAATAAAGAGTTAAAGATTTTAGACCTATTATTTCCATTTATATTACTCTAAAAAAATAAGTTTATTATTCAACTGAAATACAATACAGTCTTTTATATACAGACATTTGTATATGATTAGCTGGCACCGGTTGGTTATATGCGGACACCTTTTTTTGATTAGCAGACACTTCATTTGCAGACTGGTCACTTGTCCAACAGCCAAACCAGCTATTTGTCTCTCGCTATGCAGTTGTGGTGTTTCCAACAAGCTTCCGTTAGTCTCATGACAAGTGAAAGGTCTCTGCTCAGTCATGCCCTCTAGCTTGTGCTGCTTTTAACAAGTACTTTTCTCCCACCTACGAACACCTAGTTTCTATAATCGGACATTTGCCTCTCTTCAGCGGTCACTAGGCTGTCACTAGCAGACGCCAGCGTGTCATAAACGTACATACAATTTTATACTATATAAACAATTTCAAAAAAATAAAATAAAAAATAAAAAGATGTTTATATTTTTCATATATTTTTATGTCCTAATAAAGGTTGACTGTATGGGCATCCGGGATCATACCTCCAAACATAAATCTAAAAATCCTTTCGCCATATAAATCGGTCCGTATAAACGATTCTGCCGTGTTATAAACCTTTTGAGGTTTGTTGTCATCGATGGCCTAATATTTTTTAGAGGGATTTAAAGGGTAGTTTATAGTATAGAACAAATAAAAAAAGAAAATACAAAAACACAAACAGGGAGTGAAAAAGTTCTGTTTGATATACGAACAAATGGAAAAAAAATAGTATGAATTTTTGTTGGAGGGAACAAATATTGATAGAATGATATTTGTCTGGTAAATGTGAATGTATTCTGTCCTTTTTGACTTTTTCCAGTTGGGACCATTATTTTTCCAGGTCAATTGGTGTCTTTTTTGCCACATATTTTGTAATTCATATCAATCATAGTAACGTGCATTGCAGTTATATAAAAGATATAAAAGAACATAGCACGTGCCATATAAATGTTGTTTTAAGTAGTCAGTTGTGATTAAGAAAACACGCTGCCTGTATGAGTGATAAATATTTGAAATCCACTGTCGGTTTTATTTTCTTTGTTTTAATATGCTCATTAATTCCACTATCTTCTCCATTCTGGATTCCAAACTAGAATATATGCACTACTTTTCAAATTCCCATCTATATATGAAAATCACGTTCGAGTTTTATTCCGACATTTCTAATTTATGTATTTTCAATTCGTATTCATTCAATACGTTTCAAGGTATTTTTAACTTCCTTAAAATAAACTTTATTCTTCAATTTTTAAACTTAGTTTTTCAAAAATGAAAACGAACTTTTATGAGAAACAAAAATAAAAAAGAAGACAAAGAAAATATATATAAAGAAAACGTCATATTCCATCACATATAGTCATTATCAAATATTGCATTTTCATGCTTTTCTCCCATTCTTCGAGCGCTTTTACACACAGACACATTTCCAACCTGCCACATCAATACCAAAAAAAAAAAAAACAATTTCGCCGCAATAGAAAATGATATCAAGAATTCAACGAAACCGAAAAGTTTTGTTTTAAATAACTAAAAAGCTGAAAAAAACAAAATCGATAAAATAACATTAGAAAAATAGCCCTGCAGTCATTTTCAATTGGTAGATTATGGATGTATATGGTCTGTGTATTCTTTGTTCTGGGTATGTATACGTTTTTGTTATTTAATCAGCTGTACATATATATCTATATATGGACGTGTATGTCTTCGAGCTGTATTACTTTCGAGCAAATATATAAATAACTAGACCAGATCTCAAAAAAAAAAAAAAATATGGTTCAATTGGTTTGAGGTTTAAGTTTTTTTTTTTAGGTTAAGTGAAAATATAGATTTTTTGGACATCATAAAAGTAGATGTTTAACCAATATTATATGAAAAAGGAATGAGCTTGATAGAATTCGTACTTACTATAATACGGGCTGTATCATTAATAAATTAACACCCTATATTACATGTTTAACATTATTCGATCAGAAACTTTATATGTGGTGTATTGTATAAAGCACTAGAATTGTCCTGTGGCAAGCTTCTGATAACAACATACGTCACAGAATAGCTTATGCAATGTTAAGCTGAATTTCTATATTCTATAATATTAAATATGTATATGACGTATATAGGGTGTTCAATTAGTAGTGGCTCGCCGAATTTTAGACTAACTGCTAATGAGATCGGGCTAGTTTTTTTTTTTTTTTTTTCTACTATAATGGCTATGCAAGTTTCCATGAAGTCGAAGAATGGCATTAGTTAGGTTAAGGCCAAATCTCCATTAATATTAATTTAAAATGAGATTGTTTTTTTATACATTCTATCCATTATTTTCTGATATTCTTCTAGGAAGTTTTATAAAGAAAAATATTGTACTTATTCAAATTGCATTACTAGGTTTCTTCTGCTTTTTCGCTTTTGCCTGTCGCCATTTTATATTTTATATTTTTCTAGTGAAAACTTATTAAAAACTTGGCAATAGGTACAGACATATAGAGAACTTTTTCATATTTCGCACAAATAGACGGCGATGATGAACATAGCCTGATTGAAATAAAACAAAAAATTGTAAAATTTAAAACAAAAAAATAAAAAATAAAGTAATAAAACAAATTGCGTGTAAGAAGAAAAATGGTATTTATTTCGCAATTAAAAGGAAAATGGATAATATGAAAATGTTGTTGTAAATTCATAAAAAACACCACAGTTAAAAAAAAAATCAACAGAAAAGCGTAATTTAAATTTTCATATTTTTTCCAAAACCCCTTAAGTTATTATTAATAATTTCGTACTGACTGAATGTATGGTATGTACACACCTAACGTATCTATGTGGTTAATGACACGTGTAGCATAACATATAGATGTTATATCATGAGCTTAACATGACAGATCTGTGCGAAAGTAATTATTGTGACAGGATGGTCTGTATGTGGATTTTTTTCTAGTTTGATTAATTTTTCGTTGAAAATAATAACATTTTACGCCGTTCGCGGAGTAAATATGTGCAAAAAAAGAAAAGAACGAGACGAGTTTTCGCAAAGCAGCAACAAGTAAAACTGCCAAAACAGCAAAAAAAAAAACGACGTAAAATCCATTTCCAATTAATAAATAAATAATACATATTACGATATCCATGATTAATGAGCGCTCAAACTTTCGCTCAAGTCCATCATTTTTTAGTATACAAAAAAAAAAAAACAGCAGCATTAACAACATAATGAATTGCTTGTTTAATAGATTTATTAGATTTGTGTTGTATCGCTGACAATGATTGAAATCACAGTTGTACACTGTGTGATTGAAACACTGTAATTTATATTTTATAATTGAGAGAGTTTAATTGATTGTTTGCCAAACAAAAACAACGAAAAAAATATGACGACGAAAAGAAATAGGATGGTAGAGAAAAAAACTGTTAATAGTGAAAAGTTTAACTGTTTTTATTTTCTTTACTTGCTGGATATTTTGCATTAACTTTTAATCAAAACTTTTAAGCTATCAACTGTGTAACTTATTAATAACTACAGACTCAATTAATTAATTTTCGTTTAAAATTTCAAACTTCTCTTCCAGATGAAATAAGTCCGAAAAAGAGTCAGCGAGAGATAAAGGGAGACAGAGAGAGAGAGAGCGAAAATCAAAGTAAACTAAAGTAGATACTACATAGACAAGATAAGAATAGTTTACAACTTAAATATTTTTGCTTCTCTGGCTGGTACTTCATTTTGAAAAGTAAACACAGAAATATACTTATTCAATTCGAAACGAACCAAAATACAAACGAAAAAGCGATAGAGAGAAATAAGGAAAATCAAATCAGTATAAAAAAACAGAAAGAAAGAATCAAACATATAATAATAATAATAATAATAATTTGATTTTGAAATTTGATTCTTTGCTTTTGACAAATATAATAAGTAATAAGTATGGATGTATAAAATCATGTTTCAATCAATTTTCCTGTTCGTTTGTTTTTTGTTATTCGTTTTCATTTCAATAGTAATTTTTCGAAATTGAAGAAAACAATGAGAGAAAACCGATAGCAAAAGAGACGACATGAAGTATTGTTCTATCTATATTCTATGGTAATGGAATTCTAGCGATAAATTAATGGCTTGATTGAAATTGTGCATATGGCAACAATGGAGCAATTTGAATTTTATGCTGTCAAAAAGTATGGAGGTTGCCCATTTTTTATCAAATATAATAAAAGAATTTATAATAAAATAAATAAAATTAGAATATAATAACAAAATATAATAAAAGAATTTGAATGTCTAATCATTTAGACACAACTAATTTCTAATTACTTTAGCAAAGTAAATGCTAAAACTCCACTATAAACTTGCATAACTTGAAAATTAATTCATTCTAAATTAAAAATTCTAAACTAAAAGTCTCTCAGGTGTTGTTTATTTATTAAAAAGATGCTGATTTTATTAAATTTTCTTCTTATTATTACCAACTTTTTTCTTTTCATTCTTTCTTCCATTTTTTCTATACATATACATGTATATTTTTTTTATTAATTTTCTTTTCTTATTCCTCCAAATAGCGAAAAGAGAAAAACGTTAACTTTATATTTATAATGCTATTTGCTGCTGCAAAGCAGCTAAAAACGTGAAATTCAAATGAATTATGTAAATATACCGAACAGACAGAGAGAGATGGAGTTTAGGTATACCTTTGGCTTAATTTTCACTATACGAAAATTTAAATAGTTTTGATAGTATTAAGAAAACAGCAAAAGTGATTTTCTTCGTTGAGCTAAATTGACGTCATTGACGTCATTTCGTATGCTGCTATTCTAGTAGCAAACGAGATTTTTAAACATAAAAAAAATAGTGCTGTGGATTCGATGTTACATTTGGTACTTATAGCAAATGTAATGTACATTATTTTTTCTGTAAACACTTAGAATATATGAGTAAACATTTGTGGGGAAAACGTGCTGGCTTTTATTCAAAAAAATTGAATATATTTCACATTCTTTTACTTGGTTGTTTGTTTGAATTTTTCATTTTAAAAGGAAAATCCAATAATATTCAAATAATATATAGAAAATGACAGGAAGATTTTCAACACCATCATAAATAAATTGGTTGCGGGAGCATATCTTTCTATTTCTATTCTACCTAGTATTGCATACTCACACACACACAAATAGTGTGCACCAATGCTGGCTGGTTAAATTTGCGATATTCAACTTGTAGTTTGACATTTCCGTATCCGCATAAATATAAATAATAAAAATAAGAAAGATACTATAGTGAGATAGATGATGATAATGCCGGATGTGTAAATAATGCGGTTTTCTACGTGTTCTATATATATAAAGAGATGCTAGATATTTATATAAATAAATAATGATATTACACACAGGACAACTTCTTTATCTAGAACACTCCTATTCAATATTAAGCATTCGTTGTGTATGATCTTAATAAATATTAATCTTAGCTGCAATATTTCGATACTAGTTTCAATTGGTGTACGTCTATTAAAACTTCCACTGTAGATACGTGCACTATTATAAAAATACATTGCGATCTATATGTACTATGTACCAGTTTTCTACTTGTACGAGAATTATTTAAAATAATTAAACTATAGAGAATTGTAATAAACGGATCGAAAGAGCAAGGAAATTTAAAAAATTTATGAGCGCACCGTATAGAGAATTCTGATTTATAACGGATTGTTGGTTTGGTTGTGTGTTCTGCCTTATAGGAATTCTAATTTATGACAGGTTGTTTTGTTCGGTTAGGTAATTCAATTTATAACTTTATTAAAAAATATCTTCATAAATGTTGTAATTCAATGATCTGAACCCGGACAGAGTCGGGTACTTCATCTAGTAAATAGATGTAGTAAGAAGGCACATTTAAAATGTATACGCGACGCATAAAGGGGGAATATAATTTGATGAAAAATAAAAATGATTTTTGCTCTTTGAAAATCCTCTTCTTTCTATACTTACGAGTAGTATGAAAAGGATTTTATTTGTCACGCGTGTGGAAATTCAAAAAATAAAACCGTATTGTCAAGGAAAAGTTGAAAATTGCTTATTGACTTCCCAAATGTATTTGGTGCACAACACAGTGACACTTCGGGCGACAGAATCTTGCACTATCTGATTTCTGGAAGGTATTCGTTAGATTGGGGTTTTACTGTAATTCTTTGTTTATTATTATTATAAAATGAACGTCTGTACGTAATAAACCACCGCCACCACCACCACCATTAATTCATAAAATGAAGATTTTCCGTTCAAAGGAAATGTGTTTTAATTATATTTGTATATACGGAGCAGAAAGATCATTAAAAGAAAAATAACGTAAAAAAGAAAAAAAAATCTAATTAAAACTTTAAAAATAAGTGAGTTAAAACGATAAAACCCAAAATTCGAAAACTTTGAAAGATATAATAACAGAAGATAGAAGAAAGCGAGAGAGAGAGAGAGAGAGAGAAGTAAATGAAGAAGGTTAAAGATAGATAAAGATGAGTAGATGAGGAAGTAGTATTAGTATATAATGGTAGTGTGGAAGTAGTGGTGGGGTTGTGGCAGTGGTAATAGTGGTGGTCGTATAGGATAATATTTTCTTAAAAGCTGCATAGACGAAACTTTCCAGTTAAAGTACAATTCTATGCATGTTTAATAATGTGCTTTATGTGCCAGGCACAGAAGAATGAGAAAGGTTTATGGAACAAGGGAAGATTTGCAAACTTCTCTTTCCCTATCTGAACCTTGACCATTACTATTATCTTTCAATAGCTTAAAACTTTATGGTAAAATTCCTCAAATAATATCATTTCAATAGAGGATATCAAGAACTCGGAGTGTGCTCGTCGAAATCAACCTATCATCAATACATAAAGTTGAGATTTCGATATTTGGTAATCATCAAGTCGATGTTATGGGTCCTACATGAGCAATTGTAATTAGTTAGAAGGCCATAAATAAATAATTAAGTTCCATACCAGCGTGCTTAACACTCACATAGCAAAGGTACTCTTTGTATCCTGTATTTTTTATTTTTCTCTACACGTGGACGGAACTGTAGATCTGGCAGCTCTGACATTTTTATGTAGAAAATAAGTGGACATAATTATTACCACGTTTTTGCTATGCCTCTATTGACGTAACCACAGTTTGTAGTAGATATTATAAATACTTAGATTCCAAATAAATATAATTTCACTCTACATATTTTAAAATTGAATTTATTCAGTAATTCCTTTGTTTCTTGTTGAAAATTACCCTGTGGGTGGTTTGCGAAGTATCTATTAATTTTCGTCAATAATTAATTAATTAGTTGGTCATGATTATTTTATTTAATTAAACAATGAAATAAACCACAAAAATAAATAATCAATGAAATAAACAACAGAACCAACTAGCCATAATACCTAAAGTAATTCATTTCGTTTCAATAGAGAGATTAAAAGTTGTTTTAATTTTATATCTACGTATTTATTGCGGAAATGACAGTGGAGGGGAACGGGAAGAAGGGAAATTTTCGAATTGAAATAAAATAAAATGACCGAAATTAAGCTTTAAAAAATATATAGAGTGGATCGTGCTATTTAACTGTTTTAACGTATAGATAGTATTTTAAAAGCTTTTGTATTTTTTGTACAGGGTGCATAAATAGTAGTGGCCATGAATGATCGCACCATTTAGGAACGGTATATGGAAAACTGATATAGGAAAGTATTAACCTAATCGTGACCACTAATCATAAACAAGTGAAATGTATACAGGGTGTAAACTTAATGGTGACACCCTCACGTCGAGCTGCAATAGTTACTTAATATATTTAACTTCTCGTATATTAAATGTGTACGAGATTCATTAAGGTATTTATCAAATTTCACCATTCAGAAAATAAGATTTATGTACATATACAGGGTGAACTCACTAGTAGTGAAACCCCTCTGCAGCAACTAACCATGTTAAATTTCAACTACCGAATAAAAGTAGTTATTTCAGTTATTCAGTTTTTGTACTTTTTTCGCTTTGTTTTTATAGAGGGTGGATAATTAGTAGGGCAACCTTCACGTCAAGCTTTAATATTAATTTAATGTTATGGGGATTCATTGAATGAAATTTATTAAGGTATTTATTAAATTTTGCGATTGGGAAAATTCAATAATCATAAACAGGGTGAACTCTTACTAGTAAAACCACTCCGCAGAAACTAACCATTTATCACCATTACCGCCAAAAGTCGTTATTATTCAGCTTTAAAATCACCAATGAAACAAATACACATATATAAGATGGATAGTTACTAGTGGTGTACCATTGTGTCCACATATATCGAGTTAATTGGAATATATTTTAATTTCCAATATTTTATATTTTTATATTATGCAGTGTATGCAACTATCCAGATACTTGATAAAGGTGTGATAAAACGAACGTGGAACATTCACATTCGTGACGCCTTTATTAAAAGTTACTTAATTTACATAAACACATAATTTAATATGCGATTTTCCACGTATAGCATTTTCAAATACTCTTAAAACTAGAATAATATTCGATAATTCATTTGTGTCATGCAACAGCACTTATAGTATACGATCAAGGAAATGTCTAGCTAGGTTATGTTAGATTTAATGTATAGGCAGTACAAGTACATTGTGAAATTGATAATGGATAAATTTTGCAAAATGAGCATTCATGTCACTTAATAATATCTAACGTTATAGATATTCCATAATGCATGACAAGAAGACATTGAATATTTTACCAAAAAGATACATTGTCATTGTCATCAGCAGATGAGTAATGTTTTTCTTCATTCCGGATGTTCTTGAAGATGATGATGATGACAGGGATGGTATGTGCTAAGAATTCCGTCACTCTACCGTACAACTACAAGGAAATTGTTTCAAGTCAAACTATTTGTGTCAGGGTTGGCTTTTATCTTGAATAAATTTTAATCTTTTTTTTTTTATTTGTTGTTGTTGTACGCTAATATGAGCACAGGGCACAGTATGCGCTTCTCGTCGATATATCCATCTATGACAATGTCGATATGATGATATTTCATATTATAAAACTGTCAAAAACTTTTAACCACCAAACTATTCGTGCATAGATATGCGGGGGAATAAACTAAAATCTAGACATGTATGGGTAGACATGTAGAGAGGAAAAGCAAAAGAGATTTATTCGACTCAAATTCCCCCCTCTCACATGATTTCTCTATCTAAGTTTCATTTAGATTTATTTCATATTGAACTGCAGAACCTTTTAGCAATACATCATTTCATACAGCAGGCATATTTGTGAAGTTTTCGTGATGCGTTTGTTTTAAAATATAATTTGTAGTTAAAACTACATACCTACATGTATATGTATGTGTATAGAAACAAAATGTTAATAATTTACTATATTCCGTGGTGGCATTTAAAGCCTTATAAACAACTTTTATTATATCTTGATCCAATGGAATTGACTAAAATGAATGTTTCGTGTGCGTATGTGAAGCTCAACTTAGAAACGAAAGGAAAAAAATGGAACAATATGGTCATGATGAAGAGCCAAAAGCTCGAGACTTTTTCATAAATCTCCATCCGTAAATTTTTTGCGCTTGAAAAAAAGCAATACAAAATAAATTCTAAACTTTACTTTATAAATCTGAAAAGCAACGATGTGGAAGAATTCTATACTTATACGAAACTTTGAGCATAAAATTATTCCACAATAATAATAATAATAATAGCAATAATTTCTTAAGATACACACAACTGCATACTATTCAATCTATCCTTCCGTTCTATTATCAAGTAGGTACCTTTAAGTACACCAGATCTCGAGGATGACCTACTCTATTATCCTTTCTCTCTCTCTCTCTCTCTCTTTACATCCTTCTAACAGTTACCGCAATTTATTATTCTATTTCTCAATTGTTACATTGGCTCCTTTTCTACTGGGTGGATGGGTGTTTGGTTGGTACTTGACGATGCGATTGATGAACACGACTATACGAAACGGGTCTGAGACGAAGAGAATGCTTATAATCTGCGGTTGCTGTATAGAATACAAAATACTAAAATGACAATATAAATTCAATGTAGCATTATATATTAATGCTTGTATTGTTGCATAAAAGCTTTCGAGAAACTTATTCAGTGCTTATGTTCTATATTATATTTGATATTTATTATACCCAATTATGTGCATATTATTATATGCACTAACTAACTTAAATAGTCGTTTAGCAGGCGTACACACGTAAGGCAGGCAATTAAAATGATTTTTTTTCCATTATTTATGTATTATTTAGCTGTAAAACGCAACACGAAATCTTGTTTAAAATTTTACATTGAAACATGCACTTTATAGTAAATCTTTAATCAATATAAGTGCTATGTTGGAAAAAAATAGAAATTTAATTGGATCGAATTTAGATTAGACTCAACTTATGATATCTTGATGTGGTGGTGGTGGTTAGACAACGGGAGGAGGCAGGGAAAGATAGAAAGTGGGAAAATCAGGAAGCAATTTTCGGGACCAGATTTTCCACCTATATATGTATACTGTAGATAGAGAGATCTCTTTCGCTTTTTTGTTTCTATATTTTATATCAGAGCATTTATCTCTTATGGGGCCAGTTTTCCCACAAAAAAAAGAAAAAGAAAATCGAAAGGCTACAGATAATAAAAAACGGTATCTATCCGTAATGTTAAACCAAATCAACATTCCGCCCTTTTTACTTAATTTTAATTTACAAATTGCTTTTTCTGTTTTCTTAATCTCTTCATACTTGTTACAGCGATTTCGCTTTTCGTTTTTGTTCCTCTCGGTCTCCTTCTGTTCTTTCTCCGGCTTTCATTTTCTTCCATGTAACAATTTATTTTCAAGGAAAACTTCATTTATTATCCGCACGATAATCCCGCTGTAGAAGGTTTAACTTATTTCGGAAACTGTAACACACAGTTTAGACAGTTTGGTCACTAACCGCATGCCACAACATCGTTACTATTTGTAAACTGGGTATGGACAATTTTTGTTTGTGGATTGTATAAAATGAAATTCATCAAATTGGGTAAATTTAAAATATAATTGTTTACATATTAGGCATAATATAATGATAATAACTTATTATTATTTAATTTTAATACGTGCTAAACATATTAATTGTACACATGACGATGATAAACTAATGTCTCCAGTAATCATGACGTTTTTCCGTCTTTACCTATGTTTTGTTTGAAAAAAAAAGAATACATTTTGAAACACTTTGTTGCAGCTGTTCACTCAAATGTAGTGTAGCAACAGGCAGAGCAAAAGTAATATTATTAATATGAAAGAAGATAAAAGAGACCCACGAAAAAACACAAGGCAAAAGAAAAAAGCAATAAATTTGTTTTGTTTCTCAACTTGAAAATTTGTATTTGTTTATTTAGCACAGGTACTGGAAAATAAAAAAAAAACCTACATGTGTGCCAAATTCAACTGAAAAATTTGAATAAATAATTCACTTGAAACTAGATAAAAACATCTGAATATTATTTATATGAATATAGATAATTGCTATTCTAATCACACTATTCATACATAGAAAGTCTGCGAATGCTCAACAGATGGCGTGTATTTGTATTAAATAAATTAGAACGAAATCGATATCGCAACCGAACATATAAATAAATAAACTCTAAACTGCTATAAAATTCAAAATCCAATGATTTTTACATATTTTAATCTCATAATTGGATGTTTCTCGTATAAACCGCAACGATGGCTTATTTACCTCGCTTTTTCATTCCCCATTCTCTCTTTCTATTTGTAACCAATCTAAACGGTGGTATATATGTATGTATATGTTAAGCAGATTTAATTAGATTTAAAGTTAAATGTAATTACTTGTACTTACTACATTTACATACAAGTTCAGTTAAAATCAGATTGAGCATTATAAACAGATTATAACCTATACGGTTTCATATTGCACTCTATGCTGTTAATTGGAATTACATTTCTATTCTTTCATCGCCACAGCCGCCACAACCTTACACTTAAATTCCTTTTCTTTAGATACTTCACAGATTTTTGTTCTAATTCGTTTCTTTTGTCCAAAAATAAGGTTAAACTTCGCCGAGAAGCGAATTGTTGAATGAATTTTATGCATTTGTCGTCGAAGAAGTAGAAGAAGAAATTTAATTAAAAAAAAAAACAACCCAGAAAATTGATGAGTCACATTCTGTCTTTTAGCAATCGATTTAATAGCATCTGCTCTCAAACGTGAGACATGAGGTGAACGTAAAGGAGATGTGCATGGATTGAGGCAGGCGAAGGTGAGAAATGATAGAAAAAGAGAGGATAAATTAGTTAACGGTAATACATGATGGTCATTTTTTAAATCTAATGACATTTGGAAAGGGAAATGAAATTAGCCAGACTTAGCCAGTACAATCTCTATGGATACATTATCTCATAATAAAGTTGTACATACATGTGGCAACATGGGAATATTTTATATCTGCAATATTTACATACATGAGAAATATGAATACAGTTGTGGCGAGACAACAACGTACGTTGAAAATATATCCATAAAATTATTTATCCGCTCTAATAGCTTGTTTCAACTAAAAACTGTTACATTCAAAACATAACGAACCAAATAAAACAATAGTAACACCAACGAAACATCCAAAACGTTAGTAGCAGAGAGATGTTCTAATTAAATCCTTGTCATACACATAGACACACACACACACACAACAACAACAAAACAACTACAACAATAGAAAAACTTGTAAAATTAAAACCGTACGTTGAAGCTGACATCAGCGACATAATTTTCTATGCAGAATAAATGAAAATTTAAAAAAATATATGGTAGAGAATCACTTAGTCTTTTTCCATATGGTTTTATTAATTAACGAACTTGTCAACAAAGACACAGACAAACTATTTAGTCAAATAAATCATATTGTAAAAAACAGTTAAAGGGAAATACTGGGAGAACGGGAGACAAAGAATGGAGAGATAGTGGGAGAGAAACAAAAATGGAGTGACAGGGAGAAAAGCCACAGAGCAGTAGAAGAAGACTAATGTCACAATGCGAGACTCATGACGACGGATACTGTGTATTTCGTAAAAAAAATAATTGCAAGAAAAGTGCGCTTTTCTCTTTCATTTTTATGTAATTGTTTCCTTTTTCTTTCTTCTTTTGCTAAAAATCATTAGGTAAAATGTAGAAAGATTTAAATAAATGTCTTTGATCGAATTGCGGCAACATTATTGCACTTAAAATTTATTGTATAATAATAAAGCAGGCCTTGGTTTGTTTCAAATGAAAAAAGAAAAAAAACACAATAGAGAAAGTTTCATCAACGTTCCCAAATGACGGAACAAATCCAACCTCAATTTCTTAGATTTGTATAATCAAAATCTTAATCAGCGTACGCTACAATATAAACGAAGAAATCTAAATTAGCCTATAGAATAAACTGAATTCCAGAGGCCAAGTAACCCTTAGTCATTTATCCTTTCCTCTCTATCTCTCTCGTGCCCGTTTTGCAAACAAACACCCTTTTGTTTTTGATTGCGATGGGAGTTAAATCCTTTCGACTGTGTGCCTATTTAGGTATCTAGATATAGCTATACTGTTTATTCCCCTCAAAGGCAGATTACATGCATCGAAGTAGGTTTTAAGTAAGGCTTCATGTGATATACGATCAGGATGAGGCTTCAGTTTTAGATTTTAAGATGAAAATATTAATCCAATAATGACAAAGATAAGGATAGCGAAAATAAAAGAGAGAGAGATAGAGAGAGCTAGGCTAAGAATGGTAAGGAGCAGAGGGAGAAAAGAGGTTATTTGATTATCGTTAGTTAAATCTTGACCGCATATTAATTAAGTTATTCTTTATGGACTTTAGCCAATTAATGGATTCCATTGTTTATTGTAAGAATTTCCATTAATAAAAGTAAATTTACAAATGAAATTTGTTAAGTCAAGGATACATTCGTACTGTTGTCCATCGATACAGCGGAGAGTGAGACTTTTCTAAGTATTTTGGGTGCACATCGGCTTACGTGCCACCTTGGGCATCAAAAATTTGCAACGATTTTCTATATCGTAGATTAAATAGATTTTAAATTTGACTAAGCAGAAAGAAATCCTATTAACGAATATATAAATTAATTAATGTTGGATAATTAACTAAGTTGTTTTGTAAATTACGGCCTTCTATTATTTCCTGGGACAGTTTTTATTATTTTAAATTAATTCACAAATTTACATTTGAGATTTGTAGACGATACTGTCTTCAATTTTTCTACCGATGCAGCTGCAGACCAAGACCATTCGCACGATATCGATGCCCCACTTGGAGCACCAAAAATATGTAACTCTTTCTACCAATGTAGGATTCGGAAGGAATTACCGAAAACAAATAGAAACCAAATATTCAAACATTTACTAAGCTAATTTAATTCGGTAGTTCAGTAGTTCAATACACTGTCAACTATTTTTCGGTTAGATTCTATTTAATGCCAAACCGCATCGCTTTTCTATTACCACTACTCTACAATATGTACTTTACTCTGTCCCACTATTGTTGTCTCTCTTTAGTTTCTGTAATGTTAATTGAATTTCTGAATGTTTTATTACAGAAAACCGCAATAATAATTAGTGCAGCACATCTACAACCACCAACGGTACCGTATTTGTCAAATAAAATGGTTAACAATAAGGATTCAGTGCGGTTAAGTCATCAATTTTAAAATGTCTGCTTGCCCTCTTTTGTTTGTTTTGTTAGGTTCGGGCTATACAATGGATGCAGTAATAGCCTCCATATCTATTTGTTTATAACCTCAACAAACCAGTGTACAAAGTAGAAATTCTCTTGTATATGGAATCATCAGTTAGTGTCGCATCCATAGTATAATTTCTATCTCTGCATAGTCTATGTGTGCCACAGTCTGTGTGTGTGTGATTTAAGCATCATGTGTGTCTACTACGACTATAATGGTACGTAACGTAACAACAAAAGAATTTTTCAATAAAATTAAAAAAAAAATCATTGTGAATTTATACTACTGGAATTTTTTGGCTTGACTTTGTTTCGAGGTTCTGTTCGTATTTTGGCAAAAATTTGACGATTTTATATTACTTAACAAAAAAAAAAAAAAAACAGTATCAAAATCGAAAATGATGCAGCGGTGTTATTGTTTGGCACGTGTTGTATGCAATATTTTTCTCATGAGCAGTTTCATAAAAAAAAAGAAACTATGAATTTTGTGTAATTAATTTTAAATGCCGGTTTTTTAAAGACAATTTAATTACTTTTTCATTTGCTATACTACACAAGCATATTAACTGTATGTATGTATGTGGTGATGCATTTATACTTTAAAATTCTAAATTTTCCCCATGATGAAATGACCATCATCATCAAACACAGAACTGAATATGTATGGAACTGACTCAAAATATAATTTCGATTTATGTGTGACTCTGCATGTGTGTGTGTGTGTGTATATATATAGAGAGGTAATAGAGGGTGCTAGCAGATGAGGGAGGTGCAATATTCAAAGTTTTCAAAACGACGAAATGAAACAAAATTAACACATTAGTGACCGATTTCACGCAATTTGGTTTTGCAAATTTATTGTGCAAATTGTATGTAGCAGCAGCGCGTTCGTGTGTGTGTGTGGATAATTTAATTGCATATAATTTAAGCGATTATCTCTTAAATATTATTTTGATGAGAGCTGAATTTATATTGAGAATAATATAAAGATAAAAAAGACGAATTGAAGATAAAATGAGATTATTTATATACAGGGTGTTAAAGATAGAATGACACCATTCTCTCTGTATCCATTTCTATAGGATATAAAAACACTCTACAATGATTATTCTTCACTTTTCCGTCTTCTCAACAGCTATCGATTACACATTTGAGGAAAGCAAATATAATAAGATATCAGTTGCAGTAACACATAAACGAATTCTCCCCCTCTAATAACATACGACGATAAAGAAGAGAAAGCGAATTTTATGGTAAAAGTACATATCAATCACTGGGCGAAAAAAGCTTTTTTTCTATTTTTAAAATACAGTTACCGTACGATTATCAAAAGCTTGAAGAAAAATCGATTAGTATGTAATCTCCGAACGGTCACATATACGTTCACATACACATACTCACAACGTCATGTTTGTAATTATAATCAATCCATCAATAATTTTAATCGAAAAATGTTCATTTTGCGGTCCACTATACATCAAAATGGATGGACAAATCGGATTTTCATCTATACAAATTCATGTTTTGTTTGTTTTGTTTTAAGCATTCTTTATGCTACCGCTGCCAAGCCGTCTCTTTTTACACTCCATGTTTTCTATACGTTTCTACTTAAAACTTTCCTTACAATTTCCATAAAACAATGCATACATACTACATAACAAACAAGGCAACCAACCAACAAATCGCCAGAAAACATGAAACGTGCATATATGTATGTATGTAGGTAGACCATTTTTTGTTTGTCTTATGTTAATCCTAACATTTAACACCAATGCGCTTGGACCGATACTTGTTTGAAATATAAAAAGTACTTAAGTGTGAGTGTGATGGAAATAAGTCTGTCTAATGGAAAAACAATAAATGGAACCCTAAGAGACTAAGTGTAGGTATAGTGACGGTAAAATTAATTGCCTATTTATGATCGTCCTGCCTGCAGAATTAATTTCTGTTTGAGTCGACAAAAGAGTACTATCATGACGTCACCGTGCATAATTTGCGTTATAAACTTCCATCTACCTGATCTTTCCATAATATCCTATTAATATTTTCCAGATTACATATTTACTTTAATTTGCAGACAGGGAATTTGTTTATTTTTTATTCGATTTATGTTAATGTCATATGTGTTTAAATATCCCCTTCTCTGTCTCCCATTAAATTACTATGAAAATGGAAAAAGAAATGGAAGTTTAATAGAAAATATTGAAAATATTCTTCTCTTCCCGATGATGATGATGGTGCATGGAAGCAAACAAAAAGAAAAAGGAAAAAAGTTAAAAAATATTCGTTTGACGTTTCACAGAATCGAAGAATATCATCAAAAACATAATTTATATTTATCGAAGCGAATATGTTATAAGGAAAAGCTATATTATGTATATTGAACATATATCGTGTCTATGTACTTTATATAATGTGAATATACATATACGTGTACACTATTAAGCAAAGAAAAATTCCATCTTAATAAAATGTCGATTTGTTAAGATGGTGTTGGTGCTGCTGAAATCTGGTAGCAGCGAATGCCCTCGGGTGCACCTTTATATATGTATACATACATATTTATTATTATTCTTTTTCAAGATATTGTATGTGATGGAAACTTTCAGATTCTAATAATTCCATGATAGTATGTGTAATAAACAGCACAGCCTTGGAATAAGTATAGTATAGAAAATGAGAAAAATAAAAGAAAACTAAATTGCTTTTGGGTTAGAATTTCGCTTTCTTTTTTTTTTTTTTTATTGTTATACTATGTACAGATATCAACTTTAATGCTGGAAGCAACATATATAATACAAAGACTGTAAAAGACGGAGCAATCTTCTATGATCACTGACTGGTTGAAAAGAATTGGAATTTATTCCGATTCAAAATGCTAAAAGTTCAAATTTCAATCAATTGAAAAAGGTTTATAAGAAAATTATTGTACACTATTCGCTAACTAGATACCATTTAAAATCGTATCATCTCGCTATTGCCATTTCCTGTTTATTTTTACTCGCTCATTTTCCATTTAAAACTTTGAAAATTAGCAGCCAGCCACGCAGTTGGTCTGTTCGCCTCATGCGGGATTTGAATTACGCTATTTAATTTTCAGTTTTAATTATAGCTAGTGAACTCTATCAGAGTTTTTGAATGTTTTAATATAATTGAATCCTTTATTGCAATCATGCACATGCATCTCTTTATAAATTGAAAATTTCATTATATTTTTATACGACTCGTTTCAATCACCCTGTATACATGACTTGGATTATGGCTTACACCTATAATTTACATTTCGAGAATGGTATATGATGATGATGATGAAAGATAATTCCAACAGCAGCAATAAGTTTAACAACTCCCCCAACAACGCTGCATAAGGAAGAAACTTAAGTTAAACTTTTAAACTTTCAACTATCGTTGCTAATGCTAGTTATGTTACTACATAGGTTAGGTTAGGTGTAAAGTTTTGTTCAGTTGGCCAGCTGCTATATATATATATCTATATATACTCTATATTTTGTCGTCTTCGAACACAAATGGACTTTGGGCGGTTAAACTTTGTACTTTGGAGTTTATGCTGTCCAATGTCAAGACAAATCACAACAAGACATGGAATACTGTTATAGAGCTATGATTGATTTTGTTGTGATTTGATACAAGTGGGCGTGTAGCAGGTAAACATGAGTGGTGTACGATATTTTTGCTACGACCTTATTACATGTATAACACGTTTTTTAATTAAATTGTTAAATATGTTAATTCTGTTTAAATAGATACTTAAACATACGCCTACGCCACGACTCAGTTTTTTTATTAACCTTTTTCTATTTTGTATTTTAAGATAGCATTTTCTAGTGGCAGCATATTAGGAGTAAGAACAACTAGTATAAAGAGAGATAGAGTGAGTGGAAGTGAGGAGGTGGAAGAACGAACGCAAGTGATCCGCTTATTCTCCACTTCATTCTCTCTCTATACTTGAAATACGTGCAGCAGCTCATGTTCTTACATATACACAGTATTAAACTGTGCTGTACATTTTATTAAGAAGAGTATATCCAATTAAGTCTTTGCGTCTTTTTCAAGCTCGATACATATACATATCATCCATGATACGTAATGGATACACTTTGTAAAATGGAAGACAAAGTGGCAGATCATTGTAATTAATAAGTCATTTATAGTAAATGTAAAGTATAATTCGAAGATTGTAGGTGTCATTTGTAATTTGGTCATATTTACTCATTTGTCATTTTTTATCGTTTGAATGGACCGTTCCATTCCTCCTTCCTCTATTATTTGAAGAAGGAGGGGTAGGGTGGTAGATTGTGTATTTAGGAAAAAAGACTGTTATTAAATTGACATGCCATTATGGTCGGTGGGTAGAAAGAAGACAAAGAGGATCTCGTGTTGATGTGAAAATTGCCTACCTATATTTATTTATTTAGTTGATGAGGAACAAACAAATCGATAATAATAATAAATGCTCCCTCTTTCCATTACAATGGATATTTATTTAGATATGCGTTCGGCCTATTACTTACGCTTTAATTATTGCTGTTACAATTATTTACATATACTATATATAGCATTCGAATACACATACATATGTATATGGATATTTCTCGTGCACGGAAATATTGATTATGGCCACCGCACGCCGTATTCGAATGATGTGATGTAACAATGCAATTAATACGGTGTGCGGCGGCCTTTAAAAAATGCAGAAAAATAACGAAAAATTGGAAGCAATAATGAGAGAAAATAAATGAGACAATCTATATATTAAAATAAACTATGGATATTTTGGCAAGTGAAGAATAATGGCTACTTGCTTGAATGGCATCGTGCCAGTGTATTTTTTCGAACATAAATTACCTCTACGAATATAAATAATAGTGCTGAAAATGCATAGTATGGCATAAATACGTATACTCGACGTTTACTTATTGGTAAAAAAAATCAAATCCCTGAATAGCTCTGAACTATCATTCCGATTTTTGCCATTTTTTTTTTTTTTTTGGTATTTTGTATGGAACATTGAGTACTTAAATCTACCCAGGGGGTGTTTAATTCAGAATTTCGGGAAATGGAGTATTTTTTTATCGAAATGTGTTCGTTTTTTTATTCCATACTGTAGACATTATGGCCCGACAATTGACGCTGGAAACAGTTCTAAAAAATATTAATTCGTTTTGGAAATATACAGAAAATTTAAAATAATTTTTTAGGTTAACAGCCAATAAGTCTAATAAGACAGTGTTATATATCTGAATATTGTTCATTTACCAGTTTATATATATATATATATATATATATATATAGAGAGAGAGAGAATTTATGTAAAATTTGATAGAGAATAGTTACGATCGCTGTCAAATTTAATTCGATTAAGTTAGAGTAACAGCATACTATCAAGACAGATCTAATTTGAACATTAACTTTAGACTTTGGAATAAGAAGATTTATGGAATTTGTACAACTTCTACTACTACAAATGGTTCTACCCGCTATTAACTAAGATAAGTGAGGGAAGATCTCAAGTATTATTAAATTACTCTCGTATATTCTTATGTTCGTCTGTAGGGTAAAAATGAAAAATTAATCTTTTTTTCCCTTACTTTATCACATCTGCTACATTACCTACTTTAATGTATTAATTTTTTAAAGGGTTTTAATGGTTTATCACTCACTCACTCACTAGTCTGTTTTCATTTTCTTTTTTTTTTTTCAAGTCAATTATAATGGAAAATGCATTTTGGAAGAAATTAAGTAGAATTTCTATTTGCATTTACACGATATTTTTTTGTTGTTTTTTTTTTTTTTTGCTTTTTAATCTCATGACAGCAGCAAGTCGCAAATTGTATTCAACCCTCACACTACTAATTGAGAAAGTCTTTAATAAAATTTGGTTAATTATCTGATAAAATATTCGTGGAATTTTTATTCTTGATTTTCATTTTGTAAGCCGCAAAGTAATCATTTATTTTAGATAGATGAAAATTGTAAAATTCTATAGGGTCTTATCGTCTTTTTTGAAAATTGAAAAATTTTAACTTAAAGTTCTTTATTTTACTTACATATAATAGACGGAGTATAATAAATTCAACAGTAGTATTCGTGTGGCCTTTTCTTTGCAACAAGATCGACATTTTCTCGGATCATTTTTCAACATTTTTTGACATCAGAAAATATCATTAAGTCAAGGGCCAAAGGGCGAACAAATAGTTCTTTTTTTTACTACAATGGTCCCTTTTTTTTGTATAATAAATTACCCTCGTGCGACACTAATTTTCCGCACATTTTTCTTATTTATTTAAAATATTAAAATATAAGCATTTCTCTTGAAGTAGACTGTATCTGCATACTCATAGATACATTTACCCTTACGTATGCATAAAGACAAAACCAATTAAACTCCACATTAATATGATAGAGTCAAGATAAATATTATTGTTGTGTGAGTTTTAGGAGTTTATTTCAATGGTATGGTGGGTCTTCAAAATAATGAAGTCCATCTGCATATTATTAGTTGTGTGGGCCAGGTACCAAGAGAAAATTTAATTAAACCACAAGCGATATATGCATGCTGTCTAAATAGTAGTCAAATTATTCGTTATCAATTTAATTTGAAGAATGTTTACAATTTAATTTAAGTAATAAATGAAAAAAAACCTGCTCGGCACTCGCACAAAACAGTTTTCAGTGTATTCTTGAACGTTCGCAAATCAGTTGTCATAATAATGGAATAAATTCTAAATTGTTTATGCTATAAAAACAAGTTATTTGAAGAGTATAAGGATAAATGGCATGCGACTAGGTAAATCATTTTTATTATTATTATTATTATTATGATTTCATTTCAGTCTGACTTCGTTGGTGAACATTTCCTTCGAAATTTGACTGACGTTGTTGTGGAAAAGCGCGTTTGTTCATTTTAAGCGATTAGATTTGATGTTTTCTAACGATGGTAAGAAAGATGGAAAGGGGAGGAGGGGCAGTAGGAGGAATTCGGCTTTTTTTTATTAGATTTTTTCCAATAACAAATTTTACTCCCATAATGAAATTACGGTTCTGGTAGTGGGATGCCACAAAAAAAAAAAAAAAGATGAAACGTTCCGTTTTTTCTTGTTTCTTTTTTATTTAGTCTAAGTAAATATGGCCGATTCCAGCATTTGACTTATCGTCAAAAATGTCTGATAACTTTGTTGTGCAAATTTCGAATTAACATTTTTTTCTGATCGGAAAAACACCAAATGTTGCTTCCATCTAACGCAACTAATATGGTAGTTTGGCCCTATTTATTTTCGCATCGTTCGCAACATCTTTCATATAATAAAATCATAACTATAATGACTTTATAAGGTTGGCTTAAAGAAGTTTGATACTTCAAAGTTTTTCTTCCTATTTTGAAAAATACAACACCCTGGCGGCAGTTTACTTACTTAAATATCTACTTATCCATTCAAGATAGGTTTTGAAAAGTTTTAATTTCTTTTTCAGGTAAAGTGGAGTTTTCGATATTTGTACATTTATTCTCATCTTAATGCGATCTGGGTGAGTAATCGCAACAATTTTATATAGAATATATAGAATAACCCGATCAAGTACTTTGTCATTTCATACCGGGGTGTTAAAATTGAAATAAAAAATACGTAGTTTTAATTTGATCTAGAATTCCAGTTTTCATATGGAATATAAGCTGAATTATTTCTTGTCATACTTCTATTCAATTTGCCAATAGTAACTGAGTAACTAAGAGTAATTCCAGATTTAAGGGCTAGTAAATTTCCAAATAAATATAATTTGACTGTACTTACCTTTACTATACTGACTATTGTTCTTGATAACTTTCCCCGCATTTTTTCTTGCCTTGAAGAACCATTCACTCGAATTACTTAAATAATTATACTCAACAGCTAAATCTTTAACAAATATTTGTCCATTAGGTAATCGATATGCATATGGACAAAACAATAAATAATCTTTATATTCGTATTTATCATAACAATTACCAGCAGCGAATATAATACTATCAAATTCAACCATTGAGAATACGGAAGCATATAACAGATATTCGGAATCGAGTACTTCAAGATCAGCATATTTCCATAAACGAGTTAACATATTAGCTTTATTTACGGCAACATCGGCTTCGACACGGAACCGTTCTTGAGCATAGCGATCCACAACCCCTTCACGTAATGTTAGATTCGTACCGGCTGTACAATTTTCACCAAGTAAATGTTGTGTTTCGACAATTCGCAAGAAATGTGAAACAACATCTGATTCTTTATAATTGTTGTGAAAATTGCTATCATTTAATCTATCTCGATGATAATCATTATGATCAAATTGCGATATGTTTTGATATGTTTTGGTACTATCAATGTCATCTAATAAACTGCTTTGATTGAAATTGTTATTATACAAATCCAATTCATTTATATCGTAATTGCTAATATGATTTTCATTTTCAAATGTATAAGTACCATTTGTTTGGACAATTGATTTGATTTTCTTTGGATTATTGCTATTATTTCCATTTCGACGATGACGTATAAAAAATCGTGATTTTTTATGTCTAATTTCCAATTTTGTTAATTCCGCTGTTAATAAATGAATTAGAGAAAAAAGTATTGTGAAATTAACTGTTTTCATTCTAAATCATAATTAAGTCTTTATCAATTAAATACTTATAAATTTTAAGTTAAATTTTCTTCGTTCTTTCGAATTTACATAATATGGAAACGCGTAAAAGTTTACGCGAAATCAGAAAGTTCCAATAAAATAATAATAATAATAATAATAATGTACTGGAGCGACCGTTATAAGGGTTGGCGAATTTTAAACTGACGAGCGCACACAGTGGCTGTTTTGGTCCCCGCAAAATAATACCATCATGATCATCATCATCATCACCACCACATAGCACTTTTGCTTGCTAGCTATTGTACGTATATATATGGCAATAGCTGAGCGCTGGCGCGTCAATCCTCTATGTACGTACGTAGGTAACTCACCCTGTATAATGTGCTATTATGCTTACTTGTATTTCCATCAAGAATTCTTCAGCAGCAACAACAACAAACTTCTATTAGATCTTTAATTAGTTCTAGTTCATGTAGAAGAAACATTCAGTTAGTTAGATCTTTAGTTGTTAAATAAACAAAACGAACAAGTAGCCTTAGGAAATTTGCTTAAACGTAATTTATATTTGACAGTAGCGAATAGTCAAAAGTATCTAGACGGTTGTGATTAGTATTTAATAAAAAAAAAATACATATGTCTTATGGTGTTGACTTATTAATGAGGCTCTCTGAATTTCGATAGAGTAATAATCTGATCGACACCATTTTTTTTTTTTTTTTTAACTTTTATGAATGAACGTATCCGTATTCGTTTATAATAAAAATGACTTCCCAGTTTTCCAATGAGGTGTTCTCGCAACTCCTTTTTTTTGGTTTCAAAAATGTGAAATGTACCTCAGTATTTTCGATTTAATACAATCTATACAATTGATCGCTAAAACCTTTACTACAAAATTAAATCGTTGCGAAAATAGGAGGTGGTAAAATTCAAATTTACGATTAAACTGTAATTTTACATCATTTTCCAACATCAAAATAATATAAAAATACTCAACTTTGCGTGTTTAATAAATTTAAATCGAATTAGAAGTTAACCTAACGAACTAAATTACGTACTATAAAATTATCGAATTATATCTGAATAATTATTTACAGTTCACTAAATAAAATGATAAATTGACCTAATCGGCCACTCTGTGTTCTTATCGATTTCGTCATAAATTATAATAGTTATCGTGTTCGACCGATAGATGGGGGACGATTCTAATCGATTACAGAGCCAATGTTTAGAGAGAGTACCGCATTCAATGACGCTTATGTGACAGCCATGTTTAGGCTTTTGTTGTTTGTTGAAGCTAAAAATGTTTCTTGCTAGTGTATGAAACATTTCAAAAGTTTAGATGTACATTTATAATTGCCAAAGTAATGGGATTATTCAATGAAATAACGAGTATCCAAAGAGTAAACATGACGCTATCCGCACCATTAATGCGGTACTCAACTTATACATATACTGGCCGTGATCGATTAGTATACTTAAACTACATTAAAATCAAATCTATTTGTGTATAGGTAATTTTTTATTTAAAATAATAAACTTAACAGAGAAAGAGAGACAGCCAAAATAATCTAAGTATAAATCTACATAGTAAATACAGATATAAACATGAATTAATACACATTAGTCGAGAGAAGAAGTAAAATATTTAAAATTTAATCTTTGAGATTGTAGATTGTCTACGGTTTTAATTTAACTCTTTTAGTTTTTGTTTTAATATTATTCTTAAACTATTTATAACACCAATTAATTAAATCCCTTTTAATTTTAATGTCCCTACCGACATTACGTCACTTTATGCGCAAACGTCCAGCATTTGAGCAACACAACATTCGGTTCTTAATAAAATATATAACCTCAAAATTACACCCTAAACAATGAATATCTAAAATCATAATAAGTAGACGTACATAGGTACAATATAGAACACTTTCACATAATTATATACTTAATTTAATTAACATTTAACACTTATTAAACAATTAAACATCAAGATATCTACGAAAACTAACATTAAGTTTAATAATTCAAATTAGGACTATAATCTCATTCACTCGTCTCAGCTGCACGTATATAGTCATAATGATATGTAACAATAATCATTTGGCTTCCAATCAATTGACACACCCCAAAACTGAGATGGTGAAAGAGATTATAATCTGCCACACATTAAAATAATCGTGCCTAATTTACTAGACCCATTTTATTGTAAATCCTTATTTTATTAAGTTAAGATTTTATTGTCGAATCAATGAATCAGCTGAGACCGAAATCATGCAATGAATTTGTGATGAAATTGATGGTATCGTTGATGGTAAACGTGATGGTACTTCTTCGATTTTCTCTAAATCTGCAGCAGCACCAGCTGAGTTTTGTTTACATAGACGTGGACTATCCTGCATACGAGAATGAAAATATTGTTTTCGTAACGGGCACCGCAAACTTTAACTATTTATCAATTTTTTAATCGGGTTGACTTACTGATGCTAGTTCATCTGTTTTATTCGGATCTTCTGATCGATCTAGACTGAACTGTCGTCTTAACAGTTTTCCAGTTCTATGTTTGGGACTTAATGATTTATAATGGTTGTATGGTGTACTTATGTCTTCATATTCTTCCTTAAATTGAAAATGATCAATAACTTATTTTCGTGACGGTTACTTTTAATTTACTTTAATTTTTCCTGGACCTCGATGCTCTCTTCTATAGGGACACAAAGAATTTGTCGATGCACCTAACAGAGCTGCTGTCACATCGGATGCACATACTGGAACACCAAGATTCACCGAGTTTTCACCGGATGTACTCTTAGTAATTCGATCCGAATACATTGAAAATCTACGAACGAAATTCGAAAATCAATGAATAAGATTCACAACAAATGTAAAGAGTTTATTTGGTCACCTGTCATCGTATCGACTTAATGATGAGAATTTCGATACTTCCATTGAACGAATGAATGTCGGATTGGGACTGGATGCTTTCGTGTGACCTTCGCTGACACTCATATGTCGAAGCGATTCAATTGATAGTGAATCGGCTAATGAATCTTCAACAATTTCCGGCATTGTCATGGGCATTGTACTGATTATGAGACTTTCATCTAAACTGTTAAACAAGTATGGCAAATTTTAAAATATGTACGATTTCATTGCCAAAAAACATTTTACGCACCCATGACTTTCTCTATATAAATCACAAAAATGGCCGCAGTAAAACAAACATTCAATTTTAATTAATATTTTAAAATCAACGTTAAATTATGGTCAACAAGTAATACGGCCAAAACGGACCGTTCGCGCCTGTTCCTTTGATGTAGAACAGCCAAGTTCCGTAACCTTGAGTACGTTAAGCTCCTCCTATTTTGAGTCGTTGGCGCTCAAAATTAGAATAATAAGTTAATTATGAATATCTTGGCCATTTCCAGTTTGAAAATAAAGTTAAAGTTAAACAGTACAAGATACCTAAATAGCATGTTCCGTAATAGTATCGCCGTAGGGCGTGTTCGATGGATAATTATAAAATAACAGAGATACTGAACATTAAGAAAAGAGTAAACAAGTTATTGTCTCCGCCCATTAAGTGGGAATGTCATTTAAGTAGTAACCGTTTACTGTCCGTTCTGTTAGTATTACTCATTGGTATAGTAACATTCTTATTCATGGAGACATAAAATTTATTTCGAACGTACTCAATCGATGGTGGTACTGGAAGTTCTTTATTAAAGCCATCTTTCGACAACAACCAATACGTATCCATTGTTCCTTTGCCTTTAATTTCAGTCAAGCCGCGATACTCGATTTGATAACCGCCAGCTTTTTGTAGACGCATATGTGTCACTTCTGACATGTGAATTCTCCAGGCAGCACCTGTAAATATTAATTCCAGTTCCATATTTCAATACAAAGATATTTCGCATTAGCAAACGTACCGGTTGATTCCATTCTGGAAGCAGTATTAACCGTATCGCCGAAAAGACAGTACCGCGGCATTGTTAAACCGACAACACCAGCACAACATGGACCAGTATGTAGACCGATTCGTAAACGTAATGGTGTGCCAGGTAAATGCCGAATACGAAATTTCCCACTCTCATGTAGAAGATCTAGTGCCATTGTTGCAATCTGAAAATAGTTATAATGTACGGGCAGCATTAAATTTACTTAAAGATCGCAAATGAATGATATTTTGATAGCAGAAGTTTCAATGATATTATTTACTTGTTCGGCATGGTCTGGTATTCGAACTGGCAACCCTCCAACTACCATATAAGCATCACCTATTGTTTCCACTTTATATACATTATAAGCGTTTATTGTTGCATCGAAGCATGTGTACAAATCGTTAAGTAAATCAACTACCTACATAATACATAGTTTAATTAAATACTTTGAAAGTGTTCGGTTTGCAAAGAAAAGTTGGGAAAACAATGACACAACATACTTGAAATGGCGTTGAATGTGCCGATATTGTAGTAAATCCTACAATATCCGAAAAGTAAATTGTTACTTCTCCATACTCTTCTGGATCAACTGGCATTCCTAATTTCAATTTTTCTGCCACATAACTGAAAAAAAACGAGATTATAAAAGTTATGTTCTGTCGCCATTTTTAATCGCTATAATCGAGAATTGTTGCAGATGACTTCAGTACAGGCATATTATCATAGTCAGACCACTTATTTTTTTCGATTATATTCCGTATAACGTTACAACCGATACTAATCTCGTTGTAAGCATAACCATATCGTTATAACCGATCTTTTACCTTGGCAACATCCTATTCAATAACTGTTCCGTTTTTTTCTTTTCAATATCCAATTGTTCAGTTCTTTCACGTATCAATTCTTCCAAATTATTCGAATACTTTTCTAACATTTGAAACATCGTATCGACAATATTCACTTTTCTTCCGTGATTCAATTTTTTAAATTGATCATTAACCTCATTGAAATCGGGTCGCATATCAGCTTGTTCGAACCAACATTGACGCATTATATTTATTGCTTCCGGTGGTGCAGCACCTTTACTTACAGATGGACGTATTAGTGGTGGGGGATGTTTGACCTTTTCTATTATTTCTGGTTAGGAAAGAAAAAAAGACAAGCTGTGAAGTTAGATAATTTCGAATAGAAAAAGCGATACTGTGTACCTTCTGGTGATAGAGCTAACATACAAAATGGTTCACCTCGTACAACCACTTCTTGTAATATAATTCCGAAGGAATAAACGTCACCAGGTTGAGTACCTTTTTTCCTTAAACCACTGTGACGTAATAGTTCTGGAGCAGTCCATAATAGCTCTGTATTTAAATGCCATAGGAAAAATAAAATGAATCAACTTCAGAGTTTCTGCAAACAGTTTGATTTTTACCTCGGGCAGATTTTGTTGGTGGTGAAATATTTTGAGCTTCATAAAAATAGGGTAGACCATAATCGGTAACTTTTAATACCCAACGTGAATCAATTACACAATTTCTTGATGTTAAGTATCCATGAACTCGAATTTGAGTTGAATGCAAGTATTTCATGCCCTGAAATTTGAATACTTTCAATATTTTTACATTAAACTCTTCTGCACAGAATACAATAATCCAGAAGAGAGATTTTCTCTGACGCAATTGACAGCACAGAAAGAAAGGTGAAGCCGTCATTCTTGGCTCCTCGTCTAGTCTCATAAAACCGACCTCAAAACGTCTATTGTCGGAGTGTCATTGGAGAAATGTCATTTGTTTTTAGCAAATTTAATAGTTTTGAAAAGTGTGATTACAAATGACATTTCGCTTAAATAAATAAATAAATATGAGAGGAGTTTTATGTGTTCCGATCATAAAATATAGGGAGCCAAAATCATGGGGTACAAACCACTTAGTGATCTTTCTGTATCGTCGTATTCTGTGCCTATAATTTCTAGAATTCGCCTACTCTGACTAAGTCAGTTAATAAACTCAGCCTAAATGACCAGTCCAGCTTGATGTCATCTTGCTGTAGAACATCTTGTAATGATCCACGAGTACAGTATTCCGATACTAATGCTGCCCTTGGTGGTTCAGCTAGAATACCTATAAAAATAAAGTTTAATTGAAAATATCGTGTTTCGTTTCTATTTGATGCGCATGACCATACCAATTAATGGATTCAAATTTTCATGACGTAAACCATGCAATAACTGAATAATTTCAATTGATTTTGCTTTAAGCTCAATATTGTTGCTTGATGGAACAGGTTTCATTTGTACCAAATCACCCTAAAATTGACTTATATTTAATATTATAATTATAATATTTGGGCTTTGGATTATCATAAATGTCACTTACATTATATCTAACACGATGATCGAAAACCGCTTGTTTTTTGGCTAAGTTTGGTGTTGAACTTGCTTGCAATGGTGTACGAATTGATGTTGACGCAACTCCACCACCACCACCACCATTTCCAGAATTTTGTAATAAATCGGGTTTATCAACTTCCGGTCCACCGAATTCTTGTAATTGTTGTAACCAGCAACAGAGCATCGCTTCAATTCCTTCATCTACCTGTAATTTATTTTAAAGCATTCATGACTAATTCAGATCTAATTAGTGTTTATCAATGACACTAAATATACGTATTAATGTTGATTGATATAATCGCTTTACTGAGATTTACAAACAGTGGAAATGATCACGCCCCTTCGTACTGCGGCGTCAGATATTTTACACGCCCAAAAAAGTGGGTGGAACTAAAGAGCGCCCGTACACCATACTGCATGCTCTGCTGTGAATAGACTCTACCGATATTATCATGGCCTGTTTGATTAGAATAATAACCCGATAAATGTGCTTTATACAGGAAAAATAAACGAAGCAAAAAAAGCTCTGCGATTTAGTTCGAACGATATTTTTCATAATAATAATAATAACCATTATGAAAAAAAAACAATATGTCGCCTCATCTCATGTTTGTGCCATGGTGTCAAATTCAGAGCTCATCAACATAAAAAATCGATTAAAAAACCTGTCTCGTCTGTTCCATATGAAAGAAAACTTTAATAATAATAATAATAATAATAATAATAGTAAGAGGAAAATGCATATTTAACACGATGTTAAAATGTCATTAGCAAAAAGAGAAAAAAAAGCGTTGTAAATATGAATTAAATTGGTGTACATAAGCATCTCGTGGCTGCTTTGCTTACGATAAGATTATTAATGAATTATTATTGATTTTATCTCGAAAGCACATAAAATAGATGAATTTTCTTCATATCAGCAGAACATTTTATAAAAAAAAATATTGAAGAATTTTCTAAAAGGAAAAAACTAATTTATTTATACTATGAAAAGGAAAGACAAGTACAATTTTCTATGTAAATTTACTCACTCCACGACTCTCAGTCGTTAGTTGTGGGAAAACAAAATCTGTTGTTGATAATAAAACTTTATATGGTGATTTTTGATTGCCTTTCATTAATAGACGATATTTCATAAAGGCCATGACACTCAATGATATTAAAACAATCACAATTAAACATGCAAGTAACCAATAAATCCATGCACTGAAAATATATAAATTATGCATTTTAGTATAAATTTATTCATCTAAAGTCCATTCAAAGAAATAAGATTCAAGTACATTATAATTATTATCAATTTTTCGCGAAGTAGATTATTGATACTCTGCAGTTTTACTTTTAGGCGGCAGTTTCAGTTGATTTTATTGAAATTTAATTAAAGAGCATGATTTTCTTGCACGAACTGACAAATATCGATGTGAATTTCAACTAACGACAGTTATTTTACATATCCTTTTATGCAACTTATACAGATAATTAAAATACTTAATCTTAATGCTTCGAATGTACTTCACATAAGTCAATTTGCTCAGATATAAAACCATGTTGATTAGTAGGATGATCGTTGTGAATCATCATTGATTGTCTAATCTAATCATTGCTTTATATGCATCCAAGACAATAGTCTCTTCAATAAATTCTGATCTAGATTGCTTACCCAACTAGATTATCACTAAATAATTGACAAAATCTATCACATTCACTTAATTGTTTATGTCTAATTAACCACTCGTCGAAATTACTTTGATTAAATTCAATTCGAAATTGTTGACTGTCATTATTTGTTTGGATAACTTTCAATAGCGAATGAAAATTAATACTGAAATTATAATCTAATAAATGAATTTCAGCTAAGACAAAACATGCTGCTGATTGAAGTGAAATATTTCGGGTGGAGGAAGAAATCGACGATGACGTCATATCGTTAATAAAAACAAAACTGTCGTTAATATTTTTCACAATGTTTTCTTCAATTGTTGTAGAATTCCACGTGCTCATTTCCAAAAAAAATAAAACATTATCCAATAATACAGTTCCATTCAGTTTATGCAAATTTAATTTCCATGATGGCAAACTTAAAATATCCATGAATATGAATAAGATATTATCTATGGGAAAATGTAGTTTGGAGGAAATTTGTAAAATTCTCATACCAGTATCAGTAGCTGACAGACAAAAAATTATTGCTAGAATTAAAAAAAAAAAAAATGTTATTAATCATTATTTATCTACTAATTGTGCAGTAGCCTACAAGAAACAAGATTCAATTCAATCCGTTCAATCTTTTATATCCATGCGACTTGACAGTAATGAAAATTGAGAAATCTGAATCTTATTTCTTCGCATAGACTTTATCTATAAGTACACGTACCTTGGCATGGCCTTTCTGTGAAACTGTGAAGTTTATTTTCAATATATTTCAATGAAACATTCTTATCAAAGATCACTGAATGTTTTGGTACGATATCGAGATCTCGTAATTCCAATTCCAATGTTTGTGCAAGCAGTGGCCACCATCCAGATGCTACACAACACATCGAAAAGACGATTAGATAGAGAAATGTCATAGTGTTCTTTTATTATTTAAGCCGCATTCATTAAACTTTAATTTCGTCTTTTCTAACTTTTTCTTTGTTTACCTCTCTCTCTCTCTCTCTCTCTTATAGCTCTACTCTAATCACTGAACAGAGAACATGAGACAGTTTAAGTTTATTAAAAGTTTATTGAGGCATCAAACTCCGTAACCAATTGCAGTAGAAGCAGCAGGAACTAAATAGAAATAAGTATAAAGTTTCACTGCAGTTGAACAATTTTAGAAATGAGGCTAGGTAATGGTATTGTGTTTCGTTAAAAATTGCAGTTAACTATCAAAGAAAAATCTTTTTTTTTTTTTTTTGTTATTCAAATTAATCAATGACTTGAAAATGAGGTTAGCATTCTAATACACGATTGTTGCTGCTTAATTTAGTTTTTATTCAGCAATTTTTTTCGAATTGATTTTCTTTAAAATGTACCATAATTTTCTCAAATTTTCCATCCAATTTTATTAGTTTTGCTTTAATAATTTTATTATTCTGTTATTCTCTTCGTACATTTACATTTTTTCCTTCTTCGCTTTTACCCTTTTCGCTTTTCCAATCACTCACTCGCTTTCTCTCTTTGTAATTTCCTCTTTTCTTTATAATTGCAAATTCAGTTTTCCATTTTCCGAAGTGAATGTTAATCAACAATATTAGTCTCTAGTTTCCAATTATGTATTTAATGTTGGAAATTTTCTATTAATTATTATCTAATTAATAGACACAGCATGAAAAGCAAACGTTTAGAATAGGTACGTTAGGAAGAGTAATTTAATTTAATTTGATAACATTATTAAATTCCTTCTATGCTGCCTGTGGTATATATTCAAAAAATCGCGGCTACTTCTTTTTATCTAATAACGATCGACGTGTAATCAAATTCTAAGCTCCTCCCATATACATATATGGGAGGAGCTTAAGATTTGACAATTGAGAATTGAAAGAAATCAAACCTGATTTACTCGCCCCCCCTTTTTTATTAAATCGGGCAATCAATGAGTGAATTGGATGTTGTTTATTGTATGCCATGATTTTTTTCCAATTCCGAATCAAATCGGATTATCAATATTTAATTATTACTGATGGAAACTGCTACGAGTTACATAATTTTTTTTGTGCCTTCACTCTAATTTAATTCAATCTGTGCAGTCACAGAAGAAAAACAAAATCATAAATTTTCATGGAAACAAACGATCGGCGTCGGCAAATTTTTGCAGCGTGTGAGTAAAGAAAAGAAATTATACTGTTTCAGCAAACGGAGTAGATGGAGACGGAATAAAAGCAAAAGCAAAGAAGAAGATGAATAAATGGAAAGAGAAAAGTATCTACATTTGTAATAAAAATAAAAAAGAAAAATTAAAATAAAACTTGAGTTGAGAGTTTTTCTTTATTTATTTATGTTTTTTTTTTTCATTGCTATGCGTGAGTATTATTATTATTATTTATGAAAACTATATATAGCGCCAACTCTTATTTATTTATTGCGATGTGAAGTTTGCAAAAAGATTTTCACAGTGTAGGGAGCATTTTCGAAACTTTAGCAAGTACTTATCTACATAAATAAATGCGCATCAGTTCAGCATCCAGAATGAAAAAGAAGAAGAAGAAGGAGAAAAGAATAATAAAAACACGAAAGATGGATTAAAAATGATTTATTATTTTATATATGCTCGATTGTTTTTGTCTTCGAACTTTTTCCCGAAATGAATTTGCTTTTCATGCATATGCATGTGTTTTTCACGCGGTTAGTATTTTTATTATGTTGAATTTTTAAAGTTTTTCTTTCGTATAGGGAAACTGTAGAACAACTGAATACGAGTAAATATAAATAGGAAATAACTCTGATATTAATGATCAAAATTTGCGTCTATGAATTCTAACATTTACAATGTAGAAACATATTGAACGTTACGGAAAATTTGGATAATTTTTTCGGACTCTAACTATTTATATGTTACCCGAGTTAATTCTATCAATTCAGTCACTAGAACAGAATTAGTCTTTTTCCATCATCATCAATTTTGTTCATTTCTACTTTGACATTAATCATCAGGCCCAGAGAAAGAGAGAGAAAAAAAGAAGTAATGAAAATGGACGGACATTAATTAATTTCTGTTTAATGGTATTACACATTCGAACCGAGAGAGTGCTATAAAAAGTGACGAGGAGAGAGAAGACAAAAAAGAGCTAAAAATTGGAAAATCCACTTTCTGCAATCAGATTAAATCATCTCTACTTTTACTACTATTACATGAGAGAGAAAAAAGCCAGCGCGCATAAAACAGTCACACACAATCTGACTCTAAATAGAAAACGATAAATTGGTAGCTAATTGATAGAGATTTTTCTACGCTGTTAGCCAATTTTTTTAATTATTTTATTTTAGTAAAATGTAGGAAAAGTTTTTTGTTTCTTTAATTAAATCCTATGCGGACGCTTGGATGGATAGATAATATTATAATACCATATTATTCTCTCCCTCCAACTATAATATATTGTACACTGGCTACGTTTCGAGCATTAAATGCTTAATATACATTAAACAGGGTAATTTTATGCAAAGATGAGCAGCCGCTTTCATTTGCACATTTCAACCTGCCATGCAAAAGGGAGTAGGATTAATTTCAAAATGTCTGGAATATTTAGATATTAAATTTACAAAGTGGCAACTGGAACAGATAAATAAATTGGAACATACTGCATATTTCAGCTGTTGACAACTTATTTTATAATACATATTGATAACAGAAATGCAGCAGCTATCTATCTCTATCTATACTCGTATATTCAGAAAGTAGATGTACAATACGGATTCTTGATCAAAAATGGCAATAGTTGATCAAAAGCCCTGCGCAAATGACAATTTTTTTTATAAAGTTACTTTATATTCAAAGTACCGCATCAACACCATTTTTTAGCAAATTTAACCTCCAATTGAAAATCTAATGAAATTAAAAATACTGAATTAATAATTTATTAGGTTAATTTTTCGAGCAAATACCGCTGACTGCGAACCCTTAAACATAAAGTGACTTTATATTTCTGTTTGATTCTAACCATTTGAGCAATAAGAGACAATTATCAAATCGAAACCCCATAGCCTACTATGATAGTAATACTTCAAAAATTATTAAACCAATAATTTGACAGACGATAATTTGATAATATACATATTAAATACAGGAATGTACAGCAGCTCTTTATCTATACTCTCAAAAAATAGATGCGCAATATGGATTCCAGAGTAATAGTGACACTTATTGATCGTAGAGGGTGCAAAAGGCAATGTTGCCAATTCTTACCATCTATAGACAGTAAGAAATAGTCATCGCATCAGATCTAAACTACAGCTAATCTAATAATGATACTATTAGTATTGTCTAATTAGATGAAAAAAAAAAACATCAATTCCCTTTCATCAAGGCTTCCATTATAATAAAAAAATCTCATGAAAGCAAACATTAATTAAATTTATGGAGTCAAAAAAAAAAAATAACAACATGCTAAAACTGAAATGAAAAAACTCCATTATCTAACAATAAACTATGCTCGTCCTACTCCTACTTATTTTATATACGATGGTAAATAACTCCCTGTCTCGTTCTTTTTTTTCGGTCCCTTTTTTTTATAGTGACACTAATAAAGATCTTCTCTTACCAATGCCAATTATGGCTACAGATTTCCACTTCATGTCCGCCACGACCCTTGCAAATCCACCAGCTATTTCACTGATTGACGTTGGCGTTGGTAGTTGAGGTGCCGGTGGTGGTGGTGGTGGCTGTGGTTGTTTTTCATTTGGATGGTTGATTTTCTTTCGTGTTAACTGAATAAATTTACATTTGATCATCATATCAAATTAAGGCACAATCACAAATTTATTTTTAGTCGATAGACTTACAGCTCGAATTATGTACTATACGTTTTCTATTACTAATCTCTGACAATGTATCCAAAATTTAACTTACAGTTGGACAATTCCAAAAATGTGCACTAACATTAAAGTACATGGCAAGATGATGAGCTGGTGCACATACATCCGGATTTAGGGAGCCAACAATTAATTGCGAAGATGTTGACAGGATTTGAAGGATTTTTTGATGATCGTCACACAAATCTGTCACGAAACAAATAGAGATATAGATGAAAGTAGCAACATTAAAAACTAGCAAAAAAAAATGTTTCTTTGCATTTGTTCCTACTTGATAGACTCGATTAGCATACTACACTTTTTCTACGGCTATCTATATTTACTATTTTGGTATTTCATTAATTACAATTTTTGTCTAGGACATCAATTGTCACATTGCGATTATCTAGCTGCTGTTGTATAATCGTCATATTGATTGGATAATGACAAATTTCAGAAAGTATTAAAAGGCTGGTAGAAGGATGCTGTCGACGTTGCCGTTGCTGTTGCAGTTGTTGTTGTTGAATAGAAGCCAAAGAGATAATAATGCAGGCCAATAACTCAAGTAGAATTAGTCGGCCTGCTGCCATTTTTGGCCAATTTAACCAATCATTTTTATTTGGAATGTCCACTGTAGTTCCCCTGCAACGTTGCTGTAACTTGTCATAGTTGTATAGATGGTTATTTCATTTGGCATTGCAATTATTAAATCCAACCTCTATAAAAATATGATTATATGTAGCTAAATTAAACCCATAATTTTTCAAATGGCTTAACGCATATAAATGAATCTAATTTAACGGTACTAGCAGGTCCAAGCTAAATTCTCGCTAGAGAGTATACATAAACTTTTATACAATTTTCCCTGTGGTGCTTTAAAGAACTTTATCGCCAGGCACCAGCCAGGAATAGCAATATGTTGCTTTAGCCGTTTATAGATGCACTAAATCAATATATCAAGTTATTATTCGCATCATTTGTCTCGTAGTTTATGGAAATAGAAAATTCGATTATTTCAATGCTCAATCTGAAGCATACACTTAACTTATGTATAAGTTACAATTCATTCCGTGTTTTAAGGTGGCAGTTTATACTCATATATACAGGGTAGTTGGTTACTACTGTCCGCCACAATTTTCGACTTAACTATTTATCAGATTGACATGATGTCTGTCTTGCGTTTTAGCGTTACTCGAAAATTTCATTCTGAGCAATAGGGACTCAGATCCGTGTTTTTCAAAATAGAGTTTCCAAACTCAATTAATTTTTATTTAATGAAATGTGCTACGTTTTATTATCTAGTAATGCAGAGCGAAAATAATTCAAATCAGCTTCGCGAACCGCACATCAAAATTTCAAGACGTTTCGGAAATAAGCCACTGTGACACTTATTAAAATTTTAATTTTTTTTTTTTTTCGAAAGAATGATTATTCGGTTTCCATCAGTAGTACTGAGGAGTGGAAAATAAATTTGTTTGCAATAATTTTAATTAACAAAAGTATTGAAATACAATGAATGTCAGGCATATGACTGCCATGCCACCGCCTAGAATATTTGCATGTTGCCAAGTCTAAACGATTCTGAAAGCAGTGAATAATAGAGATGGGCTCCGAGTAATTGGTTTCAATTGTTTCGATAAAAAATGTAAATTATAGTAAACTTTAGAGTGTCTTATTTTGGAAACGGACTGAAACTGTGATGCGCGATTTTCGAATTTGATTTTAAGTAATTACTCTCTACAGTACCAGGTAAGAAAAAGTAGCAGATTCCTTTTAAAAAAACTAAAGTGGGTTGGAAAACTCCATTTTGGACAGGTCTGATCCGAGTCCCGATTATTCAAAATACGGCCATAGAGGAACCATAAAAGACAAGAAAAGTATCATGTCAATCTAATAAATTGATAATTTCAAAATTCGGGCAAACACCAGTAATCGACCACTCTGTATACAGTGATTAACGCTGGCTGCCCCTTAATTAAACCATTAGAATATAGTGATAATGTGAGCAGTCTAAGCGAGAATATAGTCGGTATCTGCTGTCAGTCTTATTTTTAAGAAGTACACTTTGATATAAACAAAATTTATTCTGACCCATAAAGTTTTTATGTATTTAAAAATAATAATGAGATTACTGGGAATTCCATATAGTATTTTTTTTTACCAAAAACATAATGAATTTAATTGCTTTAGCGTTCGGGAGTAATTTTTTACGAAAAAAACTTTAGCTTGGAAAATTGGATTAAACTCGCCAGCATATACAAAGTTAATCAATTGTAAATATTTTCTTAAAAAAAAAAATTCGTGTGAATGACTTTTCTAATTATAAGTTTTTATATTTTATGACTACTTAGATAATTTTTCATCTGAAGTTTTTTACAGCTTGTCTTCATATATGCACTTGCATACAAATTAATTAATTTATCTCCATGTTTATTAATCTACTTGTTGTTGTTTTCACTCTAATTTATTTTCATTTATTGCTATTTTAAACTATACTAGAGTAATTATAACAATTCAAATGATCTGCACGGTACTTAATCAACATTAAAAAGACAACTAAAGTATACTCAATTTTTTATGTCTCTCTATGCTATCCACTTACTTACGTATGTGTCTATATTGTGTATCAATATATCTAATAAGTGTATCTACCTACCTTTCAAAGCCAATCAACATGACCTTTTCATCATGTATCTACGTTTTTCCAAACAAAAAAAAAAAAAGAAAAAACACCGCCAGAACACCACACATTCGATCAAATTTATTTTGCGAAAATTCTTCAATTTGCACCCTTCATGTTTCAATTAAGATATTAATTAAAATCCAATCTTAATGAACAATCTAAACATACACACAGACCATGTATGTGTGTATGTGTACCAACACACACATCGAAAGAATATATATGAAGGTATATATGGATAGGGAAACCGGAATTCTCGTCTGGATGAAAATCTCGCTGCTGCCGTCGCGTTTCTAGTAGCGCTGGAAAAGCCTTTAAAAAGGTTTAAAGCCTGCCTGGGACACTTTGCCATGCATGCATATTCTACAGCTTCTCTTTCACATCCCTCTCTCTCGATCCTAGTTCTCCCCCCTTTCAGCCGTTGGGCCCTCGAACCATCCATACTCCATTCATTCTATCCAATTCCAAATGCTTGCTGGACCCAGCATTATTTCAATCGATTTATCCCAGTCATCATCAGCTTGAGCAGGACCAAGAATGGAGCAGGAGGTGCTGAACCAGGTACGGATTTCGAATATTTACGTTTTTTTAGATGAATATTTAAAATTTTTGAAAAAAATTTCTGATTAATTTTTCTTAAGAATTAAAATACTAATGCCGACAGCAAACTATATAGCTACACGAAGTCAAGATCAGGGAGAATTTAAATAAATGAAATAAAACACAGTAGTAGGTACTATTAATACAGTCCTCTTTATTAGATTCACATCAATTACATAGATATATAAATAGATAAATTATTAAAAACTATAAAAAAACTGCAAAATATCTCTCTCTTTTTCTCTTAAATTCTAAACAAAGACTAAGACTAACTCAGTGTTATACTTAAAAACTTTACTTAACTTACTTCACTACTACTTTAACTACTATAAAAAAAGCGGTTTAAATTTCAGACTTATGGATAGGTATACACATTAATAGTAATTTACCATTTTAGTCTCAAATCAATAATTAGCAAACAATTTTTTTTACAATAGCCTCCAAACGCAAATTACGAAGAAATCAGCTGCGCTATCATCAGTTTTGGGGTAACGCAACAACGGCTTAACTATAGAGCCTCAGTATGGTATTTTGGAATTCCCCATATATTATATACATTTTATTTAAGATTTTTTTTATTACGACCAAAAACACCTTCTAGCAGAAAGTAGCAACTTACTTTTTGTCTCTGAATCTATTAATCTATATTCTACTGTTTTGGCGGCTCTATCCCATTTTCCAAGATTCTTTCAGTGTCATAGAGATTAAATAGTAGAGTTACCACCGCATAACAAGAACATAATAAGTTACGAAATTTCTATAGGCACATATGAGGAATAGATGATTTATTACGTTTTTGTTATAGTGCGATGACTCTACCTAAGTAATGAAAATACAAATACGCAATAAAATGAAATATGGGAAAAAGACAAACCCAACTAACAGTATTTCTGGAAATAGAAAGAACATTACTAACTAACATTCTTTTTTTTGATAAACGAAACTTTTCTAAACTTTTGTGATTCTGATACCGAGATCGAAAATCATAAGCTTAAAAATAAAGAAAATTTATATAAATTTCGTTCTTTCTATCCAGATAGAATTATACAACTTCAGAGGAGGTGAATATATTTTTCTTTTTCTATTCTGCTCGAATAGGCTTAAAAACCAAGAAATTTTTTTTTATGTGTGTAATTTATTTTAAAATTGTATTGAATATTAAAATTGCGAAACGCTTCTATGGTTGTATAGTTCTATTCATTATTAAATTAAATTTGAAATTTCAATTTCGTTATAGCAAAGTTATGAATCAATTTATTTAATTGACCTCACTATTTTGAAAATAATTGCGACAACAAATGAATTGAGCAAACTTAAATAAACAAAAAACAAAGCAAATGTGAAAATTACAAAACAAAATTTTATCTATTTTGATTTAACTTGAGAAATGTAAAATATAGAATTGAGTATTTTCAGTTTCTATTTCTGAATCAGAGAGAAGTATGGAAAAGACAACAAGAAATCAGAAATATGAAATATTAGAATCAGAACATTCAGTCAGACTCAGAACAGTCAGAACCGAAATTCTAATTCTAATCTAAATAATTCGATTATATAATTATAACTTAATTCGATAATCGATAGCATTAATCTGTGATTCATGTGAACCAACCTTAAAATATGATGTCAACAAATCATCTGGTTGTGACATTATTTCCATGACAACCAAATCATATTTTGTTTATTGTTTTCTTATCTCTTTAACACTTAACCTTTTTCCTATCCACTTAACTTTATAAACAAGAAAATTGATAAATTTTGATTAAAACAAATCAGAATTTTATTGTTCGAATTATGATATATCAAAAAAAAACTTATTGATATAATTTGTGTAAATAGTATTTTAATTCGTAGTATTATTATGGACAAAAAAAGAAGTGTTTTTTTGTTTATTTCGTTTTTATTAGTTTTGATCCAATTTGCACAATCAGTTTTACATCCTGTTGTTTTCATACCAGGTGATGGTGGTAACCAACTAGAAGCAAAATTAAATAAAAGCGATGCGGTTCATTATATTTGTGCGAAAACGTCGCAGGATTATTTTAATATATGGCTTAATATGGAATTGCTTGTACCATTAGTGGTTGATTGCTGGGTTGATAATATACGTTTAGTTTATGATAATGTTACTAGAACGACAAGAAATCCAGATGGGGTAAGTCATAGGAGAATGGAAACTATAGATTTTTTTGTTTTTGTTTATCTTTTAAGCATTTTATTATTAGGTCGATATTCGAGTGCCTGGTTTTGGTGGTAGCGAAACCGTCGAATGGTTAGATCCAAGTCATGCATCGACTGGATCGTATTTTACAACAATAGCTTCCACATTGGTAACATTGGGCTACACAAGGAATATTACCATAAAAGGGGCGCCGTATGATTTTCGAAAAGCACCTAGTATGAGATCCTCAATTTAATTTTTATTATTTGATTAGCAAATTAATCAAATTCGATATCAACTGATAAATTTGTAGATGAAAATCAAGATTACTTTGTTCGCTTAAAAAAACTAATCGAAGACACATACGAATCAAATAATAAAACATCTGTAATGCTAATAGCACACTCAATGGGTGGCCCAATGGCATTGTATTTTCTAAATCAACAAAGTCAATCGTGGAAAGAGCAATACATTAAGCGTTTAATTGCATTGAGTGGCGCATGGGGTGGATCAATGAAAGCGATAAAAGTCTATGCAATTGGTGATGATTTAGGATCGTATGTTCTACGTGAAAGTGTAATGCGAACTGAACAAATTACATCACCTAGTTTAGCATGGCTGCTACCATCTCCATTATATTGGAAACCAGATGAAGTGCTTGTGGAAACTGAAAATCACAATTTCACTTTGACGAATTTAAAAGATTTTTTTACGTAAGTGATGTGTAGAAGAACAATAGCTACAGACATAGTAAATGATAAGATTTGAGTTTATAAGATAAGTTTTTTTTAGTGGTATATCGTTTCCTGATGGCTGGGAAATGAAAAAAGATACTGAACCGTTTCAGACACATTTTAAACCACCTGGTGTTGAGGTACATTGTCTTTATGGTACTGGAGTTAATACAGTTGAAAAGTGAGTATAATTATTAATATAATAAAATGTTTTTAGAACGAACACGTTATGAAGCAACTAAAGCGTATTTTAATATCATCATAAAGTCTAGGAAAATGACTAATTATTAAACCGGTAATTGTTATAATGGCATTTTATTAATTTCAGATTATATTATAAGCCAGGGACATGGCTAGATGGTAGTCCAACATTAATATATGGTGATGGTGATGGTACGGTCAACTATCGTTCATTAATTGGTTGCCAGCACTGGCAGTCATTACAAAAACAGAAAGTTTTCTATAAACCGTTGCCAAAAGTTGATCATTTGCAAATATTACACGATGTCTCGACACAGAATTATATTGCCGATATTGTTAAAAATGATGAACCCTCAGTGAAGAGAATTAACTGGATGGAACATAATTGGAATCGTTTAAATAAAATTAAATTTCTAAAACAATTGATTGGAAAACGAAAATTTTATAAAAAAAGAAATAATGAGAATTATCCACGTAAAATGATTTATGTTAATAATGTTTAATGTTTGTTTTTGCGCATTAACTTTAAACGGATTTTTTAAAATTTAAGACTGCTCAAAATAGGGTCCTTGCCCTTTCTCATAATCTCATATTTATTGATTACGCGCTTCTGTTTGTTATGCATTTAATTTTTCAATTATTGTGATAATGTATTTAAGGATAAATTAGCTTTATATAGGTAATCAAATTAAACTACTGCTCTGCAATATAGATATTTTTTTTCTTTAATAGATACAAAACAAATGTAATAATAAATGGAATAAAATTATCCAAAACAAATAAGAAAGAGAAATTAAATAAATAACTCATTAGTATAATTGCCAACCACAAATTATTAACACCAAAATAATTGTTGTTTCTGTCAATTTAATATCGACACATATCCTAGCAAGGGTATGTTCGTATCATCCACATAATACGTGAAAAAATAGTTGCCATTTGCGGTAAGCTTAATAACTAATTTCGAAGAAAAATATAAATTAAATCCAGTATTTTTCTTAAATATTTTAACAGAACGTAACATATGGTCTTTTAACGGATAAAAACTAACAATAAAATGTTGTGCGTTAAAATCAAAACATTTTATGCATTTTATTCATTACGATTATGTATTTTACTATTATTATTATTATATTATTTCTCCTTAACAATAAATTTCTACTTCTCAAGTTCTTTCTCTCTTTTTCGCTACAAAAAGGTCCTTTTGTTTTTAACACACAATCCTACTCGCCAGTAAAGTGCTTTTTAGAGTCTTTGAGCCTACATAATATAAAAAGAAAAAAAATTAAAATAAGAAAATAAATAAATGCTTAGACTAAATCGTAATAATAATAAATACAAACTATCACATTGAAAAAGAAAAACAGTCAAATAGCAGATTACATTGTTGTTTCTGTTAAAGACTAATTAATTAGCAGAATCTAAACTGATTTGCAATTTATAACGATAATAAACTAACTGGCAATTTTCTAACAGAATTTTAATCACAGTTAACTTCAAACATTATTTTATTTGTATATACTTAAATGTATTCTTAAAAACTAAGAAACAAACTTCACATTATTACTATCTCTGACTGATGTTGCAGAAACCATTATTTGTCATGTATTAATTAAACTAAAAATACAGCTTTAATAATGCATACTCACCACAAGTTTAAATACTAAATCCTGACAAAGCACCACAAATTCTTAAGAGACTTAAATAATAAACGGAGAGTATTTCTTCAGAAAATGGCAACATTAAACGATTGTTGCAAAAATTCCAAATTTATTTGTCATTTATTTTACTCTTAATGACTGACAAATTGCCATACTTTATCAGGATCTAGGAATTTTATATTCACCCACCTCAAGAATGAAAATCGACCGCCATCGTTACCATTACCAAATTTCGAATAATAAAAATATCCTATAAAAACAGCTGCTGCAGCAAAAACAAATCCAACTTTGCTTCTACGACTGAATATCAACCATGATGGAATGAAATGATTAAATCGTAACCAGACGTCTTTTTGATGGTCTCGTATACGTCGACGTTTCAACATTAATTGCTCTTGCCTTTTTCTTTCGGCCAGTCTTGAAAAAGGAATGGTAAATTTTTCAATTTTCATATTGAAAAATATCAAAATTTAATAATAAGAAAAGAAATAAGTTAAGGAAAAAAGGATTGTTATAAAGAAAGCAAGCAAGCAGGCAAATAGTAAGTAGGCTTTGACATATAGTGGGCATTGTGTCATACTCATTTATGATCACCAAATTATTAGTTGAATGTTAGTTAACAAAAAGCAAATATTAATAAAAACAAATTGTGCTTTGCTTACATATTTATAGGACAACTCGAGCCAAAACAAAAGAAAAAAAGACAGCAAGTCAATAAGAAATGAAAATTTATTAAAAGAAACAAAGACAAAGCAAAAAGAAAACACCCCAGCCAACATGATTATTCTAATTCTATTCTAACTTTTTACGCTTTTTTTTCTTATTGTTATGTGAGCGTGTTACTAATGAAGCAAAAATAAATATACAAAATGTAAATGAAAACATTTTTTTCAATAAATAATAAATATTTCTAATTAGATCGAACATATTAAATTTTACATACTCTCTGTCCACACGTTTCTTGACTAGTTTTTCCAATGTAATTGGTGGATAATTTTCATAATATTTTGATGCTAATATTAGGATTTTTTCAAAGTCTAAATTATCCGGTATCTGGGATAGTAAACAGTGGATGCTGGCCATATCTTGACCTTAAATTAAATTTGTATAAATATAAAATATTAACTAATGCAAAGTGAACAGCAATGCCCGGACCCATCTCTCTGCAACCAGTATTTTTTTTGTGATAGCGCCAATAGTTGGATCTATGAATTCTTGATCACCTTTTATCAATACATAATTAGGTACTAGTAAAATACATACCTTCAGCAAACACTTCTTTTCTACGATAAATTACTAAGGCTGTTGCTACATACAGAGGCATTAATGGTGGTGTTGCTAAGAAATAATCATATAATCGTACTACATCTTTATATTGGTTCAGGGAATGACCAAACCACGTTAAAAACCATGGCAAAGCAAACATTGTACCAACATTTGCCCTGCAAAAACCCCAAAATTTCGATCACTTTCAGAAGCACATCTTTTTTAGAAACACAATTTTTCCTACCCATTCATAAAATCGTGCAATTCACGATCAACGCTATATAATAAGGCATAAATATAATTTAATCTATAATCGGTTTTTTCCATTGTTGGCTCCATACATTCTCGCAAATTTTCCGTACTTAATTTCTCCATTATTCGGAATGCTACCGCTTCCCCTACTACCAATAAAAATGTAATTGCCACATCGTGATATCCCTGTATTGATAATATAAAATTGACACATTTTTAGTAAATATTTTAATAAAATTCATCCACCAACCTGATAATAACGTAAATGGGGATATTTAATTATAACCCGCAGTATTAAAACTGTAAGCTGATCCTGTAATGCCACTCTTTGTTCATAAGGAATGCCTAAATGAATGATTACACATGTAGAGGAACTCAATAAAATTTCGTATTTTACCTGGAGGAAATCGTTTCAAAGATCGATTCACATCCAAAATGACTTGTTCATATTCCGGGTGATTTGATAGTTCTTTTAACGATGGGATTTCTTCATCTTTACTTGGATCAACTTCCAATAATAATGGCCATGTTTTTGAACGTAAATCATCTTTTACAAAAAAAAAATCAATGAGTTACTATCGAATTAATCATATGCATCGAATTACCTCCAACTAAACCAAATGTACTTTTAGCTAATTCTTGCCATACGCTAAGATTAGTACAATTTTCTATTAGAGTTGTTTCAATAATTTTCCTTTTACTCTTCTCTTCATGTGATTCCACTTCTGTTAAAAATAAGTTTATGTCGAAAAAAACCAATTATTTGCAATGTAGAAGTACTTATATCAATTGATTAAAATTTTTAATTATCAATTGTTCACCTACCGCGTTCAAAGTTTAATTCCGATCGGGTATCTGTAAGATCTTCAAAACTAGATTCTGAATTCCTACGAGAATTGTTAGTTTTCAAGCAAGTGTCCTCATCATTATTGCTATAATCTATATCATTATTCTCCATTATATCCATTAAACGTTTTAACCCGTTTCAGTTATGTGGACATCGTTAATTCAACTATTTTAATTTAAATTGTTATTTTCAATAATATTAATCACATAGAAAAACAAACATATAAGAAAAAAAAACACATCAATCAAAAATCAGATGATTTCCATCAGTGTCAATGGCATCTTCTTCTAAATTATTTTATAGCCTTAGGCGCCTGACTGCTCCCCTTTCCCCTTTTTCGCCTTTCGGCAGTTTCAGCCGTTTCAGGACTTTCAGGCTTCAGTCAGCAAAGCCGCTTCACTTCACCTTTCCTTTCCCTTTCAATTTTCAGTAGTTTCAGTTTCAGGCTTCACTTCAGAGTTCAGCCTATTCAGCATTCCAATTCAGGGCTTGAACGTCATGCTCAGCAAGTCAGCTTTGAGCTGAGTCAGCAGTTTTAGCTTTTAGCACTTTCACTTCAGGCCTTTCAGGCTCAGCTTTCAGCTGAAGTTTTAGCTTTTATTTTAGTACAGTTTTGTACTATATATATGTAGTTGTCTGTTGTAGTCTACCTCTACTCTACAACACTACAACTGCTGTAGCCTACAACTTGTAGGTTGTACTATATTTTACACAGTAAACTTAAAGTCTTAAAGTTTACTTTTTTACTAACTTTAATTTTTAATTAAACGGTGTGAAAAAAAAATAAAATCTCAAAGAATGGAATCGATAATTTTCCATAATCAATTCGATATGTTTTATCATATTTACCAAATCAATTGAAATTTGACATTTCCCCCACACCTCTTTCTGTTATACGGACAGTTCAACGTCAACACAAATAAATTGATAACAATTATTTTATTTTAGATATGGTCTTTAGAAAAAAATGAATCGTAGTGATAGTGAAGGTTTTATAAAAAGGCGGAATATTACGCGAGAAACTGCAGAGGGTTCACCAAAATATGATACAGATGTAGAACGAAAAAAATCAATTAAAGATGATGATGAACTGGAAAATGAGGATTCAAAAGAAACTAGATTAACGTTGATGGAAGAAGTATTATTATTAGGTTTGAAGGATAAGGAAGGTTACACATCATTTTGGAATGATTGTATTTCTAGTGGATTAAGAGGATGTATATTAATTGAATTAGGTCTTAGAGGACGTATAGAACTTGAAAGGAATGGTATGCGAAAAAAGAGTTTACTCGCACGTAAATTGATTGTTAAAAATGAGAATCCCGTTGGTGACGTTTTATTAGATGAAGCATTGAAACATTTAAAATACACCGATCCTGCTGAAAGTGTTCAAAGTTGGATAGATTATTTAAGTGGTGAAACATGGAATCCATTAAAACTACGTTATCAATTGAAAAATGTTCGTGAAAGATTAGCAAAGAATTTAGTTGAAAAAGGAGTGTTAACAACAGAAAAGCAAAATTTCTTATTCTTTGATATGACTACACATCCATTGGCTGACAATATAATAAAAAATCGATTAATAAAAAAAGTACAAGATGCAGTACTAACGAAATGGGTCAATGATCCACGACAGATTGATAAAAGGACCCTAGCACTAATATTTCTAGCTCATGCCAGTGATGTTCTTGAAAATGCTTTTGCACCATTAAATGACGATGATTATGATTTGGCATCAAAACGTGTACGAAAATTATTGGATTTAAATTTTGAAGAAGAAGCTAATAAATCAAATTCCTGTGAAGTTTTATGGGCTGTTTTTGCTGCATTCACAAAGTAATCATTTTAATCGGTAATAATTCTTTCCCAACATGTTCATGTATATTTTTCTTAAAAAAAAAAAAACAAAAAAAAAGCAAATTGTTAAGTTAGACGAATTATGTTGATTAGATGAATAAATATTGATTCGGAACGTCCACATTGTATGAAGTATTATATTTGCAAATTAATTGTTTAATAAGGATTAGAAATTTCTGGGAAAATCGTCTATCTTCTTAGGCATAAAATTTCCAGCAAATAAAAGTCAACTGTTTATATTGTGATAAACTTTATTGAATTGAAATTGGATATAACATTTTCTACAATCTACATATTTTATTTTGAATTTAGGAGCTTTTTTTATATACAATTCAATCTTCATATATAATAATCAGCAATAGATTACGCCGCGCACTTCATTAAGAATCCTAAACACATTTCTTAAGACTAGATCAAGTACCAAAATTCTTAAATTAACTGACGTTTAATTCATATTGTAATTCGCCCCTTTTTTATTCATGTTATTTATTCTTTCTTTGCGTTGTAACGACAATTCATAATTCCTTTGTCGACGGGCTAATCGTTCTTGTTTCAAACATTTCGTCATTGCGCTATCAGCGGCATTACATTTTCCAAAAAATTTTGCTATAGGATTCTACAGAGAAATAAATATTTATTATATTATATCTGCACTTTATTTTACCTACATTGTATTATACAACATATACTTTAGCTTTAGTTGTTTTGCTTTATTTCAATTATACTTATTTTGACAGTAAAAAAAAGATATTTTAATTTTCAAATATTTATAATTATGGTATTCGTTCGTAATAAGTGAACTTACGATAAAAATTAAGTAATAAGGAAGAATAATGTTAATGCTATAATGTAAAACATGTTTAAGGTATATTAAATTTTTATGTGGAACATTGTGATTTGAGTTTTTTTTTAAATCTAGTTAATTTTTAGTTTACTAAATGTGGACCATAAAAAAGATCAATTAAATCACCAAGGTCGTTAGATAATTAATCTCTATAAACCTTGATTTCTCTTATTACTGAGTACATTATTGTTTTCTAATGATTTGGAACCAAATTTTAAAGTTATAATGCAAAAATTAACAAGATATTTAATTGATATTTTCAAAAATCACTCTGTGTACTCCCTGTATCAATTAATTGCCTCCGATATTAAATAGTAAGATTAAAAACTAATCCTATTAAAATTTATACAAAATAGTATATCATTTGAGGTTAGGAATACAAAACGAACAAATATTTCCTTTTAGACTTACGTCTGCATGGCACTGATTTAATAGTTTAATTAATTCATTACATTCCGGTGTGTGTAAATGTAGAGATAAATCAGTATGCATATTTTCAAGTATATTTCGAAAAAGACGCTTTGTTTTTAATTTGGCTTTCACTGAAGCTTTTGAAAAATAAGAATATAGGCAAGTTAGGCAACTCAATAAATTGAGTACATCTACTATGTCATGTCCTTACTCCATCTTTAATAGTACCTTTTCCTTTTATTTTATTATTACTATTTTTTTTTTAAACTTTACTTCTTTAATTTAATACTAAACTAAAGAGTAGTTGGCTTCGATTTATGATAAGGTGTTTTCCTAGCTTTAATTACAATATTTCAAATTCAAACAACAAAAATAACAAAATTCCCTTCATTTTTATTATTATGAATTAAAATCAATCATCTCTAATAAGTGAAGGTCAAATTAAGTTATGAAAATTTTGTAAATGACAAACAGCTGTTTTTCAATAATTACTACTAAAATCGAATTAGAAAGTTTAAGAAAAGTTCAATTATTATCAATATTTTATGTAATTTTTTTAACAGAGAAACCATCATTATCAATTTCGTCGAGATTAAATGAATGGAGATTGGATGTGTGCAATGAAGTTGAATTCAATCTAGAAAATAGTATTGTTTTAAAACTACGATCGAATATTTAAACAATGAGTAAGTATACGTATGTGGATACAATAATTTTGTTTCTAAATTATTAAAACATCGTTGCTTAATAATTTATCACTATCTGTTTTTGCTATATTGGTTTTTACATTGATTTTGCTTCACTTATTTAATTGTATTATGGCGTGTTATGCATGTATAAGTAAAACAGTTAGATGTTACTCAATTATTACACATTTTTGTTTGGATTATTTTGAAGCTTGTTAAAAGCACGTATGTATTTGATTTGATGTTGATTCTCGAATATTTACTCTATTCCTTTTCTTTAAAAAGATCCATCCGATTTATTTTAATTTCTTAGTATATTGGATATATATTTAATTAATTTATTCACTATTTTTAGAGAAAGGAAAGTTAAATTTATGGTGGCCTACAGCATACCAATAGAACACGTCTTATTAATTATCTAGCAAGCAAAAAAAAAATTTAACAAAATGCCAGGGACCAACGATAAAATGACTAGTAGTTCTAGTAGTAGTAGTGCAATCTCCAATACGACAAACGGCAATAATAATTCAGAAGGTGTATCATGGCAGGGACATTGCAAAGGGCACAGGTAAATAATTTTAAATTATACAATGATAATGGATTATTAGTACTTGTTATTTATTTATAATATACACGTAGACGCCAAGAATCTATGTACGCAATGACAGGTTTATATTCAGAGAGCATTCCAGAAGAACAGTGTGAATCGTCGTCATCGTCATCAACATCAACGGCACCAACAGTAACAACAAAATGTACAACGGCATTTTGTAATGGTGCCGATGTCATTATCAAATGTCATAGTCGTAATCCATCTGCCACATTTGATCCACATCGTGTTATTAATTCAGCTGTTAGTACATTAGCAAGAACGAATAATAATAATAATGAATTATCTGTGATACCAACAAGAAATACAAAAGATTGTGGCATTCTAGGATTTAGACCATTATGCGTACAGAATCTTGCAAATATCAAGGTAAACCTTATTATCAACAATAATAATAGTAATAGTAAGAATAGAAAGAGAAATAAATTTCTGTATGACTACAAGGTCGCTATAAATAATTGAATGTCAAGAGGTGATGGCGCAGGGCAATAAACCACCTCGGGCTCGTCGTATTATTAATGTGTAGCAGTTAATAATATGAATCATTGATATTTCTAATTATTTTTGAAGTGATTGAGTGATTTTTAATTGGAAAGCTGAATAATTTAAAATCTTCAATCAAATTCAACTGGAAAATGTTGATATTTTACCAATTGTTATACCTGTTGCTGGGACGTTTAATGATGTCAAATAATTTTATTTGCAAGCACCATTTTTTCTTTATAATTTCTATAATTGTTGTTTTTTTTTACAGTTCTTTGTTCTCTTATTATCGATACTAGTAACATTACAACAAGGATTAAGTTCCGGTTATATAAATTCTGTGATAACAACAATTGAAAAACGTTTTGAAATACCATCCAGCCTGTCCGGTTTAATTGCCTCATCATATGAAATTGGAAATGTGATAACTGTTATTTTTGTAAGTTATTTAGGTAGTCGTCGTCACATACCAGTTTGGATTGGTGTCGGAGCGGTAATAATGGGCATTGGTTCATTAATATTTATGGTACCACATTTTATTGGCGAAGAAAATGTTGGTGTTGTTGTAATGAATAGTAGTACAGAAAATATGTGCAATAGAGTGATGACATTACATGAACAAGATATGGGTTTGGGACGATTATCATCGCCGCCATTAGCACCAAATAATATGCGAGGCGATAATTGTATTAAAAGTTCACCATCAACCACTGTACCGGTACTACTATTTGTTATTGCACAACTTTTATTGGGATGCGGTGGATCACCATTATTTACATTGGGAACCACTTATATAGACGATCATGTCAAATCGGAAAGTTCTTCTATTTATATAGGTAAATTAATTTATCAAAAATAATAGGATCGTGTAGTTTGGACACAGAATAACAATAATACAGAGGTTTATTTTCCGAATTGTTAGGTTAAGTATGTTTGGCAACAACTGCCTAAGGGAATCGTCATAAGGACAATGCCCGCGCTTACAAAAATTAGAGGTTATTTTTATTCTATGTCAAAAGTATCAAATAAAAACAGTTTTATTGATTTTATTGTTAGATTAATCATAAAATATCACATTACAGCTTTTCTTTTCTAGGTTGCATGTATAGTATGGCTGCATTCGGTCCAGTTCTTGGTTTTCTTCTTGGTGCCTATCTGCTATCATTTCATATGGATAGTTTGTCGAAATTTATTTCAATTAGTGCTGGCGATAGTCGATGGGTGGGCATGTGGTGGGGTGGATTTCTTCTATGTGGTTTTCTTCTAATTGCCGTTGCAATACCATTTTTTTCATTTCCCAAAGTATTGGCATATGAAAAAGAGAAAATACGTTTAGCTGAAAAACAGGCAACAGCGAATAATACCGGTGCTAGTATTACACGAAATAAGGTCGATGGAAAAGATAATGCAAAAGAGAAGAATCATAAAAATTCAAATATAAAAGATGATGATGTAGCTTATGGCAATAATATTAAAGGTATAGATTGTACCATGTTAATTCGAACTTGTTTATTCTCTGATTTATTGTATTTTGTAAACAAGCAGTTGTTTTGTTGTCTGTTGTTAGTCTGCCACAGTATAATTTACGAGTTCGTAATAAGATGCTTTAAACGTTGAAACTCTTTTTTCAAACAATTATTTATTCATTTAATGGTTGCAGATATCCCAAAATCTATGTGGATATTAGTCTCGAACCCAGTTTATATGGTAACTTGTCTAGGCGCATGCATGGAACTTGTTATTGTATCGGGTTTCGTCGTTTTTCTACCGAAATATTTAGAAACACAATTTAATTTAGGAAAAAGCCAAGCTAGTATTTTCACTGGTAAATAATTTTGTAATTACTCAATTTGCTGAGTCCATTTTAGTTCAGTGAAAATAAAACAATAGATTAATGGCTTAGGCCAACAAAAAATCTGTTATTTTGTTTTTATAATTTTCAGTTATTTAATTATATTAATTTATTTTCTTAATATTTCAATATTAAGGTTCTATTGCCATACCAGGAGCTTGTATAGGTATTTTTATGGGTGGTTTAGTATTAAAAAAGATGGAACTACGACCAAAAGGTGCCGTACAATTTGTTCTCATATCGAATACCGTATGCCTTTTATGTTATGCTCTCTTATTTTTCTTGGGTTGTGAAAATCTAAAAATGGCCGGTACTACAATACCGTATTTCAATAGCAGTACACAACCATTTCAAGTGAATTTAACTGCATCATGTAATTTCGGATGCGAATGTAGTATAGAGGATGTTGAACCTGTTTGCGGTAATAATGGATTGACATATTTTAGTCCATGTCATGCAGGCTGTACATCAATTTTAAGTCCGAATTATACCAATTGTGCCTGTAAGTAGTAATTGATTGAATTGGATGTGTTTATTGTGGAGTAATTTGAAATGGTTGAAGGTCACGAATCAAGTGGTTATAAAAATATGTATGTCAGCAATACTTGCTTACCGTTTAATTTTATGAAATTAAACGTATTTTAAGTTTTGTGGGTATTGACAAATTCATATTTTCAAAGATTTCAAACATTAATATTCTGGTACAAATGGGCGCTAAGGATTATTTGTATTACTAGTTGCATATGCACTAGAACTTCAATCATATGAAATTGTTCTACAATCTGAATACAATTTGATTAAATAAACTATTTTCTTTTTTAATTTAACACATTGCTGTTCTTCTTTGTACATAGGTATACATGGAAATAAGAGCTTTAAAAACAATTCAGCTATAACCTCCTATCCTACATCGACGCTTACACAAGATTATTCAGAAGTAACAATTGTTCCAGTTGCCACAGCTGGACCATGTAATTCGCAATGTCAAACAATTTATCCATTTTTAATATTACTATTTTTCATGACATTTATTGTTGCCATTACACAAATGCCTTTATTAATGATTGTCTTAAGGTTAGTTCATAACATTGTAGTTAATGCACAGAATAATAATATACAGAAGGATGTACAACTCGCTGCATTTTTAATAAGTCGACATTGACTTGGCCGTCATTTTCTTTATGTCAGTTTTCAAAGATTCTTGTAGGCAGTCTACAAATTTTAACCTAATATTTAAAGAGTTGTATTTGTGTATTTTTGTTTCTGTGATAAATTTGAATTTGATTATTTAAAATTAATACAAAATAATAAATTCTAGATCTGTTAATGAAGAAGAAAGATCATTTGCTTTAGGTATGCAATTTGTAATATTCCGTTTATTTGGTTATATTCCAGCACCAATTTTATTTGGAAATTTAATTGATTCGACGTGTTTACTATGGAAAAATACATGTGGATCAAAAGGGGGTAATATCCTTGCGTTACTAATGTTAATTATTAAGATATTTTAATTTATTCATTTTAGGAAGATGTTTATTATATGACATTGAACAATTCCGTTATAGATATGTGGGATTGTGTGCTGGTATTAAAACATTGGGTTTAGGAATATTTTTAACTGATTGGTGGTTAATTAGACGAAGAAAACAATTAGATAAAGAAAAAGTTATAACAACAAATGAAATAGTGGGCTCGATTATTAGTTTAGATAAACGTATGAAGGTTAAGACTGCTAAAATTTGCCTCATAATTTACAATATACTTTTTTGGTAGTATTTGCCGAAGGTTTGCATAGTCGAGGTCATTCAAGGTGTCATTCTCGAAACACTAGCTCGGTTACAGCACACGAGTTTCCACCACCAGCACTGAATTCCACAAAAACCATCAAACTAGTACAAGAGGCTTTAGAAGCATCGGAAACATTAAAAAAACGAATTGTTGGCCAAAAAGAAACTGTAGAACCACCAACAGAAAATGCCACTTCAAACAATTCTAATAACGAATAATGGTTTTTAAGTTATATCTACACGTACTTAGTGCAATTTATTTATTTTATAGTTTTTTACGTCGTCTTAGACTTAATAATAAAATTTTATATATGAGAGAACTTACATTACTAAAAGTAGAAGTCAATTTTATAAAAAAGACATAAAAATGTACAATCAATCACGGTTCCTTTTGATGTGCAAACTTCACTAAGCTACATTGAGTGTGAAAACTCAATATGAACTATATGAATTGATTAATTAATTTAATTTGGCAATAAAAAACTGTGTCAGTCACATTATAGGATCTCAGGGATCTCTTTATTCTTAATACTGAATGAAATTGTATATAGGTACACAAATTATTAAACAAAATTTACATTGAAAATCTATATACTATAACTCAAGTTTGTACAATAATTGGAACAGTTTATATTTTTTCTAACAGATTTAGGCACGTTCAATTACAGAAGCTTTCAGTTCCATTCATTATTCCTAGGTTTGTTTTAATTAAACTATAATTGGAATTGTTCGTGCATTTAAAGTACGAGTGAGAATAGAATGTTTAAGCACGTCGATAATAGTTTCAAAAACACTGAATTGTGTATTTAAATTCACAAGCTTTCAGCTTTATATTTCTATAGATTTGCAGACAATTTTTCAGTTGGTAAATACGAATTCTTTATTAAATGTTACACTATTAATATTATTTAATGATTTTTTAATAAGTACTTAATTAAATTAAATTAAATCGAAAATGTTGTTTTTTTACAAGAATAAATAAATTTAACTTGACTAAAGGTGGATTCATAGTCCAATTTTGGTAAGACGTAAGTTAAATTTAAGGCGTATCACAAAGTATATTCATTTATAGTTCCTCACGTAGTACTGGTTACGCATGTGCATGTACTATTTTGGTTAGAATTTTAAATTACTTTATAGTCTTTTATAGCATTTTTTAATTTTTTGAAGTGGCAAAATACTTTTTTTTTAAATATAACAAAAAAAGTTTTTTATAACTTTGTGGCATGAATATAGATGAAGTAATTGTTATGACGGGTATTGTTTTAGAGGCGCACTTTAAAAACACGTCTTATAAATCAAGACAGAAAAAGATTAGGCTTTTACACTTAATATTTTATTCCAATGAAAAGGCAGGATCCTGATCAATTTTTTAAATATACATTTAAATATAAAACAATATACAAAAGATTATATATCTATATTTGTATATAAATTGTATATAAAATACAAAAATAATATTTAAACAATTCAACTCACCAATTAAATGTAAGTATAAACTCAATAGCAAAATGTCCTAATTTTTTGATACGTCGTTTCCATCCTAAAACTATTAGACACACTATTTTACTCTACCTATTTGGATGTATATTTCGCTATTATTCGAATTATAATAATATATATTATATATATTCGAATTATAGAAAGTCATATCTGCACCAAAAATATTAATTACATAGCAATTTAATTTGATTAATTTTGAAAGAGATAATTAACACATTTTACAATTCCTAATTACAAAAAACGATTGCCAATTTCTGAACGTAACGTTGTGAACGTTGTAATAGATACGACTATTAATTTTAGCAGCATCAATACAGTGTCAATAAAAATACTAAGATTAAATGTCATTCATTGTAATAAAGTGATTTAGCAATTTGAAATTTTTTTCTGGCTACTTTTGAAATGAAAATTTCGGTGTCGCCATCTCTTACACAATAGCCACACTGATACCGGCAATTACAGTTTCGCTAAATGTTTCTGTAATTTGATTTAAAAAAGGAAACCTGTAATATATACCTGTAATTGTCGGTATCAGTGTGGCTATTGTGTACGAGATGGCGAAACCGAAATTTTCATTTCAAAAGTAGCCAGAAAAAAATTTCAAATTGCTAAACCACTTTGTTTTTGTTACAATGAAATGACTCAATTCAAAATAACATTTAACCTTAGTATTTTTATTAACACAGTATTGATGCTGCTAAAAGCTATAACGCCTAAAAGTTTTGAAACTGGTAAAACTGCTAAAAGGCCTAAAAGCTAAGCTAAAACTGCTAAAAGCATCGTAGTCGTATCGTATCGTATATCGTATCTAGTACACGTTGCGTTTAGAAATCGCTCATCATTACTCGCCTCACCTGTCAGTGAGGATTTTGACAATTAACACAATAAGCAAATTCAAATAAACATAAAGATAGAACAAAATATTTTGTCAAACAGTTATTTTATAATAATTCATACGAAAATGTTTTCCGATGATATAGAAAAATTAGCAAATGAACTCGAGCAACAAGAATTAGAAGTAAGTAACAATTTTCAGATGTGATTTAATGTTAATTTACATCTATCTTCTAGGCCCCTACCGGTGAAGCAAACCCGCAGATATATGCCAAGCTTTTAGCTATCTACCTTTATCAAAATGATTTGTAAGGCTTTTGATTAGGAATAAGCTTTATTTAATAATTTCATTATTAGGTGTAATGCAAAGTTCTTGTGGAAACGAATTCCAGCTAATATAAAGTCGGAAAATCCTGAATTGAGTCAAATATGGGCAGTTGGTCAAAATTTATGGAAACGTGATTTTCCAGCAACATATAAATCTTTAAATTCGGTTAATTGGTCAAATACTGTTTCAGAAATAATGAAAAATGTAGAAGGTGATTAAAACAAAATATGTTTAAATTTAAATTCAAATTCCATTTTTTCTCAAAGAGACGTTATTTTGTATAATTATTATTATAAAAATTTTTTTTTTTTTTTCAAAAAAGTCTTTCAAAAAAAGACTTTTTTGAGGCGTAGATTGGAGATAATTATAAACAACAATTTATAAACAATTTCTCTTTTTTTTTTTTTTAGAAAGTATACGAATCAGAGCAACAGATTTAATTACCCAGGCATATTCATTCATAAAACTAGACACCGTAGTCGCAATGACTGGCTTAGAGAAAGATGCTTGTGCCACTGAATGTATTGCAAAAGGATGGAGTATTGAAGCAAATACGCAAATTGTGCATCCATTAATTAAACCTACGAAAACAATTTTACAGCCAAGCAGTTTGGAAAGGCTACATAAATTAACAGATTTTGTTTCATTTCTTGAGAATTAGTTATTAGGAATGTTTTGTATGTTATTGTTAATTCACTACTTTTCGAGCATTAATGATGAATCAGTGATTTAATAATTTTATTTAATATTTAATCTTTATAATATTAATAGTAATTAAAATGGTAAAAAAAATAAAGGTTTTTGTTTTACAATTTGAATTTACTTTTTTAATTTTATTTTATAATTCATATTTAGAAATTTTAGAACATTTATTTTTATTAGTTATAGTTTATATTGCAAATATCAAAAATTTTAAATGGAAATTTATTAATTATTTTTAATTTTTATAATTTGATTTTATATTTTTTATAATAAGATTAATAATAAAAATTTTATTATAAAATATTAAATAAGTAAAATTTTAATTTAATAGTGATTATTGTAGCCAAGAAATCACGACGCTAAGCAGACTGTGCTTTTAACCATAGATTGCAGTGTTCTAACCCTAAATTTGTTCTATTATTTCTTGATTAGAAACCTTTATGTTTATTTTATAAATTAACTTTTATAAACCCTGGAATTTGTATGATTTGAAAGTTTAGACTTAATTTTTGTATTCAATATGGTAAAAGATATATTAAATTTTCTAAATATTAAACACTGTCGTTTATAATCTTTATTCGTTAATTTTTTTTATATAGCATGGTCGACTAAAAGTAAAAACCACCGAACAACAAAAACAAGAGAAGCAAAAGGAACAACAAAAGAAATTACATGCATATCAGAATGGCATGAAGAAAATTTTATCTACTAGACAAAGGGATACATATGATCGAGATTCACTCGCCATTTCTTCACAATTACTAACCCTTAATCCAGATATTTATACTTTATGGAATTATAGGAAAGAAGTTGCATTGATCGAGCAAGATAAATGGTGATTATATTATGTTAATAATAAAGCGTCTCAATTTAGTATAGAAGGCTACTTTTATAAGATTTTGGCTAGCTTTGAATGTAAACATTCAATTGCAGTGACCAGAGTGATGATGGTAAACTAGCTTACATCAAATTCCTCGATAATGAAATTTCATTGACTGAATATTGTTTAAAATCAAATCCAAAATCTTATGGCTCATGGCATCATCGATATTGGATATTAATGATGCATCCAAAACCAAATTGGGACAATGAATTTAATTTATGTAGTAAATACTTAAGTTATGACGACAGAAATTGTAAGTGTGTCTAAAAACATGCCTGCGAATTCTACAAATAAATTTCCTCTTATCAACAGTTCATTGTTGGGACTACAGACGCCTACTTGTCAATAAAATAGGTGTAACACTACCAGCAGAAATTAAATTTTCTACTGATCGTTTAAATGCAAATTTTTCGAATTATTCTTCATGGCATTATCGAAGTACATTACGAAAACTCGACAGCAGTTGTATAGAAGATGAATTTCAATTAGTTTTAAGTGCAGTATTTACCGACCCAACTGATAGTAGTCCATGGTTTTACTTAAAGTGGATATTAAATAATTTTGAAATTAATGATGATAAAAATCAAAAATTATTAGATGATTTTGAACAATTATATGAATTGGAACCCGATTGTAAATGTAAGTGAAATGAAAGCATAATAGACTGAATAATGCAAAGAGAACATGTTATGTATTGTGGGTTGCATTTCGTCCATAGTCTATTATGGTTGCCCGTTGTACTGTGTTGTGTAATTATTTATAAAAGTTAATTTTTATTAGGGACTTTGATCATTAAATGTTGGCTAACAGGAAGTTTAGATAAAGAAAAAAGAATTCAGTATTATAAAAATTTAATTGATTTAGATCCATTGCGAAAAGGGCAGTATGAATATTATATACAAAAGGAAGAAATCAAAGAGGACAACTGAAAGAAGTCAAACTATTCCATTTATTCATGTATTAAATTAACAAAAATGTAATTTTTGTTTATTGTTTTGTCTATATCGTGTACATATGTAATTACATGCATATGTAATGATTTTTGCGTCTTTATTTTGCAATTAAAATTTAATTAAATACCCTTGACTCTTTTCCTAGAGAAATCATCAGATTTTTCGTTAATTTTGCAATAATTATCTGTGTATCTTCTTTATTAGGTCATTTCTTTGAAATTAAAAGAATAGCAAAACAGTGGCGGTTTTTTTTTTTGTTCGAACGTCATAATATAATCGTATTTAAAATTCTTAGGGTTTCGACAAACGACAACGTGTCGCCTTGTGCGATGAAAATCTATATTTAATCATCAATATTTATATGATGGATTTAAAAGAATATGCGTTCAACAGTGAGACATCGACCCGCTTACTTCCGCGTATTCTACATATTTTAATTGTTATGCCTGCCAAAGTGCGGCGCATGGAAGATCCAATGTGCTAACTAAGCGGAAAAAAATTCTGAACTTTCAGTTCTGTGATAATTAGTCTACGTGTTAATCTTCAGACATTAATTCAGCTTTTGGCTTAATATATACACATATATGTGTTATATGAATAAAATAAATTAAAACGTATAAACAATTCTCTTATCAAGTCATTATTGCTTCATATCACTTGAAGAGCCAAGCCCCAAATAATGTGGACTCCATATAGATACATATACTTGACCATAAAGTTAGAACGACTAATAATGGAAAAAATTGCTATAGTCTGAGGTCGACATTATATTATTATGCATGACGAACTTTATACGTTTGAATATATAAACTTTTTCCAAAGTTCATAAACAAAAAAAAGAAAATAAATAAGTAATATAGATGAGGAGATGAAAGAACTAGAGAAAAAATAACAATATATGAACTTTGAACGAAATTACCAATATTAATCTCTGATGATGGGAATTTTTTGGATTTCTTTTTTTCTTGTTGTTTATTTACAATTAAATAAAACTGAATAAAAGAAACGATATGACAAAATATTGATACTGTAATAACAATTTATTATCTTTGCAACTACATTACATACTCATCACCATTAATTCAATATAAGTCAATTAAATAAAATATGAGAACAAAACGGGCGATATTACTTAAAAAAATATGTTCATCGGCATTTCCAAAAGTAAGTATATTGTTATTTATAATTACAATATAATATAGTTATATATCAAATGTTTTCTGTTTAGGAAACAAATCTGGACAAAAAAGATCCAAGCCATCATACCCCTATAAGAATAAGAAACATTCTTCATCAACATCATCAGCCACCAATTAACCTGGATGCCATTGATCCAAATGAGACAACATTTAAAAAAGTGCTTATAGCAAATCGAGGTGAAATTGCATGTAGAATAATTAGAACAGCTAAAAAAATGGGCATTAAAACAGTGGCAGTTTATTCAATTGCTGATTCTCAAGCGGTTCGTGTTCAATTATTTGATAAATTCAAATTTAAATATTTAATAATTATAGAAATCAATTTATAGAGGCACATTAAATTGGCCGATGAACGTGTATTTCTCGGTCCATCACCAGCAGTTGATTCATATTTGAATGTTAATAAAATAATGGAAATTGTTAGAGAAACAAACGTCGATGCCGTTCATCCCGGTTATGGATTTCTGTCGGAAAATGCAGAGTTTGCTAAACTAGTGGTAATTAATATATTTTAGGCACATACATTTTAGTATATTTGATCTTTAAATCTCACGTAGGAATCTGAAAATGTAACATTCATAGGACCATCAGCGAATATAATTCAAAAAATGGGCGATAAATTAGAATCGAAACGTACAGCATTAGAAGCTGGCGTGAATATTATTCCTGGTTATAATGAAATTGTTAATGATGTGGATCATTGCATCGAAATAGCACGTCGTATAGGATATCCGGTAATGATTAAAGCGTCTGCTGGTGGAGGTGGAAAAGGAATGAGAGTGGCACGGAACGATCAAGAAGCAAAGTAAAGATAATTCATTTTAATAACAGTTAAGACTCATTTACTACTTAATTACTATGTGAATTTAAAGGGAAGGATTTATTTTATCAACACAAGAAGCTAATTCATCGTTCGGTGACGGACGAATGTTAATAGAAAAATATATCGAAGATCCACGGCATATTGAAGTGCAAGTTCTAGCTGATCGATATGGTAATATCGTTCATCTAAATGAAAGAGAATGTAGTATACAACGAAGAAATCAGAAAGTGATTGAAGAAGCTCCGAGGTATGACAAATAATTCATAGAATTCATAGAATTTTCATTTTTGGGAAAACACATCTTGTTATTTTTAGTGTATTTCTAGATAATGAAACTCGTACAGCAATAAGCAATCAATCAATATCGTTATGTAAAAAATTAAATTATTCATCAGTAGGAACAGTTGAATTTCTAATAGATCGAAATCGTAATTTTTATTTCTTAGAAATGAATACTAGATTACAAGTAGAACATCCAGTTACTGAATTGATAACTGGCATTGATTTGGTTCAACAAATGTTTCGCATTGCAAAAGGGCATCAATTAAAATTAAAACAAAGTGATATTGGAATTAATGGGTGGGCAATTGAGAGTCGTATTTATGCAGAAGATCCGTATAAAAGTTTTGGTTTACCGAGCACGGGAAGGTAATAGTTCTATAACAAGATAAAAATTGCCATATGCAAATAGCAATCTGTTTCAGATTACATAAGTACAGTGAACCAAATCGTTTAGCATCAGGAATTCGATGCGATAGTGGTGTGGAAGAAGGTAGTAGAATAAGCATGTATTACGACTCGCTTATATGTAAATTAATATGCCATGGAGCCTCTAGAACTGAAGCAATAGAAAAAACTATAAAAACACTAGATTCATATATAATTCGTGGCATCACACATAATATTCCATTGCTGAGAGACGTTCTTTCACAACAACAGTTCCAACAAGGCAATATTAATACAAATTATTTATCACAAGTCTATCCAGATGGATTTAAGGGATTTGTATTAAATGAAATGGGTCAATGCAAATTAATTGCTGCCGCAGCTGCGATTTTTGCAACAAATGAATTAAGAAATCGCACCTTTATTAATATACCGGACTTTAAGATACGTGGAAAAGCAATGGAAAATTGGGAATTGTTTATTAAATTTAACGATAACGATTTCTTTGTTAATGTTTTTCAATCTAATGGAAAATTTCGTATAAAAATTGACAATACTGACGAAATATTTTATATTAATAGGAATGATATAGATCTGGCTATGCAAATTATGGTTTTAAGAATCAATGGGGAAAAACATGTTTTCCAATCAATGTCCAGGAATGCCAATGGTGATTATCAAATAACGTAAGCATTTCTAAACGAAGAAATTATGAATTTACCCATTAATTCTAATTATTATTTTAGATTCTTTGGTAATTTTTATAAATTAAAAATCATGACTAAAAAAGCGGTTAAATATTTAGCTTTAATGCCGAAAAAGAATAATAATCTGAAAATGAATCAAATCAAAGCACCAATGTCAGGTTTAGTTAAATCAGTATTATGTAATGTTGGAGATTATGTAACTGAAGGGCAGGAACTTTGTGTTTTAGGTAAATGTAAAAATTAATTGAATTTAAATTGGCAATTCAAATTATCTATCCGCGATCTTTTGTAGAAGCAATGAAAATGCAAAATTTAATGTTTGCTCCATCTAATGCCAAAGTGAAATCGATAAACATCAATGTTGGTGATAAAGTAAAAGATGAGGATGTTTTAATCGAATTGGATCTGATAAATTATTAAATAAATCACATTGTTGTATTCATTATTGCAATTTAACTTATTTATACAAACATATACAAAGAAATATTTTAAAAAGCTGCTATGCATAATTAAATTAGACTAAATTAGCTGCAAAAATGCTTTACAACATCTAACGCATCATATACATAGAACTGGTTGCAGGTCCACCACTTTCATTTCTAATAATTGGGAATGATTCACTAACACCGAAGACGCTCATTACCTGAAAACAAATTAAATAATTTAATACGTTAATGAAATGTAGGTAGATAGATATTACTTTATCTTCTGTTTGACTAAAATAAATTAAACAGTAATTTCCCGAACAGGTACTTGGAATTTCTGGAATGATTAATTCATATTTCTGTTGTTGATTTCTTTCAGCATTTAGAGTACTACCATTATCTGCAGTTGTAGCCGATGCACATTTACTAACATATTCATATGAAACATAATCATCAAGTGATGCAAAATCTTCCTGAATAATAAAAACAATTAACATTCATCGATGGCCTACTGCCTATAGTACTAATTACTCTTGGCTGCATCTAGTGTTATGCCAAAGCTATTCTATGACCAATGCGATTGGCCAAATCGCAAAATTAATATTACATAGAATAGAGACAAATAGAATGAGGTCGGTATTAAATCAAAAATACCATAGAATAAGGACATTAAATTACGGAAAACTTACAGTTTTTATAATTTTATACATAAAATTAAATATAAATATAATCTAATTAATTAATGTACTAATAGTACATTAACTATTAGTCTCTGATCAATACCTTAAAAAGTCCAATCCAATCATCTTTAGTACATGGTAAATCTTTTGTTATTTTATAATAAGCTTTATTTGTTTGTCCCTCTTCCCATTGTGGTATTTTATCGAATTGTATTATATGCTCTGAATAATCTGAAAACACCTGATCGGAAACAGGAGTTGGAATTGGTTCACGTATATTATCAGTTGATATTCTTCTTACAACCCTGATTAATTGTTGTGGTATCTACACATTTCATTCGTATATTGATATGAATGTTACAAATTAATTATTTGTTAATTTGCTAGTGTTAATTTGTTTGTTTTTTTTTTTTTCATTTTAATGAAATGGTTAAATTACCACCACAAAAAGCAATAAATAAATAAAAAAATCCGAAAAAAAAAAAAAAACAGCAAAATTAAAAACACCCAGAAACAATTATTACCTTTATTCCAAATTCGGCACTAACAGGCTTATGGTCACTAAGCGTATAACTGGCATGACAATTATAAGATAGCTGATCGGCTTTCAACGTAATATTCTCATAATTATTCGAGTTGACACAATACAAAATCCTGTCACACCATGCTGGCCTTCTCCTGTTCAAAAATTTTCGAATTAAATGCGGTTGGTCCGCGAATTTAATAAATTTACTAACTTGTGATCATATGTATTTGTTCCAACATCAAATTTAAATGTCGGAGGAAATTCTGGATCTTTTTCCACCAATTCACTAAATGCCTCCCCCTTCCTCATTACATCACGCAATTGATCGTATTGGAATAGTTTTTTCAAATCTTTCTTTAAAATACTTCGTTCAATTTCCTCTGGTGTTCTATCATAATCTTCTAGTAAACGAAAATTTAAATCGCCCATCCAAAATACGTAACTGAATAAATATGTAGGTATTAATTTCTTAGAGACACTCGAAATCCGCAAACTTCCGCTTACTCGTGATAGAAAATTTTAGATGTTTCTTCAACGTGAAATTTTTGATCCTTAATTATACTATTGTAATCATCAATACGTTCTTTAAGTTGATTATCATGGGCACTTAAATGCGAATTGACAAAACACAAAGAGCAACCATAAATACTGAATCTAATACTAACTGCACCTTTATTACCCTATTGGAATTTGACGAAATACAATAATCGATATGAATTTTTTTACAAACCAATTACTTACCCACATACCAGCAAAACCAGTTCGGGTATACTCAGATTCAATTTCTCGAATATTTAACAAATGTTTTCTTAAACAGAAAACTATAAGTAGTAGACCTTGTAATCTGATTGTTTTGATCTTTATATACTTCCGATGTTTCAATATACCTTTGATGGCGATGGTCCAAGAATCCTAGATGGAGCAGAAAACAGTAAAATTTAAAATGCTACTACGAATCATTTTGAATGGATGAATGTGATGTTACAACAATTATTGCTATATTATTATTACACAAAAACTCTGTGGACAACACCACTATTTTATTGTATCCAAATAATATTTAAAAAATTTTACTACTATTGAACCAACCGGAACCACCAATTTATCTGTATTAGTAGTTGCTTATTAACTCAACCTTAAACTATTTTTATTGACTCAGTAAAATTTGATTGTTTGGTTTTATTTACATCGAATAATGTGTCCAATAACATATTTTGCGGCTGCGATTTTACTTCTTGTAAGGCAATAACAAATATATCTGGTAATTTTTCATTTTTTTGATGTGCAGCAGGCAGAGACAGAAAATCGATTAGTTTTTGATCCGGATCACTTGTGCCAACGTTGTATGTCACTAGATATAATCTTAAAACAAAAAAATAAATAGCATATTAGTCAACAATTCTGAAATTTGGGGTATAAATCTGCTTACTAACTATATGGATAATAATTAATATCGATTTGCTCCAATTAAGAGAATATACATTCTAAAAGGAGTTCAATTTTCTTACATCATACATAAGGATTACAAAGCGCACTTACTTTAAATTATCCATTTTAAGAAACGACGTAATCGATACAGCAATACAGTTCAAGTACAACCAGATATTAAAACAATTATTTTTTTAATAATGATTTACATTGCTGTAATTCCATCAAAATAAATAAATTATAACCTCGAAAACTACGTGACGTCATGCGTCATTCTATTTCATAATTACAGTTTTCTGTATCTTCCGAACTATTTTCATGATTTAATGTATTCATTAAAATTTTTAATAAATACTACATGTAGTATAATAAAATGTACATACATAATTATTCAAAAATAACACACTTTATTGTCATTTAATAAAAGATACATTAAATGAATCCTTAAATAACTAACTTTACAAAAATGTTTTTCGATATGCACAAATATAAATAGGTATCTTTTTTATTTACATTCTGTTTGAGTTTCTTCTGGCAGTTGTGGAAAAGCACATAAATCTGGTGGTGTAAGCATGGCAGCATTTTTAAGATAATTTAATTTTAACAATTCTTTGGCTGTTTTCCTTTTAGCTGGATCATATGTTAGCATGTACTACACGAATAAAAATAAAAATTAGTACCTAAAATTAAAAAAAATTGGACGCCCACATTTACCGTTAATAGTTCCTCTTCTTCTGCACAATGAAACTTGATAGTTTTTCGTAAACTTTTGATGGCCCATTGTGGAAATGTTGATCTATTAAAATCTGGCAATAAACTAACACCCGACCAAATATCTTCTGTCGGTGTTCCCAATGTTCGAAAAATTTTGTACAATTGATCGATTTCTGAATCACCAGGAAACAATGCCTTTGTTAATAACTAAAAATTGACAGAAACATTAGCATAAAAAAGAATATGGAGTTTTGCCAGTCTATAAATAGAATTCGTAGTACCATTTCAGCTATCACACATCCTAAACTCCATATATCAACACCAGTACAATACATTCTTTCACCTAGTAATAATTCGGGTGCTCTATACCATAATGTAACCACTTCGTGTGTGTAGGTTCGTGTTGGTAAAGAAAACGATCTAGAAAGACCGAAGTCACCCAATTTAATATGGCCTTCCTTGTCTAATAGTAAATTTTGTGGTTTAAGGTCTCTATGAAGAATACGATGCGAATGTATGTATGCCATTGCACTCAGTAACTGTTTTGTATAACTCTAAAAGTAATTTTGGATTAGAACTAGTAGTTTCTTTTGCTAAAAAAGCCAAATGTTATACTTTAATCAATTCTTGTCCTAAAGAACGTTTTGTTTTCTCAATATATCGTTTCAAATCCAATTCTAAATACTCAAAAACCAAATATAATTTATCGTTCGTTGCTGTATAAATAACATCTAGTAACTCCACAATTGATGAGTGTCGTACACCTTTCAATAAAGTAATTTCACGCATTGCTGTCGATGGTACTCCTTCGGGTATTGGACGATCTTTAGTACAAAATCTACATAAACAAATTGGTATTAAAATTTACCAATACTTTTGATTGTATAAATCGAAATGATTGAATATGTGACTTTAATGATAACTTACCTTTACGTAACATAATGAGAAATGAAGACGTGGTCAACAAATTAACAGTTTAAGCTGAATTTTATGTGGTGCTACGACTTTATATAAATGGACGTGATCACCCAAAAGATTCAACCTAATCTATTAATTGGATAAAATTTATTTCAGAGTTTGTGTGTGTTTACTCTGTGTGTCTTGATGCTTGTTATCTAAAGACTTTCTATGAAATCCACTTTTCTCAAGCAAAAATAACCCAAAAAATTGAATTGAAATCTAGTTTTATATGACTCAATATTTTTCAAAAATTGAATGAAACTACTTGTAAAACAATAAAACAAGTAAATCTGATGCACTTACTTTTTTTTCCTTGATATCTTAACTATTAAAAACGACTAAATAAATACTCACTTTTCTAATTTAATTTTCTTTAATGCGACATCTTTTCCGGTTAATTTGTTTTTCGCTTTATAAACGACGCCATAGGTACCTTCTCCAGCAACTTCTAGCTTCAAAAAACGATCCAATTTAGAAGAATCAGAATCCATTTTACTCTACTTGAATTTCATTTATATTTAGCGGGAAAATAAAATATTATACAATTAAAAGACATGTTGTTGTTAGTATATAGATACACATCGTTATTAAGCAGGCGTGAAAAAAATGCTAGCGTTTAGAATTCAAACGACTATCTTTTCTCCTTGTATAAATATGTAACAGAAAGAGATAGGAATAAAATTGTTCTGTTCAGTCCCACGTCCGCCCATTATAGAAATTAAAAAAATATATTCAATAAGTTTTAGCAGATTTAGCCTTTAGGCCTTTTAGCAGTTTTACCAGTTTCAAGACCTTTAGGCGTTATAGCTTTTAGCAGCATCAATACTGTGTTAATAAAAATACTAAGGTTAAATGTTATTTTGAATTGAGTCATTTCATTGTAACAAAAACAAAGTGGTTTAGCAATTTGAAATTTTGTTCTGGCTACTTTTGAAATGAAAATTTCGGTTTCGCCATCTCGTACACAATAGCCACACTGATACCGGCAATTACAGTTTCGCTAAATGTTTCTGTAATTTGATTTAAAAAAGGAAACCTTTTTTAAATCAATGTTTTGATTTAAAAAAACAAAAAACCTAAATGTTTAGGTTATTTAAACCTAAACATTTAGCGAAACTGTAATTGCCGGTATCAGTGTGGCTATTGTGTAAGAGATGGCGACACCGAAATTTTCATTTCAAAAGTAGCCAGAAAAAAATTTCAAATTGCTAAATCACTTTATTACAATGAATGACATTTAATCTTAGTATTTTTATTGACACTGTATTGATGCTGCTAAAATTAATAGTCGTATCTATTACAACGTTCACAACGTTACGTTCAGAAATTGGCAATCGTTTTTTGTAATTAGGAATTGTAAAATGTGTTAATTGTCTCTTTCAAAATTAATCAAATTAAATTGCTATGTAATTAATATTTTTGGTGCAGATATGACTTTCTATAATTCGAATAATAGCGAAATATACATCCAAATAGGTAGAGTAAAATAGTGTGTCTAATAGATTTAGGATGGAAACGACGTATCAAAAAATTAGGACATTTTGCTATTGAGTTTATACTTACATTTAATTGGTGAGTTGAATTGTTTAAATATTATTTTTGTATTTTATATACAATTTATATACAAATATAGATATATAATCTTTTGTATATTGTTTTATATTTAAATGTATATTTAAAAAATTGATCAGGATCCTGGCTTTTCATTGGAATAAAATATTAAGTGTAAAAGCCTAATCTTTGTCTGTCTTGATTTATAAGACGTGTTTTTAAAGTGCGCCTCTAACACAATACCCGTCATAACAATTACTTCATCTATATTCATGCCACAGTTATAAAAAACTTTTTTTGTTATATTTAAAAAAAAAAGTATTTTGCCACTTCAAAAAATTAAAAAATGCTATAAAAGACTATAAAGTAATTTAAAATAAAAAGTTCTGAAAAACCACTAATAACTAAAATAGTTTAAAATTCTAACCAAAATAGTACATGCACATGCGTAACCAGTTCTACGTGACGAACTATTAATGAATATACTTTGTGATACGCCTTAAATTTAACTTACGTCTTACCAAAATTTGACTATGAACCGGTTCCCAACCATGATTCAATAACTCTATTCAGTCATACGCTTGTCCGTTATTATATTATTATAATTTAAAATTTTAAAATATTACTATTTTATTATAAAACAATAATAATAAAGCAACTACAACAAAACAGCAACTTTATATTAAATATTTAAAAATCTTGACTAAAAGGTGCATTGAAACTCTTAAATATTTAAATCGAATATTTGTATATGTATTTCACATCTGCTACATGAAAATTTGTAGTACAATATAGTTAAGTATGAAAAATTAATTCAAGAGGTAACCGGGTAATTTCATTCTCATAAATATCCAGGTAGTAATGAATGATACAATAATGCAAATAAATCCTATAGTAGTCATTAAATATTTGTTTAGTTTTGGCATAGTTGGACTATGTACATTATCCAGGATTATAAAACCTATTCCACCAATAGAAAAAAGAAAACTTGATGCTAAACCTTCCATTATATACTGACCGTTTACTCTGTAGGGCATAAAAGCAACCTAAAAATTGTTGACACTGAAAATGAATCTATTAAAATATATATCAATTAAAACACTCTACTTACCGGCCTAGAATGTCCGCGTTCATCAGTTGTTGAACCAACACTTGGAGGTTCAACAATAACATCGTAAATTATTCCTGAAATTAAATTGTGAAGTGGTTTATTAGTTAATTAAACATAAACAAATATTTTTGTACATTTATTTATAAACTACTTACCACCGGTTACTAAAAAATATGAAAATAAAACTAGAGAAAACACAATCATTGGTGATGGTTGCTTTAACCATGTTGGATATTTTAATTTTATCTGAGGTAATTCTAGTATAGTGAACGGTAATAGAAAGAACTGTTCCATTTTAAAAATTATTTAATTTCTTGAAATCTTAAATTAAATTCTGTTTTGGTTTTGGATTTTTTCTATGGATTGTTGACGTTACATGACCTTGTGAATGACATTTGACATTATATTTTTTGAAGTTTGGTTCGACATGGTTGCCAGGATTGCCAAATGTAAACATTCCTGTATATATTTTCTTCTGAGAGATTGGGGTGGCTTGAAATCAAAATAAATGACAATTATTTATTTAGTAGATCATGATGAGGGCTAGGGAATAAGGGCTACTATCAATTCACAAGAAGAGTAAAATTGATTAAAATGTTTAAAGAGTTAAACATGTATTTTAATTTTATTTAAATTTATTTAGAAATTACGATGTTATAATGTGAGAAAGAAATTTAGCATATTTTCATACAGCCATCATCTAGTCCGTAAAATGGTAAAAAGTTCCTGCTGTTGTATACCGATAACTTTTTATCTATATTGAGATAAGAACGAAAAATTAAAAATGGTAAAAAGTCAGCCCTCGTTTAGATTGAGACAAAATGCTTCGCAAAATGTTCATCGAACCTCCAGAAAACAAACGAAGAAAAGTAAATCAGTGTACGTAGAGCAATTTTGAAAAGAAAACTTGTTATATTGTTCATATTCTTTATTTAATTTGTGGTTGTCTATAGTAGCAGGTCGGAAGAAAACTTAATCGAATTAGCTGGTGCTAATCTAACATTCCTTAATCCAGCTAGAGCTTTTAAAGTTATATTGGTGGTACGTTTTTGTTCAGCAATGTGGTGCCACATAACTGATTGCGATGAGACATTTAACTATTGGGAGCCAACACATTATCTTGGTAAACTTATGAAGTATTTGCTTGAATCAGTGCATACAGTTTTTTATCAGTATAACTTTTTAGTTTATGGTAAAGGTTTACAAACATGGGAATACAGTCCACAATATGCTTTAAGATCGTATTTTTATCTTATGGTCCATGCAACACCTTTATGGATCTTTGAAAGGTTATTTCATCCAAATCCCGTAGTAATGTTTTCTATGCTGCGATGCCTTTTTGCATTGATTTGTTCATTTGCTGAAGTGTACTTTTATAAGTAAGTATTCGACCACAGAATAATAATAGCGATAAAAAAAGTACAAATAGAATAGTTTCGAAATGCAGACTGCATAACAACGTTCGTACCCTTATCTCTGCAACCAGATATACATTTAAATTCCGTTTTGCCGTAAAAATATTGTTTGACGTTGTTGCCAAAGCTGGTTACGGAATTTTTAAAAGCGCGTTTTATTTTATATATAATTAGCAACAACTAGCTGAGAAAATTCTTGTAATAATGAAATATATTATTTAATATAGCCGCTTGATTGAAAATTGCATAGTTGTACTTCTATTCTGTCTACTATTATGATTTTGAGCTGCCTATTTGAAATGTATTTTCGTCTGTTAGGGCTGTATGTAAAGAATTTGGTGTTCATGTAGGAAGAATTTGTCTATTTTTTCAACTTCTATCGCCTGGAATGTATATTTCTTGTACTGCATATTTGCCATCCAGTTTCGCAATGTATAATTTCGCAGTGGCCTGTGCTGCTTGGTGGCAACAGAAATATGCTCTAGCAATTTTTTATACAGCTTTAGGTTCAATATTAGGTAAGTGATTTAAGTTTTCTGTTTTTTAATGGTTAAAATTGCTGTTAATTTTCTTAGGTTGGCCATTTGCAGCTTTATTAGGATTACCCATAGCAATTGATATGTTATTCCAAAGAAAATTATACAAAGATTTCATTTTTTGGTCGATTCTTTCTGCTATATTTACTGCTATACCAATGATTATAGTTGATACAATGGTGTACGGTAAACTAGTTATTGCTCCATATAATATAATTAAATACAATGTACTTGGTGGTGCTGGCCCAGAATTATATGGAACAGAACCATTTTCATATTATCTCATCAACGGATTTTTAAATTTTAATATAATTTGGGTAAAACGGATTAGATATTATTAAATTTAGCATTATAAAGTTTTCGTTAATTAATACTCGTCATATTTTTCAGATTCTAAGCTTACTTAGTCCAATTGCTATTCTTCTAAATTACGTACTAGTACCATCGAAATATCGTAGTACACTATATTTACCAGAATGGTTCTCCTTAAGCCCATTATATTTATGGTTGATAGTTTTTATGCTTCAACAACATAAAGAAGAACGTTTCCTTTTTCCTGTTTATCCATTGATTTGTTTAGCTGGAGCAATATCATTGGATATTGTGCAAAAACTCTATTTCCGTGTATTAAGCTTATATAAGAAAATGCCGCATGGAACACATTATTTGAATAAAACAACATTTATCATGGCTATATCTTTGTGTATATGTTCAATTTTAGGTAAAATATGCAAGAGTAACTTAAATTATCGGTGTTCATATGCTCGACATTAGACATTATTGATAACAGTTTTTTCAGTTGCCTATATCTTACTCCTTGTGACATTCAAATATTTACAATAAATTAATGGATTAATATCTTACTATTTCAGGATTTTCAAGAATATTTGCACTTTACCGAAACTATCATGCATCGCAAACTGTACTAATGGATATCAATAATTTTCCAGTAAAATATAATGTAACAAACCGAACTGAAATCAATGTTTGCCTGGGCAAAGAGTGGCATCGATACCAAAGCTCCTTTTTTCTACCAAACACAAATTGGAATGTACGTTTCATTAAATCGGAATTTGATGGAATGCTTCCAGCGCCATATTCAAGCCATTCAAACGCAACAAAACTTATCCATACGTATTTCAACGATGAAAATAAAGAAGATAAAAGTTTATATACAAACATTAAAGATTGTCATTTTCTATTGGATTTTGATAATGGAAAAGAAACGAAATTGGAACCATTGTACCATAAAATGACTGAAAACTGGAAAATTGTTTCTAGTTATACATTCTTAATTAATGAAATGTCAGATCGATTTGCTCGTGCATTCTATTTTCCATTTATGAATGAACAACTGACAATTTTTGGAGATTATTATCTGTTACAATCACTAAATTTGGATTTTGTAAAACCATATACTTACAATCTGAGATTTGAGCGAAAAACAGAGAAAAGGATGAGAGAATGAGAAGAATAAAACATTCCTTAATACATATTCTGAATATAATTTAGCAAAACAATGAATCTGTAGAATTAGTACATAGGTATAAAATAGAAAATAGAATTAGAACAAAAACATTGTATTCCTTTGTACCGCAAACTTTGTATTATTACCCTATCAAAAATAAATTTAATTCTATAAAAATCAATTTTCATTATTATATTTTTTCTATTGTATTCGTATTGAAGAAATCAGATAAAAACAAGATGGATATCAACATCTGTTTGTTTACATATGGATGTAGTCGAATATGCAACACGGTATATCCAGATCTATCGATTCATGTTCAATAACTTTCACATTAGTATTACAATGCCATACGTTGTATCCAAACAATAAATATTTTCTGATAATTCCGTTTGTTTTTATTCTTTATGAAAACCAAACGTTTTGTTTATCGAAAATGTTTATTATCTTTTTCAACAATACGTATTGTTGAATAGAACAGCAATAACAATAGAAAATTGAAGAATTTTCTAAAACTGACAATATAATTGTGGCTAATTTGTCATTACACAGTTGGCTCAATTATATTTGGTTTTTTTATATTCTGCAGATAAGACCCATTTCGTGTCTTATCTGTTTACATTTCGAAGATAATGTTGTTACTTATTTGCATTTTCCTAATTGCACTAATTTCAATTGTTGAATTTCAAGTTCTTATCACAATTTATTGTTATATAGCCTTAAGAACTACATTATTCATTAATTATAGAGTCGCAAAATTAAGGTAGTTGTCTATATAGATTATAGTAATATTAAACTCGACAAATTAACATAAATAAACATCAATAAATGAACAAACAAAAAAAAACACTAAAAATAGAGATGTCTTTCATTCGTTTAGCGTTAGAAAAGTAGTAACAATTTCGTATCATAATAATAAGTCAGTCAAAAGTGTGTACGGTCAACGCAAGCTAAAAGAAATTGCATGAAACGAGATAATTGTCAATATCTAGATAAAATTCTTGATATATGTGCAATCAAATCTCATGAATTATATATATATATATATATATATCGATTAAGGCCTTGTCCGTATATTTAATTATAAATTGTACCACATATTTTGAATGTTAACTCGTATATCTAAATATCTAACAAGATTAGGCTTCAATAAAACAACATTGCGCGATTTAAGGGTGGTTAAATTTAGCTTGCGTAGACTGTAATCTTTATTATTAATCTAAATTAAATAAACATAAATGAGAGCACGAAAATATTCTAAACGTAATCAAAAAATTAAACAAAAAATAAAAAAAAAAGTTAAGTAGAGATTCGAATGACTGTCATGTGTTAAGATTATCTGTTAGATTCACTTAGTCATGTGATACGATATTTGATCTTCTTCATGGTTTATTCATCGGTTCGATTCGAAAGATATCGTTTGGCATCGAAAAGCTGCACATCCTGTATAGAGAAATGAAAATATATTATTGACATTCGAATTATCTCTATATTAATGAAATACTTACCTTTCTTACAAGTGCTGGATACTGTTCGACAATCGTTTTCCATTCTTTTGGTTCGACTATGCACAATGGCGACATTGCTAATTGCGCTAGAAACTCTACAGTATAGATGATTTGTCCTTTTTTCATATTATCGTTAGTACTATTAGTTGAAGAAGTTTTAGCCATTACTGCTTGGATATGGCATCTCAGATTGGATTCTTCGCAAAAAAAAAAACAAGAAAGTAGGAAAATAGGTCGGTTAAAAGGAATGTGACACACAAACCTAGCTTAGCTTAGATGAGTGTCATAGAAGACTGTTAAAATTAAGTTACAAAGTGCTTATTCAACACTTTATTATATTCAATTACAATACACATCGAATAGCTTTAAATATTTGACAAACAACAAACCAATAATAAACAAATCGACAAATCATTAAAGATTTTAAGTAGTTTTTTTTTTATATAAAAAACTTCTCAAAACTGATTCGACCAACAAAAAAACAAAAAATAAGACATATATGCAGATAGTGAATTTCAGTTCTATTTACCTGCTTTCTCGTTCTCTTTATTAGCAGTAGCAGCAGCAGCATTAGGCACAGAAGAAGAGGCAGTAGTATTACCGATACCAGCAAATGAAGGATTTTGCCCATTAACAACAATGTGGCTTTGACCCAGTGGCGATGAGGATTCGTTGGGACGTGTCGTAGTTTCATCGTTCGAAGTTTCAGCATCAATATCACTTGGTAAAATTGGATGGGGTAAACTATCGAAACTATAAAATTGAGCAACCCCATGGATTGGTTCACCAGAGAAATATTCATCCAATACGAGTTTACTTGTCTGAAAACAAGAAAGCAGTCACATATAAATATTTGTATTGGAATCACCTATCCGCCATTGATTTCAATAGAAGGAGTAGTTATTAGCAAATAGATTTTTCCCCCATTTTTTTGGTACAGAATAAATCTACTGTTTCCCGTTTTCAATTTATACTTACACGAACCAAATCTAAGTCGTCACCAGTGATTTTAATTGTTCGTCCATTTGTTATAACGGTATATTTGTATTCACCTAAATTCGCATCTGGTGTACTTAAACTATGCATTAGAGCACGTGATACACGTGCCGATGATGGTAATGCACTATCATCAGATGCCGATGAATTAATACTGGAACTTGAACCAGTCAGTGGCCCTCCAACACCACCGCCACCGCCGCCAATGCTACTGCTACCATCTCGTACAGGTGATGCATTCCGACGTATGGTATCTTCTATAAGTTGTTTAGCATGACTGGGAATTACAAATAGACTTAAGTAGACAATACTCATAGATCGGAATAATTATTTACTTAATACTATCCTCATTTGCTCCAGTGATCTGTACTAATCGTTCTTTAGCGCCTGGACTAACTGAAAGAAAGAAAAATATGAACAAAATCAACAGTGAATTAACGAAACTAAGCACAGAGTAAATAGCAGTAAATGTGAGCAGATCGTATATATAACAAAAAAAGGTGCGTTTTAACGGATTAATTTTGGTTAAACTGTAAAAAATGCAGTCCTAAAAAAACGTATATTAATAAATTATTAATAATATTATCATAATATGTAAATGTTAAGCAGTGAGCAAGTGAGTGAGTTATAGACCGGGTTTATAGTCAGGCAGGCATTTATTTTACCTCTCTGAAACGATATGATAGTTTCACTTAATTCTTCTATCATATGAACGCGCCTTCCTTTGATTCCCATCACTATAATAAATATAAAATATTTAAAGAATAAACGTTCCTATATTTATTTGGCATATTGGTCATTTTTTTAAATCCTAATATTGCATGTTATTTGAAAGTTCAAATAAATCAAGTATTCAAAGTTATAAACTTATGGTTTTAGGCTGAGGATTTAGCACAGATTATACTGTGACTCAACTATTTAATATAATGGGAAATGTTAACTAACCCTTCCCAGAATCAGCATTACGAATTACAACTTCGTCTTTACAATACTTTTTCCCTGGTATTCTTGTAGGTTTAGCAAATTTCCCCGATGGCTTTATAATCTCACCAGGTCCTAACAATGGTGCTGCTGATGAATTTAATGTTAATACTGATGATGACATTGAATCACTAACATTCGTTAGAGAATCACTCAGATCTATCTATATATTAAAAAAATAAATAAATAATAATAAGACCAATTAATAATAAATATGTATATGTATTTTTCACCTGTGAACATTGATTCATTTTCTTTTTATAATATAAATTCATACCATCTGTTCCCTTCCAGCCTTTTGCACGTAATTCGATTAATTCGAGTAAATGTAATCGTGATAGAATATCGACTCGTATATCATCTTGGGCTTTATCTCGAAATATTTTAAAAGCATGATCTAGTTGTTCTTTGTAAAGAATTTCTAAATATGCACCATAAACCTTTAATTCAATAATTACAAATCAGTATGTATTTAAGACAAGTATAAGTAATTAAATTAGTACTACATCAAATATCGCAAATAACAAGTGAATTTTAATGGAAAACATTCATTGTACCTAAACCTATCCCAAAGTATTTAGAAGAGAACCTATCCTACTAACGAATAGAAATTATTTTTTAAGAACCGCCCACATAATTGGCGTGTCCTTTAACAGTCTTCATGTAAACATTTTGTTTGATTGCGACTCGACATATAACTGCCATTATAACTAATGCAAATTAGAACCCATGGGCCATGGGCAGAGTTGTTACTGTTCTAGAGCCGTATTACGACAGCTTAACCTGACTTTCATAACAATTTTAAAGTTGGCAACAATGTAATTACCTTTATTACAATAAATACTACTTGAAAATAGTCTAGTCGTAGCAGAATAATGTATTTTTATTAGTTTAGTACTAAAAAACTAGATTACGTACTTTAAGATGTTGGCATAAATTTATAATGCTGTCTTTATAAGTGATCTCTGGTATATTGGAAGCTAATAATGCTGCCACTTGATCGACTGCTTGCAGAACATTTTCCACTAAAATAAAACATATATATATAGGACTAAACGTATCCAAAATTGAGGAGTATGTTTCAGCCACCATTATAACACAACAATAATATTAAACATACAAATTACCTGCCACCATAACACCATCCTGTCGTAATTTATTCGCCAAAATTTGTGCTTGACTATGAGATTTGACTAGTTCATGTTTTTTCGGATGTTTTAGACGGGATGCCAAGCCCGAAGACATTTTTCGATTACTTTAATTAAGAAAGCTAAAATACGAACAAATTATTTAAAACCTTTGTTTCCTGCGAGAGAGAGAGAAAAAACAAACTAATAAAAGAGAAAACTAAATGATTCATTACATGAAAATGATGATGATTCAAAATTATATCATTTTAGCAGTCTTAAAAAAAATTTTTTACAAAGAAATGTACACATGAAAATATTAAATAGAAATATAGATAACAATTTGTGCTACCTTAATAAAAGTCGTAAATATTTTGTTTTTATTATTCACAACCCTTTTTTATGTGGGTTACTATTGCAAATTCTAATACGCAACAGCGCAAGGCATCAAATACATAAATTTGACGCATGTGCTTCTTTTCTTTTCGATTTCGTATTATCAGCAGGTAAACATTATGTTCAATTCAAATCGGTTAAATGATAAAATGTGATATTAAAAATATTGAAATTGTTAAATTGAATAAATTATTCTATGGTAATTTAGCACGTAAACGAGAACCCACACTTTTAATGTCTGTGACCTGTGTATTAATAATATTATTCCAATAATTTTTGGAAAATGTAACATAATTGTTTTATAAAATATGTAGTAAATTAATATTAATCACAGCTAAGCAATTTAAAACTCACAATTTAGTAATAAAATTATTAAAAAATCTTATAAAATATATAGGTATTTTAAACTAACTGTAAGTGTAATGTAATATTTATAAAAATTTTAAAAATTATAAATACGACCAGGACAAATTAATAAGTAAATTATATTAAATCAATTTTGGCAACATCGACTGTTCTGTCAGCATTTTTTTTTTTATCTTGCTTTTGTCTTTTAACTTCGTGGCATTTGTCTAATGAAACTTTAATTAAAAACAGGAATGAGGAAACAGATACAATTGAATTTGAATTATCAACAAATAAATTTTTATTTAATTTAAAATAATTAAAGATGGTCAATAAACTAAAGTGAAATTTGTTATGCAAAAAGCTAAAATTACAAATGAATTTTTGTCCTGTATTATAATAAAAACAATATAATATAATAATAATTAAAAACTATACGTATACATAATAATAAAATAATATAAAAAGTTAAAAAGTAATTTATTTTATTTTATATTTCAAGAAATCAGAAATCGGACATATAATATACTAATTTAAATAAACTTCCAATCCACAGTTTCATACTTGCGCATTCGGACATCATAAAATAGTTCAGTTTTGTGGTTACAATCTCCATTACTGTTGTGTTGTATCGTAGGATTTTACATATTTTTTTTTAGATTGTAAGTTATATTAGAGGATTCGAAAATACATCTAGATATTTTTTTCCAAATCAAATTCCATTAAAAATCGTGCAATAGCAACAAGTGTATGTGTGTGTATAAAACTTATTGTTGACTTTCTAACTAATAAGCTGTAACAATAAAATATTTAGTCAATGTCAGCAGGCGTATCTGAGCAGGTAAAAATTGTTTGACAGAATTTTAATCAAAAATCTGTAATATATAAGCAGAAATTTAGAGATTAGAGATTAAGTAATAAAAATGAATAATACGTACATGGACTAAGCGATAATTTTCTTTTTTGTAGCGGATGAAAGGGCAAGGAAATCAAGGTAAGTCAATTTGTTTAACGTTTGATGTTCATTTTCTCTTTATGTATATAAATGTAAATTAATATATTAGAACTATATTGTTAATTACCTTATTTTTCAAGTAATATTATAAAGATAAGTTATATAAGAAGTCGAACACTAAAATAAAGGTGAAAATCCATTGAAGAATATACTATGCATTATTAGAAGCAATTGTTTATATAAATAATTATGGTTAATAGATCAAATTGTGTACTATTTTTCAATTTTTACATCTATAGTACGGTTTCGAAATCTTTTAGTTTCTAATGGATCTAAAGAACAGTTAGGAACATGTGAAACAACTGCCGCAGCGGGATCCGAAGAATTTGAGCCATGGAGAAATCAACAGCAGCAACAACAACAACACCAGCAACAGCAAACTTCTGCAACTCATGCAGCTTATGGAACGTCCGCAGTTCCAATTACAAATTCACCAGATATTTACAATATCAGCACAGGTAAAAGCTGTTATAAAAACCCAATACAAAATGTTTAAATTAATTTGAATCGATTAGATTTCAAAAATGTTGAATTATTATTTAGGTTATTATGGCAATGGAGGTTCATATCCATATCAAACTTATGGTGTAAGCGAAGGTACATGGTCCAATGGGACCGATATGGCCTTTTTAGGAGGTTATCCACATGATTCCTATTCAATGGATGGTAATAATAAAATGACGATATTCACAGAATAACATTAAAGTATTACAGAAATTCTATTTCTGTCAAAAAGTCTGGTTAGATTTTTTTTAACAGCATCATAATTCATAACAGTCATTTGAAGAGTTGTACTCCTTTTCATCATTATTTTGTGATAATTACATTTATCATAATTTTAGATCAACGGATATTAGTCCAACATTTTTTTTTTTTGTAGGAATGTTTAGCACAGCATCAACAGCATTTTCCACACCTACAGCATTCGCTGGGCAGCCATCTTCATTCAATTATTTTCCAAGCAATGGAGATTACAACACATGGGGCAGTCAATTAAGTGGACAAAGAAAGTACGATGATTATTACGTACGAGATCAACAAAATATGTACACTCAGGCAATGCAAGATAATGCAATTAAAAGTGTTGAACATAGTATGCAAAATTTAGGTATGTCGTTGCTATTGCTAAGAACGTAATTCAATAATTATTTAATTTTTATTTAATACTCAGATATAAAACCGACTGACACGAAAGAAGTAGTGACTCAACAGCAACAGAAAAAAACAACAACATGGGCAAGTATTGCCAGTCAGCCAGCCAAACCTCAATTAACAATACAAAATCAAGGCCTAAAGAAGAAAGGACCCGGTATGCCACCAGGACCAATTGTTCCAGGAAAACATAATATGGATATTGGGACGTGGGATACCAATAAGGTTGATTCAATATACATATATATTTTTTTTACAACAGAATAGAAAGATAACTATCGACATGGTAGGTTTAGTTAGAAATATTTTGAGGGCAATAATTGCTAAATTGATACTGAGCTTAACTTTTTGTATCCGGGTTTAGAAAAGAATTATTAAAAAATTAATCTAATAGCCTTCTCGGCAAGGCGACACTGCTCGTGCGCAAAGTTTTTAAATCGTTTAAATTCTAATTTATGTCTGGAAGTTGTGTTCAGAATTTTTTAAAATTTATAAATGATTTAAAAAAATGCTCAAAAAGTTGATCCAAAATCTTAGTGCGCACTGAGTGGTGTCAGCCGGAAACGCTGTAAGGTAACATTTCTATAGCAAAACTATGTGAATTAACATTTTCGTATTATTGTTATTATGTGATATTAATTTACTAATATTTACTGTCAGAGTACTCCACCACCACCATTACCGACAATGATAACCACTGCTCCACCTATACTGCCACCTTTGCCAGCACCAGCAGCATTACCTCCGCCAGCTGCTGCAGGACCACCTGTACGTGCCGCCTGGACAATATCACCACAACAGGGTGGTGGTAGTGGAGGCGGTGGGCGACAACCGCCACCACCACCACCACCTCAGGCAAATCAACAACCGCTTCCGCCACATCGTGGACAACATCCTCAGTTGGCACATGCTGGCTATCAAACAGGATTGCCACCACCACCATTACCAGTAGCAACAACAGCGGCATTAGTGGCACCACCTCATATGACGCCACAGGTATAGTAGATATCTAATTAATTTTTTTTAAATTGAATTAAATTCAGTAAGTTAGAAATTAGTGGAATTAAGTGGTGAGTAGCAGAGAATTATCGAGATATTCCCTGACCTGTAAAAGGTCTAGGAAAAGAAAAATGAATCTTTTTTCTAAATGCGTACATCTTTTTTATTGTTGTTGATCCATCTAAAAGAACGTGATCCTTTTTGATGCCTTGCTATTGAATGTTTTTTTCTTTTTTGAAAACGCCCTTTTTTATTTCTTTATACACTGTAATAATTTGTAGTTTATATATTTGAAATAATAAAATATTTATAATACGACTTTTAACGATCATCATATTATAAACCATTTTGTACCATAGGGTATGCTCCCAGCTCAAGTACCACCAATAATAATGGCGCAATCACAAAATCCTATTCCATCTCATCCAGTTTTAGATGAATTGAAAGTTAAGAATAATTACAATCCACAAGATTTCGATCTTAGCGCACCAAATGCAAGATTCTTCGTGATCAAATCATATTCGGAAGATGACATACATCGTAGCATTAAAGTAAGTCAATGTGCATTGCATCTATCGTATTTCATGCCATTTTTGAACGTTTTTTCTAGTATGAAATTTGGTGTAGTACCGAACATGGAAATAAACGTTTAGATCAAGCATTTAAAGAACGGGAAAGTAATAACGGTTGTGTCTATCTATTCTTTTCGGTAAATGGTTCAGGGCATTTCTGTGGTATGGCCCAAATGATGTCCTACGTTGATTATCATTCGAATAGTTCAGTTTGGTCACAGGATAAATGGAAAGGGCAATTTAAGGTAACAAATTAACCGAGTCTAAATATCCTTGTAGAATAATAGTATTTATTAAAATTTATTTAAAAGATTATTTCTAAATATAAAATTGCTTTAGGTTCATTGGATATATGTGAAAGATGTTCCAAATCTACAATTACGGCACATAAGATTAGAAAACAATGAAAATAAATCGGTAACAAATTCCAGGGACACGCAGGAAGTACCTTATGCTCGGGGACTTCAAGTACTGGCATTAAATTTTTTATTTACTAGCAATAAACAAAAATGTCTTTATTTATCTAATAAATAGGTTCTTCGTATTATGCATTCATATCCTCATACTACATCGATTTTTGATGACTTTATTCATTATGAGAAACGTCAAGAAGAAGAAGACCACCACCGTAAACAGCCACCAGCTAGGCACGATGATCGAGGACGTGGTGGTGGTCATGATGATGGTAATGATAGTCGCGGAAGTGGAGGAAGCGGTGGAGCAGATAATGGCAGAGGAGGAGGAGGTGGTGGTGGCGGTAGAGTAGGAGACCAACATTACAACCAGCATCATCATCATCATCAGCAGCAGCAGCAACATAACCGAAATGAGCATCGCGGTGGTGGTGGTAGTAGTGGAGGTGGCCGCGATCGTGAAGGAGAACGCTCAGATAATCATCATCGGGTTAATCATAACAGAGATCGAGATGTACATCATCATCATCATCATGGCGGCGGCGGCGGCGGTGGTGGTGGCAGTGGTACCGGTGGATATCATAGGGTAAATATGACTCTTTTCTTATTATTGGTATTAGTTAGTTTACTAATTATTTTTTGTTTTTATTTAGGATCGGGACAATAGAGGCAGAGGCAATCGTGGCGGCGGAGGTAGCGGTGCTGTTGGTGGTCGCAATTAATCTAAGATCACAGCTAATAATCAAAAGCCTTTATGTACCCGCGCGTGCGCATGTGTAACAGCGATTTTTTTCCACTTTCCATTATTAGCTTTTCTTATTCGGTCTCTGCGTACCACCTCCTATTTTTTCTTCTTTTCTGTGAGGCTTTTTCTTAAATTTTTTGTTAATTAACAATAATAAATTCATCGCTCATATTATAAGTAGATAAAATATAATTAATGCCTTTAATATGAGAACAATATGTGGGATACTTTATACAAAATATACTTATAATATTAATAAATAACTAAAAAAAATGGTATGTGGATAAATAAAATAAAAAAAAAAAATAGTTTTTTTGACGTTAACAGTTGGTGGCTCACTTTTCGGATCTCGGGTAGCAAAAAAAAAATAGATATTTATTTTAAGGCAGTGTCGTGTTTTTCCTATTCTGAAGATGGTGCAGCAGTAAATGGATTTTATTGGACTTCTTTATAAAATTTGTGTATACATTTTAGAAAAAAAGGGAAAGAAAGAACAGGAACAAACAAATTTAATATCTGCAACGCGATTTTTTTTGTATTTCGTGCTTATTTTGTGACAAAAAAATTAAATTATTAACTATACATTTAAGAACATGAAACAGTGTGCTAAATAGATTGATTCTGTCTAAGCATATTCAGTGACAATATACAAACATCCTTCCAGTGTAAAAAAGACATTTTTTTTAATTACTTTTTATTTTGGCTAAAAATATTAACAGTAATCCCAGATCTTTGTTATTTTCTTTTTATAAACAATCGAATAGATGAAAACCATCTAGCCAGTTCTAAGTGGCAATTGAATAATTTCAACATAGCGAATTTGGTAGTTTCAGTGAGCTTTCGTCAAAAAGAAAGTACCAAAGAGCTCTGTCACTATTTTGAAGAAGAATTTTTCCGTTAAATTAACTAATTGCATAGTAATATCATTGTATATTACTTAGATGTATGTAAAAATGAAGAAAAGAAAAACTGATTAATGCACAATTATTATTATTGTTAAAATATGACTATAGAAAGTTTATTGTTATTATTATTATGATTATCATTATATTAATAGGACTAAAGAGAGATTTTTTAACAATTTATCTCTCATTTTGGTGGGAAATACTATCCAAAATTGCATTTGAAATAAAACTGATGATGGTAAATGAATTTCTAGTTTCTGTATTTAGATTAGAGGTGTATTCACAGATATCATTTTATTATTTATGCATGTTTGATGTTCTATGATTAAGACAACGAAAACTTGTGTCAATATTTGGATAGTATTTTAACCAATTAATTAATACATATTTTCTCCCAATGATTAATTAATTTTATAAGTTATAAATTTGATTTTACGCGATTTATTATTTTTCAAATTTTCATTTCAAATAAATTTTTTAATTTAAATTGTAAATACATAAATATTGTTAATTCGAATATTTCTTTGTAAAGAAAAGATTAAAGGTTCTATTATAAATACATACGTAAAAAACAAATGGTGATTTGATATACACATAAATGAGTAGCAGGGGCATTTCTTTCATTAGATTAATTCGCCAGGGAAATGAAACTAATATAATTTGTATTGAATTTTGATTACTTTTATAAAGGTTATTTTAATAAGGCACAATTATTATCAGATGTTTTGCATTTATAATAAATGTTACATTGATCAGCTTATATTAATAATCCATATATACAAAGAACTTTATATTATTATACAGTAAGGGTGAATTTTATATTAATAAAAAAAATATAACTGTTTTTTATAAATTACATACTAAATATTGTTGCATAATTGATATTTAGAACTTTAACATATGTGCGTGTGTATGTAATCAATATGCCTGAAATATTTTAGAGACTGATTCGTTTCAGACTTTATTACATATTAGCAAATAAAAAGGGCATATCAAAACAAAGAACCATTATTGTCATTGTTGATCCGAATAGTGGGCATCTATTGTAATTAAAAATATATTGGCATAATTTTTTGTGTTTCTTTTACATTTGTGGACAAATATAATTATTAAATTAATCAACTAAAATTGATATTTGTAGAAGAAATTATCTGCGATAATATTAATATTGAAAAAAAATAAATGATTTGATATGTAGGCAACCAGATATTTTTAGTTTTAAACTAATGGTGAATTTCGCTGGGCAAAAAGTGTGGAACTAGTTTCGCACCGCAACAAAAACAATTAAAAAACTTAATAAATAGAAGACATTAAAACGAAATTGTAATCATTAGATCCTTGAAATTAAACAAATGATAAGTATTTACAAGCAATATTTATTTTCAAGTAAATTTAGTGTTGCAATGCGAAACTAGTTCCACACTTTTTGTTCACTGGAATTCGCTATATTTTGACAACTACTTGTAGTAGCCATTTTGAAACAGCACAAATTTCAAAAGTTATCCTAAGCCAAAATATTAAACAAAAGTCAACATTTTTATCAAATTTATTTTAGTAGTAAAATATACAAGTACGTAAATTACTAACCTAGAACATTTTTCTATGAATAATCATTTCGCCATTGCTCATAAAATAAAATAGATAACGCCATCTAAATCTTCCATTTCTTATACATAGTGTGGTATAAATATTGATACAATATTAATAAGTTCCCATAATCAATGTAAATAAAGCCTATTTATATTTATTACATTACTTAATCATTCATGATTTATTCTTGTTAGAAGGCAATAGCAGTTGACTTGTTGTCATAGCATCTGGGAACAATGAATGATAATTCAATAGTGGTACATAAGCGGCAGTGATAACGCGACCGGCAAACCATCTTCCATGCAATGAATTTACTGATGCTACTGCGGTTGCAATTGATGGACATTTTACATAGACATTTCCTTGTGGAGATCCTTTATCTACATATACATGTAAAACACCACCATGTTTATTACATTCTTCAATAACATCATCGCGTATTTCTATATCCCAAATGGGGTTACTTTCTCTGTAAAGATAATAACATGCATATAGTCATGCAACTGCTCATTGGTCATATAAAATAAAATACTTACGTAGCTGGATCAAACATATTACTTAACATAAAACATTGGGTAGCTATTGGTGGCGTTGAATTGCTTTGAACCTGCGGAACTACTGGCTGGCCAGTAGCCATACTTAATGCATTCGCCGCTGCTGCTGGCACTTGCATACCGGCACCTTCAGCCAATTTAAACATCAATTGTAATCGTCCAGTGGCACCTAAATCTATTCCAGATCTATCTAATTCATCAGAGTCTAGTAAAGATGGTCCTTGACTTTGTAAATCGATACGTTCTGTTACATTGCCTACTTTCATAGGACGTCCAGCTAATTCAAATCCATTTAGTTGTTCTAGAGCTTTTTTTGCATCGTCACAATTGTGGTACTAAAAAAATATTGTTCAATAAAATAATACGAATAAAAAAAGTTCCAATAATTTCCATACTGTGATAAATCCATAGCCTTTCGATCGTCCAGTTTCCGGGTCCATAATCAATTGAATATTATCGATTTTTCCAAATGGTTCAAATATACCGCGTAGCATCTCTTCGGTTATATTAAAATGCAATGAACCAACATATAATCTCATTGGGCCTGTCATTCCTTTTGGTAATAAATTTGGCATAGCATTGCCAAGACGATTTTTCTCAGCTTGTGTATGTTGTACAACAATTGGAACACCCATTAGTTTTTGACCAGATAAACCTAATGCCTAAGTATAAACAAAAAATCATTTCAAAACCCTATAAAAAAATTCATATGTTCACTTACCAAAGCCACACTTTCCGGATCTTTAAACTCAATATATGCGATACCTTTAAATCGTCTAGTTTTATTGCAAACAATCATTCGTACATCACGTACTTTACCAACTGAACTGAAAAATTCTTCTAAATCGCGTGCACGTATCCGTTGCGATAATTGCATACAAAATACAGTTCTAGCATCACGTTCCTCCGGTGTCAGTTCTTCTAATGGTGATTGACCACGTAGACCTAATGGTGAACGTGTTGCACGTCGAAATGTGGGACGTATTGCTGCTGCTGTTGCTGATAATGGCGGTGATAGTGAACGACGTTTTTCTTTTGAAATTGGTTGTCTGCTAGATGGTGGGACCGGACTGCGACTTCTTCTATTATTATCTCTACTTCGACTACGACGATCACGACTAGTTCTTCGTCTTCCTGGAATTATTCTCTCTCTAAAAAAAGAAAGAAAAATGGAAAATCTTGGTTTAGAGATAATGTCTCAGTTTAAATATCATCTATGTTATACCTATTGTCTCTTCTATCTCTTGAACGACTTCTATTCGTTCTAGATCGAGATCGACGGCCACGATCACGGTCTCGTTCACGATCTCGGGATCGTGATTTACGATCACGTGATCTGGACCGTCGGAAATCTTTTGATCTTGAATTCGTCTCTTTCGAACGTGACTTTCTATCACGTGACCTGGAACGACGTGTCAATTTTCGACGCTCCCGACTACGACTACGACGCACGGCACGTTCCCGTTCATCGCCGCCGCCTCCTGCCCCACTGCGTGTTGATTTCTTTCGATCCCTGGAACGGCTACGGCTTCTTTTCGATTTACTTCTACTACGACTTCTTCGTTTACTAATATTTAAGAAAAATGGGCAAATTTCAATAATTAATGAATTCAGGAATTGAATAAAATAAGATGAATACTTACTCGGAGGTGCGATGAGAACGTGAAATATCACCATTCTCCTTGGACTTGCCATTCAACTCCTATTTGAACCATAAACGCAAAACGATGAAGTGAAAAACAAAATAGCATTAATAATATACTAATAAATAAAATGATTAATGAGCAAATGAAAAAAAAAAACGTAATTTAATCACAACATTGAATCATAATTTAACAAAAAAATAAAAAATCGAACATTAAACGACTGTTTATATTATTTAAAATGAAAATCATAAAGAAATACTTTATGGTTTTGTTCCATTTTAAATCAGTCGTGTTTGTTCGTTAAGAAATAGGAAATAATCCATTGCTTCTAATTGTGAATAATTTTCAAGCAAAATTAGAGCATCACATAAAAATGATAAGCTAATTTTGCAAAATAGTAATAAATAACCAATGGCTACATAACATTGAAAAAGTAATACCACAGGATAATTATAATACAGAAGATTAATTGTCTAATCAGAAAATGAAAATGCTCAGATTACAAAAATTGCCTGAGAACATCCGCGTAAGTTTACATGACCATGTGGGCTTAGAAAGAAGAGGATAAATTGCTCTTCTGGTCATAATTATTCCATGATAATATTGCTTTCGGAAAATACAGTATAATAAAATTTCTTCTTGTAAAATAAATAAAAAAATTCCCCTCATTGAAGACTCATTTCGCAACACTCATTTTTTTTGTTTTGTTTTTTTTTTTTTATTTTAAAATTTGTGTATTTGTTTACATTCTAAATTGGTCCATTCTTCAATAAAAGTTCCAATCGGACGATTGGAAATTTGGAAAATTTGCTTGACAACGATGCAATTCGACAACGATGAATGTCCTGCAGTCAGCTGCTGCAAACCCTATGACGAGAAATTACCCATCAGCGAACAAATAAAATTCGAAAAAAGTAATAAAAAAAAAATGGCAAAGAAAAAGTATTACTGTTTTTTTTTTTTAATAAAACTAAACAATGACTCGTAATAGTTTACGATTAAAGAACTTAAAGCTAAGATGTTATCTGTACCTGATTTTAAGGGTAGGAGCCGTTAGCCCATATATAATGAATAACTCACAAGTCTAAAATACAAAATGAGGTTGTGATGTAAACTGACTATACATATAGATATACAGTTAATAAATAATTATAAATCATAATTAATAAACAAACATAAGTACATATGCAAGTGACGAAGAAGTGTTTATACATATAAATAATAAAATATATGAATAAATTTTTAAATAAATCACGGACGCTCCTTCGTCAAATGCAGTAGCAGCAAAAATAAACCAACTCCAAAAATTCCTAGTCCTTTTTTTTATTATTTTTAAACATATTAATATTATACCCACCGATTTTTTATATGGTGCTTCCAACATTGCTTCCACGTCTAATTCTTCCGCCATGTTTCTCTACTTTTATCAATCACTAGAAATTCAATGCACACATGTTATATTAAATTTTTTTCATTCAAATTAGTACAATTGGTGTGGAAAATGTTTAACTTAATTACCTTAATAAAAAGTATACTAAAAAATATTAACAATTGAACTAAAATAGTATTAATTAATCACAAAAATATCGAAAATATTATAAAGAAAATTTTCGTTGTAAAACTGTTCTTTGACTTCTCGACATTACGATATGACAATCAGAAATACCAACCAATAGATTTAGCAGCTGCTGAGAAAACTATTGCAGCCAACTTCATACAGATCATACTTTGGCAAGTTGAGTTGGCAATTCTGGATGTTGGCTGTGGCTATCTATCTATATGTATATTTGTTTATTTTAATTTTATGATTTATATGAATTGCTTTAAATAATTTAAATTAATTTTAATAACAGCAATTAATTGTATCTTGAATTGAAATTATCAATTTATATTTTTGCGTTTTTTACTTTTTTACATTTACAATTTTACTGTTTACAAATTTATTTTTAGTTAATTGTAACTAATTCGCCATCAACATTGGCGAAACAAACAATCGATAAAAAAAATTGTATATATAATATATGTCATATAATAAAATGACATAAATCAGCTGACTAACATCACATCCTTCCTTTAGATTTTGTAAAAATCAAAACAATGAAAAATAATCATTTTAAAAATATATTTTACGAGTAGTACTGACGGTAACTAACATCGATGTCAGCAAATACTTGGAACAAGGTCTATAATATCTAGATTAGCAATATCATTACTTAAAAGTTAAAAGATTAGTTAAAAATGCCTCACAGATTATGGATATACAATGAAGAAATTTTATTTTCCAACAATATCAGCGAAGTAATAATAAAATTGGCCAGTATAAACAATAAATTGTATTTTTTAACAACAAATAATAATCTATATAAAGGTATAGTCACATCACAATTAAATGACCACAGGAAATTTATTAATTTAGAATTAGTACCAAATTTGAAACTTGTCGACATAAAAAGCTTTAAAGATTCATTATATCTAGTGAATACAGATGGAAATATTTTTATATGTAACGAAGATTTCACTATTAAAACAGAATTAATTATTAAAGATGAAATAAAGTGTAGAAATGGTCATAAATCATTTCAATATAAAGTCAAAATAAAAAGTGTTGCTGTGAGTGAATTTGGTAAATTATTTGTTTCTGAAGATAATCAACTATATGGCAGCGGGTATATGCCTCAAGTTAATGTTGACAGCGAAACACCCAAGAAGATAGCTTTTTTTTCTAGAGGAAAACCATGTTGCGTTGATATGGGCAAAAACTTCGCTATTATAGTTTCTAATATGGAAAATGTTGATGATAATCAATTTTCAGCGACAAGTAATGATGGAAAAATATTTTGTCCTGAATGTTTAAGTCCTGATGTTACAGCAAATTCAAATGAATTAAATGATACACAAAATTCTTCCATTACATGCCCGTTAGGTTTAGATATAAGTATTGAAACAGAAGCATCCAATGTTATCGAACAAATGAAACAAATAAAAATTGAAAAAAATATCATTTTTCGCAATACTGAAGCGGCCAAAGATTTCCTTACACGACAAATCTATCGAATGTCTTCTGTTGGTGAGGAATACTTAATAGAATGTACTGAGAAACCAACACGATTATTTAAAGAGAATGTAAGCAGTATGGCTAGTTTAGTATATGAAAGTGTTAAGACTGTTGGTGATAAAGTTGCTACATTATCAAGACATGTGAGTAGTACAACTAGTAGTCCAGATAACAATACAATGGAAAATAATAATGATAACAAAGTTAATGAATTTATGTGTTGTTCGGGTAGTCAAAGTGCATCTGAAAAGGATTTATCAGATGTGCAAGATGTGCAGGATTCGACTGAAAAAGTACTGCAATTGGGTAGGAATTTAATTAATCGTGAAGTATGGATATGGGGCAATGTTTTTAATGGTCTAGTTTGTAAGTAGAAAAAGTAGCTTAATTAGTATTTATACATTTTTATTATAAAAATATAAATAAATCAAACCAAAAAAATGCAAAGCTTTCCATGTCTAATCTATAGATTTGAAATTCAAATGTCAGAAATCCCCTACAAAATGCACTGATTTATCGGTTGCCTACACAGATATGTATGATTTTATTTTTTAGCAAATAATACCGGCGAAAATGATGAAATAACCAAAGATTGTCCCGAGATCATATCAATATTATCAAAGATAGGTGTATGTAAGATAAGTGTTGAAAGAAATCATATAACTGTATTAACATTAGATGGACGAGCTTTCATTTGGGGTCAAAATAATTATCATCAAGTTACCGTAGAAAATAATGCCGATCAATTATATCCAAAAGTGTTTCTTTTAAATGATGCTGAAAATGAACGTGTACAAGATGTAATTTCCGGAAATTATTTTACAATGATTCTAACAAATAAAAATAAATTGATCTATTTTGGAAAAGGTTTAGATAATTGTATGAATTTATATGAATATGACGTTAACGATAATAATCAGCATTTTACTAATGTTAATTTATTTCAAAATTTAATAACGACAAAACATTATTGTTTATTTAATTTAAAATCACTTGGTGACGATAATTTTAATACATTCTTATATGATGAACAAAATATTTTAGAACAAATGTTGCATATTTATCAAACTGTAATCAAATCGCTCTCTAAACGAACAAACGATTTAAATTTTACATCGTTATATGAATTATATTGTAAATATTATTTAGATTTATTGTATTATTTTAGTGCCAATGTTGAAAGTTTATTAGAATATCGTAATGGAATAATTGATAAAGTCGATATTATTATTATAAAATATTTCAAAGATTTCATGTGTTTGTATAAAAATTATGCAGATGCTGTAGCAAATATTTTAAGTATTAACGGCTCTCTACAAATTAGCAAAGTTATTAATTTAAAATCATCAGTATCTATAGCTAAAGTTAACTGTTTATCTAATGAAGAGAGTGACGAAAAAAACATATCATTATTAATATTATCACCGATCAATCGACTTAATTGTTATACATTTTTTTTTACTAATTACGGATCTGCAGAAGAACAAATTCAACAGAAATGGCAAAAATTCATAGACTGCATCGATACGAAAATAAAAGATGCCGAAGAAACAAGTACTTTCTGGTTAACCACTGGCAAATCAATCGATTATTTAATATTACCAGAGAGAAGATTAATTTGTGATAGTCAAATTGATTCAATCAATTTACAAAATTCTAGTCGATTCTCATCGCATCGATTCATTTTATTTTCGGATGTTTTTACACATATAAATGGTTCATCATCATATCAATTACATTCATTATCAACAATATGGTTGGAATTACCACAACATGATGTATTACATTTGATTTCATTACGAATGCCGGAAGATTTAATTACATTAATTACACCAGATGGAGTAATTAAAAATAAATGGTATCATGCCATTAAACAAACAATTAAAGCGGCATTAAACAAATCCGAAATGCCAACAATTAGAAATGGTACATATACATTTATGAAAATTAATTCATTTTTAAAAGATTCCACGTATACGGGAAGATGGTGGAATTCCTTAATGCATGGTAATGGTATTTTAAAATGGCGAGATGGACGAGTGTATAATGGAGAGTTTTCAAATAATTTATTAAATGGTTATGGACGAATGGAAATACCAAATGTTGGTAAGTACATTTATTTACGAAAATTATCAATTCAAAAGAAATGTATAGTTAGGCAACTAGAAATACACATACAATTGCCAATTTATATATAATTATGTAATTTATTTTAATCTATAATTTGCTTAATTTGCAGGTATTTATGAAGGTGAATGGAAAGATAATAAACAAAATGGCTACGGGAAATTTTACTATACAAATAAAGACGTTTACGAAGGGTATTTTAAAGATGGTAGGCCTCACGGTCATGGTCTACTTCGTAAAGGTAATTTTATGACAAATTCGGCATCGATTTATATAGGCGAATGGATCGGTGGTCAAAAATCTGGATATGGTGTAATGGATGATATATCCATTGGTCAGAAATACATTGGATTTTGGGCCGATGATCGAAAAGAAGGTATAGGAATTATTATCACATCGGATGGTAACTATTATCAGGGACATTTCCATAACGATCAGCTTTCGGTAAATGGAAAATTAACTTGTTTTTGGACGAATTTAATGATTAGTATTGTTTTGCTAAAAGGGGTTTGCCGTAATGGTTATGGAAGATGGTAGTCATTGTCACGGAGATTTTAAAGGTACAGGAATTTTTTATGGAAAAGGTACCATTATTCTACCTAGTGGTTATATTCTACATGGAACATTATCTGGATCAATTGAGGAGGGCATTAAGATTAGCAACGGTGATTTAATCAAAGGTCCAAATGTACCATTATGTTTTCCAAAATCTTTGAATGCAATCCAAATGTTACCAAGTGATAAATGGAAGGCATTATTCGCTTATTGTTACAACGTATTAGGAATAATGGAGAACATATCTGATGCATCATCATCAAAAATTCCATCAAACAAATTAGATATTTCCAAATTGTGGCAGAATGTTGCCATTTATTTAGTTAACACTTCAAAGATGTCAATGAAACGTGACAACAGTAAAAATGTATTGAATTTTCAGAAATACGCAAATAGTTTAGAAACCATTCCACCATTCGGGCGTGATAAAATGACTGTGGATTGTTTTAATGGAATTTGTGATTATTTACGTATGGTTAGACCTACTGTAATTATGCAACCAAAACACACAATATATATTTATATTTTACAGGCTGTTGACAGTACATATCATCCATTAGGTTCGCTTGTAAGTAATTTACTAGAAGCTTACATTGCTTCTTATACAGGAAAAATTCATCCATTCCTTGTTGATTATGCAATTGAAGAAATTAAAGATATTATACGTCGTGTTTATGAAATTATATGTTGCCTATTTCCTGCACTGCCTGCTTGGGATGCAAGTGATATTATTATTACGGAAAATAATGAGAAGTAATTAACTTTAGTCATATTCCTAAGTTATATGTTTTGTATACTATGTATTAAAGTCACTAGATAGGTTTACGAACTGCATTGTAAAGTAGCAGCCATTTTGACACTAATAATGATTAGTTACGTAACCAACAAAACACATCTAGTGACTTAATTTTATAAAAATTTGTGTAGATTTCTTTATTCTATTAAATTTTTTTATATATTGTAGCAACATGCTAATTGGTCATCAAAAACTATTATATCCATTAATATTACCAAAAGTATACAACTGTCTATTAACTTTATTCATTCTAAAAAACGATGTTGAAGAGAAAAAATATAAAGAAATTCTTCAAGAATGGAACCGACGTCCAAATATTGAATTGATGAAAGAATTTTCAGTTGATATGTAATGTACATGTTGTATTTATGTTATTAATCAAGCAGCCTATGAAGCGATACATTAATGTTTTTTTATCAATTTTATAGGAAATTTTTCCATTCAAATGAAACTGATGATCAAGATGGCGATGTTTTTTCTGAAGCAATTGAAACATTACAACAAATTAAAAGTTTATTTTTACCAATAGAAAAAATCACCATTATTCGTAATACAGTTGAAAAAATGACTCCAGTTGCTCAAACACTATTAAAAAATAATAACTATAGATGGAATATGGATGATCTGTTCCCATTGTTTCTGTACGTAGTAGTCCGGGCACGAATACCATGTTTAGGTGCCGAGTTGGAATATATTGAAAATTTTATGGATTCCACAATAAAAGATGGCGAATTAGAAATAATTTTCACAACATTAAAGGTATAGCCAGACAATAATAAGATATTTATTTATGTATAGTATAGGTACTGATTAATTATTAATCCTATTTTTAGGCTTGTTATGAACAGTTATTGAAAGACGTACCGTCTAATCGTTAGTTATTTTAATTTGATTACTGATAGTTTATGTGAAAGTACCTGAAAAGTATTATTAGAAAATAGCAAAAAAATATGTTATCTGTTGTCTATCTTACAAAAGAAAAATGAACAAAATACAAACGATATGCGATTTATTTACATATTAAGGCATTATTATTCTCTTTTTTACAATATATGTATGGAACAACAGTTAATTTGCTTTGCTGTCTTCGTTTAATAATAATACATTTTAAAAATCAACATAAACAATAATAATATTAATAATCTACAACAAAAAAATAATATAAAAATAGTGTTAATAATATAAGTATTTAAATCATGGATCCTAATGAATTAATTAAAAAATAACTTTTCAATAATAATAATAAAAAAATAATAATTGAAGACAATCAATAATAATAATAATAATATAATAAATTATAATAATTTTCTTTAATTATTGTGATGCGTCAACCACTAATTATTATATTCTTATAAAAAATATTTAATGACTACGAAATTTACACAAGTTATTATTTATATATCATAAATTATGGTCCGAAAATTTTCATTGCTTAATATTTTCTTCGTTTAAAAGGAAACAGAAAAAAAATACAATTGTACAATATTGATACAATTTTAGAAGTAATGTACAATAAAAATAGATACAAGGTGATATCTGCAAAAACATAACAACTAAGTATATAGTCAATACAAATTAAACTGACGATCTTGTAGGACTTCCAAATATAATTCATTTTTAAATCAAATTAAATGTGTGTCAATTTAATATAAACGATCAATTTTGAAATATTTCAAAACTGCACGCCATAGGCTGCTAGTGGTAACTTTATGTTTCCCATCAATTGCAATGGAAACGAAATTTCACATAACAAAATTTGCATAATCGAAATATGTACAAAATTTTTATTGTATACTAATTAACCATTGTTAATTAATATTTATCCATAATCGTGAGTTTAAAAACCATATTTAGATATCGTTAATCAATGTTTATCTACTTTTTATTGCTAAAGATTTTTTTTTAGTTTGCAATGACTATAATTTGCGTTTAATCTAAAACAAATCTTATCACCTTGTATAAGTAATACAAAATTTTACAAATCAATTTATAAAAATTACCTTTAAAAAGATAGAAGCTGTACATTTAATTTTATATAAAAAAAATCGGATGAATGCTTTTTTATATTATTAATACAATAATAATTAAATTAATGCGATTGTTCTATAAAATAAAATATTTTGTACTTAACAAATAAAAAAATGGATCGAACATAAGATCAAAGTTTTATAAAACTAAAAAAAAAAAAAAAAACTCTCCGGTGATGTTATAATAACAAACATATTTTCTTTTTGTTATAGTACAAATACGTATATACAGGATGAATCAAAACACTAAAAAAATGGCTTAGCATTTACTGCAGATTCATCTTGTATAATACATAACATATAATATTTATATGTTATTTATAATACAATGAACGACTATTTTGATACATATAAATTTATAAATATTTAATAAGGCCACATTTTATTAATATGTAGGTATATATGTATATATATAAAAAAAACAAACGCGTGTTTTATTTATTGGAACCGAGTTCCTACTTACCCATACATAATCTCGTTCGATATTGAGATTGATTTGATTGTTTTTCACAATTTTATAATAATTTTTATTTTTAGAACTTTTTTTTGACATTTATTATAATATAATCACAATTCACCGGTGGTAAACAGTGATATAACACAGATATGGATAGAATGCTAGTCCAATCCAGAACTAATGGAGCATCCTGAATAATTACAGTGCAACCTCTTGAATCCGGACAATGTCCAAACGCTCTAACTACGTAATAGTCGGATGCTGATGTTGTTCGGATTAAAAAGGTTATACGATAATTGATACCTTTTTGATTTTTTGCAATAAATTGTGCAGGTGACGAAATCGTATTTAGAAAATCAGAAAAATATCATCTTTTTTCTCTCTCTCTCCTTTAAAAGTTGGTTTGATAAAACAAAAACAACATAATAAGTATCAAAATCCAATTCTTAAAAATTATTATAGTATATGTATGTAAAGTAAATTGCCCTTGTGTAGGGCTAATTTATGATATACATATTAAATACATCACATTATAAAAAATATGAGCAATTTCTTTCAGTTTTTGCCAATAATAGAAATACATGTTCTTGGTACGGAATTCGATTACTTATCAGTAATTCTTATATTGAAAATGCATAAATATACAATATTAATCTAGTGTTTTTTTTTCTTTTAAATCTTGCTATGTCATTATTGATAAAATTTAAACTTAGTCATAGCCAATTTATCCATATTCTCTCAAAAATATTCCTAATTTTATAAAAAAATTGCTAAAAACCCTGTAAATAGCTCTGATATAAAACGTTTTAATAATTGCCGTTGTAGGTATATAGTAGGATATAAAAAGAGAGCTCTTTGCTACGTAGTCGGCGGTGATGATTGCTGTTTAATAAGTGTTTCATTTGTTGATGTTATGGTTGTTGTTATAGTTTTCGTTATTGGGCCATTATTCATTTGAGGAATACTGTTTGAATTGTATGGATGATTTGAATTACACAATACCGTGTAGACGTTCTCCATTTTACTTAATTTCTCAAAAAATGGTATTAAATCTAATAACTCATTATCGTTCATATCGTCAAACCATGAAGCAACTGGAACCTAAAATAAACACAAATTCGCATATAGGAACTGCACCAAAAAGCGAGCCACCAAAAAATTACTTACAGCATTGTCTGGATGAAATATATATGACGCCGGTGAATTATCAACAATAACTATTTGCTGTAGATCTCTGCCTAATTTATTTAAATCTTTCACATAATTACCACGATAATAAACGCAACTATCGCGAAATAATCGTGATCTAAATACACCCCATTGATCTAACAGATCAGCAACTGGATCAGCATATTTTGCTAGTGATGCAGTAAATAAAACGCATTCATATAATTCACCCATTCGTTTTAGAAATTCGTCGACATGTGGTCGTTTTAATACATAAACTTGATGTACAGTACCGTCAATTTCAACAGGAACGATAAAATCAGCATTTGCTATTGGCTACAACAGATAATTATATTTTGTAGTATTGTTTTATGATTCAGTTATACCAAGTCATCTTAAATGATTGAATGTTAAACTATGGCAATTAGAGAAAACATTTTATTGACAACATATTATAAAACAATTTTAAAAAATTAAAAACAAAACAAATCTTTTTTTTTTAATAAATTCAAAGATTATTTGTAATATTGGTTGTCTAGTATACAGTTTCAATCATTTGCAATGATTCTATTTTACTTAACAATTGAATAATGTATTTATGTACTTACTTTGAAACTGCTATGTACCAAAGTCTCATCTAAATCAATTACCATACATTTTTTATGTATATCATCAGGTTCTGCACGTGGTAAAAGAAATGTTGCGAGATCACTAGGTGAATAGTGCGTATTATTAGATGTGCAATGGTCTTGATTTTCAGTTTTAGTTTTTCGTTTACCAAAACAACAAAATATACTACGTAAAAATCCACGACTGGTTTTTTTCTGGTGTAAGGTAACTTGATAGTCTGCTTGAACATCATTTATTGGTTGACTACTTGCTAAAATTTTCGATAAATACAACAAAATTTTAAAACTTTTAGTTTAGAACTGGTTTAACAGTTTTCATTACAACGAAAAAAAAAATGTGGTAGAACTCAAGGCCGCGAAATGTAAATACGTTTTGATTTACATATCAAGCAATCACGATACACGCCTACATTATTTGAAATCTGTTCCTTTCCAATCTTTCTAATCAATTAAAATGAATACAATTATACTTTAATTGATATTAAAAACAAATGCGATACCTATTAACTTGATGATTTGCAATGATTGATTTTTACGACGAATACAATTATTAAATGTGTATAATTACTGAATAATCCAATGATTATTTACCTTTCTCGGGAGGATAACTATTTAGTTGTTCGTCCTCTCTAGACACCTGGGTAATGATGGACGATGCGTCCATTTAAACATTTGTTATGGTCCGTATTTGATGTTGTTGTTTTTAATCGTCACTTACGTCTAATAGAAAAACGAGAAAAAATTGTTTATGGTGCTTGTATATTTAAAGCTCAGAATTAATTCACAAAAAAAAAAACAAAACACTTGCAAAATAAATAAATATTGTTTTTAACAAACCAAGCCTAGTTTACGCCATATTTGTTTGGTATAAAGTTGCCAATCACACGCAACAAAAATTACTGAATTATGTTTTCCAAATGGTTTTATTAGTGGAAAATTCCAGAATTTGCGAGGACTTTAATCAAAAGATAAGCATAAATATCATATAATAATAAACTAGAACCGGCGAAGTAAAGTAAGTTAATTAATTAGCGCAAATATGTGACATTTGTTTAAGTTGGCATCTCTCCTATATTTAATTTCGGGAGTTATCGTAGAAATTCGTAAAAATTGGACGGTACCAAGTGGAACGGAACTTGGAGGACGGGCTGGTTTATCGTTCAACTGAACTGTCATCATAATTTTTCTTATTTTTTTTTCTAGTGTGTGTCTTCTTAAATTTTATTATATTCTGAATTATAGTCCAAAAAAAATCGATAATTTTTGGATTTTTTATGTCGAAACAAAGCAAATACAATTGTCGTAGTGTAACGTGACTGATTCCGAACTAACAAAAAAAAACAAAGCAGGTTAGTAAAATTTCTATTGTATTTTTCTTGTCAAATGCGTCATATTATCTTGTAATCTTGTTATGTTTCTTGAACTTCCTAATTAATTAATTTTCACTCATTTATGCAGGCTTGATTTAATTATTTGTCAGGGGAAATACTGTTTTTCACTTCCGGTTCAAATTTTCGGGCATAATCACAGTAGATAGAGGTATGTCAAGATCTAAGTACGCCCCCTCCTTGGATATCTACTTTTTTCTTATTTTGCTTTATCATTTTATAATTATTAATTAAAGAAAGTGTTGAACCAACATCTAGATCTTTAATTATTTACCTATTTCGCCTTATAACAGTTAACACAACTATGGCAGAAAGCAAATGACAATTTTTGTTTAAAAAAAGTCTGTGATAAACAAAACTTTAATTTTCTTTAAACAAACAGCGACATTGTTCTACATACAACATCTGCTTATTATACAAAATCCCCGGAAAAATACAGCATATACATTTTTTTTTCTAGTGTTTAAATATTTGCATAAATAAATTCCAGAAAAATTATTTTAAAAAGAACGAAATGGCGAATCGATCTGCTGGCACAGCTCAAAGACCAAATGGTCAAACACAAGGGAAAATATGTCAGTTTAAATTGGTATTATTAGGTGAAAGTGCTGTAGGAAAATCTAGTTTGGTATTGCGATTTGTAAAAGGCCAATTTCATGAATATCAAGAAAGTACAATTGGTGCAGCATTTCTAACACAAACAATATGTTTGGATGAAACAACTGTTAAATTTGAAATATGGGATACTGCTGGACAAGAAAGGTGAAAGTATATATTGATTGGATAATATGTAAAAGGCGAAAATAGAATCGATTGTTTCCCTTTTTTCTGAAATTTAAAACACGATATCTTCTTAGTCATTTAGTTTTAACATATTTAACCTTTCTCGATTTGCTTTAATTAATTCACCCAATGTACCTATCTATTTATAGATATCATAGCTTAGCGCCAATGTATTATCGAGGAGCTCAAGCTGCTATCGTTGTTTATGACATAACTAATCAAGATACATTTGGAAGAGCGAAAACGTGGGTAAAAGAACTTCAACGACAAGCTAGCCCAAATATTGTTATAGCACTAGCTGGTAATAAACAAGATTTATCTAATAAACGTATGGTCGAGTACGAGGAGGCTCAAGCCTATGCTGATGAAAATGGTTTATTATTTATGGAAACATCAGCTAAAACTGCAATGAATGTTAATGATATTTTTCTAGCAATAGGTAAACACATACGCCTGTGTATTTGAGAGCTTATTTTATTAATTTTTATAAAATTCCACTATGAATTTTCAATTCCAGCAAAAAAACTACCTAAAAATGAACAAAGTTCCGGACCAACGGGCAGTGGGCAAGGTCGAAGGCTAACTGAAGGCGATACAGGACCAAAGGCTGCTGGTAATTGTTGCAAGTGATCGCCAACACCACCACCATCACCCACAACACCACACTCCGCCAACTCATATTCCTTTCCCACATGTCCTTTTCCTTATCCTCAATCATTAGCAGTGTTTATACAAATTATTATTTGGATTGGACTGTGCAACATGCACTTTAGTGATTATATGATGATTATTGAAAAAAGTATAAGAAGAAAAGGAATGATAAATTTAAAAAACAAAGAATTGCACTGTCAGATATCTATGTACGTATTTGCAAAAAAATAGATTCAAATTGTATATTTTTTTCTTTTAGTTATTATTAATTCAGTTTAATGCGTTTAGGAAGTTTTTAAATCGGAATAAATACGTAAATAAATATTTGACAGACGAATATTTATTGTTGCAGTTTTTAAGCACGCGCGCTCTAAAATTATCTCTTTGTTTTGTATTGTACTTTCTATTCCAACACACACACTCATTTTTGAAGCATTTACAATAATAATAATAGTAATAAATAATTGCCAGCCGCCACTACACTCATTTTTATGTTTTAGTGTCTAAATCAATTAATGTTGATATAATTTCATATTTATTACTGGTATTTGAAGCGAAAAGATGTTAATTTTAATATTAGTGCAATTGTGCACAGTCTAATTGTAGGCTTTAAAAGAAAAAAAGCGGCGCTTTTATTTCTTTCTTACTTATTATTATTATTTTGATATCTTTGCAATAATATTTTGTAGATAATTAACTAATTAATGGCAAAAATTATATAAACAAAAGCTGTACACTTAAAAATATTTAATAGAATGTGTTTTACAAACTATTCGCTATAAAATTCAATTGTATGATAAGTTTTGTGGAATACGGCGTATATTTTAAATGGTATCCATAGAGTAGTAATGATACAGAAGCTTCACTCTCCAAAATGTTCACTTTGATTTTAGTTGGCAGTTAACTGCTTGGTGAGCAGCTGAGACAGTAGCTGCTCAGTGTTTACGTCTTAATAGGTTATTGAAGAGTTGTGCTTCTGTTCATTATTATTCTTTACTCGTATTTTACTATTATATAAAACAGTAGATAAAAAATAAGGTGAAACAATTTTTTTTTATTTGATCTGTATATAAAAGCTAACAAATTTATTAGTGAAAATTCATATTATGAAAATGTAATGATAGTAATATAAGGAGTAATTACTGTAAGTTGTCCAATTAGATACATGTGTTTTCAAAAGTTCTGTTCAATCAGTATAATAAATATTAATGGAAAATGAAAATCAGAAATAATTTGTATAGGTAACGGTATCCTTATTTAATTCGAATCATTGAATAAAAAGTAGGATTGCGGTTGTAAATTGCAATGTGCATAAAACAACTAGCGGATGCAAGACAAACAATACGTAAATATAAGCCGAAAACATCTTGAAGTGAATTAAAGTTAAACCATCTAATCATACAGTATGCGGTTGATAAAATACGCTGACCCGCATGTATCAATAACATGTCTGTCTTTAGCGGAAATTAGATAATACCGTCTGCGACTAATATCTTGATAGATTAATTCAACTATTTCTTCTTATTCAATGATTTATTTATTTACAAATTAGGGATTTCTATACAATTTAAATATGATTAATACCACTATATAGGATGGCCAATGTATGAAACTTTTTCCTTTTATTATATAGGCAACCAACCTTTTATATTTGAAATGATCATTGAAAAATTGCTAATAAATAAACTATAATTTTAAAAGTAATTTTTGCAATAGTTATGGATTTATCTGTGTAATTTGAGCGCTTTTATGGTGCTAAGGTTCTTTTTTTTCTTGTTCAGCGAGAATTATTATTATTAATCAGAACTACTAAAATTTGTAATTATTTAAAATCCTAATATTACTTATTAGAAGTTTTAAAATTTAGCGAGGTGATTGTACAGTTTCTAAATATTATAATAATGTATGTACTAATATTCCAAGATTTATATTATTGTGTTATTGTAAATTTTTCTTGTTTTTTTTTTATTAATTAATTCCATTGATTTAAAATTATTTTGCTGTGTAATTTGAAGTGCATGATGATAATATGTGCTCTCCTTTTTAATGTATTATATTTAAATATAATATTGGTATTCGATCGAGTACTTTATTAAAATATAGATAACCCCACTAAACAGGCCATCGCAGATTAACGCTTGCATGAAACACAAACATGAGCAGTGTAAGGTAAGATTTCAATTACAGGATTTATAAATAACAGTAATACACAATAAAATTAATAATATAAAATTTTTATTTACTATAATTAAGGCTACTAGATCTATTACTGAATCTAGGGACCTCATTCAGTTATCAATTAAGTACATTATTTTTTCTTTTTCGGTGCTTTTTCCAGCCCTAAAATATATCGTTTTGGTACTTTATATTTCTCGATTAATAAATTGTAGATAAAAATAATCTGATTGCCTTGCACTAGAAGTTGATCACATTTCTTTCCCGATGTTTTCGGTATTATACTCGTACTAACCGCAACACCATGTTGACATTCTTTTGCAAATTCATTGATATTAATACCAAATATTTCCAAATTATCGACTAGCGTTACTTTTTTATTAGATGCACGTAATGAAATACTCATTGTAATCGGTGATAATTTACCTTTACTTAAAATTTCATCAATGCCATTGTTTATTTTAAAACAATTTGTCATTGAGTCACATATCTTTTCAAATGTTTCCTCCCATGTTACCGCATTCTGTGTTTTGCACAGATCTTTTAAAACATCGGTATTCGGTAGAATTAGTTTCGTATTCTCTAAATTTAAGCAACTGTTTTGTTTAATGTAATCTGTAGTGATTTTGCGTATATTTGGCATGTCTATCGTGTCACCTTTATGATATCCATAATTTTGAAAAATTGGCAATACATTTCTTGTAATTATATAGGATTCAGTAACTTTAGTTGGTCTTAGAACATCGTTGTCCTCCGTTACATCTTTTTTCGGTCGATTTTCCGGTTTCAAATAAAATTCGTTATATTTGGCATGGCCAATGTTAATTTCCGTAATTGCTTCAACACCTTTTTTGATTTCCTTTATCATTATCAATTGTTCTTTACACATTTCCTCTAGGAAGGTTTTTAATTTTTTATACGATGTTTTTTTAATATCCAAAACCGCACCGGCAGGACACATCGGAAGCATTTGTAATTTATAAAAATTCGAAACTAATACAGGTAACGATAAAGTTTTTGAATATTTAATCGAAGCCATGAAACAGTAGTGAAGAAGCTCATCCATATCCATTTCATTTGCAGCAGCATCATCAACCTCTGTGGAAGCATCAACTACATCTACATCTTTATTTACTTGACACTGATCTGCAGCTAGAGCAGGAAAATCTGCATTATAATTCGTACTCAAAGTTAACCATTTAGGAGCACCCAAACTTGGAATTGACGGGCTTGTGTATCCATCGATAGTACACAAACCGTCGCCAATCGTATGATAAACAATAATACATTTTCCTCTACCATTTGCTCGTTCCATATCATACGAACTAATTGCTGTTAGCCCAACTGCAACTGCAGCCACATTATTCGTTAAGCCAACATAAACAGGTGCACCGGCAGCAACACTTCCATATTTTAATCGATCTGATGTTTGAGGAGGTGTTGTAATGCCTGGCAGCATTAAATCAGCACCGGAACGAATAAATTTTATTACATCTGGATGTATGATGAAATTAGGGATTAAATCTGGTATTTTCCATAGTAAATATATTGTTGGTAGGAGTTTATCTTTTACAAAAAATAGTATCGGCTGTTTCTGCAGGCAATAAACTTGAACTGTTTCATTATCATGTGTAATAAGTTTAATACAAGTTAATGACTCTTTTTTATTGTTAAATAAAAGATTTATTTGAGCTTCTGGTACATTCGGATAATGTTTATAAAACATTTCCTTTATATTTTTTCTTTCACTTGTTTTTACTTGGTTGTTACTTTTAATTCGAAATGATTTCTTGAACATGTTAATTATATATTAGGAATTAATATTTGCTAGTTTTTAATTTTTATAAAAAATATTAAAATTAAATACCTTGTTATTTTTTTTAAATATGTTTTTATATAATGTCGCCTTAACCCGACTTTTTCAAACGAAATAATTGACAATGAGCCAATTTTTAAATACAAAGAGAGGACACGACAATTAAATTTTAAGTTTAACATAACCAAATATTTGTAACGATTTTTAAAAAGTCTGTTTACAAATGTGCATTTTTATGCAGGTAAAATTTTAAGTAATAAAAAATTAATTATAACATTATTAAAATTTTTTGAATTCTCTTATTTAAGCATATAGAAGCAGATGCAAGTAGTTTTCTTACCAACTAATATTGTTTCAACTTGCTCTGATGCTTTTAAAAATTGTGTTACGAAGTAAAACTTTGAAAATGAATTAACCTAGTGTAGTATGTAATACATTACAATGCACATTTATTTATCTATAGACCTGCTTATAGAAAAACTGCATCATATAACACAAATAATGTTTTTGTCATCGACCGCATTCCTCCCATTCATATTCATTTAAAGAAAACTATAAATATGTACTCTATCATTAAAGTTACTCGCCTGAATGTAGAGTCCTCAATTAGTCTCATATACAATATGTACATATACTTCGTCCACATATTTCCAATTGGAATGTTTCTATCCAGACGCAAAAAATTATAATAATCTTTCTTGTGTCGCGCGCGCGTCGGCGCATATTCGATTAGTTACAGTTAAAACGGAAAATTAAAACGACTCATACCAAAAAACTTCAGGTAAATTCCAAAATTCCTTTCATTTGATCGTGTGTGCCCTATATAAACGAGATTCGAGTTTGTGAATCAGATTTCGTGTTTTACATTCAGGAAATCAATAATAAAAAAAAATCGTTCGTCTAGAGAAAAAAATTAATATAGTAAATATTAATTAGCATCATTAGAATTTTTTTTATTTTTTAAATTTTCGAGAAAGATGAACTTGGAAAAAAATCAATTAGAAAATCATCAGCATCATCAAGAAAATGATTTCAGTGAACATAGTAAAAATCTAGTTGTACAAGAAATATTAAATGAAAGTTTAAATAATCATGAAGATATTGAGACAAATCAAAGGTAAGTAATAAAGTGTACACTGGAATGAGGAAGTGACCTTGAAACACTTCTTTACTCTGCCTGTGAGTATATACATATATATTTAAGAGTAATTAGTTTAAAAAAATGTAAGTTGATATTTTCGTATTATAAAATCATTAGTAAAAATGAAACATGTTTCCTTTGCCAATTTTTTTCTTTTTTCCAAGGAATTTATTGGGAAGGTTAGTGCTTTGATGATTCGATGATTGATTGCATCCATTTACTCTTGCTAATATACCTTTATTGTTATTTATTCTAGCTCAATATTATCAAGACGATCCTCTAAATCATCACTCACTAGCAACTCTATTCAAATCTCTCCAAATAATAATTCCAACATATCAGTTTTAACTGAAAATTTAATTTTAACATCAGCCATTTGTATAATTCCACAAATTTTGAATGCATTAGACGTAACGTGTATTATTTGTGCTGCACCTGAATTACCATTTCTACCACCAATCGATGATGTTAATTATCATAAAATCAATATTTATGATACACCCAATATGGATATTTCAATGTATTTCGATGAGGTTGCTGATATCATCGATCAAGTAAGTTTCAATTAATCAATAGCGGGAAAAAAACGACTATTGGATAGTTTGCTGAGACTATGTTGAATTTGCACTGAATGAAGCTAAGTTGGTTGGTTGAATTTACTGTTCGAGAACAGTAAGTATTGTCAATGTCCACAGAATATATTTTAGCAGTTATCAAGGGCTTCTATTAAGTGGGAGCGTTTTTCTATTATTTTTGGATCGAATTTATTTACTATTTTCGAATGAATAAATTCAAAAATTCACAATGTTTGAAAAGAAGTAAAAATTCAATTACATCCATTGTAGTTTCATACATCGATCTATCTATCCTTTTCCTCACCATTGTCCATTACACCTGCACTGCACTGACCCACGTCATTCTTTTTCACTTTCCCACATACCAAACACACATTTGGCTATTTCCATTTACGAAATGTGTAACGGGCAGCATACTCAATTTTCCTTAATCCCGAAATCTATTTTTGGAATGAAAATATGTCCGGAATTTGAATGTAAATAAACATATGTATGTATGTATATGAGTCTGGAAAATCCTCTTTGAAATAGTGAAAGAAAAATTGCAGGGATTACCATGTCGCGTATATGCTTATACGTCTAGTCAAAGCCTACTGAGGTTAAACTTGAATTGTGTTTTTATTTGAAATTTTTATTGATTTCTTTATATAATAATAATAAGTTATTAATACGTATAAGTGAGATGAAGAGAGAGAGAGAAGAGTTTTGGCTAGAATATAATTATTTTTTCCTTGGCATATTTAATTGATCAAATCATTGAGAAGAATGATGATGAAGGTTGTCTCAATCAAAATTAATGTGTTATTATAATGATAATGACGTATAAATTAGGGCCATCGCCAACATTTGAATGTAAATAATCATTTCAGATAGAAAAAGAAACAATAATTGTTAGTTGATTCTAATAAACTTACATTTAAAATGTACATTATCTTATCTATGCCATAATTCATTATGAAAAAATGGCAAGAAATACAACGACTCGTTGAACATTTTAAAGGAAATCTTTGACCCCTATGGAGTCTTTGGGAGGTAGGGAAAATTACCTATTCGACACACATATTTACATTTCTGGAATTCAACAAACATTAACTAAAAATAATCCGATGATTCAATTATAGAATCATTCCAATATCACGAAGAAAAAGTCTTTATATTTATATGTTGTTTATTTGATATAAAAATATATTTTTGAAATTTGTGGTGTCGAAAATGTTGGCGCCTGCTAATTATATTAGATTTATTGATAGGAAATTCTTTGATAATATAGTTTTTATACAGGATGGTCAAGGTTTAATATATGAATTTTTATTACGTACCTGGAAGGGTACAACAATGTACATAGTTATTTTTTTTCATAATATTTTATTGTTGATAAGTCTATTTTTATGTTTTCCATATTTTCTATCATATCGAAGATAATTAACAATTTTTGGCAAACGAATATAATAAAAATTCACAATTTTTTTCAAGCTACATAAACTTCGACATCTTGGCAAATGATAAGTTGCGTCTCAAAAGATTGTATACACACGCCATTCATATATTATATTACTTATAATCATAACACTATCATTTATAAGAAAAAAATTAGATGCTTTTGATTGTGTTCCACTTTTATTTTATTTTTCCCTTCATCTGCGTGCTGATTCATATAAAAAGAATTTAGGATACGCAGGCCCAGGTCGAGGGTGGTTATATTGTACAATTGGGTCACATCCTATATGAAAAACTTTTGGCTACAAAGAAAATCACTGTGATTAATAATATGTATCTGGTTTATTAGAAGCGTTATCTTATGTTGATGTTTGAAAAAAAAAACACTTGCATAAATATGACATATTATGGTACATTTATTATTTGCGTAGATACCGATTTCGTATGGGGATTAGTCATAATATGTAGGATAACTTATTTGCAAATTTGCCAATTCTAATTACGAACACCTGATACCTGAAAAATTAAATTATGCCTATACCTACGGGGTAATTTATATATTGTGTTGTTGATGCTGTCAACATTGTAGTCTACAATAGATGTACGTATATGTGAATTTGACGAAACTTCTATGGTCGTGTGCAAAACTCTCTGGCAATTTTTTTTTTTTTGTAAATAATTATCGTTTTACGATCAATTTTTCGTTCATTCGTCAACAGATTTATCATTATTTCGATCTATAAAGATTATTTTTGTCAATTATTTAATTGTTCGAATTTATTTCATTTCAATTTACTTTATCTATTTTTTCAGGAAGCAGCAATTGGTGGTAGAACGATTATTTTCTGTGTAGCTGGTATTAGTCGTTCAGCAACACTCTGCATAGCGTATTTAATGAAATATCATCATTTAACATTATTAGAAGCTTACAACTATGTTAAAGAACGACGAACGCGAATTCATCCGAATTGTGGATTTTTTCAGCAATTAATCGATTATGAAAAGGAATTATTCAATTCGACAACAATTAATATTGTTTATAACGAGTTTCTTCAATGTTCAATACCAGAAGTTTATGATAATGACTATAAACAAATACGAATTTTTAATAGGAAACGAAATAGCAATAATAATCGATAGAAACGACTCATTACTATACGTCTACTAGAAAATAGTAGACGGCCATGTCTGATTCGATTACAACTACAGTAAAATGTACATATAGGAAAATTCAAAGGATCTTTTTATTTCATAAGGAATTTATTAAATTATCTAATCTATTTATTGCCTACCGTGTTCGTTAAATTAAGAAGTACGAATTACGGTACAAAATAAGCAGCAATTGCCTTCAATTTTTAGATAACTAGACATGCATACATCATAAAATGTCGAACGGTTAATAAGTAATCTTTTTAATTTTTATGTATATAAAAAATATTCTAATTAACATACGTGTAGGTAATTACGTGCAATTTCATTTTAATTATTATGTACATATATTTTATTACGCTCTATTATTATATTATACAATACTTACATATATTGAGATTAGAATGGGACCAAAGATAATATCTACAATACTTGATTCTATTATATTACTTATTCAAATTATTCGTGTTTTTTTTCTCATATTATATTATCTTCTTCTTTAGTATAATCCCACGATTGTCTTTCAGCAGATCCAAAAATTGAAAAAATTGCAGCTCCAAATAAATAAAAACTGGCTGTTAAGTAGAAAACTATACGCCATTGTTCAACCGTCTAAGAAAATATTGATGTAAAAATGTATCAAGGAAAACCGATTTTGATTCGAGGTATTTCATTTTTAACTTACTGGATTTTCGGTAGATACAATATGTCCAGCAATTATTGGACTTATAATACCAGGAATTGTTCCCCATGAATTTATTATACCAAATACTACACTAGAATTTTGTGGAGCAATGTCCAATGTATTCACACTGAAAATAATTGATTTTCGTTACTCATTTGATAATTTTGTATAATGCAACATTGCTAACCTGACTATAGACATAGCAAGTGATCCCAGGCCAACAGCCATAACTAGGCAAAACACTGTACCTGTAGCATCATCCCAATATGCCGCTCCAATCATAAAACCTGTTTGTATTAAATATCCACTACATAGTAGTACTTTTCTTACTTGTGTTATAGTTAAAATGTTCTTTTTTACTATACGATCAGTTATTTGACCACTGATTTGCATCATTGCTGCTAGAAATAGATATGGTAACGATGAAACGAATCCAGATTTGGATATATCAAATGCAAAAATGTCTGAAATATAAAAACTTTGATAAATGTTGAATAAATTATTTATAAATGCGGCATACCATTAAAATATTTAGGTAATAATGTTAGCAATGTATAAAACCCCCAGGTTTCTGAAAATATAGCAATGCTTAATGCCCAAACAGCTGATGATGTCATAATTTGCTTCCATGGTATTTTTTGCGATTTCTTATCAATTGTACAGTTTTTCAATGATTGCTGAATATGATTTAGTTCAGCTTCGGAGATTTTCGGATCGCCTTCTGGCGATTCTGATATAATTATAAACCATGAAATACACCATAACAATGCTATTCCACCTAAAAGCAAAAAAGTTAAATAAATATACCTACGTCTTTTATCGGATTACATTTGTGTTTACCAGAGAAATAGAAAACACTTTCCCATCCAGCAACATCAGCAAGATATGCATAAAACATCATTGAAAATACTGTACCAGTATAACTACCAGAATTTGATTGACTTGTTATACGACTACGTTCATCTGGTGGTATCCATTTTGCCCATAAATAGAACAAACTACCATAGGTAACACCCTTAAAATAATCGTGAAAATATCATTACGCATAGATATCAAATTTTCACCTCAAAAACGCCCATTAGAATTCTTCCAACTATGAAAAGGTACACATTGGTTTGTGCAAATAATGGACTAAACAATGTGAATACACTTGCTCCAAGTACACCGCCACCAAATACCAATTTGCCACCATATCGTTTCGCTAGATATCCTCCTAATATTTGCGTTGTTAAATAACCATAGAAAAATGAACTTAAGAGATAACCTTGGATCGTGTTGTCCCAATCGAATTCTGGACCCTGTATGTATGTAGGTATAAAATATGATTATTTTATATATCAAAATGTTTTTTAGGGGCTTTTACATACAATATCAATATCAGTACCATTAGCTAATGCAATACTACGATTTTGTGTCATGGCAATAATTCCGACGCTCAAATTTACTCGTAAACTGAAAATATTAACATAGCCAAGGAATACGAGAACAGTTAAAACGTACCGCCGTTGTGTCCAAAATCTCCATTTACCCGAATCTGCTGTCCTGAATTTCATATGCATATATTGAATTAATTGTTTGTATTTTCATTTATTTCTAGAGTTTATTCCTTTTAAATTGTTTGTATGTAGTTAAAATACAGTACTTACATGACATTATAATCACTGTGTTCCTCATTCATTTTAATTAATCGTATTTATAAAACTATCTTCTAAAAATATTCATCAATAATGCAAATTTTTATTTAAATATTTTTTTAATGAACTAAATATTTACAAAGTAAGTACCTAATTAATATACATATCTGCCTGTAGTAGTTTATAATATATTTATCTTTATAACGTCTTATCTTCCATTAATCTTTATTCAAACACGATTTTGTATTGTCTTAAAAAGAATAACGTAAAAATTGTTTCGCAAGTTTTATTGCATAAATTTCATATGAATTTAAAATATTTTTAGTATCAATTTAGCTTAAAATTAAGAATATTTATTAAATTGATATTCTCAAAGAGTACATAAAAAAATGCGAATTATTCTTCCATAGAAAATGTTTTATTTTCTATTCCATTCTCTGCTTGTCTCGTGCGACTGTTGTTGTCTGATGCTTCATTTGGAGTATTATCATTCGAACATTTTATAGCCCATGGTTGTAATTCTCCAGATGCAAAACTACCGTAAATTATCGATCCAAACAAGTAAATTCCAGCGGATATATAAAACACAATTTGCCATTCTTCTATTAACTGAAATTAGAAGGAAAAAAAATAATGAAAACTTGTGTTGAATTCTCCAAATATATTCGGAAAATATCCGTTATTTAATTAATAGTTATACTAATATCCCAGATATTTAATTAGTAGGAATTTAATAAAATTATTGTATATTTTATTCCAGAAACATTTTTATATAACTTACTGGAGGTTTAGATACAACATAACCAGATAAAATTGGACTAATAATTCCAGGAAGTGTGGCAATTGTATTACTAAGTCCCATTAGAATGCTGGCATATTGCGGAGCAATATCTAAATGATTTACACTAAAAAAGAATGTGGGAAATTTATTGCAGCCTTCTTGATTATTGACTTGGTGGAGAAGTCGTTTATTGGTCTACAAAACTAGATAACTTTTTCTAGTATCTCAAAAAAGTATATCTAGCAAACTTCCATTGCATTGTTGTCTTAATATAAGCATTTTAGTTTACTCCTTTTTACAATATTACAGCTATATATTTCTGCGCGACGAGTATTACTATATATAATATTTGTAACCTGAATCCTGCCCAGGCAAATGCACCAAGACCGACTGCAACTGTTAAACAAAAAATTGTTCCAATCCGATCCGACCAAAAGGCAGCTCCCATCATGAATACTGTTTGTATAATAAAACCGCCGCAGTTGAAGATTTTTCGTACTTGCGTTGTTGTTAGTAACTTTTTTGAACGAAACCAATCGGCCCATTGTCCGGCAAATTGCATCACAATTACCATAACAAGATATGGTAAACCCGATAAGAAACCGGATTTGTTTAAATCGTAATTATGAATATCTATATGGAAATAATTGTAAATAAATGCATATTAATTATAGAGTTACTATGACACTCTAGAAAAATATTCATAAAATGCAGCGAAATCCTGGTAACATAGAATATATGATACAAGGATACGATTAGGAATATTGCTCGCACACTTCGCACTCATATTTAATTAGTATTTAAAGAAATGGTTACCTTTCAGATATTTGGGTAGTTGAGTTAGTAAAGTATAAAATCCCCAATTTTCACTGAAATGTGATATTACAATTGCCCAAACTGGCCATGATGTTAAAATACTTTTCCAAGGAATCGATTTTAATGTCGTACTGTTGTTATTCGATTGTTGTGATTTTAATGAATTTTGAATATATTGCAATTCAAATATCGAAATTCGCTTATCTTCTTCTGGTGAATTTGTTACAATCATTGTCCATATAATATACCAAATTAAACCTGATACGCCTGTTGAATATAACGAAAAAAACGATTATCATCAGTTTTAAATGTTTTTTTAATTTTTTAATTTAATTTACCAAAAACATAAAATATACTGGGCCAACCGAATGCATTGGCAAGATATGCGCATGCTGGCATCGCTACAACAGTACCAGCATAACTACCAGAAAATGCAATTGTAGCTAATTTGCTTCGTTCCAATGGCGGTGCCCATTTCGACCATATGGCATGTATACATGGATATGTTACACCCTATAAAAATGCATATGACAAGTAACATTTGGAAAAAACGTTGATTCAACGTCCAGTACCTCAAATATTCCTTCCAAAATTCTAACAGCTATAAATAAATATACACTCGTATTGACCAGTAATGGTGTTATCACAGTTAATAATGCGGTGGTTGCTATACCAGATCCAAATATTAATTTACCACCATATTTTGCTGCTAAATAACCGCCCAGAAGTTGAGTAGTTATATAGCCATAGAAAAATGAACTTAAAATGTATCCTTGCATTTCGTTGTCCCAATTAAATTCTGGATCCTAATTGTACAGTGCATTAATTATAGGTATTATTAATATAGGTAGCGTATACAGTGTATAATTTACTAACCAAAGCGATTTTGGTGCCATTGTCTAATATCTTATATCGTTCTTGTGTCATTGCCACAATTGCAATACTTAAATTTACTCTTAAACAATAGACATTGAAAAATCCAAAAAATGCCAAACAGGCAACAACGTATCGACGTTGTTTCCAAAATTGCCATGATGGATAGCGAATTTCATTAGTTGAATATTGATTTAATCTAAAAAATGTGAATACCATAATTAAAACTAAATTGCTCATTGTGTAATAGTGATTAAAAACAGGATTATTACATGATTACAATAAGAGATAAACGAGCCAATATGTATTCCTATAAAAAATATGCTATAATAGTATATACAGGGTGATCCATTTGCTATGAAATTTTCAATGGGTACCGATAGGAACCTATATAACAGCATCTTATTAAATTAAGATGCCTTGTAAGAGTTGTAAATATATATTAATGAAGCAACATATATAAAAAAAAACATACTAAAAATTGCATCTATAATTCTATAATAATTACATTATTATTATATTTTTTATCTAAACGTTAGGTGGCCATGAAATTATTAAATTATGTAAAAAAAATATTTGCGAAATCTAACGGCACCGATGAAGCGGTCTTCAAAAACGAAAAATGCTTATGTAAAAAATAGGTATAAGTACCATAATTTAAGCAAGCCAGTAAGACCAAAATAATAAAAAATACCTAATCCTATAAAAATACTATTAATTATATGTATATTACCCATTTTGTTCATTATTTATATTTATTCCATAAGATTTAGGACATTTTTTTTCTTCAGATAATACCATAACTTATTGCGAAAACTCCGCCTAACAGTAATAAAACAGAAATAACAGCAATATTCTAATGGTACCTTATAATACCTGCAACACATCTAATTTAATAAGTGCCGCATTCCATTATAAATTTTTATCAATGTAAGAGGAGGGACAATTTTATACCTATCCAATATAGAGTTGCTAATAATCGATTTATTTAATAAAAGGAAGGCGAATAGATAGGTACTACCAAGTGGTGAATATTATGAAGGTAAAGGGGAGAAGTTGCATGCATACATACTAAATGTTTCTTACATGTAAATGCACAATCAAACTTTCTATTTTCTTTGTCATGCAAAATATTAAAAAAATTTTTTTGTAAATGTTCATTTTATTTGGCTATACTGTAGAGTTTAGAGAATATTAATAATTTGTGGACAAAAAAAGTAACTATCAGACTTTATACTTTGCTAGGTAGATATTTTATTATACTTATTCCATAGTTGGTACTTTTTACTTTTTACATTATTTTCCAAGACGAGTTTCCACATGTATAAGTAGTTGCCTATAATCAACTCTTTGCTACGCTTTTGTCATCTATTACCTAACAATCTATCCTTCTAAAGAAAGAGATTTCTATAAACTAGTGTGCATATTTTAATGAACTTCATAAGCGATGGCTCTGTACAAAATAAAGGAATTTGAACTGAATTTGCTACGAACGAGTTCGGGTTGAGTCATCTTTGTTTTGACGAGTTTGAACTTGGAGAACGTCATGTTAAATTGAGCTGAATAATTTTGTTCGTTTTTCTTTTTTTTTTTTTTGTTTGTTTCAGTATTTTGTTCATTTCTTTTCTTTAGTATTATTACTTATTTAATGTGTTGTTATGGCATATGTAAATGTAAAAGATTGGTCTGTTGAACAAGTCGTATATTGGTTAAAAGGTAAATAATTTGTCTGTGTAATTAATTATGTATTTCCCATTAATTATGAAGGTAAATTGAATTTTTGAAGGTTTAGACAATGTGATATTACAATATCAAGGATCATTTTTAAATAATTCAATAACAGGACAACATTTACTAAATTTAAGAACTGATGATTTGGATAGAATTGGTGTCAAGAAATTCGGGCACCAAGCAATCATTTTAGAAGCTGTGGAACATTTAAGAAATTTCGTATGTTGACCAATAGTACACACTTAGGAAGCTTCATTGTGCTATTTTATGATGCAAATTGTTGATTCCTAAACATTGGCTTAGATAAAAACTGTAATTTTTTTAGCATTATGACTTAGATAAAGAAAACTTACAATTGCTCGCTTTAAAATTATCATGTGCATCAAATTCGTTATATAAAGAATTATTATTAGTTGATGAAAAGAGTGAAACCGTAAAAGCTCAAGTAATGTCCGATGTCCATAATGTAATTACTACAATAAAACCATTAGTATCATGGCTGGATAGGTAGGTGAAATGAGCTACGAGGAAAAGACTATTTACTGGCAAATAGTAACGAAATGTTCCTTAAAAAAAATTCTAATTAATTCTAGACCACCATTTACTGGCAATAAAGATTACTTAGATATAAAAAAAAGTTTATTACAATATGGCATTGAAATGGCTTATGTAGCACATAGAGGAAAGTTTTCTGAAAATCCAGTATTGGATATTAAACAAGTTTGTGAGAAAGTGGCAAAAATTGCCGATCATATTATTCAAGTGAGAAAAAATTTTTTAGTTTAATTGGTTCATTTTTTAATGAGTATTTTATAGGATATTTGTGATCCAATGATTCTACAGCCAGCCACCTTAGATTTAGCTACGTTAAAAAAGAAAGAACAAGATTTAGGTTTTTATATTATGCCCAATTACCATCCGATACATCAAATTGTTGATATTAAATTCGGTTCGCCAGCTCATTGTAATAGAAAAATTGAAGAAGGTGATCTAGTAAAATCTGTCTGAATTTAATATAAAATTTTATGAATTTGTTAATCATTCAGGCGATGAAATAGTCCAAGTAAATTACCAAACAATAGTTGGATGGCAGGCAAAAAAAGTAATGCTTCTCCTACAAGAAGCTTCGCCGGAAATTGTTTTAACATTAAAAAAACGACCGATGCATTCGAAAGGTTACGGACAAATTTACATGAAACCATATCGTTTGCCAAGTAGAAAAAGGGGTAATGAAAATTGGTCAAAATGGAATAATAATTTACCATCACCAAGATTATTACCCATTATTAATTTACCGCCAATTACAATTACCAAGTACGAGAGAAAGTATAAACAAATCACATGCGAATAATACTTAATAGATTGTTGTACAATTTTATTCAGATCTGAAGAAGAAATTAATAGTTTCGAAGCCGAATTAAGTAGTAGTGATAGTGAGACGCCTGATAGTCCATTAGAAGGTAATTTTCGTGTTTATCCACCAAAACCCCGTCCAATATTGCAAAGACGCAATACTATTACTGGTACAACACCAACAAACAAAAGACCATCAACATCTATAGAAGAAGTAAGTAGGCATTGGTAACAATAATCTATAAGTAATAGATAAAATATGTATTTCAGTTATTGATTTAATTAGTAACTTTCTATATGCCGGTATATTCTTATAAAACCCCTTGTTTAGATGAAAATATAAAATAGACTCTAGAAAGTCATATACGTTATAAACAGTGTGTATTTTGTAATCTAAATATAAAAATGAATGTTTTAAAATATATTTATCTAAACAATAGTGTCTATCCTTCCTAAAATTGTTTTATATTCTCGTCCGTATCCTGTATAAAAAAGATAACGAGACTGTGTGAAAAAAGAAATCGTTGCATGTTCATTCATTGAAATAAACAATTATAGAATGTTGTTTTAATTATTCCCATCCACAATTTAATCACTTTTTAATTAATCTATTTTTACAATTAGAATTTATATGAAAGAATTCGATTTGTTCATAAAATTTCGACTGCGTAATTTTTAGTATTGGGATTTTCTTCGTTCTTGTGCCAACAGCAGCCAATCATCAAGTTCCTATTTAATACACAAAGCTAAATTTAATGAAGAAGAATCGAAATTTTTACGAGATAAAAGTGCTTCATGTAATGCTGGTTTTGATTCAATTCCACGGCCCACAACTGTAATTGGTTTATCACCAAATCGAAAGAAGAGTTTTTCGAAGGACATTTTATCGAAAAAGAAAGTGAATTTTGAAATTTCATTAAACGGTACTAACAAAAATGATGATGAAAGTACAAGTGAAAATCTGCTAGTAAACGATACAGATATTAGCAAAATAACAAATTTAAATGATGAAAAAAGTGTCAGTGTGGCCAGTCTATCAAGTTTAAATAATGAAAATATTAAATTTATTGACGAAGGACATGATTTAACGGATCGTTCGAATATGGTTTCAGAAAATGATGACAATATTACAATAAAAACCAGCAGCGATAAACAAACGAATAAATTGATTAAAGATCCGACCCTAGCCGATATTAATGTTAATAATATTATTAAAATATTTGATGGCGGTCCTAAACCTACTAATGCAACACAATCTAAACCGAAAGTGTTAGCTAGAACAATTATTAAAAAACTAGTGGCATCCGAAGTGCCACAGAAACCAACCGAAAAACCTGCTGTACCACCTCGGAGTTCTACCACAAGATTAAGAGGAAAATTGGATAAAAGTCATAGTACACCAGTTTATGATTTAACAGGTTAGTATAATTGAATAAGAAATTGTTATGAAATGATTTGCATCAATTTTGTTTTCTTTATTCAGATGAAAGACCTGGAGAACAACTAGATCCAATTAATATAGATCATACAGCGGATAAATTGCCCGATGTTGTTCCAAGATTAACAGAAACTCTAGCAATAGAAATAGACCATTGCAGTTCATTGCTAACTATTCAAACTGCAATTGTTATCAAAGAGGAAGACGCGGCACTTCACGACAATCACGATGTTATCGAAGGAAATACAAACAATAATACTAAATTAGATCAAATTTCTAGTGATGTTCAGAAAAAAGCTACCACCGAGGAAACTATTAGTTTACCACCAAAGCCACCACCAAGACGATCAATTGATTCTGTCAATAAACCATTACCTAGCGATAGTTCGAAATCATCTGTGTTAAATTACCCGGAAACATCGACACCAATTTGTAAGAAACCAGGAGACTTATCATGTGACACAGATCCAAAACTAATGGGCAGTTTACAATCAATTCGTTCAGTAGATTCCAATGATTATTTAATGCCGATACAATTAAAACAAACATTTGATTATCAGAATAAAACATTCAATAAATCTGGATCGATAAAAAGTAAACAATCTGAACTATCTGAAGGATCGGATAGTTCGGGAGTATTTAAATCAAGCAGCCACCCGTCTAGTGATAATCATAGTAATAAATCAGCATATTTGGAAAATAAAGTATCACCAACTAATAGTATTGTGAAAGCAATGTTGCCGATTGGTAAAGGAAAATCATCTACGAAGAAGAAAAATAATTTGATTGCAAGTGAGTTAAATTAAATCACAGACTAGAAATATGAACAGAACTGTGCGTCTGGAAATATTTGGTTAAGTAGGAATTTATTTTATTCAAGCAACAACTGCTTGAATAAATTTACCTAATAAATGGTTGAATTATTATTGAAAATAATATTATATTGAAATTTAGCCTAATAATGGCTCAATTATTAGTTTGTATTTAAATAAGAAGACATATTTTTTTTTTGAAAAATTTTAATTCACTAATTGAATTTTAGAAAGGAGAAGGGTTACCGTAAATGATTTACATCAAGCAGATTATCAAGGCTATTTGTATCAACGTCTACGTGATCGTCAAAATCAAAATGTTCACTGGCATAAACGATGGTTCGTTTTAATGGGTAGCTGCTTGTATGGATTTAAGAATCAAACTGATCCACGAGCGGCATTTTTGATATTCTTATCGGATTTTACTGTTGCAGTAGCAAGTGAGGTATAATTGATTGAAAATATTATATTGTTACACAGAATAATAATGAACGATGTAAGATTTAATCGAATTGTAAGCGAATTAGCCGACATTTTCATAATGGTCCTCTCTAAGGCCCAAATAAACACTTTTAACCTAACTTTTCAAGATTTAAACTTCTACGTCGTTGTTACTCTGTGACATTATGGAGATAATAAATTGTTAACCTCATGTAAAGCAAACAAATGATTAATTTAGGTAAAATCACGGTCGAATGCATTCAAAGTCTATCATACGGGTACTGTCTTTTATTTCTCAGCTGATGATTCGGATGTTTTACAAATTTGGATTGATTTGATTAAGACGGCATGTTTACCAAATGAAGCATTAGCTAAAATCCATGATGGTAGTCGATTTTCCGAAACCGACGATTCGGATACCGAAAAAATTAAAGTGAATCAACATCATCAAACGGAAAAATCGGATTCATTGAAGAAATTTGGATCGTTAAAGAAATTTAGTTTGAAAAAATCTAATGAGGGTACAGCACCACCACATACAGGTAGTACCAGTTTGGATAGGAAATGGTTTTTTAATCGGCCTAGTGGGGGTGGTGGTGGTGGTGGGGGTAATGCAAAAAATAATCTACCCGTTCCAACTCCACAATTTCGATCATATAGGTCAGTGTAAGTTTTTATTTTTAAAAATTTACGAGTGAAGAAATTAAGATTTGATTAGAAATTTTCTTTTTTTTTTTTTGTTTTATTTTCATCAGAAAAATAAGAAATGAAACTACCCATGCTAGTGTACGTACTGGTAATTTTACATCTCATGTACCAATTTTTGGTCCGTCAAATTTAGCGCAAGCTCAAAATATCAGTGTGCCAAATTTAACAATAGAACAATCGATGGCCAAAAATATTAGCAAAATAGAATTAAAACCATCAAAACCATCAAATTATGTACATGCGAGTAATCCGAGTTTATGTAATATGAATGAATATGTTACGCAAAAACATAATTTAAAAGATAAAAATGAGGGAGGAAATAGTTTTCTTCTACATAGACCAATAAAAAACTTGGATCAATCTGATCCAAAGCCAGAAACTGTTTATAGAGGTAAAAACGTCGTCTTACTACATTCTTGTTAAATCATTGATGAAATATTAATTTCTATGAAATGACATTTCAGATAGTGTTTCTACATCACCACTAACCCGCTCAACTTCTCAATCAGACAAAGAATCAATAAGTAGTTCATGTTTTGGAAAGCGTCTTGGATCGTTAAAAAAGAATCAACAAGCAAATAGTAGTAAAGATAGTGGAGTTATTAATAGTCTAGCAGAAAATCGACCAATAAATCTTCCAAAAAGAAATATGGAAAGTAAATTAAATCGTAGTTTACCAAGAGGTCTTAAAGTGGAAGATGTTATGTCTAGGGCAAAGTAAGTTTGAAGAAGAGAATATAAAATTTTAAATATTTAAAACAGAAATATATATTTATATATATACATCTATTGGTTCCAGGACATGTCAGGAATGTAATTTATCAAATATGCATTATTCTTCCGATAAGAATTTATCAAGCTTTCGAAAAAAATCATACGAAATGATTTATTGCCCTGAAACAATTAATGAAAGTCAATATGCACAAAATCGTATGGTACAAGAAACATCATCATCATCATCATCATCAAAAAAATCGAATAAAGTAAAAAGAGATGCCAGTTTTGGTCATAACAGTGATAAGAAAAGTTCCAGATCATTGCCAGGTTTCGCAAGTAAAATCGGAGATTCGTCAAAGTAATTATACATAATTGTATTTTATTCAATTTTAAAAATACGTTTTATATGTCTAGAATAAAATTGAAATCAGCAACACAGTATACACCGATGTCATTACCATTAAATGCTGATAATAAATCGACACTGGCATTTGAATTGAATCTTGACGAAAAACAACACACAACAGCAAAAACTTATAGTAGTAGTAGTGGTGGTGGTGGAAAACTATCCAGAATTTTTAGTAAATCGGACAAAAAATCTGAAAAAACATTTTTGGGTTCGCCAAAATTACATCGTGCTTTATTTGGTAAACCAAGTCAAACTGTTGATGAAATTTGGTCAAATCAACCACCACAAGTATGAGCTCGATACCAATTTATAATCTGATTTCCAAAGAACAAAATTATCACCTAATTTGCTCAAATAATATATTGTTTTTTAGTTATTCCCATGCTCTAGTACATCCATATTAGATCCAACATCATCATTATTACTAACAAAAAATGTACCTGAAAGTTCTATTATAGACTATACTGAAATCGAATATTCTCCTATACTTTCAGTCGAATCAGAAACTTATTCGCTTCCAGATCCACAGGGTAATCTATATTTATCAAGGAAAAAAAATAAATAAAACAAAGGATAATTAGAGCAATAAAATCCATGAAAAGAATGAATGAAGAACGAAGTGATCTTCATTACTTAAGTAGTTGAATTTTGTATAAATAGATTTCATTATGTTGATTGTTAGATAATCTTTTATTAGAATCATTATTTTTACTATAGATGTTAATGTATACAAATTTTGGTGAATCTGAAAAAGAAAAATGATATATTTTATATAGGAATAATTTTACAAAAAAAGATAAATATATATATTATATATGATGTTACAGTTATACAGTATTATTGGTAATCTATAATAAATTTTAAAAGTATTTAAGAGAAAAGAATTCAACAGAAACTCGTCAAGCTTATATATATTACCTAATGTAAATGTAAAATTCATAAGTTCAAAAAAATCTGTTTTTTTTTGCAGGCTACCATTTTTTTTTTTTTTTTCAATGTCACAATTATATGACCATAAAACTGCTTTCAAAGCAAAATTACTTGACCTCAAATCTTCATCAAAGTACCTTTATTCAAAAAAATAAAGTTGGCTTTTGAAACAGAAGTCATTGTAGCCATTTTGTGATGTGACGTAAGCGATGGCCCATTTAGTATTAAAAATAGATAAAACGTCTTTATTTATACCCTTCTTTATTTTGTCTTTGAAACTAAATATTTTTTGCTACTTCTGAATTTGTAAAATTCGCAATATTTTAATTACATTTAAATTAAAACGTTTGTAATTTAAAGATGGCGAATTGGCTGGCTGGATTAGCTGATAGTCGAGCTATAATCAGAATGAAAATTGGAGAAAAGTTTTATTTTGCTAATAGACTTTATTAGCTAGATATTATATTAGACTAGATTTATTTTTGATACCTTTTGATAATTTAATTTTTCTATACTTAAGCAGCGTTAATTTAATAAATATTCAATAAATTTTTAAATAATATATAAAGTAATCACACACATAAGAAATGTTTATGCCGTTAAATCAAGTTACGCTGGTAGAGGGCAGCAAGGTGAGTCCTATATTAAATTAAAAATTAAAAATAATTTTAATTGATAAAAAAAAACTTAAATGTAAAAATATTCGAATTTGTACTGTTTCTTTCACTGGGTGAATATGTGATAAAGAATTGAGGAGCCCTACTAAAAAAATTGTTGCTGCAATTGCTGCAAATCGATTAGCCTACTAAAAAAATAACATAAAATAGAAAATATGAATATGTAATATCATGAATGTATAATAATTTGTAATTAAGTGATTCAAATTAATATTTGTTTCTATTTACGTATAGTGCAACCTGTTTCTGGTCCTTTTCTGTATGGTTAATCAGATTAGATGCTGGGTAAGTGATCATATGCTCGCCGCTTAAGAAAATAATGTTTCTCCTTTTTTAATTTAAATCTAAATTTGTTTATGGATATTTGATAGAAGATTCTCTACTTCTACAATACTGTTAATTTGCTCTTTGAAATATAAAGCGTATGATCAGAATCATACTTGATGCAGAATTAATTGCAGATCTGGATGTCGCTATAGAATTGAGTTTATTCAATTCCGTATTTTATTTATAATGAAACTGTAGCAAGTAGCAGCCAATTTAAAGTAAAGCTGGCATATATTTTATTTTAACAGCATAGAAAAATATACCCATTCATTTAAAATGCGTTTTTTAAAAATATTCCATTGTTCAAAAGAATTCTTTTGAACACCTTTAATAGATGAGATATACCAATTCGCCGTCTGTTTTTACTGGGGTGAGTTGAACATTAAATTTTGAAGTTATTCTCGGGTGTCTGCCGTTCATGAATGTTGTGAATTCTTAACGCGAGCGACGCGCGTGTTGTTTCAGTGCGATTTCATATCATGGTTTATAAATTACAACCTACAAGTGTTTAAATAAATTCATTAATAATGAATTATGTTAGATTAAATTTAAATGAATGTGATATGGAGTATCAATCAGCAAGGATTTATGTAGCAACGTATAGCACTATGGACGATGTGTATAAACGTATTGAAGATAAATTCCAAATAAGCAATTTTAAACTGTTTGCTGGACTCAATTATTTACCAAGATTTGAAGGAATACACATTCTTAAAGATAAGGAATTGATAGAGTAATTAATCTAAAAATGTAGTCGATTTATCTGAAATTCTAATGTAAATGTATTTAATTTTCCTGCAGTGTATTTCCTTGGAGGCAACAAAACCGTCATGATCGTGCTGCTGGTACTGGCGATCATCCTCCAATTCCAAAACTAAAAATACTCGGAGGTAAAATAGTAAAACCCTCTGATAGCCAAACAATAGATACTGTTGGTGCTGCTCCTGCTACTTCTGCTCCTGCTCCCGAAGTGCAATTTGTTAAACCTAAACCTATTGGTTCCGCTCCCACTAGTGGTGATCGTACTGGTCCTTCTGATAGTAAAATGGACTCTGCAAAAGATCAACCCGCTAGTAGTGGTGTTAGTCTTACTATTACAAAGCCACAAAAAAAAACTAAAAAGAAAGGTAAAGGAAAAGAAAGGGAAACTGATCAAGTTGGAGAAACTTCTGATAGCCAAACAACAGATGTTGCTAGTACTGCTTCTGCTAGTGATGTGTCTGATGTTGTCCCTTCTACTTCTACTTCTGTTCGCGAAGTAGAATTTGCTAATCCTCAACCTATTGGTTCCTCTCCCACTAGTGGTGATCGTACTGGTCCTTCTGATAGTAGAATGGACTCTGCAAAAGATCAACCCGCTAGTAGTGGTGTTAGCCTTGCTATTAGACAGCCACAAAAAAAAACTGAAAAGAAATGTAAAGGAAAAGAAAGGGGAACTGATCAAGTTGGAGAAACTTCTGATAGCCAAACAACAGATGTTGCTAGTACTGCTTCTGCTAGTGATGTTTCTGATGTTGCTCTTTCAACTCCTGCTGGCGAAACACAATTAGCTGAACGTCAATATACAGCTACGCGTTATGGTCCTGCTCAACGTTATTCTAGTCATCATCCTACTAGAGATTGTGGTTTTTCTGCTGGAGGTGCTCGTGGTGATTTTGATGGAGGTCTTCGTGGTGGTCTTACTACAGGTCTTCGTCAGGTTCGACCTCCTAGAGATCGTCGTCGTGCTCGTTCTGCTAGAGTTCCTCGTCGTAGTCGTTCTGCTGAAGGTCTTGGTGGTAGTCCTACTGCTGCAAGTTCCATTCAGCACGTTGAACCTGAGAGAGCAGCTACTGCTTCCGCTTCAATTGGGCCTGCTGAAAATGCTAGTTCTTCCGAACGTGATCATAGTGCTGATAAATTCACCAAACATCAAAGATGGCGTATGGTGGAAAAGGAATAGGAGAAAAAAATGCCTAAAAAAATAAATATCGTTATGTATGCCCTGTGTATTGTATTGTTGTTAATAAACTAATGGAAATTTGTGAAGGCGAAAATATTATTATCTATGGCTTGAAGAACGGTTCCGTTGACTGAATAAATGAAATCCGAGATTTCGGTATTTTAAGATCCATCGCCTTTTATTTTTGTTAGATATTTTTAAAATTAATTGTTGTAATGTTACAAGTATTAATTTTAAAATAGATAAATAAAATTCAATTTTTATTCGTTCATAATATGTAATATTTTATAGTTTAGTTATATAGTTTAGTTATACAAACAGCTATACATATACTTATATGATTTATTTTATTTACCTAATTTATTTAGTGTTATTAATTTACATATAATATAATTTAGTATGTTTATCTCGATATTGCTTACTGGTTTTTCTAATTTGCTATCACATTTAATTTTGTATGTTAAAAGATTGAATTAAAATGAATAAATAAGTTGTTCAAAACGAAATACGTTTCATATATTTGTAGAGATTGAAGATGTATTTAAATCAATCAGTCTAAATCAGTACGAAATTTGATTAGAAACAATCACTCTTCCCAAAAAAATGATTACATTTCCAGTGATTTTCAAAGTTTTATTTGGAAAAATTATTAAAAATTTTCTGCGTTTCAGCAACAATTTCGGAATTTGGAATTTTTTTACTGTTCAACTTATCTACATATTTTCTCTTTGTGTGATTTTTTTTTCTTTCAATATTCATTTTGCATTTCTATTTTCTAGGCGAGTAATATATAGGAATTTATTTTGATTATTTTATAAAATAATAAGTTTATTATTGATTTATTATAAATAATATTATTATAGTCATCAAGTAAAATTATATTTTACTATTCAATTTCTCCGTAGTTAATAAATTGACTTGTAATAACTCAATCCTATAGTGTATATTGTCAATTGGTATATTCTGCATATTGATCGATCATCGTCTATGCCTACGAATGATAGGAAAAATTAGAAAATAAGAAAATTTTTATGATTTTTATTAATAAAAAATATATACATATACAGAAACAGAATCTAAAAATAACAGACAGTTTTAATAAAACATTTACAAGAGTATTAAAATGAAAAATAAATATCAGCTTCTATTTTTTTTTGCTATTGATTTTTTACCTATTGTCAGCTAATACTGTTCAGGATTTATTAAATATTTTTTTTTTTACATATAACACTACATAATTATTATTTGAGTATGTTATATATATATATATATGTATTTAATTTAAATACGCAAAATTTAAATGCACTAAATGACACACATAAAAGTATACTGTTTGCTATAGAGATACAAATGTATTTTCTAATTTTAATCCATTTTAATGTATTCACATATAGAAATATCAATGCTATGTTTTAATTCATTTTCGGGTTTCATGATTTTCATTAGAATTTTGAAGCCATTAGGTATTCATTACATTACAAATAGATAAATACATAAAAGCACAGATTCACAGAAGCAATTAACATATACATTTTCTACTTACAGTTATATAATAATAATTATTTAAAAATTATAATTTTAATCACATTGAATCAATACTATTAAGTACATATATCCACATATTATATTATATTATTATGAGATCTGATGCGCTCTAAAAGGACATTCATAATTTATATAAATAAATATCTAATTCAAATTAACTAATCAAAATGAGCGCGAGTTAATTTATCCTTCTAACCCATTTAACAAAATCCCTATCCATTATATTATATATATGAAATATATAATATAAAATGAATTTCAATTTTTCTCTTTAATTGTTCCTAAAATTGAATTACAAATCGACTGATTAATAGCCAATGGATTAACGATTATATTCGTTAGAGGTGGTAATAGAAGGGATGGAGACAATGAAGTTGATTGTACTAGTGTTTGTTGTTGTGGTGGTGGTGGTGGTGGCGGTGTTGGCGTGGATGGCAATGATTTTGGTCTACCTTCCAAGAAATACGTTTCCATTGATCCTTTACCTTTGACATCAATGTTACCGCGACAGGAAAATGTATAGCCACTTACACTAAGAATTTGTTGTACTTCTTTAGTTACCTGGTTTAATCACCCATAAATTAATGTATTGATTTATTGAAATATGACTATATATATATATATATAGCTATGTTTTTTTACCTGTATTTTATCACAAACTCCAGTACTGTCCATTCTCGATGCAACATTCACGGCATTACCCCATATATCGTATTGTGGTTTTCTTGCACCAATCACACCAGCCACCACTGGTCCAACATTAATTCCTATACGAATTTTGAAGTTATTAAATGAGTGCTCATTGACCTCTTGTAATTGCTCTTTTAAACGTAGAGCGTAATCGGCCATTGCGATTACATGACGATAGCCGGACATATCACATGTGTTTTGTGTAAGCCCTAAACAAATAATAATTCAATTAATTCGATTCAACTTGAGTTGGATTGGTAAATTATATTAGGTATAGTTCAGTGTAATTGAACGTCAGCATTGAAACTATTTAAAGCGTATATGTGTTGTGTTAACTTTTGTCACACCCACTGTAAGCGATTTGTTAATACCTGAAGCAGCCATATATGTTGCACCAGTACTTTTGATTTTTTCGATATAACGAAATTGATCTTCAGATAGAATCTCATCGAAATCAGCTATAATCTCATTAAGTAAACGTAAACATTCGACGCCTTCATTATTCCCTTCTAATTCAACATAGAATTCAGAGAAATTTGGAATTGATGCAAACATTATGCACACAAAGTCGCATTGCTCATGATAAAGTTCCTATAAAAAAAATAAATTGTTAAAAAATCATCAAATTAATGATTTGATTGTGCAGATTAAAAATCTACAGACGTACGTCATTATTTTTTTCAGCATTTAAAAAATGTTCAGCCACATGAACTGGTAAAATATTGGCCAATAATTTACGATTGTATGCCTCTAAATGTTCCATATCCTCTTTCTCTTCTGTAAAATACACATTTTTCTAATTAAAAATCTTATCATACAATGGCATATATACGATTGTGTTATGTAATTAAGAACTTTCTCTGTACTTCTATACATTGGTACAGTATTATTTAATTTCCCTTGTTGAAACTTTAGTGTCATTTAGATACAATTCGAAATTCTATATATATATCCACTATACAGAAAGTTTTACAATGGAAAATCTATTTAGAAAATGATTGAATTGCAGAATACGGCACAAATGGAAATAATGCATATAATCCATATCATTTACAATTGATCACGTTCATATCAATACGATAATTTGAGAAAAAGATGTGAGAAAGTGTATATTATTAGATTTTCCCATTTTTATACTGGTTATTCTAGCTACCTGTTGCTTGCAATTTCCATACAAAATCCAAGCGATACGTAGCTTCTGTTTGTTGCCCATGTAGAACTAATGCAATAACAAATCCAATTAGAATTAGTATGTTTAAATATTGTTGTGTAAGTGTATCATTTTCACTGAAAAAAGAAAAATCAGCATGAAATCTACTATATAAAAAGAGTCCCTGAAAGAATTGATTGATAATTAATGAATAATCCGATATATTCACATTTCAGCACAAAATTGTCTTTAGTACTATTGAAAAATGTACAATCCTATTCTTAGCTTCTCTTTTCAGTCGGACTCTACATAATGACAACTTTCCAGAAATATGAATATGTCAGCTGTTAAGACTATTTTTAGCTACTAGCTGGCTATTATCTGCTTATCAATAACGGCATCTTAAAGTTGAAGCCCATTTAAAGTTTCAATCAGTTTCTTAATTACAACTGGATTTCGAAAGCAATTAAAAGACGGGTTAAGAAACCATTTAAATTGAATATTTATATTATTATCATTTAGAAAAAAATAAGTAATAGTACGAAAAACTTGATAAAATTTATGCTTAAAAAATAAAAAAAATTCAAATTAAAATAAAAGTAATAAAAATAAATCATTTTTATGTTTTACATTATGTATATATTTAAGTATAATAAATAAATTTCCCAAAGACAGAAACCTTAATTGGATTGAGAAACCATCATTAAAAGAAAGAAAGAGAGAGAGAATCCATAATTTCAACTTGGAAAATCTGCTTCTTAAATTATTATTATTATTTTCGCTTTTTTTTAATTTTGTTCAAAGCACTGTTACATTTCGTTTTTTTTCTTTAGTCGTCCAATTCCATTTCATTCAAGTTTTATGTTTGTCTTTGAATTTTATGAAAAAATATTTAAAACTTTTTATGTTGAAAAGTGGAAAAAAATGATTTTTTTCAGCAAAACAATGTAGCCAGAAAATTGAATTAAAAATTGAACTCGTTTTCGAGTTATAAATTATCGAAGTGACCCCAAATTACCGCAATGAATCAATTCGTATAATAAATAATAGACTTCGTCTAAATTCATTTTCAGTTTTCTATTTAAATGGAAATTTCTTAATTCGTCCATCGTAAAATGAACATAGTCGCGACGCTTGTTATTCGAAAATAAATAAAATCAATTAAATCGAAAACAGCCCCCGTTCATAATAAATTACAAACATGTATCTACTATACGATAATACATAACAAAACAAATTCCAATTGACCTAAAAATGAAACTAGTAGTAGCCATAGTGAGACGGAAAGAGAGAGAAACACATTAATCCCCCTTAAAACCAATTGGATGCCTATTTATTTATTAAAGCTTTTATTTTTTTGTGCCCGTTCTTTTTGCTTAATTTCAAGCCCTTTTGTAGTGGGATTGTACATATTACAAGTTATAATTTATGTTCAAATTTCAATATTGGCTTATAAACTATTTAGTTAGATCTAATAAGCCTGTATTATAATGCAGACACCTGAACTTACTCGCATACATGCACACTTGTATAGTTCAATCTTAGTTATGTAATTAGTTAAATTGTTACATGATGATTAAATCGTTAGGAATTCTAATTGATTATATATTCAGTTGTCAAGAGGGATTAGTATAGAGAGGGGATGCGGGATGCGGGTGAATAGGAATGCTGTTGACAACAAGATTTTAATGTACAAACAGGCAGATTGCTGATGATGATCTGACAAAATAACGATGGTATAATATATACCTATTTTATAGATTTTCCATATTCGTTAAATAAATAATTGTCATTCTAAAAATCAAATCGTTGGCTTACCTTATTTGCATCAGGCAAACATTCTGGAAAACCGTAAACGCTTGCCTCGAATATAATAAATAAATCACAAGATATCCAGCTAATCCTGCTAATAAAATCACAGTTTTTAATAAGCAAATTAATATCTGATAGACAGCGCATGCTATCATTGAAACGAGTACTAATAGGAGAAGATTCTGGAATGAAAAAAAAAAAAAAAAAAGAACAATTATTAATATGACGTCATTTTGCTTTATCCATAATTTTATTTAGTCGAGTCGAAACATAAAATGGAATTTCATGTATAAAAATATAAAAATAAAGTTATTATAGTAATTTCCAACAAAATGTTGAACATTATTTAACAAAAGAGCGTACTAGTAGTCGTAAACACTTTAACTATTTTTCCTGGAAAATACCAATGTTTTTGTTTTTTTTCGTTAGAAATCATCGCTTGGATGCAGCTGTTGCTGTTGTGCAACATTTTAAATAGTGCTCTCATCGTTTTCCACATTCTATCGGATTATTGGTGATCGCTGATGAACCGTAATATGGTGAAATTCTCTCGGCCAATTTTAATTTAATTAATTATTAAATAAATCAGTAGATTTGTACTTACGTCAACTAAATAATACGGTCTGCAGTCTTTTATAATTTCATTGTCAATACTAATTGTTGTTGAAGTAAAAGTATTCCATATAAAATTTGTACAATTGCTTTCGACAGTTGTGACATTTAAACATTGAATTTCTTCTGGAATTGACAACTGGAAAGTGGAGAGAGAATATTAGCGTAATCGAAATATAATAATCTATTATAAATAAACTGAATTAATTTATAACTGATTAAGATAAAAAATCGTTGAATATTCCTAATTAGATTTAGTTTTTTGTCGTAATTAATTCCAAGTAAGCCATGCATGAACTGGTACCATTATATGGATAAGTTATTATGTTGAACACTATATAAACTTTCCAAGTTTCTAGATCTTAAGTAAGTTAAGTACATAATTAAATCGTTATTATGTGTAGGTTATATTCACTTCTTCGGATATTAATTTTGAATGTAAAAGCTTTTAAGGGCATTGTGGTAAGTAACCAAATTTAATTACGATATTAAGCTGTCAAAAACTGTTGCTTCTAATCAACATTTATTACACTACTTACCGATTGTAATAAAACTAGAATATAAATAGAAATTGACATAAAACAACAGAAAATTTGTGCAACGTTTCGGTTACGATGAATGAGCCTTGAAATTGTGAATATTTTCTTTTTTTGAATATACTAAAAAACGAAAAAAATGTTTGATAAATTTAAATTAATTAGGATAGAAATGAGAAGTTCCTTACACGAGTTTCAATATTATCCATATAAACAATAATTGGAATTATAACTAAAAATAATATTACAGGAACTGAAAATATTAGAGCAGTGTCGTTGCTGAAAAAAAAAAAAAAATTAGTAATAATTAATAAAGGCGTTAGGTGGATAAAACATCATTTTGTAAATAAACAAGGAAGGAATTTATTTTCCACATACGTTGAAAGAGGATTTTTCCACCAAGCCAGAGCGGCGGATATTGTTGCCGGAGATAAATAGAGGGTGTGAAAATGAGCAGCGGCAGCGCAAGTTAAATAGAGAAAGTTTTCCAACAACATTTTGGTTTTTTATTTACTTATTTTTTTCGTTTTATTAATTCGCAGGTTCTAGGAAAATTGGTGGTTATAAATTTGTATTATTATATTGTTTGCGTTGTGCCTGGCTAAAGCTGCCACTTTTTTTTTGTGCCCTATTCACACTCCCTGTAGTTTAGTTTACACGAATAGTTTTATTAATATTTAATTTGTTCAGAACGGAATTAAACCAAATTGTATTCAGACAGTAACTTTTGAAATTAAAGCGTAAGTACATGTATGTATGTATTTCTGGATTTACATAGTAAACTAAAGTAGATAACGTTTAAAACACAACTTTAAATTTATATGTAGCTTTTCTCCACCAGCAAGTGGTTCCAGAACCAGCCGGACTTTTTATTTTCTGATCAGTTTTGCTATATTATGGCCCTTCATAAAGTTTATACGTAGTAGGTGGACAATTGAGAAGCCACTTGCTGGCGGAGAACGAACCAACGTTCGTTAATAATACTTATTAAATTATTTTGTTGTTAATTAACAACATTTTGTGTACAATTAGTAAATTCTTACCTTTTAAATATCATAATTTGTACTAAAATTATTGCAAGAAAACAGAATGTTGAACAAATAAAATATAATGCGAGCATTCTGTCTCGTTCAAGAGCATACTAAAAAAAGTGATTATAATTAATTTAAATATCAATAATTTCAAAACCTAGATAAAGTGTATATCTCACTTTATTCTCCTTAATTGGATCACGAAAATTAAGCAACAATGTACGACAATGTTCCGTTCGTAATCTATCAATACTTCTTGCATCAATTGCCTTCATTAAATATTCATTAACTTCATCTTCTGGATTTTTTTCTCCTACTTCTGCCGTTTCACTGAATGGTCTATGATGAGATAAAAAGCGAAAAAAAAAAAAAAAAAAATTAAAAAGACAAAACGAGAATCCAAAAATGTGTTTCTTTTCAAGTAACAAAAAAAAAAAAAAAAAAAAATCGAAATAAATCAACCCTGCGATGATGACGATGATTTTTTATGATTCTCTTTTCTCTATTTCTTCTTCATACAACAATAGCAAAATTTAACCCTTAGAGATTTTCTAAGGGTTGTTAAATTTATCATTTCTTTTTTGTGTCTTTTTGCGTTCTTGTTGCTGTTGATTACCTCTTACTATTACTACTAGAGACCAGGTACTGGACTAGAGACTAGAGCAGGATAGAGAATACGTACATAGATTTTGAAAGAAAAGTGGAGCGGCGTGTAATAAATTTCGAATAAAAGTTTTATTTATTGTTGTCGCCAAATAGCCGGACAGAGAGAGAGAAGAAATGGTAGTAATTCCCTCATTTTGTTGATGTATATTTGATGGACAAAGTAGTACATATAAAAGAAGCAATTGCCAATACCGGACAGATGTAGAATATGTTTTATTAATAAATAGAAAATTTATTTTGTAAAGGGTCATTTTTATTGCTTTTGTCAATAAATGTGGCATCGTTTTTTCATTGAATTGCTATTCGTGGCAATTCAATTTATCAAGAAAATACCACACTTACCTTCTTTTTTCTGAAATTGAATACAAATTCAATTAATCAAATATGAATGTACAAAAATGTCGTCATCTCAGAGGGCGATTCATAACGATCTGATACAAAATCATTCAATAAAATACAATATGGGTGGACTTACTTAGTGGAATGCCCTTGTTGTGATCCATGACCCATAATTCGCATTTCTTTGGCCACATTACCATTCATAGAATGACTTTGATGTGATGTACTACCCTTTAAACAAATAACCATTTCATAATAAATAATAATTACTACACAAGTTAATAATAATTATTTATTAATTAGTTAAATATAGAGGGTATATAGACACTTACCCCTCGATATGATGGTGCGACAATTAAAAACGTATCAATATTGTGATCCTTTAAATACGAATTTCTTTCACCGCCCTTTCCAGGCTCCACTAAATAATCGCTTCCTAAACATTTTAGGGTTTCCTTTGTTATATGAACTCTTCTGTTATTGTTGGTGTTGCGAAAATAGAAAATTGAAAATAGGGAATGAATTTTTAGATAATTAGGGTAAAATTGATAAGAAGAAAAGAACCCTTTAAGAGGATTTAAGGATTTTTTATTTGTATTGTTAAATGTTTTCTTTCTGTAAGTATTTGAGAATAAAATTTGTTTGGCTTTTTATGACGACTTATCATGCTAAATAAAATAGCGGCATGTTCTATTTATTTTCGCGAAAAAAGAAAAATTTTAGGATAAAAAGGAAACTAGAGCAGCTCACCCTTTTCTTGATGTACTGTAAATGTATTGCTTACATCTAAGTAGGTTTTTTAGGACTGTTGAACTAGTAAATTACCTAAAAGAAATGGATTTTTCTTGTTCCATTAAAAAAAGAAGATATGAACGAATCTCTGCCTACAATTTTCCACTAACGTTCCAATAACGATAGATAGTCGTAGTAGTCAACCTGGTAATATAGTGGAATGGATATGCATGGGGTTGCAAAGAACGATTCCCTTAAATGATGTAAATTTCATCATCTAAACTGCTAATACGATCTTAATACGATTTAATGTTGTCTAGATACATGTACCGAATACTAAGTATTCATTTTCGCTTCTTATTCGTCACTCCCTCCTATAGTGGAGAATAGTATACCCAATCCATTTAAATGTGTATTGGAGATTTGAAATTCAATTTCGTAGTGGGAAGTAATGCTAGTTGCTGCGATTAAGCATTTCCTTTTTGCGGTACGAATGGGTTAGAATTTAAAATAGAAAAATAATTACATCCAATTGATAAATGCGAGGAATATTCCTAAAATTTGATATCTTCATTAGACTCGATATCTTTTTTTATTATTATTCAGGGTTGATAGATAATACCATTGTTCGAGGATAAAATACTTTTAATCTTTTTGTACCTTTACAATAACAGAAAAATATGTATAGAAAAATAAGCAAAATATAAAGTAAAGTTTCTTGATATTTGGAAATTGATTGCCACGTTTTCAGGCTGCCGTGATTAATTGCAAAAATTTCACTCAGACTATAAATAACCGGTCCGGTACTAGGTCGTTTCATACAAAACAAAGGTACCAATATCGTATTTTATATCTCAGTGTATTTTTTTCCTTTTCTCACCAGGAGAAAATAAGCAGAATTAACCTTTATCGTGCTTTTGTTCGTCTAGACAGAAGTAACCAACGCTTATGGCCAACATGCCACTTTTATAAGAATAATAAAATAAGTTTCCAAGTAAATATAATTGCACTCTACCTGTTTGCGTTCAAACTATTTCGACCATGCTATATTTACGAGAAAAAATTTTCATACAGTGTAGGGAGAGTTAAGATTTAGAATTTGTAAAGTTATTCTACGTATAATCGTTAATTATTGTAGTATCGTTTAATTCGTTTGTCGTTGTTTATAAGTTATCGATATAAGTGATTAAACTAATTCATTAATAATGAGTTATATTAGATTAAATATGAATGAGTTTTACAACAGGAATCGTACAACACGAGTTTGTATCGCAGGTTTTGAAACGATGGAGGACCTGTACAGATACATAAGAATTACATTGGCAATAGGACGAGATTTTAGTCTTTTTGCTGGTGGTATTCAGTATTTATCACCTTCACAACCTATCCATATTCTTAATTTTGGTGAAATGATAAGGTAATATACATTTCTATAAGAGTTTATTCAATTCAACTTTCATTTTAATACAAATATTTAATTCTACAGTATGGTTCCGAGCGAGATTTCAAGAGTTCCAAGAGATACTAGGCGAAAGAAAAAACGTCATTCTAAAAAATCTCCAGCCGAAGAGCCGTCTGCTGGAGCTAATCGTGAAGGTCCGTCTACCAGCCAGCAGGATGATCCTGCAGGTCCGTCTACTAGTCAAATTAGCCTACCTGAATTTTCAAAGTCAGGTATGGCACTTACGGTTTCGAAAATCAGCAGGCAACGCTGGTATCGTGCTTGTAAAGATTCTACACTCAAATCTACTACTAGCCAGCAGGATGATCCTGTAAGGCCGCCTACTACCCCAAAAAGACGGACGCCAAAGTCATATACTAAACCTAGGGGTTCAGCTAGTCGCAAGCAAACACGTTCTCCTCTTGCTAAAGATACTACACTCAAATCGTCTACTACCCAGCAGGATTATCCTGCAGGTCCGGGCACTAGCCAGCAGGATGATCCTGCAGGTCCGTCTACTAGCCAACAGGATGATTCTGCAGGTCCGTCTACTAGCCAACAGGATGATCCTGCAGGTCCGTCTACTAGCCAACAGGATGATCCTGCAGGTCCGTCTACTAGCCAACAGGATTATCCTGCATGCCCGTCTACTAGCCAACAGGATTATCCTGCATGCCCGTCTACTAGCCAACAGGATGATCCTGCAGGTCCGTCTACTAGCCAACAGGATTATCCTGCATGCCCGTCTGCTAGCCAGCAGGATGATCCTGCAGGTCCGTCTACTAGCCAACAGGATGATCCTGCAGGTCCGTCTACTAGCCAACAGGATGATCCTGCAGGTCCGTCTACTAGCCAACAGGATGATCCTGCAGGTCCGTCTACTAGCCAACAGGATTATCCTGCATGCCCGTCTACTAGCAAACAGGATGATCCTGCAGGTCCGTCTACTAGCCAACAGGATGATCCTGCAGGCCCGTCTACTAGCCAGCAGGATGATCCTGCAGGTCCGTCTACTAGCCAACAGGATGATCCTGCAGGTCCGTCTACTAGCCAACAGGATGATCCTGCAGGCCCGTCTACTAGCCAACAGGATTATCCTGCAGGCCCGTCTACTAGCCAACAGGATTATCCTGCATGCCCGTCTACTAGCCAGCAGGATGATCCTGCAGACCTGTCTTCTAGCCAACAGGATGATCCTGCAGGTCCGTCTACTAGCCAACAGGATGATCCTGCAGGTCCGTCTACTAGCCAACAGGATGATCCTGCAGGCCCGTCTACTAGCTAGCAGGATGATCCTGCAGATCCGTCTACTAGCCAACAAGATGATCTTGCAGGTCCGTCTACTAGCCAACAGGATGATCCTGCAGGTCCGTCTACTAGCCAACAGGATGATCCTGCAGGTCCGTCTACTAGCCAACAGGATGATTCTGCAGGTCCGTCTACTAGCCAACAGGATGATTCTGCAGGTCCGTCTACTAGCCAACAGGATGATCCTGCAGGTCCGTCTACTAGCCAACAGGATGATCCTGCAGGTCCGTCTACTAGCCAACAGGATGATCCTGCAGGTCCGTCTACTCAAAAAAAAATATACGTCAGCATAAAAAAACTCGATGGAAAGAGCATTACTAAAGCTGATCGTACCGATCCGTCTGCTTAGTAGCATTAACTTAGATTTAAATTCACAGATTTAGGCGAAAGCTCTAATCCAACAGATAAACAATCATCAATTGTCAATTTGTAGCATATCAAATATTTAACATTCTATCGTTAAGTTACACCAATTGTTATGCATACTTTTTTTAATTTGTATATAAATATGCTCGTACATGTCGATTTATCTTACTTTTTTTTTGAATATATATTAGCATTTATTAGTAATTTAGTAATTTTTTGCTATTAGATAATTTTCTATTCTAAATAAATAATTTACATAAAAATTAAGCGACTCATTTATTCATAAAGAATAACAAGAGTTGTTTCATAACAAGAAAAAACATACCCTTCGCCAGAATTTTGGAAACTTTGAAAAATTAATTATTCTAATTAATTTGAGCAAATTCCTAGAATTTTAACATTTATTTATTGGAAAATTTACTTGAGAAACTTTCTATTTATGTATTTTTCTTTCTTATAATAGAATAATGTGAAATACCTACCTATATTTTACAATTTTATCTTCAAAAACAGAAGATATTTTTGATATGTTTAATCTGTGATATCAATACGACTACTTTTTAGTAAGTCGTATAGATTTATTTATTTCGTTCTATTGCTTATTTATTTCTGTTAATGGGCATTAACCATTAATAGAATACATCACTTGTATACACAATAACACACACACACCAGCTTAACACAATTAGAAGATTGGTTTTAAGATTGTCACGTGCGTCGATTAAATCTTTGCTATCCTTAGATCAATTGGTCTAATTGATGACACAAACAGCTGAAATAGTTTCCTTTTTATCGTTTCTTTCTATTCACTATTTAGTAGCCTATCAATAGTCTATTTACTTAGTAATTTTATTTTTTTTAATATTATTTTTTTCATTTAAAAAACTCCAAACATGTAAATTTTTTCTTTCAGTGTAAATATAAGTTTTTTAAACTCAACTTCGTTTCAACAAATGTCACTTACCCTGGAATTCCACCACTTTCCATATAATTAGCTAATGTAACATCATTCGACCAGACATCGAATTGCCATTTTCTCAAACCCAATACACCACAATGTACACGTCCAGTATGTATACCAACACGCATATTTACATTTACATTCATTACATCTCGTACTAATCTGTAGAAAATCGATTGATTGATTAATTGAATTCATACTAATCGATGTTGTAATAAATTAGAATGTGTACCCTTTAATTTTTGCCATTGTCGAAAATTTTTTTGCATTTTCTACTTGTATATGTATGCAAATTTATTTTTAAGTAGGTCGAATCAGAGAGGCTGAAGTGTGTATGTGTATGTGGTATAATATCTAGTAGTATACCACACTACAGTACATTTACAAATTCCCTCTTTTATACTTAATAAAACTATGCTAGTGCTATGCACACTTTCTGGACTAAAATACATACATATATAAATCCACATATACAGACACATATACATAATAGTAGATAGTCATACACATACATACATACATAAACCGTATGAAAATCGTCCCTTAATAAAACTGCAAACACTTTTATGACTCTACAAGCAGGGTCGAAAGTTTTATTTATAAATTATTAGCAGTGCGACAATGTTTTATGTTTACTTGTTATGCTAAGTCTGGAGCACATAAAACAGTGACATAAAACAGTAAAAAAACACACGCACAACCAACAGCATCGAGCGCTATTCGAAAGCTAAAATTCTCATTGATAATAATTGATGATGATTTGTGGCACATTGCACCACGTGCAGCATGTTATTTGTCAAATAATACCATATAGTATGTTGCTCTCAGCTCATCTCTAACTGTGTCTATAGTATGCTACTTACGCAATAGCATCAATCATATCTAGACCCATTTCAACTGTGCATTGAGCGTGATCTGGACGGGCCTCAGGGAGTCCAGATACACAATAATAACAATCGCCTAAAAGTTTTATACGTAGACAATGATGTTCGGCGGCCAATTTATCAAAACTGTGAAAACAAAAGAAATGGAAAAAATTAAGACTATGAACAATTTGTTGGACAAAAATTGGAGCAGAAAACTGTTCGGAAAATGTTTGAAAAATCATATAAAGACTATTTTACAGTATGCAATATGTGTATTAAAATAGTATAGTGAATTTCGGTTATAGCGATGTTTAAAGCAACGACTATTTAGTACAAATTGTTATTACAAATAATGCCATTTGATAACATAACTTGATGTTTTTCACATTTTTAATAATTTTCCATTGAAGTCATTACAACCGAGATATTGCATAAAAATATATCGTTATAACAGCTTTTCAGTATAACTTGATCTTTTTCAAATTTTCCATAATTTTCTATTAATATTGTTACAACCGATATATAATATAAAGTAATACCGTTATAAACGGTTTCACTGTAATTTCATTTGTCTCATTTCATTTTTTTTTTATTTTTTCATTTGTGAAACACTATGAAACTTACCGAGCAAACAATTCGTTTAAAAGTCGAACTAATTCTTCAGCGGTACATTGATCTGATAAAGTTGTGAAACCACATATATCAGCAAAAAGAATACTAGAAAACCAAATCGAATAATAAAATCAATAAAACTACTTTTTAACTAAACTATTACACAATGTGTCACTTGAAAAATATATGTACTGTTGTAAAGAATCCTACCTAACATTTTCATGTTTTTGTATATAAATTTTGTGAAACTGTTCCTCTTTTGGTTGTCCAGCAATGTCAGCTTTCATTTCCATTGCCACATGACGTGGAAGTACCGATAAAAGTAATCTTTCCTGTAATATATACAGATTGTCTTTTTCAATACATATACGTATTTCTTATAATTTCCTTTTTCTGTTTCATTACAATCATTGTTGTTTGGAAGTTTAGTGTTAGAAGTTAGAAGTAGTTTTTCATAACAGTTTTTTCTTGTTTAGTTTGTGTTAATGATGAAAACAGAAAAAAGTTAGAATTGCCAAACGAAGTTCATTACTACGTCATTATTAAGTGTTTTACTTATTCCCTTTTTTTAAATTTTTTTCTTCATTTCTTTCTCATTTTCTAGCAGTTAATTTCGTTTCAAGCGAAATTTTCATCATTAATGATTTGGTTTGGTTTGGTCAAATGACGACAATATAACTAGCTACCAAACCAATCCCAACATAAACAAACAAATAAACAGAAAACAAAAAGAAACGAGAAAAAGTAATAATTAAACATAGGGAGCTAAAATCGTTAAAAAGAAAATGGAAAGTTTCAGGAAGTATAATGAGAATTGTATTTAGGGTAAACCAAAATACTTAAAGGAAATTGAAGAAATAAATAATAATTAGAGTTTTTCCATGATGGAAAAGAAAGTTATAATTGGAAATTATATATTTTTTAGTAATTAAGCCATAGAAGAGTGATTCTGAGAACATTAATTAACGGAAAATTACAATATAGTGAAAAGGAGATTAAGCAGATGTTCAAATTTCCCGGTCTTCATTTTTGTAGGGCCTAAAGATTTTCATCCAGGAAATTATGTAGACCATAATGCGAATTTGTCTTTTGATATTAAACTTTTGCTATTGTTATTTTATATTTAAATTTTCCAACAAGCAAACAATAAAAGAAATTAAAAATGTCAGAGCGAAAAACCAAATGAAATGTTTGGTGACAGTTTTAATTAGATGAATAAATGATGCATGTTTTAAGCAAATATATATTTCCTGGATAACTGTTTAACTGTTAATTTAAATTTCTAATTAAATTTAACTTGAAAGATAGAATTTTAAAATTATTTTATGCAAACAGAACAATATTTTATTTTCTGAATGAAAAAACAAAAATAAGAATGTTGTTTGTGCAGCCAAAAAAAATCGAAATTATATTTACCTGCTGCTGATTTTCCCTTTGTATTTTTAAGCGAGCTTCAATGCATTGTCTCGTTTCTAAAAATGCTTTTCTTTGTGCCACTTCTCTAGGGTAATGCGTACAAATACCCGCCAAGTTTGAACACAATAATATAATAAAATTACTCATTATCTAAAAGTGGAAGAAAACATTTTTATATCTTTCTTCAGAATAATATTACTTGCTACTTACATCCGGGAAATGTATTAATTTCCCAACATAAATCAATAAAATTAACTCCGTAACGGCTAATATTGTTCCAGAGAATATGGCGTCTTTCAGTCTATTTGGCATCATTGCATATGTTAAATAAGTTGATATTACAGCAAAAGCCATTCCATTTAATGGTCTTTCATTATAGAAAAAGAATGCTATACAAATCTACCAAGGAAAAAAAAAATCAAATGTTAAAAATTTAAAAACGAAAAAAAATTAATCAAAATCGAATAATGGAAGATCGTGATTGGACTCGGTTGTAACGGTGGTGGTTGAATTTAGTTGTAGCGGTTTCTTTGGAAAGTATGTAGTTTCGAACTAACACAAACTAATCATAATGTTATTAAAGTTTGAGAGAAACGAATCGAACGTTCTCCAAAGTTTGCTACACCACAAACATATAGAAAAAATATCAAAATACTAAAAAAAAACTAATCATATTTTATCTGCTAATAAAAGTTAATTAGTTCTCAGTCATTTGTATCTAAAATTAAAAACCTCAGTCTAGACAGTCAATTGCCCTTTTCGCTTCGTTCGTTCACTTTTTTTGCTAGCGCCGCGCGCATTCTGCCCATTTTATATAAAGCAAGCAAGATTGTCGAGTGGACACTGGATTGTCTAGACTGCAGTACGCTAAAATGCAACTAACCTCCAATGTGACAAAAGTCACTAATATAAAATACGATATTATGATTAAATAGACTTCATTCATCGTTGGTTTTGAAACAACCGTCAGTAGAACTAGATAAAAAATACAAGAAAAAAATTACATATGAAAAATTGGATTATCTGTCTATTCGATTAATAAAAAAGGAAAACAAGGATAATCTGAAATGTGTCAACCATTTCTCTCTTTCTTCATAAATACTAAATCATATTTATAAAAATGATAAATGATTAAATGAATAAAATATTCATACAAAAATCTAGCCTGTGCTTTATTTGGTGTAGAATGAAAAGAACTTCTGGTTTTGTTATTTATTTTTATTGTTGATTTATATTAAATTATTGTTTGTTCTGTGCCATAAACAACATATCTGCTAAAAGACTGATAAAAAAAATTGAATTTCAATCGTTCTATTGAAATCAAATATTTTTTGATTCTCAAATGAAAGAGAAAAGAGAACGTTAAGTGTAAACAATTTCTTACCGCCATAAATTGCAATACAAAATGCCGATGTGCACATTAATGTAACAAGTTTCTCCAGATGATTTGAATGCTTGTAAATAATTGTTGAAAAATCGTTTTGTTCGGGACGAATTAAATCAATTGCGCCCAATAGAACGAAACCAAGTAGCAATGTTAATAAAAGTGATATTAAATTCGCCATATTTGTTTGATTCATTTTGAGAAAGTATCGCTGGTATAACATTTCAACCTGGAAAGTTTCCATGCGAAAAAAAAATATAAAATTAGACGATAAATTGTATAAAACTATTGTTGTCTATTCTGTATTGAATTTTACGGGTTGTTAAATTTGAAGGGCCTTTTAAATTTTAATGGACGCGATATAGAGAATATAAACTGTTCATTTATGAATATTAATATTTATTCCTATAAAACACTCTGTCAATATTTCATGATTTCGATTGTGATATTAATATTATTTTATTAATGGGTTTGACAGGTTAAATTCTATTATTTCAACTTATTATTTATGCCCACTAAATATAAATTTACATAAAAATCAAAAAAGAAAATTAATTAAAGTAATGGCCAATATCGAACTTTTCTATGTCTGCATGTTCAACATTGGAAAATTCAATGATCCATGTGTGAGTACAAGGAAAAAGACAAATTTGCTTTTTCCTCTTAGTTTATACATATATCATTTTATATGATTTTTCATGTGAAAAATTGTATCGACGATCAATCATTTCTTTACTTGGTGAAAAAAGAAAAACGAAAAACTACTTATGCGAAGTACATACATCCATACGTGTGTACGTATTTTTGATGGATGACTACTTATAGTAAATTTTTAAATGTCACCGCAAAGTTTTAACTTAATTTCGAGTTGACTTCGTTCATATACATATATCATATACAAATTACTCAACTAGTGGGTATTTACTTGTTCATTTTTAAATTGATGTGTACTGCATATTTTTCCAAATAAACGTAAAAGTTTTCCAAAAAATGTTGGTCTAGTTTTCCGATGTTTAATTATCGTTGATGAAACAAGTAATTCAGCTTCGACTTCATGATGATTTTCCGTATCGGGTGAATTAAGGGCGGAACCATTTTCTCGATTCAATGATGATGATGATAGCGGTGGTGGTGGTTGTTGTGGTGGTGGTGATCTGGATATACTGCCAACCTAATGGGATATTAAAGGAAAAAATATTTTATTCCAAATCGCATATGTAATGCATTTATTATTGACATTTAGAAAGTTTGAAAATAGGCTATTCTTTACTTAAGAAGAAGAAGAGGCAAGTAATATACTTCCCCGCTAAGAAAGGGGAAAATAATGGCGGCTGTATTTATTTCTTCAAAGGTTACATAGAAACTGGCATGTTAATTGTTTTCAAATTTATGTATGTGGGGTGATCTAACTAGAGTGAGTGTATCTTTCACTCCTTCCGTAGTGAATAGAAAAATAAGAAAAGTATATTAATAATAAAATTACCAATTATTAGTGCAAAAAAGAAATTAAATTAAAAAAGAAGAAACTAATAGGTAAGTACTTTTAAATGATAAAAAACATTATTTAGAAAATATAATATTTAAAACAATAGATAGTTAACCTAACCTAACTTACTAACAATAGTAACCAAACAAAACAACTTCTTGGTTCGATAATTTATTTTGTTTTGTTAGAATTAATACGCTCCTGTGTAATTTTTGTGTAAATAAAATAATATAATAAATATTGCCACTAGCCAGTCCTATTAAAAATTTTAATTAATATTTGTTTATTTTATTGATTTTGATTATTGATTTTTGAATTGAAAGTATGCGATTTGGAATAAAATAGTAGATTACAAGCCTCGAGATTAGTCTAGTAGTCTAAGGAATACTAGAAGGTACTTTAAGGCAAGCTTCCCCGCTCGCCTTGTAATCTACTATTATTCACAAAGTAAATAGGAAAAGTATTTCAGAACGAAAAGCTAACAACGCATCGATTTAAACAAAAAGAAAACCATTTCTCAGTGTTTGACAAAACTTATTTTGCGACTATATTGTTGAATTATTAAAAAGAATTTTTAAAAGGAAAAAACAATTTGTTTTTCTTTCTTTCTCTCTTTAGTCAAGAAAGCCTTTTTAAAAATTTACTTTTCACCATTTCCTTTTACCGTTTGCTATCAACCTGTAGATGCAATAGCAATTTATTCCATATTTTTTTGTTTTATGGTTAATATACCACGTTGTTACTTATATTGTAACAAAATGATGAACATTTGAATAAATTTCCATTTTCTATTTCTAATTTCGAACGTTTAGCATTTTTAACGCGAATCGTTTACACATACCCAGGAATAGAGAAAAGGGTTGTTGTTCGGATAATTTTATGCGAAATTCGCGTGCAGATTTGCATAGAAATCGTTCGTTATTCCCTGAGTAAATGGGGATTTTCCGATAGCTCTCCATGATAATGCTTTTCTACATGTATGTATAGGTATAGAATAAATTTCTCTCTATTCCTGTGGTAGTTGCATAAATAGCAAATTCATACGAGTAAATTTCTGGAATACAATCCTATATTTAGAATATATATTTTAAATTAAATCCTTTAGGTGAATGAATTAATATGGGAATTTCAACAATTAATTTTATAACAATTTAGTATTAAATTTAAAATCAACAAAATTATGAAACACCTTCTATATTGACATGAACATTCTGGAAAATTACTTTCGGATAACAATACAGCCTTCATCAGTCTCTGAAATTAATTTTAAACTTACCGCAATTAAGCTGGAAGATAAACTGCTTTTATCTTTCGAACTGAAATGTTCAATTACTTGCCAGTTACTTTTTCTACTAGTTTCTACTCCTGGACATCCACTACCACCACCACCACCACCACCACCACTACCATTAACACTACCAGGTAATGGACTTGTATTTGCAATTGAGGCTGGTGTGGATATTGGTGATGTAGTTCCTCCAGTAGTACCTTTTGAAGAAGAATTAATATTTAACAAACAATTGTCAGCAGCCAACTAATTTTAATTTGATCATGGAACATTTTGGTTAGACATAGAAGTTATTATGATAACAAGTGGCATCGATCACAAATAACAGAGTACTAAATTTGTATATTTAAAAAGTGTTTTCCACTTAGTAAAATGCTTTCTGAAATGCTAAAATTCCTTAATTACGTAATAAGAACGTTGTTCAGACGCCTGTAATACATCTGAGCCGTCAGAAACAATTCTACTACATTTACATATATGAAAATTGTTTTCCACTTGACATCAAAACTGGAAATTGAAACGTATATAATTTGATGTCAAAATATTGAAACGGAAAATTGAATAAAATGAAGAAAACAGAGGAAAAAAAAAGCCAGGAAATACATAATTTCAAAGATATCTATATTAAAAAATGTCACAAAAATTTAATGGAAACCCATTTCCCTTATATGTTTCTACATTTTTTAATATTACCAGTTTACTATCTTCTGTCGATTTAAGCACCTTTTCAACTTTTTGTTTGCTTCCATTTGCCGATAAATTGTAAAAGAAAATAAAGTAAAAAGTGGAAAAGGCACTCAACACTTACACTATAACTTACCACTACTATCATTGGATGAATCCGGGAAAAGTTTCGGATGTTGTTTTAAACTTGTCCATCGTCTTCCGATACCCTTTTTAAATGTCGAATTTTCCTAGATAGGTATAAAAATAAAGACGGAACGTAAGAGAAAATGTTTGTTTTTAAGATGCATTCCAGATATCCAGAAAATAAAGTAATCTCAAGTCAATTTAACAATTTATTATTGCATATAGTATGGATACATTCTAGGGACACCCCCCGTATACTGATCCGATAAGGATTATGTTGTTTTATTTCAATCAAAGACTCTTTTAGTTGGAAGGGAATTTTCTTGCGAGTTCCGACATATACATTCTGGGTGTATAAAATAAATATAATGCAAGGATAATTGTTTACTATAGTACAGGCACTAGATACGATTGTGACGCCTCTAACGGAACTATTCCATAATCAAAGCCCCAGGTATTCAATACTGATACTAATAGTATAAAATTGACATACGATCAGTTAGTATTCCATCTATTTATTCATAAAACTATCAAACAAAGGATGGGCTACATAATATATAAGCATAATATCTATACAGTATCGTTCTATAGAGTTTCGCATATTCATAATCAAGTAATAAGCGAATCCAGTATGCTATGAATCCTTCTGTATACATTTATGTATGTATAGTGTATCTAATAGCTGCATGTCAAACATATGAAAGTTTCACACAATTTAAAGCTTTATTTGTATATACATACGTACATGTACAAATAATATTTGAGTTAGGTATATTATAGGGGAAATATTGAGGTTGAACATTTTGTATAGAAGATTAATGTGTAATAGAGAGGGAAAATAGTACAGTACATTACATGCCATTTTATATGTACATGCATTTATTCTGTGTCTCTCATCGTATATGGGATAAGATTTATCCTGTTTCCATTATATCAGCTACACTGATGCAATATAGATCTTGTATGTATGAATACATGATTAAACCATCTAAATCCAGTTTTATCCAATTTTGAAATTGGAAGATTTGTTTTTTTTTTTGGCGGTCCTTTTTACACGCACATCCATATTACATAATGTGTATGTTTTGGAAACAGGAGTGAGTGATTCAATTATTGTTGGCTTCGATATCGAAATATGCCCTCGTATAATAAAGATCTGTGTTAAATAATAAAGATACTAAAGATCTGCTTCCAGTAGGTATTAAAACCGGGAAGCTTTCAAGCCAGTTAGATGTTTTTGGCCAAAGGCAATGTATAGTTTGGATATTCTGGAACAACTTGGGACTAGTTTGAACAGACTTTGTTAATTTCGTATACCAATGTAATCACACAACTATAGAAATATCAGATTCTTCTTTATTATTTAGTAACGAAGCGTACTTCTTGTATATATTTTTGATTTTGAAGAACGTATTTCTAATTTTAAACATTTCTAATTACTATATTAAATTGAAAATTTAATCCATAACATTTTCCAAGAGCTAGATATTTATATACTCGTAGATGCACTGATGGATGTTAATAAAGTTATAATAATAAATTAAAAGCTTTTTCAGCTAGAAAGCAAGGAAATGAAAAGAAACAAGAACAACGAAATGAACTCGTTTCCCTCTTTTTAACTGAAATTTAACGTACCTACAAGTATTTAATTCTTAAGTAATCTGAGGTCTAATTAATTAATATAAAAAAGAAAAATGAAAAAAATGGAATCCATCGGGATTAATTCTGGCAATGGCCAGAATTAAATACTTATTTTATTACAACCCTCTTTTTTTGCGCTTGATTAAAATCATTTATTTACATTGTTCGGCGGATATGATCAGACGCTCTTGTTTAAAATTTATTGAAACTCAGCCAAAAAAAAAGAAAAAATGAAGAAGAGGAAAAATCGATAAATTAAATATTTCATTAAGCCTTTGGGCAGAAATACTTATACGTTGGTAAATACATAGGTACATATGTATGGTAGTATACATATGTACATAAAGGGGTAAATGTTTGCTTGTTCGAAGGGACCCAGTTAAATTCCCCAATTCCCGTCCTTCTTCGTTACCACCAGTACCCTATTATGCCCGTCCGCAACAGCCAGTCCACTCCACCCACTCCACCACTGACTCAACCATTTTATTAATAATGTAAAGTAAAGCCACTAAGGCATTTGATTTTACGATATGTATTAAATGTTTACCATTTTCTGTTTAGTTTTTCGTTGAAGAATGATTAAATCGTAAATAAAATAGGAGGATTTGTTTTCATAGGGGCCACGGAGTGGAGGGTCGTGGGCGGCAAAACTCGTTAAAAAATTACATTCGGTTTCTACCCCTAGAAATATGTAGATAGATTAAAGCAATTGTCATTCTAAAAGATGAAAGTAACTTAATTAAATTAATGTGTTTATATTCCTTATCCATCATTTGATGGATTTAAAAAAAGAAAATTCAGGAAAATTACCGTATCCCTTTTACGATGGTCTCTAAGGCTCAGCCTTTGTTTCCAATCTCGTCGTCGTCGTGATGGTGGTGGTGTTGAATCGGCAGTACTCATGGGACTTAACATTGGCGTAGTGGACTGCATTATCTGAAGGAAAATACCGAGCAAATAGTCATTATTTGAAAAAATATATAAAGTACATTCAGAAAATGTATGTGTTGATTATATTTGTGGACGAAGCCAACATAGATGGCGCTGCAATAAGTGATTTTTGTTGTTAGAAATTTCGATATATATTTTTTTTATGAAAAAAATCCATCTCGTTGCCAGGAAAATTAAAACAGTTTTTCCCCCAAAGAATACTATTTCCACTTAATACTCGCCGAAACAAAGTTTTTGAGATTATAAAATTTTCTAGTTGGCTTCGTTTAATAAAAATTTTAATGATGATTATAAAAAAAACCACCGAACAAAAATAATATTACGAGTGGATAGTAAAAAAAAAGAACACGGAAAGTGTTGTAGCGCGTATTTTTTTTTCTAAATTTTTAACGATATCGCATTTTTACGATGATACTCTTGAATATTTAGCAGCTATTAATTGAATTTAGAACCTTTGGACATTCTAATTAATAATAAATAATTATCAGATGCAACTCCAGACACTAGAAAATTAAATTCAAATATCGCTGCGTTTGCTTATAAACAATTTTATTGCAACTAAAGTTCGCAACACATTGATTTCAGTGTGCAAGTGAACAGCTAAACAAATAAAGACGAAACCGTAGTAAATAGGATAACACAGAGCGTTCAGTCATTGTAATCTATGCCGTAGTTGCATTGAAACTGGTGTGCCACAACCTTAACATACAATTACGCAGTCTATTCTACCTACTTCATTAAATACTAGATAATAGACAGATACGTACAATTTAAACCATAAAAGACGAAAAAAAAAAAAATCGTAGCATTTGTTTCAGACAGTTTGGCTCTAGTTAACCAGTTTAGTTTCAGTCACAGACGAATTAATTGAGTTAGATTTATTTAAAAGGGTTTAACTTAGTTAAGATGGTAGATAGTTAGAGAAAAGGGCTAAAAAATAGTGGCACTTTTGAGAAAGATAGAGGGAAATCAACTGGCAGTTTTAGAATACTAATTTAATTGGATATTTGTTGAATATATTTTATTATAATTTCAGTTTCTCCATCTGCTCTTTGATTTTTTTTTGGTTCTACTATTTTGAATAATTTTACTTGTAGCCAATGGGTATATTTTCGGTTACTTACTGTTCTAGAACTGTAAACGAATTATTGATGCTAAATATAAACAGCTTTGATATTTTTTTTTTCATATAAATATTAATTCTGTGAATTTTTTACATTAAATTACGCTTTATGCAAATATATATGAGTTTTTATAATGTACACGGGCACTGCGTATGTAGACAATTTAACTAAATATTAAAATTATATTTGTTATTAGTTTTTGAAACGAGAAATGGCAAAGTTAATCGAATTATTGAGTCAAATAAATATTTTGTGCTAAATAAATAAAGTTACTGATGCTAAACTATTAATCTAAAACAAATACAATTAAATTAAAATTTCTCTTTTGGCTAGTGCTTTTTGTTGTTCAATTTTATCGGATTTAATACGTCACATTTCCATATCATCGTTTTTGTGGCAGAATAAAACAGAACAAAAAAAAAACAGAACTTTTTATAAATCGTAAAAAAAACTTTATGAAAAAAAGTAACAAAAGTTTCCAAACAATGATAAGCACTAATAATAAAATAGACAATAGAAAACAGGAATATAAAGCCAAGAAAAATATAAAATAAACGATCATCATTTCCCTCTATTATTCTATAAAAACATACAAAACAAAATAAGAAATGATGAAACAAACAAAACGAAGAACAAAGTTCGAAAGTGTAAACACCCGCTCATTTAAGATTTTCAAAAAGATTTTTCAAATATATTTCCGAGTTTATCTAGTATTATTATTATTATTATTAGTTGATATTTCTAACTTTTTGTATGCATTCTGGCTTTCCCGTCGAATTGGAAAATCTTGGAATGAAAATATCAGACGATTTTTCCCACATGAGAATGCTATAAACTCTACACGTCTACGACGAGTGGTACTAAAATATCGTGAGTAAAATTTCGCAATGCAAAACTTTAAAAGGAAATTTCTAGTTTTCGTGTCTTGTTCATCACATACGATGTGCACATATAAAGGAATAACTTGCGGATTTCCCTTTTTTATGTCGTTGAAAAATAAGTAGTGCTAAATCCTTCTTGCACATATTATTATATTCTAGAAGCAAAAAACGATATAATGAAAAAAGAGAGAGGGGTATGTCATACTATATGCAAGAATTTATGCAATTTTCGAGTTATATTGATGCAAGAAAGTTAAATTATCAAATAGATTCATTACCCTTTTCCTTCCTTGTGCCAGCTAAAAAGTAGCTTGTCCGCTATAATTTACACCTTGCCCTTCAGTTATTGCGATTTTCCAAAATGTCCACATAAAGATCACTTCGATTAGGAGCGGAATCAAAAAAAAAAAGTTATTAATTAGCTTAAATTGACATGTTTGCTTTTATGAATCAAAATAGTCATACATAACGATACATTTTCTATGTATAGCATTCATTTTCCTATCGAATACAAAACCAGAAATCATAATGCAGATGAGCATGTTGATTCCTGCCTTTTTAAGCAAAATTTTAATTAAATTGGTCAAATTGATTTGTCGGGCAAAATTGTAGTTTTGATACTCAATAGAATTGCAAATCGTTGAATAGATAATCATTTCATGTGTTTCTAATAATGGAGAGAGAGAATAGATAATTCATATCGGTATGTCAAAGTGGAATAATACATTACATCGCCCGCAAATTATAACTATTTTTTTTTATGTCGATGAATGTGAACTCGGTTCAATAAATACATTGTAAGTGCATGATAATTTTCATATTTATATACACCCCATGTTGGCATTATCACCATAAATTACGGACACTAATATTTAATTATAATTTATTTATGCATTATAAACAAAACATGTAATTAATATTACAATTACACAGATAGATATTCGAATAAAAATTGAAATTTAATTAGAATTATAATAGAGTATTGTAAATATTAATGGTGCTGGGGCAAATTATGCCTACTAAAAAAAAAAAAAAAAAAAAAAATGCGAAAAAGGTTAATAAAAAAAAGCGTAACAAAAAAATTATATTTTTTCTTCCATATGGAGGAAGAGTTGTTCCACATATTTTCATATTCTATACATATGCCATGAATGAAATGAATTCAATCGTAAATTTAAAGCCGATTTGCCGATACTTTTTTTCTTGCATAATTTAACATAATATTTTATGATGGAGTTCGAATTTTATTCACCCCTTTCTGATTTTTTTCTCAATTTTTCTTTTTTTTTGTATATATGATTGAACATATTTTGAATTTCAATTATCCGTAAACTGTTCAATTCTCGCAAAAAAAAACATTTAATTTTCAATTGCAATTAAAAAAAAAACAAACGCAATTCAATCAGTGATAATTTAATTAAAAATATTTCAATTTTCATTCTGCAATAAGTAAATTTGTTTTTAATTTAAAAGATGTCCCTTTCTTTATATTTATCTATAGAGTGACTTTAATTTATCTCATCCAATCTCTCATGCAGTTTTATATTTATCAAAGCAATCGTCTTCTTTATAAAGCATACACACACACATATATATATATATATATATTTTAATGTCGTATCAGCTTTCTCTATATCTCTAATCTCTATAAATCTTATTCTATACTCTACTACACTAAAGATGGATCGTTTGCTCACATAAAGTAATAATTAGTACTACATCAATTAGCCAGGATGGCATAGAAGATAAAATAGAAAGATTGTGTTAGATAGTTAATTTCCCCGTTCCCTTTTTACTATTTAATGAAAATAGAATAAAGAAAATGTTCACTAAATATATTATCTATAAAACGAGCAAATGTATAGTATATTTGTCTCTGTCTGCTTCATAGGGTTTTCTCTTTCTATCCTCTTGACAAGTCAAACTGTGATCTAACAGACAGACAGATCCATTTCTAGAAATTAACTTTCTCCTTTTCTCTCTCTCTCTTTCTCTATCTGCGTGTAGTAGCAGAAGTAGAGTAATCATTATCAGGCCAATGCCTGGACAGAAAACTAAATAAAAAGAAGGGAAGAAAAACAAAATAAAGACGGAAGGAAATAGAAAAAAGACAGAAGATAAAACAGGAAAACTCGGAAAAAGTTTCTTCGTTTCGTTTAGAATTTTAAATCATTAAGAAAAAGTTTCCAATTTTGTCTTTTTTTACTTTCTTTCCATGTTGTCGTTGATGGATCGTAAATTAAAACTTGGAAAATGAAATAATTATTAGTTATGAAAAGCGTGGATGATTTTTTGATTTAATTATGACTATTACTATTATTATTAGGAATAATTTTATTGAACCATCTGTGCGGTTTCCTTCTATTTTGTTTTTAATCGCCGTCGAAAAAATAGGCAGTTTCACTCTCAATAACTGCATGTCTATGTACTTATATAATTAATTATAATTCTTCCAAAAATATTATTCAACATTTCCATTAAAACATATCTACGGTAAGTATAAAAAAATAAGCTTCCCATTAAAATAATAAATTTGAAAAGATGAATATTTACTTAAAATGTTATTGCAATTTTCCACGATGATGGCATCCAATTTTCCAGTGTAAACTCTACAATCCATATAGTTAATTAGTAGGTATGAAAGAAAGGGAAAGAGAGAGAGAGAGAGAGAGAGAGAGAGAGAAGAAAATTGTATCACAAATTTTATATTAGATGGGGACGAAGATGGTTATAGTATAAGTAATAAAAGTGGAAGGGAAGTTGAAGAAGTAGTTATTATATGTTTTTTAGTAACTTTAAAGTATGTTTTTTTTTTATCATTACCGGTAATTACGATAGTTAACTATTACATCCGCGTTGCGTTATAATTATTGCATTATAGTAAAGTTATTCGTAGTTGATAATGCGAGTTAAGAGGGTGGAAAATAAACCTGAAATTAAATATGAAAGAATTTAATTTTTTTCATCTGCACGTGTTAAAATTTTCTAATTTTCATTTTATTTGATTCTCAAATAAAGATAGACGTAATTTGTTTAAATAGGCCCGTATGCTCTGTTTTAAAAAGGATAATAATAATAATGATAGAAATAATGCTGGTACCAACATCATTAGTGCCATTATAATGGAGAAAAATTTGTAAAAAAAATGGACCTATAGCATGAAAATGAGAGGTAAAATATAAAATGCGAAACGCGGTAGACTATTTTTTGAAACAGACATGACAACAAAACAGCACTTAGCAAAACAGCCACCACAAAAAAAAAAAGGAAGAGCAACCGAATGTGGAATCCATAAGGAAAAAAAGCTCTCCATTAGATTAATTTTGGTTCAGATAATGTGTTATTCTTTTTTTTTTATCTTCTCTATTGAGAAAAACATTAGTATATCTATCGAGAGAGTAGCATACTTAACATCATTCAATAAATCCATTCAATCCTCAACAACAACATCAACAACACACACACACCCACACATACATACTCAAAAAAATTAGTGAAAATAAATTTTACCCGAGAGCTCTTAAGAGAGAGAATGATTGATAAAAAGGGTTCGGGAAAAGATGACGAAAAGAGAGGAGGTAAACACACCCTCTACAGCAAAATGGGATCTCATGCATACCGAATATAAAATCAACAAAAACAGAGTTGACGAGAGTTAAAATTACCTTCGTACCTCCAGTACAGGCAAAACCTCCTCATCCTATATCTAACCTATAATGAATCTCTCTCCTCTCATCGCTTCCAGCATGCACCCTTCTTTTCAATTCCAGTCGATAAAATTTAATTTAAATTTTATTTGGTTTTAATTTTTAATGAATGTAAGAATGATAATAGACTGAGACAGGCTTACGAAGAAAAGGGGTAAAGGTGGGCGTGGAGTTGAGAAAGAATAAAAGGTGTATGATTGAGTTAACAACAAATTTGTTTACTGCAAGGTACTTTTCGCATTTTCGTGTTTAACCATATAAAAGGCATAACCGACGATTAGATAGCTAGAAATTGACATGATTGCAAGTAATATGCAATGCTCGTTGCGTAAGGAGAGCGAGGAACGGGAAAAGGGCAAGGAAATTTAACCATAAATCTGTTTCCCCAGATGCCTTTTTCCTGTTTATCTTATTTCTATTCTCTATTTTCTACATAGCTCCTGTTGAAGTTATTTTAATATTTTAGTTAACTTAAACTGAAGTTTTGCACATGGTCTGTTGGCAGTTTAAACTCAACCTTCGGTTTTAAACTGAACCTATACAAGTGAGCCTTAAGGAGCTGAAGATATTAAAAGTAGTGACAATTTTAGCGTGCTCATCTTGAAAAGACATCATTGTAAAAAGTTGCTACGGACATATTTTTCGAAATAATGAATAACCCATCCCTATTTCGGTGTGCTTACATCACATTTGGGCGTAGATAAGGCATAAATAGGCGATTGCCTCAAAGTTACGCAGCGTGGAATTGTTCTATACAATGTGAGCAAACAAGCATGAATTCAAACACATAAATATATCCGCTTTTAAATTATTTAATAATTTATAATTAGACAAACAAGAATGTTGTGGTTGAAAACAAAAGTTTTCAAGCCTTATCACATAATCCCTGATATTAAACTTTAATTCAAAATATTATGTAATATGTGTCGACTCTCTTCTATTTACCTGTATTTCTATATTATCTTCAATTTAACTAATTAATCCCCTTTTAAACTCTTACATTTCACCCTTATTATGTACTCATCTTTCTTCCTCCCTCCATTCTTTCTCCATTCTTCAATCTTCAGTATCTTTTGCTTTAATATTGTATAGTATTACCGATTTACATCTTTTTAGTGAGTTTGATGTACTAGACGAGATGTATGTATATGGGAGAAAGAAGATTAGGTACCTATATTGTAAATTACAGTTTCAAACTTAAGCTTTAATGGCGGTTTAAAAGTTTTGTTAGTTTGAATTTAGTTGAGGCATATACAAGAGATTTAGAATCTCGATTATAAAGTTTGAGGAGATGGTTTTATTTTATTTTTTGATTCAATGTTTTGAATCACGACGATTGCGAGACGAAGAACTTGAAGCAGAATCAGTTAACTACCTTATCCATATACCTATATCAATGAGGCCCGAATTTGTGGTCGACAAAACTTTTATATTCGATTCAGTACTAAACAGCCCCTGATAAAAGAATAGAATAAAACACGAAAGTTCAATTATAATTTATTTAATAATTTGGATGTTGAGTTGGGTCCATTTTCTTCATGGTTTCCCAGCTTTAACTTTGAAAATTAGCGGTCGAAACTTTCGCTTCAACAAAAGAGAGAAAGAGAAGGGAAATAAGTACACTCGAAACGAATGAAATATTTAAGCAGGTGAATAGATATAGAGAATGGAGGATGAATGTTTTTTAATTAAATATATGACCTTTGTTCTCTCTTTTTACCTCTATATCTATGTCTCCCTCCAGTGCAATTCTCAGCTATGCTCTTTTCGCAACTTGATCTATATCACGATTCTCTCGTTTTAATTGCATCATTTAAATTGACTTTAATCGTTATTTTCCTTTTATGTAATAAAATATTACCAACAAAATTAGTTAAAACTGAAATATCGTATGCAATAGAATGGAATCAGCGTTAATTAATGAAATGTAGAAATACGTATACAGGGTGGATACTTAGTAGAGAAACCCTCATCAATATTGATTTATGTAGAGTATAAATCAGATTGGAAAGCAGCGATTTTTAATAACGTTATTTATGAGGGAAACAGTTATAAGTTCGTGGGAAATATAAAACTTTTCCATCATGTCAAGTAAATAATAATAACATGAACATTGAAACTGGTTGATAGATGTTTTTTCCTATACATTTCTGCTGACATTTTCTTTGCCTACCTGGAAAATAATTTCCTTATCGAAGCGAAACTTCGATTATCATTTTTCAATGTTGTTTTTTTTTGTTGATATGAAGAAGCAACGAAAAAAATGAAACGAAAACTTGCTGGAAAACTTTTTCAATTTCGTTTTGAATGGGCCGTCGAAAATTTTTTTTTTTTTTTTTCTAAAAAGTTTTTAGCTAATTTTCGAAAAAAGTATATAGCGTTTTTTGTCGCTATTTGTCTTTCATTGAGACTAGGGTGTTAATTAAAAAAAAGGCGTTTTATTAATTTTTCCTTTCAGATTTTACAACTTTATTAAAAAGAAACAAATTTTTCAAATTAAAACTTTCTCATCAAAACAAAAACAACATCAAATTTAATGTTTTGTGAATAATTCGATAAGAATTAATAATCGAATAATACATTTTCCATTCAAATCGATTTTTTTTTATTTAGCTAATAAAAAATTGATGAAATAATTCGATTTCGAACGAAATTGAAATAAAGCGCGTTTATTCCTTTCACATAAATTCTCTCTCGATAAAATAATAATAACAATAACAACAAAAAAGAGAACGTAAATTAAAAAATGAATCCTAAAAATTGGCCATAAATATAGATATTTCTGTTCAATAGAATGAATTCTTCCATTAATAAAAAAGTTTTGATTTGTTTTCTTTTAATTTGTAAAAGAAATTCTATGTACGTATTTCGGAGATAATTTATCTATCTGTATCCGTACTGTCAGCTAGTAAATTGCATAATATGTCATTTCATTGTCACATTACTATTTCCGACAATGACAGATGTTGCATCTTTGTCTAATAATACCTTGGTATGTTCTAAATTGTTAGATTGAAAATTGTATAATATTTAAACGTTTAGTTTAGACAAAAATGTTACAAGAATTACGAATAATCAGTATTCGTGGTCATGGGCGGCATCTTAAAAAGCAAGTTTATTAATAGAAAATTAAAATAAACCACCTAAACACACATAAAATATTTGCATTGTATTTAAATCGTGTCTTATCTTTTGCGTATTTTAATATTTTAGCTTGTAAGGTCAACCGTAATTAAAGAGTAGATGGCTAGATGGATAATTTTTTTCATTACAATTGTATCTGCACGCGGCGCCATCTGCTGATTGTAACTGTAGTCAGCCACTATAAGACCCAACTCAATTTACGAAACATATTTAAACAGTTTTTCCATTGAAAATACATACAAACAGCTCAATAACAGGATTTTCATAATGAAATTTTCTTAAATTAATCTGAATTTTCCATAAGCTTTTGAATCACTTTATTATTAAAAAAGAAAAATAAGGAGAACAGACTTTAATTAAATTTTTAGTCAAGCTAAGTAATGCATACATAATTAATAAATAAAATTTAAAAAAAAAAAAAAATGGGACTATAGAGGTTCTCCCCCCTAATGTTCCTATTATAACTCGTATTTTAATAACATTATTCATCATTATTATTGTCGTTGTTTAGTATTTTGTTATGATTATATTGTATAATATGTACATACAAATATAGGCTACGGTAAGGGTAGCTGATGGGAATAAAAATGGATACAAACACCATAAGAGGGTGGTAAAAAGGGTGTTATTATTCACACACCGCCACATACACCACCCGAAACGAATGACATTCATTTAAAATTTTATATTTCCTATGGGCTCACATAAAAAGGAGTGTGAACGAATTTTTTTTTTGTTTGGTTCTGAATTAAATTAGATTTTGAATAAACAAAATGACACGAGGAAAGAGTAACACAAATTTCATTGAAATTGAATTGAATGTATTTTTCGAATATTCACGTGGTCTGGGTATTTATTTATTTTCACACCTCCCAACACTACCATTTCTATCACGATATAATACGGTTATGCAATACACATTGGGTTTTAAATTTTAATAAAAGAAAAACATTTGACAATCAGTCTGTGAAGCATGCGACCATAAATGTGTGATGTGTGGGTTTTTTCAGGGTTCGATCCAAAAAAGGGTTTAGGAATTCTTTCACTTATTTGATTCGATTTTTACTAACACATTTCATTTCAAAAAATGAGTATTTTGTCAAATACTTTTATATAGATATACATATATAAAAGTCAACAAATTCGACTAAAAAACTTTTATATTTTTCCATCAATTGGCATGAAAATGAGCATAAATCATACATAAATACGCTTCAGCTTCTTCAGCAAAACTGTGTGATAAAAAGCGAGCAGACAAGTCCCTGCTGATCTGCCTGCTGCAAGCATGTTGATTCCACTTCAACATGGAATTGTCAATGTCAATCTTAGAATGCAGTTGTGTGATTTGTACATAAGTTCTGTATAAGAACCTAAGGGTGACCTGGGCAACAATTATCTGCAGATGTAAATGATGGCAAAATGCCAACACTTTTGGCGATTTTGACATTACAATAATTCGGTCACTATCAACTTTTATCCTACCCATTCCAGTCAGTTACCTCGTAGGAGGTGGTGCATGTGCAGAATTTATCGCAGAACCATTTAAGTAATAGATGGCGCCACTAAAGGACGACATGTTATTGCTATTGCTCGTAAGAAAACAGAAATAAATTACGATTAATCGAAATTAACATTTTATTTTATCGTTTTCCTTGCACGATCACATTTTAAAGTGGACGAAATTCAAGGAGTAACATTTTTTTGCCAATTCGATACACAATGTCAACAATTTCTATTGATTTTTCATAAATCCTGCTCACTCTTTTCGTTCTACCTCTTTGTCTATCCCTTACTAAATTGCTATACACATTTTTAACAAAACTGTTCAATATACGAACGCAATTTGATCTTTAAACTTGTCTCTTTTCTATTTCGATTTCAAATGCATCTGAAATTTTCCTTATTCATTTTGTTTTCTTCCTTTTCATCTATTTCTTTTCGAAAGAGAGGAAAATGTCTTTTTTTTCCTTTATCCATAATAGTTTTCGGGTGAATTCATTCACTTATTCAGTGTGCAACACACGTCGATCTTTGTGCATCTTCGTGGATGGAAAGCGCATTGCACTCAGTAGACTAGACTAGTTAGCTCATTTTATGTCTAGCTGATATAAGCTAGACATTGCTGTCTGTTTGCGTGTGTGTGTGTGAAGAAATTCAAACTGGAAAGAAATCAAAAATAACTAAACAAATAGAATAAAATGAAAGAGAAAAAGAAGTAGATCCATCAGCCAATATCTTTTTACCAAAAAGAAAAATGATAGATGAGAATGGTATAGATATCGAATAAAAAGCTTTTAAGCTTTTTCTTATTGTATTTCGTGCTTTATGTTGAATTTAACTTGCCTGCCTACCTGCGAGAATCTGGATCTCATATTTATTTCTTTTTTTTTTTTTCTCTTTTGTATTTGTCGTTTGTTGTCACTTTCGTTTATGGATTAGTTAGAGCGAGAGGAAAACGAGGAGAAAGATGAATTGAAAAAAAGATGGATTTCATTTATCCAAAGTAAATGGGGTATTATTTGGGGGTTGGCAAGTAGCATGTTGACACACATGTATCTGTGACAGCGGCAAATTGATAAAGTTAAACGATTTAACGTATGTTACGTATTTCGGACTGAAACCTTCGGTATATACAGAAATATATTATGACATTGCCTCTAAGACACCCGGTATAATTTAAATTAGCAATATCTAACGAAATGGCTTGCTTAGGTTTAAATATTAAGCAATAAATTAGGATGGAGAAATTTCAACAGATTACAAAAGTTTTCTGTAAAGCTAATAGTCAAATCTAATATTTTCCATTACAGTAATTTTCTTATGTAGAGTATAATATTCTAACCTAACTAAAAGGAAATATATTTCAGTGGGTATAATTTCTATCTCTCTTTTCTCTTTAATTATTAGATATTCCTAACTCAAATTTCTATACTATAAGCGGCTTCCTTCCACGTTCCTTATTAGAAAGTTCTATTCGTTTTATGATTTAAGGGCATCCTTGCTGATGATGATGATGTTTCTTTAGTTTTAGTTTTACTGCGTAGTTCTACTAAGAAGTAAAGATTTTGATAAGGTAAAAGTTTCTTTATGTCTCGGGCGGTTATTTATGATATCACTATTTTATCTAATCCATTAAAATGTCCATCAGGCATGACATAGTCATTATGAAATTCTATTTTTGAACCATTTATTGTTGTGTTATTAACAATCATCATCATCAGTCCAAAAAAAAAAGATAATACCCAGCACTTTTCCGGCACATTTTTTTTTATTTTTTAGAAACATTTTCCCAATCACTATCAGCGTTAATATGTATTCTAAATGAATAGTCTGCCATATTAGATATGTATCAATGAATTTGTATCAATGTACATATGTTTGCAAGAATCTTTTTATTCTATCCATTACCGTTTCCATTTTGGAAACATAGCGGCGTCATTTCTATGAATAGATATATATGTATATATTTATTATATCTAACATTGGATGGAACGTTATACATGTATGTACATTCAGCAGCCAGCATACGTGCGATGAATACCTGTAGTGGAAAAATGGCTGAATACTATCCATTATGTAACATGTTGTTTTTCTTTTTTATGTTTTTTTTTTTGTTTCTTTTTTGACATGGTGGAATCGGTCTTTAGTACATTGGAAGCAGTGTATTACACAAGAAAATAAACTTTTTTCAGTTTTTCCGGTACTAGTCGGTAAAGTGGCCTTTTCGAGCCTGGCTGGCAAAGTGCAGTTTTCTTTTCACCGCGATGAACAAAGAGCTGTACTGAAAAAGACCGGTCAATTTCTAAACAGATTATAATATAATGATGCTTAAGCATCTTTAATGCAAAATCTAATTCGTTCTATCTTTTTATTCATCAAATCTCTTCTTCTTTTCTATAGATAAAAATATAGTAGATTTATGATTTATGTAAGTAAAATTAATTTCTTTTAAATTGATTGCGATATTGTTCCATTCATTCCCATACTGGGACAGCATCCAATAGCTGGCAGCTAAACAAATGGGAGAGTACTAAAATAAAAAATATACCATCTTAATGCTGCTATTGAGCATCAATAAAATTGAATTTTTATCGATGTATTGCAATAAAAATGAAATGCACATATATTTTTTAGTGGTTGTTTGATGGCGGTGTTGCTACCTTTAGAGTTTTTTTTTTTTTTTTGTTTAAAAATGGAGAAAAAATATCCAATACTTTAACCAAAGTACAGGCAGTCCCCTTGAATGTAATTTAATAGCTTTCTTTGCCCATAACCGAACAGCAAAAAAAAACCTATCAAAAGCTCGTTACAAATTTTCTTCTTTTTATTCTTATCATCTTCCCACCACCATCTAAAAATTAATTTTCTTTTAAATTCTTTTCAAGTTACAAAACGAAAATGAAGGAAAAATTCCAGTAGCATAGCAAACAAAACTGTCATTCTGCTCTCTTGTTTTCTCTTCATTCCCTTTTTTCCATCCCTTGTTATTATTATTAGACATATATAAGAGTATAGAGAAGAAGTTATTCGAAACGTTAAAGGGGAGGAAATGCGATAAAAATAAGTATTAGAAAAGGAAAATAAAATGGGAAACCAACTGGAATTAATTGGATGCGAAAAGTGTTGTTTTCTTTGTGGTGCATCAGTCAATGTTTGTTTGCATAATAATTATTTGTTGAAGGGATGTTTTTGGCATTTTCCTTTTATAAAATTGATTGGATTTTTTTTATTTTCTTACTTCCCAATGCATAGTAATAATGATAATAATAATTAATTTGATTACTGAAAATAACACTTCGATGATGATAAATATCGGACACCGCAGAAAATCTGTCCAACAAACATTTGCTATGGGCAATTTATTTATCTAGGATAGTGATAGAGGGGCATAGATAGAGCAGAAAAGCGCCCTATAAGTGGAAAATTTATTCTACTAAATCTCTACTATATCAAACGCTTGCTTGCTTGAACTAATAATTTCTATCAAAGCAATAGACCGAAAGAGGAAGTGAAAACGAGAACCCACATAAATCGATTAAGAAATACAAAAGGTATACCTATAATAGGAATAGGGAAAAGGTGGATAGATATCCATTTCTATATATATATATATGGGTTCGGTATTAGGCAATGGATTTTCATTTTGTATAAGAAAAGTTTAGTAGAAACTAATTAATTTCTTTTCAAAAGAATACTTGAAAATATAAAATGAGGGATGGACTAATTTCTATGTGGGAAGCACTATAGGAACTTAATTTCGGAATGATACTTGTGAAGTAAGTGGCTATTACAATTGCGGCATTCCACGACAGTCAAATGCTTCGCTTACGCTAAAACCGTACTGGCAAACGGTGCAAGTGTAACAGCACCTCAAAACGAGGGTGAACATACATTTAACCTAAAATTAACTTTCTTATATGATAAAACGATAATCATTAAATACATCCGTAACGATAGTGCTTACGCCAGCCAGACATAATAAAAAAGATACCCTCCATTTTCATGCTTCAGTTAAAATCTGACCCGAAGGAAAATAAATTTTCCAAAAAATTTCTCTACTCTCTCTCTCTCTCTCTTTCACCTATCTTTCTCTCTTTCATTTCTCCGTTGAAGTATATTTTATTATATAAATTTGACGTGATTTAGTAAATCCCCTTTATTTTTCGGGAGGCATATTTTAAAGGAGAAAACCTTATACATAACAGTATTATTAGAATGGAAAATGGTATGGTTTGTACTCTTTGCTACTGGATATTATAATAACGTAGATTGAGCTCAAAGGTCTTTTATTCAATGGCAAACGATAGAGCGATTATATATCTATATATGTATGTTTTAACATTGTAATCTATTTTAAAATTTAATCGATATTTAAAGGAAATGAGGAAAATGGAAGAAATAAAACTGTTGTATGGAAGTTTAATAGGAAGAAAATGTATAGTAATAGGTTATATAGTTAAATGCAGGGATAAAATTATCATTTTGAAATTAAAATCATTGTTGTTAACTGAGGCGTTAAAAATTAAAGAAAAAAAAAAAATAAGAGAAAAAACTTGAGCAAAAGAATGTACGTAATTCTGTTACATTTTGTATTGATACAAAAAAAAAACTAACAAAAAATTACCTTCAGAGAGAAATAAAAATAAACATAAAAAAAGTCAACGAAAAAACCTAATGAACTGAATTCGAATAAATTGGAAAAACAAGAAGGGAATTGAATTACTTATCATTAGTTTTGATTGTACAAAAAGTTTCTCTCCGTCTCTCTCTCTCTCTCTCTCTCTCTCTCTCTGATCATGATAATAATCATTATCATGGCCACATACCCCTAAGGGTAATAGGTACATGATGTTTATACTACTTTTATTATATGATTGGGAACTCAAACGAGATGCGTAACAAACCGGAATTTTGTTTGGAAATCATTGATATAACAAAGTCTATGCCATATCCGTTGTTACACCCTGTATAATAATGAACTAAATTCAATAATTGTCTCTCTTAGTTGAGAGTTTCACCAGCAATAAGTAAATCAAACAGTAAATCTAATGATAAAAATCCATGATAAAAATACCTAAAATTGGATTATTATTATTATTATTATCCACTATATACAATCGACACGAAACGTTTAATTAATTACTCGGTATTTTTATGAAATGGAAATCGTTATCACAATCAGACCGGGTGCCAATGATACAATGTCATTAATAATTGACAATTTGTTTCTATTATTATAAAAAAATTAATTGAAATTTCCATGCGCGAATCAATTAGATGATTCGACTAGTTATATCAATAGAAAATATATATATATATATATGTAGCTACAATTTTCGGCTACCGTTAGATATATTTTTCATTATGTAAAATACATTTACAAAAATTAAAGATTATAGATGAAATACGATGATTAATATAACAATTTTAGTTGAAGGCATGTCGTAAATAAAGGACGATATAGAAATGGATATAGGTTTAATCAAAGACGCACGTAGCATTTGATTGATGACGTTTCAACGGTACCAAGAAATTCATTCTATTTATGTCAAACATATTTTAATTGTTGTTTGTACGAATTAAATTTTCACCTTTTAATATAATTAACAACAATTCTAGGTAAATATATTAGATGAATAGAAGGAAGTAGTTTTTTTTTTATTATTATTATATCCAATATCCAAGGACTGCGTGTATTTATCTAGTATTTATTATTTTTATTATTAGAACTATTTTAGAAAATCGCTTATTTCCTTATTATGCACGAACAACTTGAAGTATTAATAATTTTATATCTGCTTTTAGTGTTATTTTTGAATGGAAATTTTAGTACAAAAATCTGTTAATTCATAAATATTTAGACACATATACAATATACTTCGTTACTTAATTCTAATTTAAAACACAACATAAATAAACTAATCATTTTTACATTTAGCTCTAAACTATTCGTAAAAATTCGAAATGCATAAAATTTCATTTTACTCTATTCTAAATAAACGGAAATGTACATTACAACATCAACAGTAAATTACCTATTATTACAAATCGTATTATTTAAATGAACAAAAAAGAAACGAATCGATAAATTACATAAAAATTTATAGCTATTTTCACACTATTTATATGAATGTTAGGGCCATGGCACACCAGATTCGATACGATGTGATGTGAATCACCTGTATATAAATCACTATGAATAGATCAAAAGTAGATAAAAAAGATATTGCAACAACGCAAATGTTGTTGAATAGATAAAAATTGCTTTCAAATTAATCACGCGACGTCATTGTAATGAGTCAAATGCAGTGTGTCGTGACCTTTAGTTTCTCATGCCAACAATACATTGGGTGTAAATGCAGTTCAATGAATAACGGTAATCAGTGTTAAAAGGCAATTAATAAAAATTTAAATGAAATATGACATTTATATGGTTTTAATTACTTCTAATAATTATTTACGAATACTGAGTACCAATATTATATAGTAGTCGTTGATTTATTTGTTTTATATAGTTTATTAGATCAGTTGAATTGCTCAAGGTGTTACAAATATTGAGCATATACATGCATCGTTCATAATAACTGATAGCCTTGGCCAATTTTCCATCGTATATCATATTATCATTATTAGTTAACAATGACCGCAAACTTTAACTATACTCACCCATTTGTTGGATTACACTTTTTGTATACCATCACAGAATATATTCTGTGGTACAAATAAACATGCAAACATATTTTCAAAATGGCACAGATTAATATAGGTAATAAGATTAAAAATATATCAGATGATAAAGTATAAAGTTTGTTTATAACAATATTTTCGAACGCGCAACGAACTGCAAGGACAAAATTATCTGTATAATTATAAATACATATACTAAAGATAATAAAATAATGTGTATTTTATTTATATGAATATGTGAATTAAGATTAAAACGCTACGCGAAAATACCTTTGCGCAATAATATTGAATACATCATATACTTGCTTCAATTTTCAACAAACCCTTTGGGTACAGCTATGATTGAAATCTGTCATGTGTGCATTATGCTGCCTTTTAAGTCTTTTATTATTATTATTATAATATGCACGATACTTTTTTATAAACTCTACGTCGTATATTATTATTTAAATATAGTGTGTTGCTTGTTACTTCGAACTCTTACAGATATTACAAATGATGGTTTTTTTGTGGTGAGTAGACAACAGGGATTATTCAAAACTCGAACAACTTATCATAAATTACTAGATTGAATGTGGGCGAATGGTGAATGACGAGTGAAAAATGGAAATTTTAGTGTGCTCTTTGAGTTGTTAAATTCACATAAAAAAATCGACATGGCAACAGTGTTTTTAATAAACTAACTTTGAATTCTCCTATTGTTTATTTACTGTAAGATGCAAATTTTCCAATACCCTAGTTCGAAATAACATGGTACAAACTATATGAATTGTAGTTATACAAAAAACAGCAAAAACATGAAAGAAACACTTTGCAATGCATGTGCCCTATTCATCATAAGCTACTTTCTACCAACAACGAACAAAAAGAAAAACTGCAAAACTTATACGAAGTACAAATTTAAATAAAAAAACACTGGAAAAAAGGTGAAACTAAAAAAAAAAAATTTTAAGAAAATAAAGAGGGGTGAGGGAGAGTTTTTTGCTCAACAACCTTTTTAAATTCGAGTAATGGTATTTTTCATTAGAAATGCTTTATTATGTACTACCATTTTGGCTTTTATGCACCACCTTTATTTCCTATAAATTAAATTTCATCTGCCCAAAGGTGCAGCTTACTTATGTGATAACATTCCTTTGATATTCTTTTTGTTTTTACAAAAACATCATGGGAAAACATCAACAATTTAAAATTTCATCTAAAGATAGTAGAAAGCAATAAAAATGTCTCGCTTCTCTCTTTATTAGATTTCATTTTTGTAGTAAAATAAAAACCGTGTTTCTTTTTCATTCGCTTAACGCTTTTAGAGAGAATTATATTAAATTTAAAGTACCTACTCTCCCCGTATATTTCTGTACTTTTAGGTACATTTACTAAATTATGAGAAAGAGGCTGGCTGCATCATGAATGTAGGCAGAAGTAATGAGTTTTAGTTTGAAAAAAACAAAAAGATGGAAAATTTGAATAGGGAAACAGTCGGAAGTGCTAAAACGCTTTCTCAAATCGTCAAATTTAAGCCGACCTCTGTCGAACTCGAACTCAATATTAATCTTATTTTAGAGGATTTAATTATATTTTTATTTTTATTATAATTACTTTTATTCATTGTTGGTGTTGGTATTTTGAAACCTTTTGTCAAAAGAAAGTTATCAAAATTAAAACAAAAAATAAAACGACGTGCTTAGAAATGTTCCAACGTGTGCTAAAATTACCATACTAACACATTGCTGCTAATTATTATTGAAATGTGTGAAATTACTATTATTATTATTATTATTATATGACCAACTCAAAGAAAGATGAGCGGGAATTGTGAAAAATTCCATTCTCCAATATAATTTCTTAATATCTTCATTTCGTCCAAACGAACAAATTAAACTGACATAAAATATAATGCAGTAAATTCAAATTAACATTATTTTACGAATCAATCAATCAATCAGTCAATCAATTCATAACAAGCTTTTGTTCGCCCTATACGTCAAACGTCAAACCGTTATCAAAAACGAAAAGAAACACAAAACATAATAATAATATAAGTTTGGCAATTTATCAAGAAAAAGAAGAAGTTAAATTTTTTCTTAGAGTTTTTAGTGTTCGCAAATCTTGGCTATATTCACTACTATATTCTCCGCTCAAATAGCAGATATGATGGTCTCCAAGTGTAATAACGTAGTATACGATTATCGTAAAGGTGAGGGCGCACTAAAAGCAAAAGAGTAATTACGATTAGAGTAAACTATAAATTATGATTAGTCTTTTTTAAGTATGCAGAAACTAAAATAGTAGGCGAAAACGGCTAATTTTTCCGAATTTGCATTAAAAATAAGTACGTATACTTTTGTCTATTCATAAAGTTTATTATAATTTATGAGTTTAAATACTTTATGGTAACGTTTCTGTTTTATCGTGGCTCTTGTTCTTCTATTCTCGTCTTTGTTCACACAACAAAGCAATTACCCAAATTGGTAATTCTCCCTCTTCTCAATAAAGTCCCCCCAACAGTGGAACAAGCCTACTGTTGCTTGAAGAAAATGACTGACGTCACGACAAAGACAGGCTTGTAGTAATTCACTTTAACAAAATTTACACCAACATAAAACTAATTAAGTTTAAATTAACGAATAACAAAGAATGTGTCTTACATACATACGAGTATACCTATCTCCTTTCGAATAAACGGCAACTGCTCTGAAGAAGACAGCGCGAGAGATAGATAGGGGGAAAAGAGTAATAACAGGGAACCTAATAGTATATATGTATATATAGTAGTTCTAGACGAAATGGATTAAATTAATCCTTGCTTGTGCTTAATTAGTGAGCAACTAAAGTTTTTACTACGTACGTATTCATTTTAGATGTACGTATACATGTGTGTGTGTGTATAGTAACAAACAAATTAAATTATGGCAAAATATTATCTATATACTTGTTGAAGTAACGACGAACAATATTAGCTGTCTAAGTACCATCACTCATGTGACTCACGTGTTTGTGGCTGTCATAACTTTGTCGATTTAATTAGTATGAAATAATCAATATTTAGAGGTTAATTTCTGATCGTAATCGATCTTTATCATTATTGCAACATACAGATGCACTGTACAATAAATTGTTAATAAACATAAATGATTAACGAGAGCTCGAAGAGAATTTGTTATATATAATAATAATAATAATACATTATTTGATTGATTTTCCATGTTTCATGTATTCACATACACATGTGGTTCGATCAGAAAATAAATTGACTGCTTGTCATTAATTTACCTCTTACTACATACTACTACTGAAAATTGACAGGTCAAAATGTTCATCATAAACGGTTCCCTCTATACTCCAAACCTCAGATGCATCCACACGCAAAGAGAGATAAAGGGAAACCGAGAGAGATAAAGGATTCATGTTATTTTGTCTTCTCACTCAATCATTCCCTTGAAGCTTGTTGTTGTAAACATTTAATAGTAATGGATTTCAATGGGATTTTGTTATAAATTATGTATAGGTTATATACCTGTGTAGTACGTAGTACTCTCTGAATAATTAAATTACCATTTTATAACCTTAGTTGCTTTATTCATTTTCATAAATTTGTAATAACAGTAGGTACAATTATTCCAGATGTACTTAATTATTAGTTGTTATTATTGACTTATATTTATTATCATGACAATTTGTTTTTATTTTGAATTATTAACGATTAAATCAATTTGCATGTTGAAATTGAAGATACTTCAATCTAAACTCACTTGAACAGCTAGACAAGTTGACGGTAAGCAGTTGATGAAATGGTGATGTCCTCGAAACACCACAAGAGTGATTTAACTGTCTAAACTGTGCCACTAATATTCATTTATTTAACATGGAATTTATTGTCTTTTTGCTTTTCGCTTTTATGAAAATTATTGAATTATCCGCTATTATACGTAATTAAAGAATTACCGTGAGAAATACAACGTATTTAAGACAATGACAATAACAAATTACATTTTATTAAAAACGAAGGAAAAAAAAAACTATTTTTATCAAATGAAAAATATTAAAGTCATGTTAATTTACAGCTAGTTGTAAATTAAACAAGTTTCGTTATCCATAAAATTTTGCACATTACATGTATACCGGGTGATTGGATAAGTATCGAAAAGTAGAAGTTTTTCGCACCGAATTTAGTGACTTATACTAACGTATCTTCGTAGTTTTAATTGTTAGTTTATATTAAAATTCATCTTCTAATCTCACTTAATTCCACAGACTCTACTTTCAGCAAAAACAAAACAATTTCTGGATTAAATGGCAGACATAATTAATTTTTAAAATTAATTATTTGTTGATTAAAATTATTTCATTAGAAAAAATAGCGTTGAATACGCGTGTGAAAAACCGATTTTTGGTCGGTTGTATACTTGGTACTTGTATCCAAATATACTATTAAAAAACTAACATTTTTCATTCTAAATTATTTATCATTTATTGACATTGTACAATACAAATGGTTATGTACAATGAAATTCAATTTAACTGTACAATGCATCGAACCAATTATACGTAATTAGTTCGATCTCATAAATCGAAATTGATTCATTTGATTTAACTTTATTGATTAAATGGAGTCAAATTATATTCGAATATATTTAGAATATTGTAGAGTGTATTGTACTGTACCTATTGTGTGTTTGTCTATGTTAAAATAACATGAACAATTAGCCTAAAGTATACATATTGTATTGTGTGCATGGAGAGCGAGATCAAGTCTCTCAATATACAAGGGTAGCTAAAATAGATGCGCTGTCATGTCATATTTTTTTAATTTTAGAGAAAGTGGAGACAATTTCAATTTTATTCTACTTATAGATTACAGTTTTAAACTTTTTAGATTGTTTATAAATAACTGTGGAAAAGCAATTTACACTTTTTCACAGAATACTCACTTATTCAATAAGGTTTTGCAGTCGTACTTACGACGAAGGGATTAGTTCGGAATTAAACAAGAAAAAAACATATTTTGTTGTTATCTTTAAAACAATAAAAATTGTATTTTCATAATATTTTTCTGTGAAAATTTCCATAAAACTAAAACACGCCATATTTTACATAACAATATGTAAAAATAGAATTAACAACAAAAAACAGAATTACACTGATTAGCAATAAAATTGAAAATGCTAAAAGTGTAGGTAGAGCAAGCTGTATTTTGAATTCATAAAATTCACAAAATCAAAAAATATTTGCTTGACACATGCCCTAATGATTCGTTTGAAGTTTTATTTTCAATAGAAGTACATATCTCTGTATCCATTTTCTTGTTTTTTTTTTTTTTTCGTTTCATTTTTGAATGTTTATGTGTACATTTCATGTGTATTTTTTTATTTTTTTTTGGTATTTTTAGAGAGAGGTCCAGATGAAAAATCAACGAATTGGCATAAATTTGCATACCTATATTTATACTCTTTGATTGACTATGTACAATATGTTTTTAATTCATCTCTACTCTATTCCTGTATACTCGTTGGATATGAATCACGCGTGCATGTACACAACGCTGGACTGTGTAGTATCACACTCTTATGGCCATTTGCACCAGTTGGATTAGGTGAAGTTTAAGCTAACGTGCAGATTAATTTTCATAACGACAATGTAATTTATACGGACCAAAAACTTCATCTCATCCAACTGGTACAGATGGCAGTTAAAGTGATCTAAAGTTATTAGCTAAGAATGAATCATTCATACGAATGTGGTGAAGGGTAAATTACCATAAGCTGCGTACAGATTGTCATTCTGTACACGCAGCTTTAAATCAATGAGATTCGTATTTAGCAATTCCCACATAAAAAATTTTAAAAATATATAAAAAAACAAAAAAAAAACGCTTACCGTTAATAATTGAGTAACTGGCAACTTAAACTGAACCCATAACTAATCACTACTACTCATCATTACTATTATCATTATTATAATTATTTCATTCAACAAACAGATTTTCCATTCATACCTACATATACGCATAGACTTTTAGGCGACCAAAAAAAAAAAAAAATCTGCCAATCTCAAAAAAGAATCCAAAATATCGTTGTCGTTGGCGGCGTCGTGACGACGACGTCGTTTAAGGGAAGTACCGCGACGCGACAAGTCGTCCAAGAATTTCGCTCCTCTATGCAAAAGATAATTTCGTCAAAATGTATGCGATGCCGCGACGCTTACCGCTACTGATACGGACGTCGGAAAACCATAGTTGTTGTTCGTCGGCACATAAAATTATATCAACTCCAACAACGTCTAGCTAGCTGGCTGGCTGGCTAGCTAGCTGGATGGATGGATGGATGGAATGGATGGAGGAGAGGAGGCAAACGATCAAGCAACATGGAATGGAATGGAATATTGAAAACGCGAAAAACTACAGGTGGCAACTAGACGACGTCACGTTGTCTCTCTCTCTCTCTCTCTTTATGCGCCTACGCAATTTTCCGCTAAATATACTTTTTTGTTACTAATTTTTATTGTTTCTGTAATTTTTGAATAGCTGCATATTGCACATTTTAAATGTTGGATAGAAATTGATTATTGGAGTTGACGAGTTTATAGTCCGGCCAAATGTTTTCTTTAAGAGAAAAGGAGTTTTTTTGTATCTTCCAAAGACAAATAATACATTTTTCACAGATTTTTACTTTAATTTAAGACGATTTCTTTCAAAAATTTTAAAATTATAAAGATATAATTACTGAAGCAAAATTATTTAGTCGTTTTCATGCCAGACATTTTTGCGCTGTCGTAAATTGTTTCTATCAATATTTACATTATTAACACATCACACATTCGCAGCAGCAGTGTTCAAGGAATTAGCTACATATATTATGACAAAATGTGTATATTATTTTAAATAGGCGATAAAATTTTATGAAATAATTATTATTATACAACAGACAAGCTATCGAGTTAGTTTTTTCCACATAATACGAAAAAATAACCCAACTATGAATACGATAAAGTAATTATTATTCAAAATAAGCTTAATAATAGTCGTCCCATTAACAAAATATGTAGGTACTTATTTATGTACATCAAAGTGCAAAAAAGATGATGCTCATCATTTTAGCTCGTGAGAACAATTTAAATTCTATTACGTATAAACTTATTAATTGATAAAATACATAAAACGGGTGAAAAAATATTTTAAAAAAAATTCACAATTTAAATTATACAAATTCTAAATATTTCTACTATGTATTTATAAATAAACAAAACATCAAAACAAATGTCAAATTTAATTCTTGATTATATGCAATTTATTCCACTAATTACCTGATTTAATTGTTATAAATTATGTACGGTTAAATCAGGATTTTTCCGCAATCATTTCATTGATTTCTTCCAATTCAGTAGCAGCTTCTTCCTCGTATTCTTTATATTCGAATAAATAAATATATAATAATGTTCCTAAAATAGCACCAAGGTTTGGACCAACCCAATAAATCTAAAAAAAAAAATAAATCAATCACCTTGTTTATGTGTATAATTAATACAAAAAGCGAGTAAAGGTGACATCAGATCTTAGCTAAAATCTCCGATATGATGCACTAGGTTACGATGGGGTAAAAATAAAACTGTTAAACGTGAAACCACTTAAGGTAAAACTTCCATCCTCATTTCAATTCTCATCAAAATCCAAATTTGGTAGTGAAAATACCTACTTGATTGGCATTTAATCGGCTTAAAGTTAGATAGTGTTAATCTTTGTCAAAAAGTGTGTAGTGCAGATGTACTTTTCGAAAATAAATAATCAAATAATGCTCGAAAAACTCTCAAATTAATTTTCCTATAGTTTTTAATCTACCCCAAGTTAGTTAAGTTATAAAATCGAATGAAATAAATGTCAGAGAAATATTGGAAATATATCATAAATTTAGATCCCTTAAGAGATTCGTCCCACATCCAATTACTGGAATATGAACATAAAATCTCAAAATTATTTCCAGTTACAAATTAAAAAAAAAAAAAACAAGATGAAATCTAAATCATTAAATTGAACATTGAAACTATATACTATAAATGGGAAAATTTCTAATGGAAATATAATCCTATATAATAGAGCTAAAACAAGATGAACAAGAAGAAGCAGAAGATAGTTAACTCGAGAGAGAATAAGCAAAAACTTTTTACATAAAATGGATCTTCTCTAGAATATATGAAATATTAAACATTAAATCAAAACTTGTATTATGCAAGTATAATATAACAATATAAATATAAACAACGTCTTTAAATATACATAACTAGTATGTTTTCAAAGTGTTAGTAAACTTTAAACTAATTACTTGATGCATTATTTTATTTTATATGCAATTAAGATTTTAATTGCATATGAAATACAATGAGGAACTAATAAAAGTTTGAAATGTTATTTAGTTAAATTAGATGTTGAGAAAGTAATACTGAAGTACTTCTGAACAGAAATAGCTCTAGAACGTTCCAAAAGCATTTTGGAATATCAATGTCAATGTGAAGAAACAGTAATTGTGGACTGCAATGAATGTAGAATATATTTATAATATGCGATGGTGTATTGTGAGAATCTATAAGTTTTAGTAGTATATTGAACAGACAACTAAATGTCTCAAGTCTTCTACTAGCTTTAGTTGGAAATTGCAATAATCTTAAATTTTAGCATGTTAAATTTCCTGTGCTGATTATAAAAAAGCGAAACGAAAACTTCGAATGAAAAAAATACACTGATTTCGATCAATAAAGGGAAAAATAATATGAAAACTCCATTTTCCGAAAGTTGAGACTAAAATCTTGTTTGACATAAGCAAGCACTGCTATTTAAATGCAAAATGAAATGAAAATTATTCAGATCAGATGAATAGTTTAGCTCATTACACGAGTGTATCGCCAGTAAAGTTCCACCCTGTATACAACTTACCCATTGATGTACAAAATCACGTTCGAATAATGCTGGTACAAATGATCTAGGTGTGTTCATACTAGCACCGGTAAATGGCCCCTATAAAATTATGGATTGATTGATTGATACTATTATCAACGTTAATTATTATATTATCGTTGATAGACTGGTACTACTTACTGCCACCATTGCAACAGCACCAATAATAAAACCGAATCGTATTGGTACCGAATCCTGTTTATGTACATTTCTTTTATCCCAAACACCACAACAGACCAAAATTAATACAGCCGTAATAATTGTTTCAATTCCTAATGCCTGGATTGGATTCATCAAATTATTCGGTTTTGTTATACAGAACCCTTGTCCGAGAAATTCTTGAGGTACCAGAATCTATAAAATTAAGTTGGCACATAAAAATTGAGTGTCACGCCAAGAGCTAATAGAATCGGCACCTAATTGAAATTTGTGGTTGACCTATTAACGATCTATCAAAGTAATTACAAGCTAGGCTGGTATGATTTACACTAACTTTATAGGGGTAATTTTAATTAAGTACATACTTTTAATAAAGAAAATCCTAATACGGCACCTAAAAATTGGGCCATAATATAAATGCCAGCCATTGCCGGTGTTAACATTTTCAAAATTAATGCACAAATTGTAACAGCTGGATTTAAATGTGCACCGGAAATATGACCAAAAATCTGAAAGATTAAAAAAGTAACACTGGAAAAATCGACTTTAAAGCTTTAGGTTACATAATATACAAAGTGTTTACTTTCTAGTGGTAGCCCCTGCGCCAACCTAAACGATGTGGATTATTTTCTTTTGCTATTCTAAGCAACTTCAGTTTATTTAAAGGAAATTTACGTTTTAGTTTTGAAAAAATTAGCTTTTCACGCTTTTTTTTTCATCCTTATTAAACCAATATTTTAGGTTAAGTCAAGATGGAATTTCCCTACTAAATGAACACCATGTTTTGCATTGCAGATGATGTCCATTTCATGTATGCCATATCGAGCTGTAGAACATATATATTTATTCACCTGTATAATAACTAATATAACTAGACCAAAAGATAATCCTGTCATGTGATGCACTGCTGGTGGATTATCAACTGATGTAATACATCCCATGCAACCCAGAAACATTAAAAGTGCAGTTCCGATAAGCTCTGACATAAAATTCATTAGATACTGTTTTTTCGTATTATCCCCTGAATTAATAATAAATTAATTAATAACGAGATAAATGAATTTTTGTATAATTACTGTTTCTAATTTAAAAATTTATTAAATAATCAAACGGAAATTGAAAAATAAAGTGCGACTTCGTAATTTTGTCAAGAAAAAAAATCGTATACATAATAAATACTATGTAGGTCTGGCGATTGGAATTTTTAATTGAATATTTAATGTTGCATTAAAAATTTAATTATTTTTCGGTCCGTTATCTTATTGTATAATATAGGAAAAGTAAATTTTTCAACAGAGATATTGTCTATGAAATGCGTAATAATAAATTAAAACAAATATGTACTAAAGGATAAATTCTTGCATCAGACACGTTAAAGATGATAGATACATATGTACAATGGTTGAATATAACACTAGCTGGATATGTAAATTTAACAAACAAAGATTTATATACAAGGGGTGTGGCGTAAAAAAGATTTGAATTAAGAAAACAAATATTAATCGACCAATATAATCACTTTTAATCGCGCATATTCGCTCTGCGAATTCTCACCAATCAAATTGCATTTTTTAAGTCATTTGTTATTAAAAAAGAAACAAATTTACCTTTTCCAACGCCCATACTTATTTTACTAAATTAAATTCCCAGTTTATTCACTATACATTAACTAACAAACAAATATAGTTAAAACAAAAATATATATTTTACACAGAAATCTTGACTGATAAAATTACAAGTAGATCTTTTTCTCTAAAGTGAGTAATAATTATTTACTAAAAATCCATTAAATCTGGTACATAGATCTATACCAGATATATATATATATATATGTATAATATTTATTTATTATACAGTGTGTGAATTTAAATTGAGTTTCATATCATAATTTACTGTCCTAAATTAGTTATCGCAACATCCTGTATGATTAGCACTGTTATTATTTATATAAAAAAATACAGTTTATTATGAATATTTATCTCGATATTGTTGTTAAATTATTAATCAATACTCTTGTATAACAATTATTAGTTTTATCGGAATTTTCCAAGAACCCGGTTCAGTAGCATCGGTATGAACCAATGACAGACAATCAATAATAACAGATATACCAAAAAATAATGAAGCGAAATACTCTGATTTGTTTATTTATAAAAAATAAAAACAATTCATAAAGGAAAATCTTATATTAACATAAACACAATATATTTAGATATACCCTCGTATGTCCATTATGAAAATAATCTAGCCAACCACCATTAACTGTCAGGTGGTAATGGCGCCATCTTACGATACAACAAAATATTAAAAACATACAAAAAATCATAATCACAACTATTTCTTCCCCAATTATCTTTAACTAAATTGGAAAACAAGAAAACACATTCTAGTTAAGTATTTATTATTATTGAAAACTAAGTCCATATTTTTGGGTAACTTGCGGTGTATGCGTTGACGCAATTGCCATCAATAAAGGCACATCGTTTACTTCAATTTTTAACGTGGAAGTTAATAATTCGATATTACAAAATTCACTGGTCAATAATAATTCAGCTAATGTTTTAGATCTTAGATATAGTTCTTGTAGTTTTTGTTCGATGTACATTATACACTAAAAATGATAGACATCTGATTAATTTAGCTACATTCACTCAAAATACGAGTGTAAAATAACCAAAATTAAGGCTTTTTTAGTAGGGCTCATCAGAAAGGTTTCGTTCGATGATTCAAGCAGAAATGTATGACAGAATATCTGCCATGAAGATTCAAAAAATCCAAGTATTTATTGCTATACTTACATATTGTGAAGGAATGTGTGATAACCACATTTGTAAAAGTGATTCTAACATATTAGCAATTAATTGTGACATACCAATTCTTAAACCATTTGATCCCTTATCAATTACATATGTGTGACTAGATAATATTTGTACTTCCCTTAAATTTAATTATTAATATACAATTATTTATTAAACAATAATATAATTCAAATCTCTTATACCATGTATCAATATTGGCAACAATTGCTAATGCTTCTTCCACATTTTGATCTAACAAGGAATGTAGGGTATTGAGAGCTAAATCTTTTTTTAATTTTGAGTCCCATTGTTTTTTCGGACATGTTGTCCCTTGTAGGACCATATGAGGTATATAATTATCTACTAATCCTTTCATTATAGTTGATGAATATGGCATGAAGTCGTGGACATTATCAATAACTTTTGTTCTACAATCGTAATTATCAGTGAAACAAAATGCAGTACAGTTTGAATTAGAAGCATGAGTTTAAGTGAAAAAAATGGCCATTAGTAATAAATCGGAAGAAAATGTTATATTAAATTAAGCAGGCATACAAGTGTCATTTACTTGTAATTCACCTCTAATTCATAGAGGTATAAACTGTAGACCATACGAAATACATGCTTACTTTGGCATTGGCACATTAACAATTCTCATTTCATTATCAGCTATTACATTTTCCAACTCTTTGCTACTTTCCCCACCATCAGCATCATCGTCATCATCATCTTTAAACGCATCACGTTCAATTTCCAACATATCACTTGTAAATTCCAATTCCGAAGCATTCGATGGCGTTTGCAATATTTCCGCTTGTTCTGGATCACTTTCATAACCAGAGAAATCTAATTTGATATTATGCTGAACAGTTGCAAATTTATCAATTACTTTTTCACCCAATGACAATCCCTCCAATTCAATATTTTTACTTCGCATATAATTTCGTAAAACTTGTGGATATTGTTGAAGATTGAATTTAATTTGTGAAAATTGATATTTCGAATCATTGATTTTTCTATTATTTTCAGGTGGTTCACTTTGCGCTCGTACAAATGGTTTGGTTGTTTGATCAATTTTGGAATGTGTTGTTGTAATCAGTGAATTGCTATCTTCTAAACACAATGATGTTAATGATATACTTTGATTATCACATTGCGAATTATCGCAATTATGCGAAAAGTCATAGGAATTTTTCGTAGGAAGAGTAAGTGTTGAAGGAGGACGTTTTGTTGTTGATACTTTTCTTTTAACACCCGTTGAGTTATGATACAGTGTGTCTTGTTTACCTTCATTTTTTATACCAACTAATTTATAATCTTCACCCAATACGAAAACAACATCTGATTTACTACTACTTGTAGTTGTTGAATCTTTAGCGAAAGTCTGTTCTGGATTCATAGTTTGTAAATTAGTTGAAGGATTTTTAAAAAGGGCCGTTGGTTTTAGAGATTCCTTCACTAATTGTTCTGGAAAAGGGCATTCGGATGTTGATGGCATTGCTGTTATTACATCAAAATCTTCTTCAGCAATAATACTACTAAAATCATTGTAGGTTTTGGTTTTGGAAAGAGTTTTTGGCTTTGTATTTGGTGCTGTCATTGATCGTGATGTTTCTTCTTTTCTTTTTATCAATGTTAAACTATCACTATTGGGTTTTTTAACACCTGTCAATCGACTATTATTGTTCAATAATTCCTTTAAATGGTCCTCGTATTTTTTATAATTCTCTTTTGGTATACAGTCATTTCTATTGCAAATAATTTCAGCGTATTTATTCTCATTTTCAATAAAAACTCGTTCCACATTCCTTCTTTCAATATTACCATAACGAATGAAGTATGTTAATGAATTTAGAATTTTATTTATTATAGCACTATTACTTCCTGTAATTACGGTTTGTGCTGTTTTCACCGGATTTCCTATTGCTCCATATAAATCAGCTAACTGATACCATAACCCATTATATGGTTCATTCAAGTTTTTAATTATTTCGTTTTCAATTGCAGTGGATGGAAAAATAGTTGATACCCAACCTAAGTGATGTGTCAACACTGCTGTAAGTAATGTACTCATAAAACTGCAAAAAAAAGGAAAACCATTGTAAAGATGATGTGAAAGATAAGGACTGTAGAGTACATTTCCCGGCATAAAAGATTGTAGCATAAGATGTAATGTGGATGCATTAATTCATTATGTATTTACATCAAAATATTATAATGCTTAATTTAGTTAAGCATAATCGTTTTCGTTATGATTATTTTGGAACATTAGTCAATAGGAATATCTAGTCAATGAATTGATGCACTTGCTTAACAACTTGTGTTTAATATAATCTTTGATGATTGCTTTGAAAATGTACATCATTCCACAGTTGTTTTGATTTTATTAGCGGTTCTTTAACTTACAAATTCTTATCTTTAACATCAAAAGCTTCTAATAATTCACAAAATTCTTTTAGGAACTTTTCTATCACAACCTCCTCATTTGTATATTTTCGATTACAAGTATCATTATCAGTCTTTAAAAATTTGGATAAATTAAATTTAAAAAAATCGCCTTTTCCTGATTTATATGCAGCTAAACTTCGTAATGAACTCATAAAACTTGATTTATTACAATTGCTATTATTATTATTGTTTAATGTATCATTATTTGATGTTCTATTTTGATTTAAGTCATCCAATTTCGATAGATCTACATTAATACTACTAATTCGATTATCACAGTTTAAAGAGAAAAAACACCATAAATTCGTTAGGATCGTTGGACCATTTAGAAGATTTCGTAGCCATATTTCCGCACTATTAGAAATTTCCATCATGGATGATATGAATATTTGTGGACGATTATACGCTAGTTCGACGGCTTGACGTGTTCGCCACATGAATGCTTCCAAAATGGCAATATGTTCCATTAGGAATTGTACTAGAAATCTAAATAAAACTTAGATTTTAATTTTAAAGCCCATCGTGCACTTCTTACTCTTGATTTTCTGTTGGTATTCCGATAATAATACTCAGTCCCAATTTATTTGTCCGATTTTTTGGTGTGGCGTTATCTAGGCAGTTATTTGGCAATGACATTGAAGCATTTTGTAGTGATTTCGATGAACTCCTTAATAGTTTCTTAATTGATGAATAGGACAATGATTGTGTTGATATTTCTATAATAATTAAAATATTCTTTGAGACTATTTAATAATTAAGAAAATATAGTTAAAGCGGATTAGATCATGTACCTTTACATGATGACGGAAACGATTCCCATGGAGAGGAATTACTCTGATTTGAAAATGACTGACCGGCACAACCAGAATCTACTATTATACTATTATTTTTCGAAATTGCAGGTATAATTCCAGGTACATTAAGCGGACTGCTTTGTAATCTTTTACAAACTGAAAATAACAGGCTTCATTTATTTTTATAATTCAACTATCTAAAAATACTTTTCTAATAAATTTGCTTAAAAGGTGGTTGCAATTTTGTAGTAGATTCCTTGTTTTCACACACATTTATACAGGACAATTTGTTAAAATAATCATAATATAATTATTGAGGTAACGCCAAATTTTACAAAATTATCGTGCAATTTATTTTATGGGACTATAATAAGAACATATTTGTAAAAACATGCGATTATTAAATAGGCAATGGAACAAGTAAAACAGCTTGAATTTAATGCGAGTAGATTTAATTTTTCTATTTTAATCGTCGCAATTCTTTTTATGTTTTAGTAAATTTGAACTACATGATGTTTTTTAGAATATAAATTTATTAACAGTAATAGTAATCATCATATTATTTCAATTTTATGTCCTGTCAAATTGTAAAAATATGTAGGTATTAAAAAACGTAAAATTTGGAAATGAACCAGAAAGAGATAGAGTCAATGTTGGAATCAAATCAAAACCACCATGTGATTCAAAAGAAAGAAAAAAAGCTGAAAGCTACAAGGGAGTAATTAGAAGTATATTATTGATAGATCAAGGTTTATTTTTTTGGATAAAAAACGTAAATTACTCGGAAATGTGTAGGCAAGAAAAAACATACGTGAAACTATACTCGTATTTTTTTTCAGAATCTCGTATAATTCCGCGAAGTTCTATCATGACTGTTGAGATGTTACTATTTTATCTTTTAGATAAATTATATTTAGTCGAGATATCTAAATTAAACTAAGATCCTACCTAAAATTGTATCAGATGCTGTACTTCTATTTGAAAACTGTTCACTATTTGTCGAAAATACACTACTTGTACCAGAATCATTAATACGATCGATAATCGAATGTTCAATAAAACTATTTTGATTTGACTGACTACCGCTGCAGCTGGATGCTGTTGAATGGCCAGTTTTGATTCGGTGACGTTGATTATATGAACTTTGAAAGACCTTTTATAGCAAAAATATAATAATTGATTTCATTTGAGTTGTATTAATGTATGACTTGATCCTACCTGTGTAAACATCAGACCAAATGGTGTGCTTAAATTGTGTATTTTAAAATAAGTACCACGAAAATTCATTGCAACCGATCCAAAAATCATTTCAGATAGTTGATGATAGTCGTCTGAACTTGATTTTGATGTCTAAAATGATTTAGACATATTTTAGTGCTAATAATTATGTGTAATAATTTTCTTTCGAGTAAACTCTTTATTGCCAAAAATCAGTTTGTCGATTTTACTTGTTGCCAAGCCTTCGGTGAGATGCCCACTTACTATTCAAGAACAGTAAGTAAGGCCATGTTAAAAGTTAAAAAACACGCCTATTCAATGGGCGGTCCTAATAAATATTTTAGTAGCAAGCTTAATATAATATAAACAAGTATCACGAATGGTAGGATTTGACAGTAATCCAATTCATGGCACGCTGGTCAAAAAATAGTTATTCAGAGAAATCCATTTACCATTCTTGATACCGAAACTTAATTAAAACTTACAATTAAGTAACCAAAGCCATTTCGAATTTCAACAAATTTTCTCTTTTCCTGTTGCTGATTTTCTAATAGAATTTTTTCGGTTGCACTGGAATCAAATAATAATTTTCTACCACGAAAATCGCATTCGCTAACTAGTATTATACGTATTTGATCCGTATTAAATTTGGCACATTTTTTACTAGAAAAAAAAACAAAAATATCTAACGATAGTATCTGATTGATTCCAATTTTTGATTTAAATGATGTATTTTCTAAGATATTATTTTATTTATGGAGCATGTGTATACTATAGAAATCATATCTTTTACATAATGTATTAAATTCATTCCTGAGAATTTCTAATGAAATAACCCATTTTCAGGTGTGTAGGTACTAGATATCCTTGATTCAATATGGGAAGAATTTTCCCATAGATTATAAGTTTTCCATTGCTAATTGTTTGTGTGTAAAATATATTAAATTCTTAAGTCACGTTTATCCATTCACAGTAAATTAATGTCACACTTAAAAATTAACACCTTTATGTTTATTTTTTTTTTAACAAACCACCTCTTTTTATTTACATACATTTTATTTCACGGATAAGAAATTACATAATTAAATTTATACTCTTAACGATAATTAATTACTTTCTTCTTCTATCCTAATTATTCATTAATATAAAATTTCGCGCAATTCATCAGCTATAGAAAATCTAAATTTATACACACATCTTGTGACTTGTTAAACATCACATTTTCAGTAAGTAATTATACCGAAAATGTGTATTTTCATAGTAATTTGTTAATGAAATGCTCCCGGAACCCAGAAAAACTCATTAGTAATTCTAAATACTATTAATAAAATATTAATTATTAGTGAATGATTATTTCTCGCAAAATACAAACCTGCTGATATTAATATTTTCATTTGTTTTCAATTGTTGTGCTTTATATCCTGAAAATAATTTATTAAATAATGCCATACTTTATTCACACTTATCTATTCACATTTGTCTTCATATAAACTTTAAATTATTCAAAAATATTTAAAAAAATGTGTTAGAATATAAGAGAATCTCTGTAGAGAGAGTACACGAGAGTTCCGCTTCATACACTCTGCTCATCATCATCATCTCGGTGAAAACAATAAATAAAAATCACGTGCGTTTGAAGTCATATGATCTACATTATTTCATTTTTTATCTCTCCTCATTTTCTCTATGAAAGACCAACTTATTATTACACTGTGGTAATCTCTCGGATCATATAGGTCAGTTATTTTTTTTTGTCAATGTCTGTTTTGTTTAGTGTTGTAATGCCAATTATAATTATTAATGTTTGGAGGTGTTCAGGTGTTTGTGGATGTGTTTTACCTTAATATTAATTAAATATAAAATAAATCATTTATAATTTAGAAATACAATAAATTCTTATCAAATGATTAGAAATATTCATCTATAAGTAAATATAGCAATGAATGGTATACGCACTGAAGATAAAAACAATCATTGTTTACAAAAAAAATATGTATCAAGGAGGTCATGGACAATGTAATGTTAAAGTTTTTGAACGAAACTGAATTTTGTTTGCTTAATTTAGATAATACCGTGCTCGAAATACAAAAAAATCCACAAAATTAAGAAAAATAAAGAAATATATCATTTCCAATAAATATTAGTATTTAATTTGACAATATTGACAGCTGCGCTAGAGAATATGTTGTTGCATAATCTATCTGACGAAACAAGTTAAATTAAATAACTTAAAACTTAAACAAGTATTAAATAAATTAAATTAAAAATTCATAGCGTTTGCTTATTTATTAATTACTAACAAATCATTTAGAATTATTTAATTACAGCCCGCTAGCCCTGACTGCATCTAGTGCGCACTGAGATTTGCAATACCGCGGTTTTAAACAATTCTTTAAATCATTTTTAAAGAAAAGTGCTTGAAATTAAATATGTTAAATTAATTAAAAATTGCTTAGCAAAGCTCCCAGTACCTCAAAAAATGGACAATGCAAGATCTCAGTGCGCACCGAGTCCAGTCAGTGGAAGCCAGTCGAAAACTATAAATTTTAACAACCAAGTCCAAAAAATTTATCAAAATTTATTTATAAATTTAGCCAATGGAATAAACTGTTTTCATTCTACTAATTGCTACAAATGACAAATTAAATCATTTAATTAAATTAAAGTAAAGTACAAAACAAACCACAATACCACACAAGTCACACAACTACGAATATTAAATAGTCCGGTATATATCTGGTTGCAGCAAAAAGTATTTAGCATCCACTTTAAAAGTGTACAATTTGTTAGTGTCGCGGTTTTTTGCATTTTTACTTTTTAACTTTTTAATATTATAAATTAATTATTAATAATTTAATAACGAATGAATATAACTAAATAGAATTTTATATCAGCTCAGACTGTAGAACAGTTTGTTAATTTGGATATTAAGATTTTCTATTACTTTTTTAGTTTTACTTGCAATTTAACTTTAACAGCACGTGCAATAGTTATAATATAAGAGAGTAAAAAGCATAAATAGATAGTCAGCTTATCATTAATTTTAAATGAGTAAGTTGCTTGTTCGAGTTATTCTTTACAAAATGGTGGACAAAATAATTTAATAAAACTTTTCACCATTGTATTAAGAAAAATTTGAATGTAAGTTGGAAAAAATTTATGGAGCATTTATCAAGTTATTGCTGACGAAAATTCTTTACTATGGGTAGCTAGATAGATTACTTCTAGTTAAAGTAAAATGTATAGAAGATCCTGGATCTTCTGGCGAAAGCGTGAAGTAAGAGCCAATACTTTTCTTACTTATAGAATACGACCTGAAGGAGTATTCATACCACTTCATAGAGTGGACATGAAGTTCAAAAAACAGTTTCCTTGTTGCAGTTTGTGCAATATAACAATTTCAAAAACAATATCTTCTAATTTTTCTTATAGTCGTTTTCATCCTAAAATTATTAGGCACACTATTTTACTCTACCTATTTATACATATATATATATTTTCTTAATTAATATATTCGAATTATATAAACTCATATCTGCATCAAAAATATTAATTACACATCAGCAATTTAATTTGATTAATTTCGAAAGAGATAATTAACATACATTTTACAAAATCCAATTACAAAAAAAATTATTGCCGATTTTTGATGTAACGTTGTAGTAGATACTACTAAATAAAAGCATACGACTACGTTACGACTATTGACTTTAACAGGCTTATTACTGTCTTAATAAAAATAACTAAAGTTAAATGTCATTTTAATGTAACAAGGTGAATTAGACATTTGAAATTTTTTTGTGGCTATTTTTGAAATGAAAATTTCGGTATCGCCATCTCTTATACAGTAGCCAAACTGATACCGATAATTACAGTTTTACTACATGTTTGTAATTTGATTTAATAATAAAGTCCTGTAATATGTCACCCGAAATTGTCGGTATCAGTTGGACTATTGTGTAATAGATGGCGAAACCGAAATTTTCATTTCAAAAGTATCCACAGAAATAGTTTCAAATGTCAAATTCGCTTTTTCTTCGTTTACAATAAAATGATATTTAACCTTAGTACTTTTATTATAACACTGTCATAATGATAGTATTAAGGCTGCTAAAATTAATAGTCGTATCTAGAGTATCTACTAGAATGTCTGGAATGTTGTGATTTCGTTATTTATTTGTCTTTTTTTCTATGAGCATTTGCATTAAAGTCTGCTTGTATCTGTACCCTGTAATAGTCCGTTCTGTAGTGAGTTTTAAAAATAGCAGTTTCTATTGTACTAATCGCTGCTATTTTCTTTTTTTTTGCATAACAGATGCTATCTGTTATTTTATTTTATTTTCCATTAGCAGCGATTAAATAACATGTTGCTATTTATCACTCATCACTAAACGCTAGAAGAAACCGAAGCATTCAAAAACTGAAATTTTTCTACATAAATTTGAATGTTTTTCAGGAATTATGTCCGAAATGTAAGTCAATTGTTACTTTTGCCAACAGTAAATCGTCTTGCCTTGCTAATTTAAATAGCAATATCCTACAATCGGAAACTAGTTCATAAACAAAGTGGTTTCAAGTTAACCTTTAATTATTACGGATAATGATCAATTTTATTAAATTCTTGTATTTTTTGTTTTAATTAGGGATGAAGAATTGTTAAATGATGACGATTCACTTCCCGAATTGAATCAGGAAGATGAAGATGCTCTTCTACAAGATGATGATATTCTTGATTTAGCCCCGGAGGAAGATTTTAATGAAACATTAGATGGTAAGAAAAATAGATTTTTTCTTCATATTACGAGCACTAGTTTATAATTTTGATAAAACTGGTAGATTCCATAGAAGCCGATAAAACATCAGAGCTGAAAATCAAGCGGCATAATAAATTTCTCAGAGAAAGAAAAGAGTCATTAGGTAAATAATGGCGTTTTACATTGGAAAGTTTAATTATTGGTTTCTATAACATTTACTGAATATGTTTTTGTATGTTATAATATTAATTTTAATATTTAGATGATAGAGTTGATCATACAAGTAATAAACCTCGAAAGCCAATTAGAATTGAAAATAATCGCTGTGTAACATCATCATTCAGGCAACAACAAAATAAACGATTTAATCAAAAGGGAATGCCTGGCAAAAGAGATTCGCTGCTTATACATTCGAATTTTTCAAGACCTGTTAAAAAATCTGAAAATTGTAGTAAGTATAAATGTTTCTTTCAAAACTCGAACATCGCAGTTTTTTATTAATGCGATTAATTAATGATCTGCTGTACTTAAATGTAACAGAACCATGCGTATGGACCACAACTCATAATTTTCAATTGCATAAGCCTCAAGTATTAGTACGACCTCTTATGGAATTAACTTCTCATTTAAATAATATAAACCTTTCGACAACTACTAGCATTCCATATGGACAAGAACAGTCTTATCATCCTTCACCTTTAATTTCAGAACTGCCCATTCAGGTATTCAAATAATTTATAGAGAAAGATGAGTTTCAAATAGTTTAAAATATTTCCACAGCCTGACCATTCTTCTACTTTTATTTTTTCTTTGCTTTTTCCTTAAAGTTTTCCTTAGAATCAAATCAATTTTTTCTTTCAAGAACTTCAAACTTAGTTCCTGTTTCATTAATTTTCTTTTTTAATTAATGTAAATATGTTTCTGCTTGTTTACTTTATTTTCCTCATTGTTTGTGATACAGAATTACAATTTTCCATACATTTTAAGAGGTTGTATCATTTTTGTTAGGTAAACCCATGGACAGTTCAAGGACCTCATATTATGTCTAATAATTATAATAATAATGTTCAGTTTATGCAAGAACATAACAATTACCAGCCATCTCCTCTTTATCAAACTCCACAATTTTCTTCAGCTAATATTCCAATGTATGGCCAATCAGTTGCTGGAGCGGCAGCAACAACAACTGCAATTTTACAAACAAAACATCAGCAATTGCATAATGATGATCCTTACGTTGTTACTGGTGGTTTTGTTCATCAACAGCGAAATCGAAAACGATTTCATCAAAGAGCAACTAATAATTCCAATACGTATAAAAAACCAAATCGTTTCCAAAATGGACATAATAATAACTCGAAATATCAAAATAATATAACAAAACGAAACAAAAGATTTGCCAACAAAAATAATAACAATCGATTTGTTCGAAACCTATCACTAGCAGCAACAAAAGTAAATGGATGTAATCGGGTTAAAATAGAAAAAAAAATAAAACTAAAAGTAGAAAATATTGTGAGTAGATTTATTTTTTTGTAATTACTAATTTATTTATATTTTATTAATTAATAATGAAAGGATGAAGCTGACGATAAAACAAAAGAATTGCTTGAACAGATTGAAGAACAGAAAAGGAAAAGGAAAGAACTACTCCATTGGAAGGAATACCGTCGCGCTGCAGTTATTTCGGCAGAACCGAAACAAGTTTTGCCAAATACTAATAATAATAGAGTAAAATTAAGAAGACTTGCGAGGAAACCGTTGTCATCCGTACAGCAGGGTCGTCAGCATCGACAAATCGATCATTTTGAACAACAACGTAATAGTCTCGTATTAACAAATGCTAATTCGAAAAAACGTTTGAAAAATTTTGTAAAACGGCAAAATTTTTCATCAGTTGCTCGGAAATATAATGCGCCAATTAAAATTATTAGTAATTATGATAATACTCAAAGGGCGGTAGTGGCAACAAGTTTCGCGGACAGTGATAACGATGTAGCCCTGGATGAACAATCCATATCGCATTTCTTGGCAGAGAGAAAAGTTATACCGAAAAATGATAAATTGATGCCAACAAGAAAAGTATTGATAACGAATATTTCATCAAATACTAGTAATAAGAAAATTATACAGATTTGTAAAGTTTTCGGTGATGTACAGGTAAGCGAGTATCCTAATATAAATGTTTTAAATTAATATTAGTTGATTTTTTCTATAAGCTGTAATTTTATGGGTAATTTTCAACCAGCGATTTAAACACATAACAATTCATTTACTTCAGAAGTTTCTATTACGATTGGAATAATCCTTGCATTACTATTGGGCATACAAAAGTTTTAAAATTATATAATTGATTAATTATATTTTATTATTTTTTTATTATGGTAATATGTACATACATATTCATTATAACATTCATAGCTGGCTATGGAAAAAGAATTTTGTATTTCAGTAATTTTGTTGAATTGACAGTTGATAATGTTGTATTGAGAGTTGCATATTTAATTTAATCGATAATTTTTTTTTAATAGATTTATATTAATTTTAAAAAATAATCCAATTTTTGTGCATTAAAAACAGGGCGGGTAGACATTTTTAATGAAATCATTTATATTTGTTTTTTTTATGGTGATAAAAATACAACGTGAAAATATTAAAGGAAAGTACTTGCCATTTCTAATAGAATCTTTTCAATGTTATTGTTAAATTCAATATCAATTAGATAAATCTGCTATAAGTTCAATTTCTTAGCTAATATTTAGACTTCTGAAAATTATTGTATTACCAATTATTTTTCTATTGTATATAAACAAACAATTAATAAGCTAAAACGATTTCATGTGTATTCGTAAGAAGTCATTTCAATTTATATTACAGATTAAAAGAATTGTAATTATTTTAATATGAAAGAAGTAGGTATTAACATGGTGATATTAATGTTGTAAAATTACTGCCTATATAAATAAAAAATTAACTGAACATAAATAACTATAAATACAGATTAAAAAGTCAAAATAAAAATTTACAAAATGTATATTTGTAGTATTAAGGTCATCCAACAGATTCGTATAAAAGTAAAAATATAGTGTATCATGTCTGAATTTTTTCATTATATCGCTTAATGATTAGATTTTTTTCCATACTTTTTGATACGAATCTCACAGTACACAGTATGCCAAAATAACTGTTAATTGTAGGGTATTCTATGAACAAGTAATTTTTGTAGAATTAATATAGCATATGTTATGGTTTTTTTATTTACAATTTTAGTTACAATTTACAGATTCCGAAGAATCATTTTGGTTACAATTACATTCCGGATTTCTTCGTTTGGCCAATATACGTCTTTTCAATGATTCCAAGGAATCCTGTTTTTGCGGTGGATTCTTCGGACATTTGTTGCTACGGGTACAATACTTTTTCTGACATTTTCCTCCTACGTAAAGAAATGATAGAAATGGAATATTCTACATACAGTTAACGTGTCGAGCAGGGAAATGTTTTATTTTTTTTGCAATAACTTTCATCATAAACGGTCACGCGTTGATATCCCTTGCCACGCTTTCTTTGAATGAAATAATTATATGGGAAACGTTAAAAGGTTCAAAGTTTCTAATGGACATTTAGAAGAGAAGTGTTCTTAACAGTTTTTCTCTTGCGAGAACTATGTCTAAATTATGATAGTTAATTTTTACTTATTGTTAAATAACATTTATATTAGCTCGCTTTTACTCTATATTTTTCAGACAATTCCAAAAATTGTATTTATTTTACCTTGATTTTTACACGAACTTCCTTTATTTCGTTTACTTTGAAGTTTTTTTCTAACAAATATATTTTGTACTCTTTCAATTTCAGCATCTAAATTTTCGGCTGTTGCTCGATGGATAGCGGCAGCAGGACATAGAGCCATGTATCTATTTCTTTCTATTTCCATTACAAAACGTGATCTTTCAGCTTTTTTAAGTGCCTGTCTAACCTGTGCGGATATATCACCAGAAAATTCATAATGTTCTTCTATATAGTTAAGCAAATCAGTAAATTTTACGGAATTTGTTTCGTCGCATTGAGTTTGAAGAGAATGCATTGAATATAAGACATTATAGAAAAAATTCATATAACATTTACATCCAACTGGCTGTATTTCTACCATAATTTATATTAAGAATTTTGTAAATAAATATCTTTAAAGAATTGACATTGACAAAAACTGACCATTCCAGTTCAACTACAAATCATGAAATATTAAATTTTGCTTTAGCAACTTGAAGGTTAATTAATTTTTTCCTATTTGTATTTATATACCTACTGCCTAATCTGTGATCTGTACTAAGGAGACTGTTACAGTCCTTCGTAATTTGTATGTATAATTCATGGAGGTCCGCGATTGGTAGGATGATATCATATCACAGACTTTATCTGTGAGTAATGATGCATGTAAATTACTAACTAGGTAAACTAATGTGTTAATTAAAGTGCCATTTGATCCCTAATTATAATTTATTTTCCCCGTTTTCTTACCAACTTTAATTTACCTAATGATTTTTCCAATTTGTTGTGTTGAATTTGAAAGATAATGAATAGAAATTGTTTTATATTTACAGTAAAATCCCGTTTAGTGGCAACCGTACATAGACGTTAATATACATGGTACGTATAGATTCGAGTCTAGGACATTAGAATTTTAATATATCCTTAAAATATCAAGATATATCATTTACTTTACAGTCAGTAATAAAACTGAGTTTGTTTCTAAAATGCATAGCAAATTAGCCCAGAAAGCTGATGTTTAAATGGCAGTTTTCATGATTCCCGGTACGTACCGGGAAACATATAAAGTCTTTTTGGTATTCTCCACTAGTAGGTATATCCACCCTAAACTGACTATACCCAAATAAGTAACGACGAATTTTTATGATCTTCATTTATGCCCACTTAAAAGAAGTTGATCTGTATCTAAGTAATACCACAAAACTGGTTATATTTCTCCTTAATTTTTATCTTATGTAAATATTTTGTATTAATTTAAATATTCATTTCATATGCAGCTTGTTCTGTAGTGAAAATAATAAAACTTGATTGAAACAACAATTTTCAATCAGTCTGCGTTGCAGTTAGCTACATTAAAGTGCAATTTTGTAGTGTTAATTTCTGATGTATTTTTCATTAACATAGAAGGTGTCAATGAAAATCTTAGAATTTTTGGTCACTTCTAGATTTCACAACGTTTTGAGGTAAGAATTAAAAACAAAAATGTCCATAGGCAGTCACAGAGATCGATCTTTCATTTTATAATTTTTTTTTATTTTATAGTTTAGAGAAAAACCTCCGAACCATTAAAGGCAGTCGACGAGGGAATTCAGGCAACAGAAAAGAATTACAAGTTTTAACTCAAATTCATCACGTACCTTAATTAAATAAATTCGCTTAGAAAGTGCACTAGATTTCAGCATTGTTTCTAATTAATAAACCAAAAAAAAAACATGGCTCAAAGTAACGAAATTTCAACAGTTACACCTTCAAATGATAAATGGGGGAAATCAACGTAAATTGCAGCTTCATTGTGGCATGCCACTCTATTTGCTTGCTAATTTTACTTTATTTCTTTTTTTGATTTTGTAGAAAAGAAAAATCTCTAAAGCACAGCTTCAATAATGAGAAGGCAAGCGAAAGTAATTCGAAGAAAAATGACAACGCTAAATATGGATGTTGGGGATCAACATTTAAAAATAAAAATCATTTTGGTAGTTTACATCATTGTTGATTTTTTTAAATAAAGAAGATGATTTTTTTGTAACTTTTTCTAAAGCTTAATTTTTCCTTGAGCTTTAAATCCTGTTTTTAAATTTATTGGTCAATCGATTTAATTTTTATGTATTTATTGAATATATTTTAGTTTGAACCGGTTTCAAGAAGCTAATTAAAATTATTAATAGGAAAATAAACAAATCATATGTATCAATTACGACATTTCTTACTTACAAGTTACAAGCAGCATAGAGCGATCACCATACTTCCCACGAATTTAATAGATGTATATCTGGTTATCTACATTGTGACACTTTGTTTAATTTTCCTGCCTATTTCATTAAATAATTTTATTCTACCCACATAAATGGAATTTTTTTATGGAAAAACACATTTTGTAATCATACAAAATTCAATAATACTAATTAGCAATAAAATAACCCTTGCACCCTATCTATTGATCATTCGTTGAACGTGATTGGTCGACTGTAAATTACATTACAATGTAGATTTTTATGCCTACTTACAGCTCATTCCTAATCCTTCATATGATCCCTTCACCATTTTCTTCGTACGAAATTTGAATTTATTTTGTTATTGTTCGTTCTCAAGTGAATTTGTTTTAATTCAAAATTTATTAGTTAATTTTTTTCCGAAGAAACAAAGAAAAAATGGCGTGTACAAATCCAAAAAAAGTTTGTATAGTTGGAAGTGGAAATTGGTAAATATTTTCATTGATTATTTTTTATAAATTAAAAAGTAACTAATGATTTACGTAGTTTTTCATTAATTTTTTGTTTCATAATAAGTACATGTTACATATATAGAAATCATATATGCGTTTGTATTATACTTGGCAAACAGATTTGTGTTATTATTTTTTATTTGTATTTGATAATGTCAAGGTAATATAATGGAAAATAGAATACATATAGTGTAGTATATCATTATTCTGTTTTTATTATATTCTGGATATTATCTGAAAATAAAAAAGTATCGAGCATGGCTCCGAAAACATGGACACTTTCCTTAAATTGGTGGTTTGATTAAATGTTAAATAATACCATAGTGTTTTTATAAGGTCAGAGTTGAAGATCGCAACTAGGTTTTTTTAATAATTTAAAATTTAAATAACAATTACATAGCTACTATATATCGAGTACATTTGAAAAATTACAGGGGTTCAGCTATTGCGAAAATTGTTGGAAACAACGCACTACGTTTAAACCATTTCGATGATAAAGTTACAATGTACGTTTACGAAGAAATTATTAAAGGGAAAAAACTGACGGAAATTATCAACGAAACACATGAAAATGTGAAATATTTGCCAGGTCATAAGTTACCATCAAATGTTGTAAGTTAAAATGTTAATCATTATTGTTATATTGTTATAATTATAATATGCGATTTAATTCAAAATATATTAAAAATACGTTATGTTAAAAATCTTCCACAATAAAAATACAATCAAGCGAATGGAAAATAAATATTATCATCCAAGTATGTTTTTATAAAATTCGTTATCAATTTTCAAAGTTCATACGTATAATTATACATGTTTATTATGAGATATCTATTTGTACAACAAATATCTTCCGAATGATAAGATTTCAAAAAAAAAAAAAAAAACAGTCAAGGTAACATTGTTTCTTTAGAAAACAATAATAATCGATTTTCGGCTAAATATTTTTTGAAATCATCCATAAATCGATTTTTGAATTTAAAATATAACTGAATATGTTCCACATTTTTTTTTAGGTAGCTGTACCAGATGTTGTGGAAGCAGCTAAAGATGCTGATATTCTTATATTTGTTGTACCGCATCAATTTATACGAACAATTTCTTCAACATTGTTGGGTAGAATAAAACCTACTGCTATTGCCTTATCATTGATCAAGGTACAATTTACATGCTGTTAAATGTGCTACTTAAATGTAATTAATCATTTATCTGAATATGTACATGTACATAAACGTAGAGAAGATAAATTATTTTCGACTCACTTTAAGAGGAAAATACACATATTGTTTAATTTGAATCATGCTACATATTGCAAATCAACATATTCAAGGTTAAAGATGAAAATATTTCCCGCCGTACATTTTCAAGGGTAAAATTAATAATTTCACTAATTAATGGCAGTAATATTTAATTGTTGTTGGCATTGATTTTGTATTTTATGAATTTCTGATTCAATCTCCTGGCAAATTTAATGCATCTGAGCCAAAATTTTAATTTAATCTCCATTTCCAGGGGTTTGATCGTGCCGAAGGTGGTGGAATCGATTTAATATCCCATATTATAACAAGACATTTGAAAATCCCATGTTCAGTCTTAATGGGAGCAAATATTGCCACCGAAGTGGCAAATGAAATGTTTTGTGAAACAACAATTGGCTGTAAAGATGCAACTGTTGGTCCATTATTACGTGATATAATCCAAACGAAATATTTTCGTGTTGTTGTTGTCGACGATGAAGACACTGTGGAAATTTGTGGGGCATTAAAGGTAAAAATAATTAAATTAATGTCACTAGCAATCTAGATCTAGAAATAACAGTTTAACTGCTTAATATACGCAACACGAAGACTTGTAAGTTGCATATATCCAACACGGCCGATGCAATTGACTGACAACGAAAGACACATGTCTGTCCATCTTTATTTTTTTCAAAAATGTATATTGTACAATTGTGTTTATATTATCAATTTGTTTCTTTTAGAATATAGTTGCATGTGGTGCAGGTTTCGTGGATGGTTTAGGTTTAGGTGACAATACGAAAGCGGCAGTAATTCGTCTAGGCCTAATGGAAATGGTTAAATTTGTCGATGTTTTTTATCCAGGTGGCAAATTGGCAACGTTCTTCGAAAGTTGTGGTATAGCTGATTTAATTACCACATGTTATGGCGGTCGTAATCGTAAAGTTAGCGAAGCATTCGTAAAAACGGGCAAATCGATTAAAGAATTAGAAGATGAAATGTTGAATGGACAAAAATTACAAGGTCCATACACTGCGGAAGAAGTGAACTATATGTTGAAGAATAAAGGAATGGAAGACAAGTAAATATAAATATATATTTTAAAAGGGAAACGAATGACGAAATGTGTTTTTGTTTTGTTTAACAGATTTCCGTTGTTTACTGCCATTCATAAAATATGTTCAGGCCAATTGACACCAAGTAATTTCATTGATTGTATAAGAAATCATCCGGAACATATGTAAGGAAATTTTTATGATGACGGTCCTTCTTCTATATATTATTATCGATCGATAAAATGTTTTCTATTCGATAAAAAACAGACTAACATTATTATGTAAACTAAATGGATGATGAAATTTTCCATTCAATCGAATCATTGTAGAAATACCATCATTTACAATACAATCATTTTAGATTGTTATTGTATTATTTGCTATTACGTAAATCCGTAGGAATATTTTTGTATTTTAAAATTGTATAATTTTCCATCTAGTTTACATCTCATGCATCCAATTATCAGCGGGACTCTCCTTTTTGCCAAGGAGTACACAATACTGTGTGCACAAGGAGTGCACACAGTAGATTACACACTAAGTGTAATCTACTTATCGATTACAAAGATACTCAAATTGATAAAACTAATCGGCCATTATTTAACTAACTTCAGTTAGTTATGCAACCAAAGATACTAATAATGATTTATTTTTGATTTTCGATTCGTTAATTATAGTTTTTTTAATCTAATTTTAACTGCATGATTTTATAATTTAATATCCAATTGGGTTCATATTTTCGAAGTTTAATCTATTCATTAATTAAGTACTTTTGTACATGCATATGACATCAATGTAGAAATAGTTGATGTACAACAATTTTAACAGGTAAAAGTACAAAATACCAGGTCAAGCATATACGGGGTGTTTCATGATGTTTATTAGTTATTAACTTTGTTCGTGGGGATGTGCGCTTGAAGTAATTCCGGATATCTCGCGAACAAAGCTATTATTGCATGTTAATCATTAATTTAAAGAAAATATTACAAAATATATAGCAACATATTCTAGTCGTTTAACAATTACCTGCTCGTTAATTTTATTAATTGTTACAAAAGATATCCAATCTTATTAGCTATTTTCTATCTAACAAAATCGAAAATCTATAGCCTTTTATAGAAGAAATTATTTGCTCAGTAATCGTGCAATAATAACATTATTTTCAGATATATTCCTAAACATATCGGCTTCCAATAATCCAATCAAAATTTTGCTCCCACTATCCTTTATAATTTTATTCCTGTTGCGGTCATTTTATAATAATTATTATGTTCATATTTATATATATACATATATTATATATATTTAATGTATTTTCTTTTTTTGCTGTTGATGTAATCTTTTATTTTTAAATAAAACTGTTCAATAATTTTTGTGTTTTTAAAGTTTTGATTTTGAGATCGAAACAACTTCGTGTGTATATATGTAGCGTTGATGCATAATAAAAATGTTTATTTGTTAATAATTATTTTGTTTTAGGGATTCTAAAATTGATCATTCAGACAGAATCATTGAACATCATCCTAGCAAACTTTAGGTTGCCCAATAAAATAAGAAAAAAAAACTAATACTTGTATGTCATATTTATTAAATTAATAGAGGCATGAATTAATAATAATTAAGATATTATTAATTATACACTATTTTACTAACTCACATTCATTATTTACTTCATTTGTTTGCCTTTACATTATATTTTATCGTTTTTGTTGAGTGGTAGGTATGATAATTACACTACGGTAAGATATCTAAAGATTAGTATACAATAACCGAAATTCATGCATCTACATAATTCGAAGCTACTTTAAAACTAATTTTAAGGCATAATAAACTTATGTGCAGTTAATTTATTGGTGTCGGTCTAATTTCTAATTGCTCATTCCTACTTTCGCTTAATTTTCAGGGTAAAATATGGTGGAGTTTAGTACCAGCTTTGCTCTCTAAAAATCCTACTATTTAGAGATAGGAAATAATCGATGCATTATCGATATGGTGACAAAGATTAAAAATAAAATAAAACCTGGAAAATAGAAGTACAGATAAATTCTATATTATCGATTCCATTAAAATTAATTTTTAGTAAAAATGTTTAATATAGTAATTCATAAAATTTAAATTAAAACTTTTAAAATAAAAGCATACATTTCTATATATATTAAAATTTAATACCTTCTTAATCATACTTCCTATTATATCAACATTCTTAATTTAACGCCTTATATCTGTCGAGTAGATGCCTTGTATTGTGAGTTTGACTAATATGCTAAAAATTAATTGCACAATTCTCGATCCATTATAACAATAAAAAATTATACCATTAAAATTGGCCTTTCGTCTTCCCCTTCTACCCATGGAGGCAGATGAACCGTGGGAAAATATTAATATTTAAAATGTATTATAAATAATAAATGTAAGGATGATGGTAGCGTCATCTATTGACAGTTCGAACGACGGATTTTCCGTCGTTCGAACATGTCAACCCATTATCAATGAAATTTAAAAGTGAAGAACTATACTTCTCACACTATTGTGATCCTGACAATAATCGAAATTTAAGGTTTCTCCTTCGAATAACGTATAGAAGAAAATATACCTCCTGCCCTTTCTGTGATCCTGATACAAAAGGCAAAATTTATAATGTTTTGAAGCGAAATAAAAAAAATTAAATTAAATACACCGCTTCTATTTTCTGTGATCCTGATAGAAAAATCGAAATTTAAGGTTTTCCCTTCGAATAACGCAAAGCAGAAAATATACCTCTTCTACTTTCTGTGATCCTGATAGAAAAATCGAAATTTAAGGTTTTCCCTTCAAATAACGTATAGAAGAAAATATACCTCCTGCACTTTCTGTAATCCTGATAGAAAAGTCAAAATTTATAATGTTTTGAAGCGAAATAAAAAAAAATTAAATTAAATACACCTCTTCTACTTTCTGTGATCCTGATAGCGACACCAAAATTTACTGAATTTTTTGCCGAATTAAAGCAAAAGTACTATCGGCTTTTTCTTCCTTTTGTGATCTTGATACATAATCAAATTTTATTAGTTTTTATGTTATGGTAAACTGGAAAGGTATCAACCTCTTTTTCTCTTTAGCCCACCAAATACGAGAGATAGTTCGAACTTTGGCGTTTTTGATGTTCATCTTTTTTAAGCAATATAATATAAATACCAAATATAAGTAGATAAAAGGAATTTAAACGAGCTACGTCAAATTTATTAAATAACTGTATTTTAATTTGATTCCATGCATTATTGGAAGAAACAATGAAAACTTAATGGGAATAAAAAGTACTTTTAACAACTCATAGCTGGATTTAACCTTCAATTAAAGTTAATAAAAAATTGCACGTGTTTTATTTAAAACAATAAACATCTATTTTCTTATTTCCTAAATAACCGTTATAAAAATCAGTTGCGTTCATTAATTTCTTGCCAGACACTCTAATTTTCTTAACACGGATAAAAGTAGATTGTGCACATTCTACAATAATTACTTTTTTGTTTCTATCATAGACGAAATGCCCAGGAAACTGGCTAGGTCTTCTGTCATCAAAAATTTCAATATCAACTAATTTAATAATTAATAAATTCCACGTAGTTTTTAATGGAAAAATCGAATGCAGAGCCCGTTGTAAATTGAAAACATCTAAAGCGGTCATTAAATTCCATTTAATTTCAGCAAATCGTTGTGTAATTTTTGGAGCTAGTTTAGAAAATGGATAGAAATTATCATGTTGTATTAACAAAATTAACCTTCATTTACCATAAGATACTCCTTCTAAAGGTTGCGGTTGACAATTTAAGTAATATTTATCCAAACTGGTTAAGGTTTTTAACAAACAGTTAGCTCCTAACTGGCCCATTTTATTATATAATTCTGGAAAATTAATTACTGGTGATAAAGAAATTTTCTCTTGATAAAGTATTTCTCCTATATCAAATTGTTTCGGCTTAATTGTCATTATTGTAATGCCAGTTTCTTCATCACCATTTGCAAGGGTGTAATTTAATGGAGCTGCACCTCTCCATTTTGGTAAAATGCTTCCATGGACATTTAGTAGTCCTCTAGAAATACAATCACATTTTAGATTAGAGGAAATTGGTGTTTGCACCTATCTAAATAACATACTTACAGTGGAAATTGATTGATTAGTTTTTCTGGAATTAAATGACCAAATGAGACAACGATTCCTAAATCATAATAATTTTGTTTTATTTCCGGTGGCCATTCGTACACTTTTAAGTCATGATTTTCGGCAAATTTTCTGATAATATTCTTCTTTGAACTGGTAACTACATCTAATGTGTTTATTACACCATCAGATCTACTAAAAATTATTTTCTTTTATATAACAACAATAAAAAATTGTACGTATACAATAAGGCCACTTACTATTCGTTAAATAAACATTTTAAACTATACAATGAAAAGTTATCGCTTCCAAAAAATAAAATTTTATATGGAGATTGAATTTCTTTGAAAATCGAAGAAACTGAAAAACATTTACTTATTTTCGTTTTAATTCTATAAAAGTAATTAAACTTATTAAATAATATCTTCATTAATATCCAAGTTGTTATTATTATTTATAATAATTTTTTAATTATAAAATAAATTAAGGTTATGTTTCCATTAAATTTAGTGAAGAAAATCCCGAAGCAGACAACGCCATTTTACAAATGTAGATGTACAATTCTTAAATTTTTTATTTTTAATTACAAAAAAAACTATTGGCGATTTTTAAATCTAAACGCTACATTGCAGTAGATACGACTTTTTATTTTAGCATCACCTATACTCTTAATTCTCCTAAAAAAAATACACCAGAAAATTTAAAAAAAAGCTATATTTTAACCAAGTGAATTGGCATTTGAAATTTTTTTGTTGCTACTTTTGAAATGAAAATTTCAGTTGCGCCATCTCTCATATAATAACCAAACTGATACCAACACGTACAGGTAACATTTGAAAGGATTTTTTCTTGAAGCAAATTACAGAAACTTGTAGTAAAACTGTAAATGTCGGTATCAGTTTGGCTATTATATAAGAGATGGCGCAACTGAAATTTTCATTTCAAAAGTAACAACAAAAAAATTTCAAATAGCCAATTCACCTTGTTAAAATAAAACAACATTTTACCCTAGTATTTTCATTATGATCGTGTGAAGGCTGCTAAAATCAATAGTCGTATATACTGCAATGTTCCGTTTGGAAATCGACAAGTTTTTTTTGTAATTGAGAATTGTAAAATGTGCGTTAATTGTCTCTATCGGGATTAAACGAATTAAATTACTGATATGTAATTAATATTTTTGATGCAGATATGACTTTTTATAATTCGAATATATTAATTATATTATTATTAAAATATACATATATGTATATAGGTAGAAGATAATTGTGTGTTGATTTTGGGATGGAAACGACATATATGAAAATTAAAAGATATTGTTATACTGTACGAACTACAACAAAAAACTGATTTTTAAAGTCATGTTCACTGTTCACTTTATGAAGTGATATGAATACTCCTTCAGGTCGTATACTATAAAGAAGCAAGGTATTTGCTTTTACTTCGCGCCCTTGCTAGAAGATCCAGAATTTTCTACACATTGTACTTTAACTAGAAGTAATCTATCTAGTTACACGCAGTAAAGAATTTTATTTAGATATAACCTGATAGATTGCCTATAAATTTATTTCAACTTGATGAATTGCGACTTCAATTTTTTCTAGTTACAATGATGAAAAACTTAATTTTTTTTCTCCACTATTTTTGTTAAGAACAATTCGAACAAAAACAATTATAACTAAAACTAAAAACGTAACAGAAAATCCTAATATTCACATTAATAAGTTGTTCTACAGTCGGAGCTTGTATAACAATCTATTTAATTATACTTATCAGTTATTAAATTATTAACGATTAATAATCGTTAATAATTTGAAAAGTAAAAAAAAAAAAACATTAAAATATCAGTAAAAAAACAACTCAAAAACCCGCGACATCGGCATAAACGTATATCGATGTTAAAAGTTAAAATTAAAATCACTGTTGTTCAAAAATAGCACTTTTGCTCATCACTAGTCGAATTGTTTTTTCCATTTTGGGTGAATTATTGGGGACAAAAAAATAGTTGGAAGATAGTCTTCAATAGGGGGAACGAAATCAAATATCTTAAATATCTGAGATCTAGCTGTTGAGTTTGACAAATATGAAAAAAATAATGTTTCTGCTTTTTTTCTTTTTCTTGAACGTTGAGTTTAGACATTTCGTCATTTTAGACTTTATTTATTACCAATTAATCATCAGATGGGATACTTTTCATTTAGATAATATCTTATATTTATATTTACATAGAAAAGAAACAACAAAATGCGCGTGCTTATGGCGTCAAACAGTAAAACATACCAAGCAATGTCCATGGACATTAATTACAAAAAATCTAAGGTACATATTATTTACACTTAAAGTTGTTCAAATACAATGAATTTTTGAAGAGCATTGTATTCATTAAAAATTAAAAACTATTTCAATATATCGAAATCTACTTTATATCATTTCGACCAATACATTATAATTACAATTACAAATTCAGAGGAACTAGTTAAGTGCTTTTCTATTTAATATTTCATTCTTTCTTCAAATCACTTTTCCCATTATCATCATTATCATTTTGTTTTCGTCTTGATAACATTCCAGGACGATATAAAGGTATGGATGGACGATCTTTATTGCGAATTCTTTTTGAATTGTTTTTGTCCGATTTGGATTCATCTAAATCTACAAGACTTTTGCTTCGTTTTTCATGTTTCAATTCAACTTCTTCGTCTCTTAGTTGGGGACTACCAATCTTCTTTGTTTGTTCATTATCGTTATGTTCATCTTGATTATCGTGTATCATGCCATCTTTGTCTAGCTTAACTTTCTCATCGTCTTCTTTATCTGCAACTGTTTCTGTTTTATCATCGATTTCTCGTTGATCTTGTACACTACTCGATAGTCGTTTGTTCGCCTCTTCATCAATGATTTCTAGCTTTGTTTCACCGTCTTTACCAATATCTTGGTTTTCTTCCTCTATATATTCAGTTTCTTCTACATGTTCTTGTTCATTTACAGGTTTCTGTTCAATTTCGATTTTGTTTTTTTCGATTTCAGTTTTTCTTTGTTCCGCTTTTTGCACTTCAATTTTTCTTTCTTCTCTTCTCTCACTGTATTTTTTAACTTTTCTTGGTGCTGCTTTTTCATCTTTTCGGTAGTCGTCATATTTATAATCACGACTATCATAGTAATCATTGTGTTTGGGAAATCGTAATTTGATTTCTTTTCGCTCTTTTCTTTCTTCATGTTTTTTCTCACTGGTTCTCAATTGAGATGATTTTTCATTTGATTTATTATCAACAGTTTCTTTGGTAATAGTAGTATCAAGGGGCGAATCGTAATATTTGGATGTTTTATATGAATGGTATTTTCCACTGCCTGACTTGTCACTATATCTATTATCGTCATAATATCTACTATCATATCTGCTGTAATCTTTTTTTCGTTCAAATTCCTTGCGTTTATGTATTCTTTCATCTCGACGTATTTCTTTCATTTTTAACTTATGTGCTCGTTTATTTTTGATATATTCTAATAGTGGTGTTGTATCTTCTTTCTTTTCATTTTTCTCACTGAATTTTAATGTGTATTCAGGTTTCTCTTCTTGTTCTATGGGTTTATTAAGATTCTCCACAAAATCTAAATAAACTTGATCTGTTTCAATAGTATTACATTTTGAATCAGTACGAGATTTTCCACGTTTTTTTGGTATCTTTTGAAATGGTGCAAATTCTACAACAGCTGGATATTCATGACCTTTACCATCAATGAATACATAATTATCGAATTTCTCTTTGAAGATATAGACATTTTCTTGCCGAATAAAATTTATGTAGGCACGGGAAAAAGAATTTTCGCCTATATCGTTACCTTTCACATAATAAAAGTAATTATGTTCAGGTACTGGAGAGATTTGATCCAAAAATTCTTCTTGTAACATTGTCGGAGGCAAACGACGAATTACCACTTTTGTTAACGGTTTTTCTTTTCTCTCGGTTGTTTTTTCACTATCTAATAAAGGCATTTTTTAAATAAATTTCGACTTACTACTTGACAATACTTTACGAAAATAATTAATATAAATGTAAGGTTAGAAATTAGAAATAGAATATTTTGAAATTTTGACAGCCATAGAATTAACAGTGAGTATAGAGATCTGTAACAAGCTTTATGCTTAACCTTTTTGATTAATGTGAAAGATGTCGTGTGGCGTTATCTAGTTACAATAGTACTAAACTAAATTCATAATACTTTTTCTGTTGTATTTTCTGTAGTTTTCCAGGTTTTTCTTCCATTTTCAGAACTTATTGACTACTAAATTACTGTCCTACACAATTTGTATAAAATAATATGTATTAATTAAATATCAAATTATTTATAAATAATAAAATGATTACATTGGCGATATTTCTTTTATTTATTCTTCCTTTTATTATGTATGGTAAATATAAGTACCTATCTACTTTAATTATTTATTTATTTGAAGCTATTTTATTTTATTAATTCTGGAGTTATGGAGACCTACAACCCTGCTTGGAACTCTCGTAACTCTTATAACGTTTGGTGTACATTATTATTATAAGTAGGTTTATTCATTAAATATATACATGTATCTACTTATTTAGTACCTGGGGCTACTTTCATTTTCAGTAAATATTATCATAAAATTGGCATGATAATCTGAAGACGATTATAGTTAATTCAAATCACTCGTATTAATCGCATCGCGATTTGTTACGCTCATTATCATCATCTAATGGCCAGTTTTAATTTTGTGTGATACGCTGTAAGTTCTGTTATATATAATATTTGTCTTTAAAGAAGAATTGTTGATATTTTAATAATTATGTTCGTGAAAATTAACTTCCTGATATTAATGGTAGGTATACGTTTAAATTTTTACTGCTATACGATAGAATGAAAAGCAGAATTAAAAACTAGGATTAAAATTGCATTGCTTTGAATGTGTATGTAGAGATAATTATCGTAAATATTTACAGTGAACTCATGCTCTGGATAAATGATAATGATATCATATATCTGGCTGGCTAAAATCGCCACCACCACCACCTTTTCCATGTTTAACGTAAAATTTATCGATAAAATTCCATACGAAAACATAATGTCTTCTCTACTTTTCTCACCGTTTATATTGCATTTACTGCAGCTCGCAAAGAGATTAAGTACATTGCCCTGCTGTTAAAGACCTTCCTCCTGCATACATGTATGTACTTATTTGGCAAACAAACAAACACATGACAGCAGTAATTATTTGCGAATTTATTTCAGTGAAATTTTTGAAATATCTTTAACTTGAGCAGAAAGCCATGACTTGGTTTTTCTATAAGAAAAATAAAAACAAAGATGAAAAACTACCAGTTATTATATGATGTAAAAATCTAGAAAATATAATATCTGGTTGCATAATATGTTCGATAATTTGATTGTGCATGACCAAAATGTATATAATTGATTTTTTTTTTTGTTAATTTTCGGGACATCTGGTATATGCTACGAGTACATTAAATTCATACAATTATGTACAAATATAAATTACATACGAATTATTTATTATTGTATTCAGTTATCTATTATTTTACATAAAATTTACCTCATGTTTAAAGAAATAGAAAAATGAATAACGAATATAGATCAAGTTAGAATTAAATAACAAAATAAAATCCACACTTATAAAGCATGTACAAATATGTACGTACATATAATATATATATATATATATATATCTATAATAAATATATACATACATACAAATATACCTAATAGGTGTATTGAACAATTTTTTTGTTTGTATATTATTAAATCAAAATTTCGATATAGGGAGATACATATTTATTTTCATTATTTATTTCCCATTTGAATTTGAAATGCTGCTCGTTTTTAATTAATAGTTTTTAAATTATTATTTTATAGTATTTACCCTTCGGCTTTCAAATATTAATTATTGTTCCGTAATTAATTTTGAAGGACAAAAAAACCATTAATTATTAGATAGATGATACCCATTTGATCGATCGATGTTGTATTATTAGTTTAATATACATATATATATATATGTACTTTCTAGTACAAGACTCCTTCTCCATCCATAGATTTCATCCCTCTCAAGAGGGTTGACCGATGTCCACGACGGCGACAAAGATCGTGCAGAGTAGCAGGCGGAACTTTAGGAGAACGGGGTTCAATTTACTCGGGGAGGGATCGGTGGTGGTGGTGGTGGTCATCGGCTATGAATCCAGAGAGAGAAACGAGCAGACGTAAATAGGATCATATTAGTTCCTATCCCTATATACGCCACCATATGTACCCTATGGGATTATCAAAATTAAATTGAAAAAGTAGTTTCGACTTAAAATTTCGAGATGTGAAAAAGAGCGAAGATCGACCGACTTTGGGCTTAACAAAGAAAATTAAAAAGAATCGCAATAGAAAGTTACGATGAGTTAATTTCATAATCGTTGGGACAATTATGAATCATTATAACTCCTGTGCTTTATAACGAATATTCCAAGCGAATTTACTAGGAGCTCTAGAAAATATTGCGAAATCAGCGGTTTCAGTGAGCAACATAATGTGTCCACAAATTGACCGCACTAACTGCTATCATAGCATCTAACTAATAAATAAGCGATCTAGTAGCTTCTGCTTGGTGGTCAATTGCCTTTTTTGGAAGAATAGAGTCCGAATTATTTAAATGCACCCTAAATAGAGGGCCCAAGTTAATTATGTTATCAAATAGTAATAAATCATATGTGAAATAAATTGATGTACATCGTAATAGGCCAATTTTAATTGTGGTTTAATTTTGACATAATAATAATCCTAATAATAATAATAATAATAATCATCATCATCATCATCATCATTATCAGTGTTTGGATCATCTTTTTAGGACTAACAGATCAATAGATACAAACTAAATGGCAAAACTAATTGAATTGTAATATGCTCTATCATTTATTTAGAGACGATTAGAGTTGCGTACTCTGTCACATTGATGTTTGCCGAATAAATCACATACAATACACAAGTTTAGGGTTCGCTTTCATTTGATTTCATTAATTAATTATTTTATCCGGAAAATAACTAAATAGATTTTTATAATAAAAAATTCTACTATAAAGCAATTAATTTAATCTGATCAGTAAGTAAAGTGAATTGAGTACTTTTCCATAGGTACCGAAGCCGCGCTTTCACTGTGTTTTGTGAAAGGTTTGCTGTAAGATGAGCGCATTCATTTTTGCATTTTAAATGAATAAATCTTTCGTTTCTTTTTATTAAAACTGACCATTATTTTCATGATTATAGCACTTCGATTGATTAGAATAATCGAAATATTTCCATACGTTATTAGATCTATTGTAGGTATAGTACTTACACTAATGTAAAATAGAAATTTCCAATAATAGAATTCACATTTTTGAATGTCAACGAAAGTCTCAAACTCGTTTCTGTGACTTTCGTTTTGAATGGAACAAAAAAATCTAATTGAAATGATGTGTAAAATGCGGGCTTTACGGATTTTTATAAGATATGCACACGTGTGATAATGTGCACAATAAAAAAATATTCCATACACATTAACGATAGTTTATTGATAATTTAACGCTACGAGGCATTCATAATCCTACATTTTTAGATTTAATACGAAGTTTACGATGAAAGTCTTTTTTTTTATTAAAAAAAAAGATGGATGCATATAATTGTTCTCCTATTTCAGTAATTTAATTACCATTGATTAGAAAGTGGCTTTTACTCGTATGTAATGGTGGAATGAATCACTCTGTATGAATTTAATTATTGTTAATTTTTTTATTTTAGTTATATATTTTATTATTTTTAGTTTCAGGTAATTTGTATTATTGTATCTGCTGCAACACGGAATAATTTCAAACTTCAAAAAAATCGTCCTCTAAATCCCGTCAATACCCCCACCATAACCTCATATAATGATAAAAATAACAATAAGCGATCGGCATTAATCAATCGACCATCACTGATAACTGAAAGTGATCTTCTAGAACCAAAAATTGTAACGAAAAAACCATTGAATGTCGTACAAAATGGACCGTACTATATCAATCATTACACGATTTATTGTGATCAGCAAACATTACTGGAACAACTCAAAAATGGCGGCAACGGATGGTTGAATAATTTGAAAAAATTGACTACGGAAAGTCGTCCGAATTTATATAATGATGATAACAATGATGAGATTTATAGTGGTGATAAAGATATCTATTTTCTTCCAATACCAAAAATTGAGGGTGGTGGAGGAGGAGGAGGAGGAGGCGGAGGCAAAGAAGTAGCAACAGAGACATTTGCAAATGCTGATTTCGATGTTAATTCGAATCTACAAAATTTTGAAATCAGTTTGGGTAAAGAAAAACTCAATCAAATTTTGTCGCAACATGTTAAAAAACCTCTTCAATTTTCAGATATTAAACCTCCACAGCTGCCTAATTCGTTGTCCAGTGATTTTCTATTGCCATTCCATAACATTGAAAACAGCCATATAAATTATAATCAAAAACATAATAATGATCTTCAACAGCTTGTTGATTATCTAAATCAAAATGGTGATGGAAAAAATGAAATTCTAGAAGTAAGTGTAAACAAAATAGGATGGGCAATGTATAGCATATTCTAACTGTCACTAGTGCCACTACCTACAACCTAACCTTACTTTCTTTCGAGTGGATGTGTCTGATTTAACGGAGTTTGACTGTATATTAAAAATTTTTATGAAAAGAATTTATTTAAACTACGATTTATCAATATTAAATTGAGCGAATTATGTGATTTGTATCCCTCCTATTAGTAGTATGTTTATAATTACAATATTTCAAATTAAAACAGGAAATATAAAATCCATTCGGAATATTTTAATTAATAAATGATTATGTTCGAATATTTTACATATTATAGTTTTTAATAATGTAAATTTACATTAGCCAAACATGCAGTTACTATAGGTACTAAAAATTTTCCACTTTTGGTGAAAAACTAATCAATCATTATTGTTTATCTTTTTCTGTTTCGCATATTGAAAGAAGACAATAGATTTTCTCTGGGAGACATTAATGATGAAAAATTTGTTTTTGTTTATTAAAAACTTTGAAACTCTGATTATTCATTATGTTTAACATGCTGTACAAAATCAAGGCAAGCAAGTCATAGAATATTAATATATGGAAGTTACACTAAATAGTGTATAGATGATAGATGCGCGATTTGATTCGTGCGCATTCGAAAACAGAGCAGACTACATAAAAAGAGTGGCATAACCAATCCGATGATAATAAATTAACAAAGTGTGGCCCTGCAAGATTCCCATGTGGTGTAATAGTAGTTTGCAACCCGACTTTTAATTGAACAATACGTATGCTAAAGACTTGTGACTGTACCTTCTATAAATTATTATTCTGTGATCTATGTACGTAGTTTGATTCATGTGAGATTGGCAAAAGGGTTGTGGGAGCATGAATTGCTTTCCGTTCTTCTAGGAAACAATATCCTTTGACATGTTTTCCAACCATTTTCCACGCATATATTCCTTTCTAATGACACTTTTATACCCTTAAATTACATACAATAAAATTAACATAAATTATTCAAAATCACTATAAAATTCTTATCTTTAGTTTTCAATCAGCATATTGCTATAACCTAGATGTTTGTATTGCTTTTTAGATACCCCATTTCGGAAAACATCCACTTGAACACGATGATGCTATGAAATCTAGTTATGATACAGTGGGCGCATTGGATTCATATGGACATTTGGCAACAGCGTCAGCGCCATTGCCCACATCGACCAAATCAAATCGAAATAGTAATTTGGATTTACGGCATATTTTAACAACTAAACAGTCGAAATTTTATCAATTAATTGATAATGATAGTAAGAAATTAAATAACCAGTATTCTTCGGCAGAACTTAGTGGTGATCATTTGCAAAGTAGGCATAGAAGGGGGCAGATGAATAAAGTACAAAAATCGGAGAAAAATGATGAAAAATCGGACAGATTGCGATATCCCAATCATCGATACGAATGAATTATAATATAAGATAAATTTTATTTATTTATTTATTTACATTAATCATCTTCATATTAATAAAACCCAAGTGTGTATGGGTTCTGGTGTGCGATTGTCAATTCAACGACCATATATTATAGCTCGATTTCACCGTGCATGTATTAATTTTGGACAAAGTTTAGTAGCTAAACACAGTTTGCACTGTCTTTTTCACTTTTATCATAATTATTTGAAATAATAAAACCGAACGATTTAGGAAATTTTGCATATTTTCCTTATAAATTCTGATTTATATCGGGTGGTTAGTGCGGTTGGGTAATTTAATTTAGGGCTTTATTAAAAAATATTTGAAAACAATCTTTATAAATGTTGTAATTCAGTGATCTCAACCCGGACGAAGTCGGGTCGTTCAGCTAGTAACGGATAAATCAAAATAATACAGTTGATCCGAATTGAACTGATGAGGGTTATCTACCGTTAATAGAACTTGATCACTAAATTATAACGTACCTCACACAATTTTCCTCCCTTTCATCTGCTACACCATCTAATTTCTGATAGGAATAGAACACGTGAGATACGGTGACACATCTTCTATGTTATTCTATGTCGCAGGCTGTGACATTACAGGTATCACAGCCATCTAGATTTTTAATCTAAGTGCAAAATAATTAGCGTAGCATAATTTCCTGTCGCCTTTTTCAGCTAGAGCTGATTAAATGTAAATTTTAGAGTAAAACTAAAGACGCAGGAGACATCGAATACATAATTAAGAAAAGAGATGATAAATGATTATGCACTAGCTAATAATATATAGTACATTAGTATAGACTATGAAGATCGTAGAGTATAGTAGAGTTGAGCTCATGGGAATAGAGATGGGAAAGGAAAAAGGAAAATAATTCTAGGCGAGATAAACTCGTAGAAGTATAATGCCAGAAAAACGTTATTAGTCAACTGATGCTAATAATCACAATTATTATTAATCGAAATTAATCTAATATGACATATTATTTGTATATAAGGGGTAGGTAGATTCTTGTTTTGATTTTAAGTTTATTATGCATTAGAAAAAATGATGTTATATAAATTAAACTGAAAAAATTCAATTCAAATTATATAGTTTTTTATGGATAATTTTGTTTTTTAACGTTCCCACAACAATAAGTTTTTTTTCCGGACGATTAACCTGCAAAATAAAAAGATTTCCAATTTCTGGATTTTCTTCCCTTTTTGAACAAATAAGAAAATTTCAACAATAAAATAAATAATGATATCTATAGATACGTATATATATCTAGGAAAAAAAGGGCGCAATCGCCGTTTAAAAGTTTTCCTTTACTCACACACACACACACACACACGCACACATTTTCGTATAGAAATTCGCAAAAGTTTTCCAGTTTGCCAGAAACCGTCTTGTTGTCCATTTCCAACCTGCTGGCTGACTGACTGACTGGCATTTCTAAACGATTCTAATCGGAAATTAACGACGATAATCGATTGCGACGACGTGAAGTTTCCGCTTTTTTTTCGATTCGGAAAAAATCTTATTTTTCTTTTTTTGCTTTTTGAAAAAATTTCGGTATCTAATGATTGATAATAAGATTAAATTTTGAAAAATGCAAGAAGTGTAAGAGTGAGAATTATGAAAATTATCGAACGGGTACTTATGGTGGGATGCTTATTGGAATTATTGGAAATATTAAGTAAGGAAAAATTAAATTAAAAAAAGCAAACATATTTGGTCACTGTTGAAATTAAACAATATATAATTACATCTAATCAATTCTAAATATATGCATATTGTATTAATACCAGATTCTAATTATTATCTATTAAATTGAATAGGATTTATACCTTTGCCTGGTATGCATAACGCGCAAAACTTTTCATTAATGAATAACTAAATAGACGTATAGTTGAATAGATGAATAGATGCATTGATGGATGCATCATTACACATGCATTATATATATATATATGTATTTATAGTAATTAATCAGAACTGCCGTTTCAAAATTGCATCTGTTGCATGAGACCATTTTGTCTCTCTCTCCCGATATTCTTCACACAGAAACTACGCTCTATTGAGCTTCTCTAAAATGTCGATACATCTTTGGGTACTAATTTAGTGTTAGCTACAAATTGTGGCCTCTCTCTTCCCATTATCTTTGAATGGACGTTATTATTATATTAAATAAAATGCACTCAATTTTCTAGTTTCCCAGAAGATGTTCGAGATGGAAATTTCGATCGATTTATGTAACGTATAGATTGTAACCTGTCATAACTTTTCGTGATAAATAAGATGGTTTAATTGATAAATAAATGAAAGCAATTTATCCACTAGCTGCACTAATTAGTGTTGTTGGGAACCTAAAGCGCAATGTCATTTATCACATTATCAAAAAATCGTTAGAATCTAATTATTTCGTTTTAAATGTTGAATAAAAATTGTTTTGCTGCAAAATCGAAAATGCAGCAATCCTAAAGTTTTACAAACTCACTTAAAGTGAGTTTCAGTAAATTTATAAATAATTCCTGGGAATTTTCTCGACGAAAGATAATTTTCGTGTAGTATATAGTAAGTAAAATCATATTAAGTTCAAACAAGTTTCATAAGTCTCTTATAATATAGGTACAGTGAATAGAATAGGAAACGGAGAAGAGAGTAACCCGTCTTTTTATTAAATATTAAATAAACTAAAACAAGAGTTTCACTTCCCCGGATGATATTCTAATAAGTTCTTCCAGAATCTTTATTAAACTAAAACTAGATGCTTGCATCCTTCTTCCAGCCTCTGTTGTGCAGGTGCAAGGTGCTCTCTTATTATTATTATTATATTATACGATTTCTCTTCGCACCTTCTTCTTCTATTTTCCGTGGAAGATTTTCTTTAAACAAACTTAATGTAACTTTACATATTATACGGAATAAACTTTATATTTATGTTATCATAAATTCTGAAATGCGAAAATATGATTAGAATAATAAGAGTAAACAAAACATTTCCTTTGGCTCTGTATATTTGACTTATTATTGTCCTTTATAATTTAGTATTTGTTGAAAAAGTTTAAAATTTTAATCGAAAATGTTATACGTATAGTTGGCTCAAAGATACGATGCTCGAGAGAGTTTTGGAATGGTATGTAGGTGAGGTGGCAGTAAGATAAATATTCTATCTAGTAGCTGGAATCCAATTTGTGTTTGAATATAGTAGGCAAAAACACATTCTCAAAAAAACAATGATGATATCTTTAACACAAGCAACGAATATTTACACCTAAATTTGGATTTATTGTGGCCAACAGATTTTTTATTCTTTCTAATTTCTAACAATGACAAATGACAACGTTCCTAATTGACAGCAAGCGAAGAAATAAAGAAAATTATTACAATTTCCAAAAGTCCAAAAATGCCGCACAATTTTCTTTTCACTTCAGTCAGTCCCAATAATAATAATAATAATAAAACGAAACTCTGAATTTCTCCCCATTTATTTTCAAGCATTTTCTTCTATTAAGACAATTCAATAATACGGTTTTCACGCTCGATGTCATAATAAATAAAATTTTGATTTATGTGAGCTGCATTTTATTATTTTCTATAACTATATACGTGTGTGGTACTACGGAAGAATGAGAGAGAAAGAATTGCTACTTGAACTAGAGACTGAAGAAGAAGTATATAGACAATACATATAACATAGACTAGAGCAAAATTTCAGCTACATACGTGAAATGTATGTAATGTATTTAAAAGGTTTTTGCTATCAAAATTGCGCATTGCATCGCAATGCAATGATCAAAATGTCAGTTTAGAAGAGATTATATTTATTGATCCTGTTGCTGTTTTGATAGTTGAATATCATTTTTCATGTAAATTTTTAATATTTTCGTCATGATTTAACATCCACTGCAAACTTTAACTATTTTCGTTCAACAACCATATATCCATAGACTGCAGTAAATATTGCAAAAATTCGATATACTGTTTCTTTTGCTTATTTATCTCTAAATTTCTGTCAAATTGCTTTTTCATACTTCAATTTGCCAAATGTACAAATCAAATTAAATATGCACTAATTTTACGTCAAATTTATACGTACACGCATTTATTAAGCCAATTTGCATAGTCATACTACAGTCAATTTAAATTGTACATATTAATACAAGCGGGGTTGAGGGATTGCATGGGGCAATCGTATATGCTATAGGGGGGTAGGTAAATAAGTGTACATCACACACGAGGGGGAGAAGTTTGAAAATGTAAAAAATGTTTTTTTTCAACATGCAATCTCTCTGGCCTTTAATAATTATGCATATCCATGTGTATTTTGCTGAAGTGCAAAAAAAGAGATTTTGTTTTAAATTCGACCCATAAAATAACTTTGTTAGTGTATGTGTGTGTTTGATGTTGATTTTGGATTCATTGATAGTTATAATAATAATAATAATGAGAGCAGCAGGGAAAATAATAAATGTTTTTTTTTTTTTTTGGTATTTACCAAATTGGAATTATACAGGGTGTTTAATATGAGTGGTTATTGAATGTAGTTACATTGTTATACTGTATTGGTGAACCACCTCGTAATATTTCAATTGTTTTTAATTAATTTAGCGAAAACAAAAAACTTGTTTGTTTCGGCTAGCAGTAGTAAAAATCGATAAGCCAATATGAGATTTTTGGTATATTTATTTGTTATTTTTCAATTTTCCATTTTTAATACTGGAAATTCAATAAACTTTATTTATTGGTACCTATCCACTATAGATACACAAATATAAATAAAATACTTCTTCTTTTTTATGCCAAAACAAATACAAATTTATTACGTGTGCAATTTTTACTATACCATATAAAAAGCAAAATTAAATTTATTAGTTTTATATTTGTAGTAGGCGTCGATTTTATTCACTCTCGATTACCCATCGTTTAATGTACATTTATCGAAACATTTGATTTAATTTGAAATCAAATAATTTATTCCACAACAACTTTTACCATTTATATAATTAATCGACCCTCGTAATCCTCCACCTCTTGTTCAACATCCCAAAAACTTTCTACATACATCCAATCCAGCACATACCCCTATACAGATAATAGGATTAACTTAAATTTATATTTCCCTATACAACAGCATAATCCTATTTCATATAAAATTACAAAGTTTTTTTGGAGTTTTTAAAATAAACAAAAGTGTCAAAAACTGAAATTATTTTTCGTGTTAATTTAGTCGATAAAAAAACCGTAGATAAAAAAAGATAAAACGTTGAATTTATCGCGTTTAACAACTGAGAAGCAGATCGATACTTAAATGCGCCAGCATCAATTGCGAATTAAATTGTTACATTCGTTTAATATTAATAAGAAACATATTCAAATCTGTCTCTATTCATTATAGTACAATTTCACAATAACCTTTAAAACACATATTATTAAGTACGTCCATGCAAACTGCACAACTATATAATAATAATTTCCTATCCAATTATTAGATTTTAGTGCTTTGTGATGTTTGCCGGCTGTTTAGCTTTTAGGAAATTTAATCGAAATGTGACTTGTAGTTAAGCAATAATAAGACTTTGCCTTTACGTTACATTTTAGTTTCTAATGAATGCAATGAACCAATTCAATCCCCATCCACTCTTCGATGCTCTAATGCTCACCACATTATAACATGCACTCGTATAGTATAAGTTTTCGACCCTCTCAAGATCCTTCCGTAACCAAATGTCTCTTCTACTGTTTGAAAACTTTTAATTACTTAATATTCTCTGGGTATATGATTGTCGAATATGTTCCATTATTTACATTGTTTATTCATGAATATGAGAATTTATAATATCAAAATGGAGATGATCATTTTGTTAAAATAACAACGAAAGATTTAAATAATGTAACTTAATTACTGCGTGTAGAACTCAAAGATTTTACTTATATAGCTAGAATAATTACAGTTATTATGTGATATAAGGATATCTTTAATAATTTGAAATTTTCCTGTTAATTCATTCTTTTCTGTAGATTCTTCTTTTTTTTTTGCTACAGTGAAAAAGACGAATATGGCATGTCATTGAGCATTTAGAAGTAAGCGTTATCGAAATATAAGAATTACAAATGGAAAAATGAGAAATGGCATTGCATGTTGCTGAATCATATTAATAATTTCAGAAAAATTTTCGCTGTTCGCCCCTTTCTCTCTTATTCCTTACTAACATTAGATATTAAGAAAATTGAAATATTCGACTGTAATTTTCCAAAAAAATATCACGCCAAAAAATTTAAAGAAAATTTCGATCCAATTCGTCACACACGAACCGAAACGATATACAGAGTGACTAAACAACTAGCTAATCGATTATAAAATAAAAAAACGCTACAATGACCTCATCAGATTAATATTTATACCACCACAGGTAGCATCTGTAGTAAATAAACACCCTGTATACTAAACAGAAATGTACAAATTTAATATTAAAATTGGTGTTTGCATAGAATTTTTTTTCCTCCAAGAAAATGTCTTTTGAGATTTGGAATTTCTTTACCATGACGATTTTTGTGTTTCGTTTTACTGTTGTTACTTTTCTTCTCTCTCTCTCTCTCTTTCTCGCTTCTTGTCTACTTCTTTTTATGTAAAACTAAACAAGCTTTGTCACATGCATTATTCAGTAGATTATTCCAGACAATGTTAAAAAGCAAAAAACTGAAAATGCTGTTGCTGCGACGACAAGGAAAAATGTTTCTTTTCCTCGAGCTTTCGTTAAATGATCAGCATTTTGAATTTTTCGATATTAAATTAGCTGCTCCGGTTTTCGGATAATTATTAATTAGAAAATGAATACGAAATATTTGCCAATTACCTAACGAAAACTTTGAATCAAATATTTTTCACAAAATGACAAAATCCAAACCATTAAAATTCTGTCGAACAAGAGAAGTTTTAATTGTTTTATTCGTCGTTGTTGGGTTTTTTTCAATTGAATAGAAAGGCAAAAAGAGATGGCAAAAAATTGTACACGAGTAAATGGAGACGATAAATTTTGCTAAGCTTTCATTAGACAAGTTACTTTTCTTTAATAGTTTCAGTAATTTAAATGAAAAATCATTGTGGAAACTGTATAGAAGAAGTTTTCCATTTGTTTGATTATACTATCAAGTTTTTCCTTTCTTCACAATTTGATTTCTTCTCTTTTTCCTTTTACGTAGTAAAATTTGAAATGGAAAATTATCGATACACTTTATGATATAAATACTATAAAAATATAAAATGTGATAATTTAGAAAATGGCTACAAAACTAAAGAAAAGAAACTAAAGGAAAATGGAAAGAAAAAAATTAAGAGGCCTAAACCCATATTTTCTCATTTTATGATGTCCTTCTTTTACACGAAGGTTGTAAAAATTTTACTGCCCCTTTTTACTATGAACTATGAAGTAGCTTTCTGTTTTTTTTTTTGTTTTGCAATAACTCTGAATGCAACTTTAGAACTACATGGTTTCATCTCATAGTGAAAATCGAATAATTTAAGAAAATGTATAACCTAGATAAAAATTTATCTCATAAAAGGCACACACATGCAGACTCAAAAAAAAAAAAACTTTAATTCTTTAATGCCCAGTTTCACAATAGTAGATTAGATTAAATATTAAACATCTCCTGCACGTTTGAATGTTCCTATTTCGTATTTTATGAGACAAATTACTCCCGTAACAACATATACAACGAGAATCGATAATTGAGAAGCCACATGTATAACGATGTCAATTTAAATGGTAAATCCGGCTAACTTAAATGATAGCTTAACTCTCTAAAATAATTAATTTTCTCCAATCTCTCTCTCTTTCTCGCCCGCTTGAGAGTGATTCAGTTATGACACGATAGTGGAGAAGCGCATTAATTTTTGATTTTCAACAGATCAAAATGATTTATTGCGATTTCCCACCAAAAAAAAAAAGAGGAATTTTCTAAATATTACAACTTTGACGATCTTTCAAGGAAATTCGTTTCCATAACACACACTTTCTTCCATAATATATCATAATTTTCAAATTTTCATCCCTCTATTTAAAATTGTCTCTACCTTCTCCTTACTATGACATCCATTTATTATTTATTCAAGCATTCATTATCGTCTTGTTGCGGCTTCTTTTTCCTCTTCGTTTTTTGATAATCTCTTCTTCTTTTTCATCTTTTCCAAAAAGCACATCGCTTTTTCATCATCATCAACAAAAGCATCGTTGTCATTATCGAAAGTCGTCAATTATTATTAACAAAAAATTACTGTCATTTGGCTTTTCTGACGACTGAATGAATTCGTATCGAAAAATGGCAGGCCATCATAACAGATACGGCGTATGCAGAATGACCGAAAATCCATTGGAAAAAGGAACATGGTAAATCCTTTCTTTTCTGATTAGTGCAATCGAATTAGTTTGTTTTTTTATAGAATCGACATTGTTTGTCGCTTTTGAGTCACCTGATGCAGTAATAATAACCCGTATTCCATTTTCACCACTTTAATAGATACACACATATTATTTTCCACGTGGGTTCACCTCTACACAATAGTACTGAAATATTCTGCATAATTTTGCTTGCAACGCAATAATAATAATAATGATGGCAATAATTGAAATTGTTAAACAAATAAATCGAGCTCGATGGTAAAACGGATGATGGAACAAATTTAAAAAAAAATAGCAACAACATGTCTGAGTTAATTAACCGCGGAATATAATTTTGATACAGTTTAGATAGTTGAGTCACTACACGTACAAGTTGTACAGTGTCCATGACACAGACTCGCCGCCGAGAAAGATTGATAATACTAATAGAAATACTGAAAACTGCAACACTTGATGTAAGCTACAGTACAAAAAAAAAACAAAACATCAATTTTAAAACTAGAAAAATTAATTTCAACACTGCAATTCTATTTGATAGAAATGTACTATTTCGCTTTTTTATCATTCTCTCTGTCACGTGGAATTAATCTACATATTTTAGAAATTTCCCGCTATTTCGAAATAGCTTACGAAGACGAGACGACGATGACGAGGATGACACGATGGTTGTAATTTTTTTATAGCGACTTCCATTGCAGACAGCGAATGTTTTATTTCAATTTTATTTTTTCAAGTACCTAACCTATATGTATGTAGGTTAGTTTTAGGAAAAGCAAGCAGATTAAAAATGTCATACAAAAGACTTTAAAATATGTATAGTATATGTAGATAGATAGAAGAGAGATAAAATAATAAAAATAGAATAAAAGGGAATAAAAAACAAGTTGAAACGTTAGAAAAATATTAATTTAAATATGTAGTATGTGTGTGTATGCTTATGAAAGGTTTGAATTAATATTTTGTTTTTGGAATTTAAATACTGTATCATTTTTAAAATTTAATTTCTACATTAAATATTCTTTGTATATCATATTTACGTACTCGCTTGTTTCTAGTTTACAATTACGTCAAACTCATTATACAGCGTTTAATTTGGTAATAATATTGCCATTATACAACATTGCGGTGTAGTGTAAAACTTGGATTCAAAGCTTGTATTACAACAACAATATGTTGGCTTGAATTGCATTGTGGCGATGGCAATTGTGAGATTTTTATTTCAGTTTTATTTATCGGAGCGAAAATTTATAGTTTCCTGTTTTTTTTTTTTTTTCAAGAAAATAGCTTATAATTGAACTGTTAATTTCGAATTTCTTGACAATGAAATTGGCATATGGTAAAAATCAAAGAAATATAAAATTTACATTGATGATTAAAATTTAAATTATTCAGTGAATCTATTTTATTTTAATTAAAACCAAACACGAAATTATTTAATTAATTTTTCTTTTCTATTATGGTTAGGATTTAATTGTATGCATCATACACATTTTACTATAGAATATTACAATATTAAACAGCAGGAGCATTAAGTCTGCTGCAAGCATGTAAACGTTCTTTAATAATAATTTTAAAATTACCTTCGGTTATAATGTTTATATAATATGTAAGCTTTTCTTTCAGTTTTCTCCTCAAAATTAAATTACGTCCATAAATTCTATGTGTAGTATTATGAATATATTTACAGTTTACATAGTGAGCCCTCGAAACACTTAATCAACTTAGATAATTCTTAATACATCTAGCGACTCGACTGTATAGACTGTGACTCAATAGTTGAGAGTTGCGAATAATTCATTTTTCTCTCTAAAACAGATGGAGTATAAAAATACAGGTAAAAATGTTTACGAAAATAAAATATTCATTATAATAGATACGTAATTTGATAAGGTAAAAGTTCAAATTGAATTCTCCGAGGAGCTATAGCTCAATTAAGCTTACAGCCTCTCAGGATAATATGACATCAAATCCTAAAAACTAATTTCAAATAAGACAATGCAAGTGGATTTAAATTCTAAATAATAGTGAAAGAAAATGTATTGTCAACTATATAAATGAGGATTAAAAATGAAAACTCAGCAAAAAAAAGAAAAATAGAAACTCTCCTAAATTATTACAAAAAACCGTATAGTCAATAAACATTGTCGTTGTTCAAAAACCCACTCATTATGTATATGAATGTATGTGGAAAACAGTCAAACACATGTCTCATTTTTTCCTCCCGCTTTCTCTCCTTGTCAGTCTTTCTCGTTCATTCTTTTTCGAATTGTACCTTACAGAATAGTATGGCAAAACTCTCTCGTCTATTTCCCACACCAACATCGTATAATTGCCATCTTGTATTTCGATATAATGAATTTTCCGGGAACCATTTTCGCTTTTAAGTGCACATGTATGCACACATGTGTGTATATATGTATATAGTCTAGATTGTAGTTTTGAGTATTCTGGAGAGCTGAGTTTGTTGCTTGAAAATTTTAGTCATTCGCATTTAGAAACAAACATGGACAAAAAAACGAGGAAACGTACAATTATTATTGTTGTAGTTTTATATTATGAAAGTTGCAGCTGCAGCTGCATAGTGTTTCCTTATTGTATTGTCGAACAACAACAGTTGGAGTATTGGCAGTCAGTAGGTAAAATAAAGTTTAGGCATCTGTTTTTTTGATCTGATTTTTCTGGTCAAATTTGGTAAATGGATTTTTTTTCCTAATTTTTCGCCAATTCGAAAAATGTTCTTGTTCTGTGTTTTCTGCGACCAACATTTGTCACCAACCAAAAAGAAAAACGAAAGCCGAATAAAACAGACACACACAACAATTTAATGAAATTTATTACCCCTCTTTAATGGGCTTATATTGCTCTAGATGGTTTCACTAAGTTTTCCAGCCAGACAATTTACTATTGTACTATTGAGATATCTTTTACTACTTTCAAAAAGGGTGGCAGATTGGGATACAAACAAAAACGGGAAATAGAGAAACAGATAGAGAGAGAGAGAAAAGAAAAGAGGCGGAAAAAGAGCAACAAAATTAAACAAAAGAAGAGCATCACAGAGGAGAAGCACAACAACTTCAACTCTCTTGATTTCATCTCATGGGAAAAATAATGGTAACAGACAAAATAAAGGGGATGTAAATTTTGATTTTTAAATGAATAAATTTGAAACTGATTCGGTTTGAAGGGTGTTATGATGGTCGGATTCGGTTGACATTTCCTGCCCTAATGAATAAAATATCAGAAACAAACTTCACCCGCGTATCGTATACGAATTCATCAGGCTTTTGACGGCATGAATTCAACAACAAGTTTCTGACGAAAGAGTTACATAAAATATATATTTCGAGATGCTATGAATTTCTATAAGAAAAAAAACGGAAATGGTACAAAGGGAGAAATTAGGATTGAAATTTTATGTTTTCATTATAGGGTATGTGATTAAAATTATCTAACAGTGGGGTACATGCACCCTGTGTATTTAGGGCTTCGGATGACACAAAGAGAATTTAAACAATGTCCATATTAATGAACATGGACGTTCAAAGTATTAAAGTCCAATTTTTCGACCTAATTTTCCAAATTTTTAATGCTAAACTGGACACCATGAATTTTCGAATAATAATCGTATATTATATCGAACGAGAACGAGAGAGAGAGGAATAGCGCTATACCGTCTCTATCATTCCTCTTTCACTCACTACCACCTCTTTCCTCTATGCAAAGCTTTAAAATCCACCCTTTTTCAAAACAATTTACCTAATGGATTAAAACTTTTTGGAATTCCGATAAAATATTCTACTGACATGCCATCGAGGAACAATAGAATTTTGAGACCGATTAAGTTTTATATTGTACATTTCCCATAAAATTCATTTGTTATGAAAATTTCACAACAACAAGTTAGTTTCGAGACTATTTTAGTTGAAGAGCCAACTTCAACCCAAAACCATCAACATAATATGAAATCATATTTCTAATATTTGAAATGGATGAAATCATTAAATGCAGGAAGACAAAACAATTCTTCTTTATAATTTAGAAATTAAAAAGAAAAATAATGACCTAAAAAAACACAAATTTAAAGGGCTGAAATACTAGAATTGAAACAAAATGAATGAAAGAGACCCATAAATACGTAGACGTACAGACAGATAGAGACAGTATGTCTCTACTTGTTAATGCCACACGTTTTCACTCTTTGCATTTCGATACCGCCGCTCTCTATTCAATTCTGGAAAATTTCCAATATAATCGTTCCACATGATCTCAATTTCCTTTTCAAATAACAGGACCCGTCCATGAAACGTGATAGAATTTGATAGTAGAGAAAATAGAATTTTACACCACCACCACCACCACCAATACTTGAAATACATTATTTTATTTTGATGACATTTGTAGTGGAATAGAAATAGAAATAAAAGCACATGAGACAATGCGTTAGATAGAGTGACAGAACGTGTGAGCGAGAGGGAAGTGCAGGTTGGGATGAATGTTAGAGAATAACTTTGATTCGTTATTCGATATTGCTGTAAAATAAGCATTGGCAACCATCAATATTGTATGGAATAGAATATGTTTAGTCAGTCGAAATGCTTTCCATGGAAAGTACATGGATTTAACTTATGGAAAGCTAGAGTCTCCAATAAATAATAGAGTATCGTAATCATCGTCATATTGGTTACACTATTATTAATTAAATACCTACAAAACCAAACCCCAGACAGTTAAAAAACAAGACAAAAAGTAAAAAATTTACGATAAAGAAATTAGTGGCTGTCATATTGGTGGAATATGATAGTTTCTAACGGACAATACCATTACCGTTACTCAACCATTTAGGGACTTTAAGAAGGAGAGAGCAAGAGCCCTCTAGTGAAGAGTGAATGCAACTCGTTGATTTAACTAATCAGATAAACATCTGATTAAAGTATAAAAATAAATTTGCCGTATACAAAATCAATAAGATACACAAAAATCAAATTTAAAAACTGTATTTTATAGAAACTTACCGATTTTTCAAATATTTTTAACGATCCTTATTATTTATTTACGATAAGGAAGTTCTACTAATTGCTTCCCCTGATACTGAGGAAAATAATCCGAAAAATCACAGCTCACACAAAACTTTCTATAGAACAAATTACCACCCATAAACTTTATAATAATTTAAGCGAAACAATAGAGCAATAAACCCCAAACAACAGTAATAATTATTAACTACCCCTATAATAGCTATAGTAGTAGTGAGGGTATAGGTTGCGTGGAGAGGGGGGCGGATTGAAAATTATTATATACCTATGTGTTTATGTGTTATAAAGGAACAAGAAGCGAAAAGGGTGAAGGAAATTATTATGTAGACCAACTCTACTATATAAGTAATGTAACAACCCCTTTAAGAGTAACTAACTATACAGAAAATTTTCCAACTCTCTATTATTATTGTTATTATTATTATTGAGAAAATTTCATAGGTTTGGAAAACGTAATAATTTTCTTGTAGCCGAAACACGACGGCGTCCAAATACAATACGAATGATTCTGGTCGATTTATGATTATTATCTAATGTTAACCCTTCGAAAAACTGTACATTTTATTTTTTTATGAAAACGAGCAACCCAACAAAGTTTTATTACGCTATTAGGAGAAAATATTGGGATCTGTCATTTTGAAGGAGGATATCGTATTTTCTATGTTGTACTTTTTTATGTAGTTTTGTTGAAAGATAAATTTTTGTAACTCGAAAAAAAAAAGGAAAAGTCAATTTTGATACAGTCGGCCCCAGTGCAGTACAGTATCAAAATAATTCTGTAAATTAAATCTATGCATGCGCCGAATATCGATAGCCAATATCGGAGCTTAAAAATCAATAGGCCTAGAACCAAGTATAAGTATCTACAACAAACTATAATTATTTTCCCATTATTTTATTTATTTTTACTTATACGATACATGTCACACCTTCTTCGATGTCATAAATCATCAATAAACTTTTATTTCAATGTCTACTGTTTAATTTACGCAAGTACAGCAAATTCTCATTAAACGGACACCCCTGACAGCCTCATTAGTACTACCACAAACTATATTTTTCTGTTCTTTTTTAAATGGAACAAGTTTCTTGTTTTTACATTTGCTTTTAAGAAAAATCGTCTGTATTATACAAATATTTTGGTCCCCCATGTACCTTATGTCATATCGTCTACATTTTACCAATTTTTTTATTTGTTTGTTTAGTTGTTGTTTCCTTTCGTTATTTTTAACTCAAAAACTTTTAAGTTTTTTCTTCAAAATAAAAAAAAACAGACACATGAAAACTAGACCTCTCTCTAGAGAAGAGAGAGATAGAGGCAACATTAAATTCGACTATCAACATTAGAAAGTTTTCCTATAAATTTAACGTTTTCCTAAGAATTTCTATATGTTTTTCAATTTCAAATTGAACGTAAATACGAACAGTTCGTCCAACATTAAAGTTTTCAATAATATATCGATAATTTATCGATTCACTTTTTCTTTTCTATTGTATTTCAGTATATTCGGAGGCATTGCGAAATGTTCGAATTAAAATACCAACAGCAGTTGTACGTGGACAAGATGCGACACTGCAATGTTTCTACGATTTAGAAGGTGATAAACTTTATTCGGTTAAATGGTACCGAGGTGGCTGGGAGTTTTTTCGTTATTCACCAAGTGAACAACCGACAATTAAACAATTTAAAATCATTCGTGGCTTGAATGTACGTGAAAAAGATTCACGTGACACACAAGTAATTTTAGAAAATGTTACAAAAGAATTAAGTGGCTCGTATAGTTGTGAAGTGACAGCTGATCAACCGAGTTTTTTCACCGCTATGCGAACAGCTGAATTAAAAGTAAGATATAGTTTTATAATACAATTTTAACTTTATAGTGATTTTAATCTAGGCTACAAGTACCTACTACAGTACATGTAAAGTCGACTTTAAATTTCAAATCGTGTTATCTAACCGACCGTTAGACAACGAAATAAAAACAAATCAAATACATCAAATTGAACGTATTTTCTCCATTTTTCCACATAGGTGATTGATTTACCAAAAAAAGATCCACATATAACTGGTTTGAAAGCAAGATACAAGCTGGAAGATACACTCCGAGCGAATTGTACATGTGAAGGTTCACAACCAGCTGCCAATTTGACGTGGTACATTAATGGTGTGCCTGTGGATGAGAAACACATTCATCATCATCATCATAATGGTCATTATCAACCGTTTAAAAATGATAACGATGAATTAGTGACGTAAGTAATATTTTTTTAATTAAATATACATTTTTCAGAGCAATTATTGCTTGAGAAAATTGGCCGAATCTGACAATGAAATTTCATACCGCTGTCTGCATAACTTTCGTTTTGGTGTTCGTCAAAACGCGATTCCACCGTACTTTGCTAAATTGTCATTTCGTGCGAAACGAAACATTCAACTCGCTTCATCCTATCAAATACGATACGAATAAAAAGAAAAAAAAACATTACTATTGAAAATTTACTGTCGCCCCCTCCTCATTTTTCTTACACTCTTATTCCTTATACGCATACTAAATATTTTATCCTGTTTCGTTGCCTCTTCTTCTTCTCCTGAAATATTTTCAGAAATTTCTTTTAACATACATCTTTTTGAAAAGGAAACTAATAAATATTATTTGACGTTCTCCATCTCTCTCTCTCTCTTCTACTACTACTTGTTCTTCTTACCATCAAAGATTCAGCTTGGTTGAAACGAATAAAAAATTACTACCCTGCAATACTATACACCCACTGTCTCTCTCTTTCTAGCAAGTTTTTTTTTTCTTTTTGTATTCCCTCTTCCTCATTTTCCTCTTCTACTTTTTTCGCTTCCCGTTTATTTTTGTTTGATGTTTTCAGTCCGTTTAACATTCTTTCTGCGTTTGTTCTTTTCGTCCTTCTCTAATATAGTATATGTGTATGTGTGTGTTTATTATTCCTTCTATGTTTTCTATGGGGTTTTGGGAATATAGGATACTAGTGTTTTACTTGGTACGAATGTAAGTAGCGATTTGTTTTCGTTTTTATTTAAGTATTCTTTTAAGCTCACATATATTTCTTGATCTTTTGTTAATAATGGATGGTTAAAATGGGCTCATGGCCTAATGAACAAACATGGTGGATTTGTAGTGGAATAAAATGTGATTGGGACAAATTAGTAGGAAAGAACTACGCCCCGGGTTAAAGTTATGAAACGCTGAATTCAGTGCTTATCGCATCAAATAAAGTCTGACACGACCTTTAGGCTTTCATTTTCTTTTGCGGTTTTTCGCCAGAGCAAATAAATTTTCCTTAATTTGAATTCGTATTTCTTAAACATGGTATCTTTTCTTCATAATCACACAATTTCAGAGACAATTTTAACCTTTTTAATCTTTCTTTCTTTTTCCTTTTTTGTCCTCAAACAAAACAAATAGAAAGTGAATTAATATTTACTAAGTCAAAAAAAAAAAAAAAAAAAAGAACAAAGTGCTTCTTTACTACACGTTTCTTTGTAATATGTATTTAATGACACTTTTACTTCTACTCCATTCTTCTTCTTGGTCTTCCCTTTTGTCTTTTTGTGTTTTTTATCACTGTTACTGGAAAGTTATACAGCTTTTTTTCAGATTTTTTTTTGCTACGTGCAGAAGGATTTATCAGACATACGTGATTGACAAACATAATCAAAACCAACCGAGTTCGAAGGTGGTGAAAGACGATTTTTATTATTGAAACTATTTCCCTGATGACGTTCGAAATGGATTGGGATATAACAAGAAAACACCGTATTTTCACTGTTTACTATACCCTCGTATAATAATAAAAACTCTGTACAAATGTCCCTAAGAAACGGCAATCAAATTCAAAGGATTAATAAAATTCAAAGAGATAAACTTAATTTTCTGTCGACCCATTGAAAAAAATAAAAAGGAAAACTTTTTTTTTTCTCTTTTTCTCGTTTAACGAATCCTTTTTAATAATTAAATTACCTAAAAAGAGCGTTTCTTTTTCCCTAACTCGTCTTTTTTTTTTGTTCTTGCCCCTTCGTATTCCCTGTGTTACCAACTGGGACAGATCCGATTAAATCCAAACCGATCTTTTTCTTGCCATTTCAAGCAAGAGTGGAAAGGGCGGATAAGATTATTTTGCATATTACTTAGGCCTATCTGAACCTATACATATACATACATATATTATACGAAGGGTGCAGGTCCAGAAATTTATTCTAAAAAAATGAAAATAAATTTAAATAAAAGTATACAAAGGTTACCAGCCAATTTATATCATAATACAATAGATATAGTTTAAAATGAAAAGAAAAATGATGAGCATATGAAACTTCCATTAGGGAAAAATGTAAGAATTAGCTTGAAAATTAAAAAAAAAAACAACAATCTTTAGCTTATTAATATCTTAAATCTTTTTGGTTCGGTTTGTTTCGGTTAGAGGGAGTATCACTAGTAAGTAAACACGATGTATAATATTATCTCAACTAATGTATTATTCCAGAGCTCAATCTACAATAAAACTGCGAGTCGTAAAGGATCTATTTGCTAATGGAAAATTGAAATTGCGATGCTCGGCAACCATGTACCATCTTTACCATAAAAGTTCAGAAAAAAGTGTTGAACTTCAACGGAAAAGGCACAGGTACTTTCGACTATACATTTATTTTTAGAAGATTAATATTGATTGCAGGTGCCAATAAAGTTATACGTATTTGTCCACCTTAAAGACGAGAAAACACCCGCCTATCTATTCATCTATATGGCTTTTAATCTAAATTATTCAAATGCTTTCGTATACGTGAGCATCACGACTTCAAGTTACATGTTTTTGTAAATTATTATTTATTTACGGCTACTTAACATGAAAAGCATTCTGTTCTACATATTTAACTTTAACCCCCTCTGTTCCCGCCAACCACTCAGACATTTCCGTTTAAACTTCTCCTCACCAACTAAAATTCTTCCTTTTGTTTATACACTCGACTAAATTTCCTACATAGTTAAATCATCATTATCATTCACTCAGTCACTGCGCTCATCGGTGTAAAGCTTCAAATTTCAATTAAATGCAATTTCCTTAATTGGACTATAGTCAAACAGCATGTTTTGCATGTGTATGTGTGTGAAAATTTAACAAATTTGTCTGGATTCTCTCCTTTAATTTACAGATCGCCACCTTATATTCGTATGGGTGATTTTATCATTACCACAACAAATGAATCGCCATTTGAGCCATTAGAGCAACCAACAGAAAGGCCAGCAGAAGCTACTGGTAAGTAAATTTAATTATAGAGACATTTTATATGCAGCAGAAATCATAAAAACAATTGCAGCTAAAATCGTGAGGTACAATGCGCTGCTATAGTGTATATCACGTTATTTCGAACTTGTGGATTAGAAATTATTGTATACCGTGCGATACTAACGATAGAAAAAAAAATCTAAATTTAATATAAATTAAAAGTTTAAACTGTTTAATGCCCATTTTTTTTGATGTTATATGAAAAGCTCCTCTCAATCTCAATTGACAACAGTATTTCATAATCTTATATGATCTTTACATAAGCTTTACGACTGATCTTTAGGAATTCGCTCCATCTTGGCCTTGTAGCCACATTCGCCAATAATTTGTAATTTATTAGTTTGAAATAATAAGTTATACAGCTATACAAGGCTTTCATCCCATTCCATTAAAAAGCTTATCGAATATTTCCTATATATGTCAAAATATCAATACGTTTATTATTGTACATTAGTCTCAATCTACATTGTTCTATTTCTCTATTCTTCCATTAAGAATTTATATAGTAGAATCCGGATATAATGACAATAACGATTCAAAATACATAATTCAAAATAAGTACATAGTACTTACCTCTTTAAAACGTCGTAGCGATTCTTCTGTCTTATAAATCTTCATCTCCTGTTGCGTTTTGAACGAAAAGCTTATTTTGTTTTTCGTTTAATACAATTTCCAATAGCAGTCTCCAGTCTATCCATTTTCACAATAGAGACGACGATGATGAAGGAACGAGGGAAGGTAGAAGGGCAAGAATAAAGGTAGAAAGGAGGAACTCCTAATAATTCGTAATAACTGTTTTTGCTTCGTTTAAGAAAATCCACTTTCCCTGGAAACCTTTTTTTTCTCGTTTTTTTTTTTCTTCTTTTGTGTGTTGCTGGCTGCTGCATTCGTTTTTTTTAAACGAGCAGCATTGTATTTATTTACCCTGTTCAATTACCATTCCAGATTCCCGTATATTAAACAGATACTAGCGGATAAGAATTTAAAAATCTAAATAAATTGTCGGATTAAATTATCTTCTGCTCAAGATACATCCACTTTGTGTCATTAGAAAGTGAGGTGTTTTATTTGAATGAATTTTTATTTCTTGGATGGGAAAATCGGTGGATGCTCATTCCTCGGGAATTTTTTAAAAAGAAATAAAAAAATAAAATAAATAATAATAAAGAGCTTAGTGATTAGTGCAAGCTTTATGTGCTAGAATGGTATCTATTCACCATCCGTATAGTTCAATTCTCAATATTTGCAAATTAAATGTCGGTTGTATGGATCGCAAATAATTGCTATAATTTCAGAAGTCGTAACAATCGCGCCAGATGGAATTTGATGCAATACAATTCAAATGTTCAAAGAAAACAATACGCTCATCTTCTTTATTTTTCTCTACATGTAATGCTAAGATTCAATTGGCCTGGCAACTAGCAATTTTCGCTTTTTTAGTATAGAATATAAGTTACAATAATCCAATTTCTATTTTATCTGAATTGATAGGCACAACTAAAGTCTGTAGTCAATTTTCGTAGGGATAATAAATTTCCAAATAAATGCAATTTCACTTAAGCTATCAGTTGCTTAAAGACACTTACGCCATTGTTCTACAATATATAAAATTGTACAGAATAAATGACAAAGATTAAAAAGACAATTGTCTGTACAAACATTATAAATGAAATGAAATCACCATGTAAATAGTTTAAATTATTTAAAAAATTGCACAGATTATTTATTTTAATAAAAATTTCCTTTTGTATTTTTCTTTTTGTTTTCAGTGGAATTTGGTGTACGAAGCCAAGCCAGTTCCATCGTACCTTTTTTGGGTGGAAAAAATCTAATAATGTTTTTAAGCATTTTAATTTATGGCAGGTGATAAACAGTGTTGCTGCTGATGTTCCCTTTTTTTATTTTAAAGTTTAAATCTTTCTTATTTATGTATGTATAAAATAATTGGGACAATTTTTCAAATTTTATTATAAAAATATGATCAATAAAATTAATATGTGTAGATATACAGTGTGTTGCAAGGAATACGTGATCTTTTTGTTAATTTCTACAATTTGCTAGAAAGTGTCAAATGCTGTCAAATAGTTATTGTGATCTAAATTGATTTACTTGAATCCTATTCCTTACTACGCGCAATAGATATTTGGAGATATTCTAAATGTAAATAAATAAATGTTTCGATTGTGTAAATAGAAGTATAAATAAAATTGTATAAATTAATTCTCTTTAAAACCATTATTACTGTTGTAAATGGTAAGTATTAATTTGTATTTAAATAAATAAACAAATTAATAAAAGCCTTCGAAACCTTTGCTTTTTTTCTTCCTTTTCCACCAATATGCTGACGTCATTCCATATAGTGTACTTAAAAATAGAATGAATTTCCAAGCAGTAGCAACCACCAATAAACAATATCTCACCCCATAAACACAATGGAAATTCCAATTTTCCATTTTATTTTCCGAATTGTCGTTTTATTTTTTAAAACATCATTATGCCAACATATTTATGATAATAAATATGTTGTATGGTTACCTCCAATATGTGACGTAACAATATAAATAATATTACAAATATAAAACCCACATTCATAATGATCGAAAAGGAACAATTTACCGTCGTCTGTATTGATTTTTTCAATTTTTTTTTTAATTGTTCTACATCCTTTAGAAACCCTGAAATTAAAAATGATGGTCTATATGACGTCAGCAACAGGGTTGCCATATTATTGGAACAATCCCAAATTATCATGTGGCAACAAAAAAAGTTTAAAAAAAATTCTTCAAATTTTTTAAATCACTTACCTTTTCTTTTTTGAAATTCGTCAAATTTCGAATAATAATTGAAAAATATTAGTAGAACATTTGAGAATACTAAGGAAAACCACAAGCCAAATCTATACATTAATTTTACCATAACATTGTTCAATGGGAGGCTTTTTTGTGTGTATCTAAAACGAAAAAAGGAAATTACAGTTCATACATTTTTCAAAATTATTCATTAAAAATAACCTTCGTTGCCTTCAAAAAATATACAACGATTTTTTTCTCTTTTAGCCTCGAAAAATGGAATAAAACTAGACAAAAAACTTTAATTTAGAGTGCATTACGGCATCATCAGAATGCATTAACGTTAATTATAATGAAAACCTCAATGCGAAAAGAAGATTTATGATTTAAATAATAATAATGCTCCTGGGATGCTGCTGATGCATTTGTGATTTCAGCTAACGAAAAGAAAGAGAAAAACATCCATTAACAGAATTTCCAAGTTAATTAATTATAATTAGACAAAGTTAACAATGGATGTCACTTTAATTAGATCTGATGTTATAGATAGATAGATATCTAATGTCATCGCTATATGATCATAATTCATTTTTTGTCTATGTACAGTATATTCAAAGAAATAAGATTTAAGTGACTCACTGCCGGTTGCAGGAAAGCGACTTATCCTTGTTGCTAAGATAAAATATTTAATCTGATATTTTTAATAAATTTCGTCCATAACAACTATGATTATCCATGGATTATCCGTAATCCGCTATTCAGAAACTGACGGTTAGTTTTGTAACCAGTTACTTCATAGATTAGAATTTTAACAAACATAGTCATAAGTTTTATAAAAATTTTAAATGGGTAAAATATTTATCACATAATTTCGAAAGCTCTTTTCAGACATACCTCATGATGACGGTTTAGAAGATGTTTACTGTTTCAGTTCATTATTAAGATTGATTTCCATTTAATTAAAATAGTTTAAAATGGAACGGTTTAAAAATAAAAAGAAATTACACCCTTTTTTATAACTCTCTTCTTCCTTTTATCTTTTCGTTACACTAAGTCGCTCAAATTAAGTTGGCAAGATGAGAAATGTGCATCCTATTTCTTGAAACGAACTTTACATATATACGCACATATTGCAGAATTATGTCCTAATTAAATCTGTATTCTGTTGTTGTTAATATAATAATTATTAATCAATGCACCACTAAAAATTTGATTATTTGAACAATAATTATTATTATTAGAGGGATACTGATTTGAATAATTGCAAAACGAATTTTGGATTTATCGTATTGTTAATATAACAAGTTGGTAACAATGCTATCACTACTAACTGATGACAGTATTTTTTTTCGTTTCCAATTTTGTTTAATTAAAATTTAAAATTTAAATCCCCATCCAATAAATGGATGTTTTGTTGCTTAATTTAAATGTAAAAACAAAAAAAAAAACAAACAAATAAATAAAAAACTAATAGTAATAATGAAATGGGGCCACCAAACAATGTCGCAATAACAACAATAATTATGTAGGTATGGCAAATTACAAATACCAAACATGGTTTTTCTATTAAAATTTGTGTCTAATCAAAAATTGTTATCAATTTATATTTGCTTATAACAAACATTTTATGGGGGCCAAATAGAGTTAAATGCAAATAGTAAAATCAATAAATAATTAAAAAATTAATTAAGGAAACCTCCGATCTAATTTTGGCAATATTTAAATCTTTTTTTTTTTTTTTTGTTTCAATCAAATCGCATTAATATTCAACCCATGAACGAAATGAACGAAAATCTTCTCACCCCGACCCATCATTCTTCCCGCTCCCGGCACATCCAATAGAAACACACAAACGATCAATTCTAGTAGTAGTGACAAAAGCGAAAAATTGGAAAAGCCATTTGCACAATAAAATCCTACTCCTTCTTGTTCTTCTTCTATGACTTCGTCTTCTTTCCCATCTTCTTCTTCTTCTCCTTCTTCAAGCGGATGACATAACAAATTATTTCCCGTCAGTCACACAGTATAAGTTATAGCAAAGGAATAGGGGAAAAACAGAAAAGATTTCCATCCATAGAGATTTCCACCAAGGAATTTTCTCTGTGACTGGAAAAGAAGAGGGAAGAAGGGTGAAAATACATAAAAGAAAAAAAAATATGTTCAATTTGTGAAAAAGTGAAAATGCTGTTGAATTTGATGGGGTGTTTGAAAAGCAACGATAATCACACCAATTTTTACCATGTTGCCAAATATTTTCATTCGAAAATTCAACATACTTCTTATGTAATTACTGCATACATACATGCAATGAATAGATCATAAAACATATATAAGTGCGGCTATGATCTAACGTAATCGTCAGTTCCTACAGAAAGTGGGCAAGACAGGTTCCTACCTACTCACACCCTAAAAGAATGTGCCGAGATTTTCACCAATTCCAGTCTGAATTCTAGTAGTTTTCTAGTTAATAGTAAAATCTAACTTACCTAAGATAGAAAACACTAAACAATAGAAAAGCCAATTTTCTTTTCACTCATCCACTTTTCGTCATTAATGGAAATGGTTACCTAATCCATGAATTGTAAACTAAAATAAACCTCTTTCAATCTATTCTTATACCGGTACAATATAATTGGATGTTTTTACAATGTACATAGTAAGTAGTGTAAACAAAACAACAAAATTAAGGTAAACATAAGGAAGGTAAAAACTAAGAAAAGAACTAAAATAAAGGGATTTGTTCCTTTAGCTAGACTAGACTTTTAGTCGACTTTTGTTGTTTTTGTTCTTCCTTTTCTGTCTGTCTTAAATTCTGTATCTTTCCGCTTTCTTTTATTTTCTAAAAAAGTATTTTATAAGTTTGTTAGCTGTGGCAGTTAGCTTTGGGTTGGTTTTAATTTTGTTAATGTTCTGTCGTGTGTGTGTGTATTTTAAGGTTGTTGGACAAAAAAAGAAGTTCTGTCAACCGTAATGATGTTTGTTGCTGGTTTTCGTTTCTGTTTATTTGTTGCCCCTTTTTTTGTTATTTGATGAAAGGAAATGTTTCTATAAAAGGCATAGAAGAAGTAGCTCTGTGAATTTTTAGCTAATAAAACTGTGTTAAAAAACAATGAGGGCATTATTTTCTCGAACACACTGTACATGCATGAAAAGTGTAAACATATAAAGATCCGTATGACGGAGTAATACAATAAAAATAATAAATTACGGAATATTAAATTGAAATTAAATTTATTGCACTTTTTAGAGTGTTTTTTTATGTATCTATGCATAATATGCGTTATAATACGTATTTAAATAGAGATTTTAAATAAATGTAGAAATGTGATATGAAATATTACCATGAAGTTTAAAAAAATAATAAAAATAGAAATAGCCAAGCTGCAGGATTAATTTATTATTATTATTATTATTATTATTATTATTATTATTAATAAAAAAAGCAAAATACACCCCCATACCTCCTTCTACGATCATCAATCATTTGGTATTAAAATTTTCGAGCACCCTTTTCTCTAACACGTACGCACAACCTTAAATTTTGCTTCCGTGTGTTTAAAAATTTTATTATTATTAAAAATATTCGAATGTTGAACACACGGGTGTACACTGCGTATAGCTACGACTTAACACTACAAATCTACTAGGTACACAGAAAAAAATGCGATAAATAAATTGTTGCTGATATTAAATTTATTATTATTATTATTACAAAAATGGGATGGATTAAAAAGGAATAAACTGTTGTAAAACGAATTAATTTTTTAGACAGATTGCTTCATATATATATTTGCAATAATTTTAATTACATTTGACGTAACAATTACTATATACGACGGGGAATGAAATAATTAATCACAAATTAATAATTACGAAATTCGAGTTCCTGACTTCAACCTTTAAATTTTAAATTTCCCATTGGTTTTAAATAGTATAACGTATTCACTTTTTCTAACTTGATTGCTCGAAAATAGAGTTGTTATTTTTCGTTCAGTATTATTGAAACTCGTGGTAGATATTTCTTCAAAGCAAACCAAAACAGTAATTATTAACAGTTGATATATTTGCATTCGAAACTTTTGGCGAAAGACTTAAAATGGAAAGCGTGCAAAAGATAGTGCGGGCGCAATACTATATAATAAAACCAGACAGGAAACAGACACAGAAAGATAGATCTAATTGTTACAAATTGTACATTTTACTTCCTGTTTCTCATAGTATTGTTTCGTGCTGCTATACATAATTTGTTGACTATAGTTTTGATAATCCAAATATCTGGATCGTAGTATTATAAATTATTTCACTTGGAAAATTAATTATTGGTAATATCATAACTCTAGCAAATAGGTATAGTATGCGGTTGACATTTAGTCTATTTATTTATTGGTATAGTAGATTCTAGTAGTTAGTTTAAACAATATTTTGTCCAATTTTCAAATTGACTTTTAGCTTTTACATTATTTTATACTATCAAAGGATTTGAATGTACTCAATAGATGCATATGAGAAACTCCTTTTTCCCCCTTTCTTAAAAAGACAAAAGCAATCCCCCATTCTCTCTCTCTCTCTTTTCGCCTATATCATCTATTTGATTTTCTTCTATTGTTCCAATACCGAAACAGTAGTTTTCTCCATAAAAATATTTTTATTTTTATTGCTATTATTATTATTATTATTCCAAGTTCTAACAACTTCGATTCTGCATTACCTATTTGTTTATATGTTGAATCAGATTTTCCAATAAAAGTGATAAAAGAATATCTGTGTCTTGTGTGTTGCAATTGCTGGGGAGAATTCAAATATTGGATGCTCGAGTTTGTTTGTTTGATTTGATATGAAAATTGTCTTTTAGATCTAAGAAAACTAGAAAAATGTGCATCATTGAAAATGAAAAGTTTTAATTTCATCATTAGATAAATTTTAAATCTTAATTTTCGTCGATTAATATTAGGATTAGCAATTTTCGTCTTGTTAACTTTAAACTTTTACTGTCTCATTTTTTTCTAAAAGTTCCGTAAATAAAAAACTCATGTTAAAAACAAAACATTTCACAAAGTGATAAACTAACTTTTATCTATATTCGTTTTCCCGTTTCCAAATTTAAGATCTAGAAAATACTTTGAATTTTCCCCTTTAATTTATATCTTACGAGTCGCAGCCGAACTTTGTTTCTATTTCTGCATTTATTTTGCTATACACTTTTTCGTTTTCCTGCCTTGAAATGAAAACTTTTCCTTCTCCTTTTTACCTTATTTTCATATTTATATTATCTGTACTTATTCCACAGTCTGAGATAGTCGAGTTACTTTTTTTGATATGATGGAAAATCTATTTAAGCCGACTTTAAACTGAATCTTTAATAAGTACAGCTTACATTTTATATGATACCCCACATATAGTCTTTATTATTATTATTATTATAACTGGATGGTCATATAGACAAGCAGACTCCAGCTGCTTTAGCATGCTTATGACATTTTCATATTTTATTTTTCATAAAAAAAAATAGCGGAAATGTAAACTTTTCTCGCTTTTTCATCTCAAAAAGCAGCTGCCATTTTATCTTGTACGATGGAAAATCTAATTCAATGGTTTTCTTTTAAAGTCTTAGATTTTCTTTATTTGAAAAATGGAAAAAGGACATTTTTATCTTAAGGAAAATCAAATTTTTGTACCGAGATTTACATATTTTAAAAATAATTGAATCATATCAATTTCAATTCAATCGTGTAATTTGGCCAAATTGGGGGGCGGGGGAGAAAACCAATACCACTATGCCAACATTGGATTGTTTGGTCTGATTTGAGCCAGTATAGATCGTATTTATTTATCAGGCAAGGCAATATTTATCTTAACCCATATTTACTAATTAATTCCAGCCGTTAAGTTTCCTAATTAATTTCATCATTTCTTGTAAGCAAATAAATAAAATTGTTTTCCCAAATAAATCTCTAGAAACATACTGTCAACACTTTTTCGGAAAAGAGCATAGAAAAAAGAGGAGAGATAAGTTTGTGCAAGCAAAAATCAATCCCCTTTCCCTCCTCCGTACTCTTTTTGTTCACCGTTTTATCTATAGTATATTCCCTCTTTATTTTCTAATACTTTACTTCTTTATAATAAATTAGATTTTATCTGTAATGGAATTTAAGAGAGGAGTTTTTAGGGTCATGGGGGGAACTTGTCGCGTATTTTATTGGAAGGAAAAAAACGAAGGTGTTTGGAGTTGACATTCTACTGTATAAGGCAGGTACCATAAAAAAGAAGTTTTATTTAATTTGAGAGAAAAAAAAAGGCAAAAACCGGTGAACCGTTTCCAATCTAAATTTCCCATCTAATTAAATAGACATTTCATTTAATTTATAAAATTTAGTTAAATTCATTTGTTGCAACAATATAGGTGTTGATATTTGTGATGATAGATATGGTGACAGAGAAGGTGAGAGGGTGCACACGACAAATGCCAATAAATTTCCAATTTCGAATTGGAAATGTATGGCTCTCTACATTCAACAAATTTTCTGTTATAGACTGTCAGAGACAATAGAGGAAATGGATTTCTAGCAGTCCCATTTTCGTTTTCGTTTCGGAGAAAATTGTAATTTAGATGCTAATCTTAAAAGCCAAAGCCGATCAGAAAATTTTAAAAGCACCCCCCCGAATGCTTTTAGTATAATTCGATAATATAAAATATTAATTTGTTTTGGAACATTTTCTAATGGAAAATTAGACAATAATTTTTGTACGACTTAATTTCCTTTTATCGTTTGTATGTTTTTAAGATTATTCGTTTTTAAAAACAATTTTGAATAGTTTAATTTTCCGTTTCAGCTAAAACGCTTTTCTGCAATTTTACACTAGGTACCATAAAGTACTTTCGTAATATGTATTAATAATTCAAAATAAAATCGAGGGATAAATTGCCCTTGTTTAGAGTCATTTTTATCACGATAAAAAAGATTTATTGGGTAATCGAGATAAGCTCCTATCACATGGAATTTACATTTTCTGACAGGGCAAGCAAGTGGTGTAGTGTATACATAGGTATATACTCACGACTGGTGGTGGTGGTGGATGTTGCTGATGCTGGATGCAAAAATGCTTACAGATGATAAAAATTTCAAAGATTATAAAACGAAAAATTTATTACGATGGAGATACACGTATATACGTACATTTATCCATCGAATGGTAGGGAGGGGTGAAGTGAAAAAAAACGGGAAATGAAAAACAAATTGAATTTTTATCCAGTTACATTGAGTTCAATTTGGTCTTTGATCTATATGGGAACTTTAAAACATTATTGGCAAATTGATAAAAATTGATTCAGAAATATTCTGAATCCTTCCGGGTAAACAGTGTTTATTAATGGATTTGGATCTTATTGCTAGACATATTTTGGTTTTCCCCAAACAAACAAACAAACAAACACATTTACTCACTCACTCACTCACTATACAGTAAACATGCATACGTATCCATTTACTGAATCATCTTTTTATCCCTGCACTAAAACTTCCTCTCCGCTACGATAGGGCCTGGGATACAGCTATACAGCATCCGACAGTCTGGCGCCAAACTTTGTATTCCCTTGCACTTACTCTTTCTACGAATGATTCAATTGAAATTATTATTATGATAACCACTTATGAAAATCGTCAGCAGACAAATATAATCGATAAAGTCAGTAAAACCATTGCAGCATTGGGAATTTTCCCGATCTTATTATAAGCACATCACAGTTTCATTGTACTGTCATCCTTTTGAAAAAAAGAATTTTATTTTTTTCAAAAAATAATGAAATTTTGTTGGAGTCATCATTATTATCGTTCTTTTTGAAAAGAAAAAAGAGACATTGTTCTTTGTAGGCTGTTCCTAGGGAGGGTTTCCTCTCTTTGTTTCTTGTTTTTCCGGATGATGTTAATATTAATGCATAAAGGGAAAGATAATGAAGCACCACACATGTAAATGAATGCTGGATGCTTCTGCTTGTAGAGATACGAGATTTCTATATAAGATTATTGTGTATTATAAAGGTTCTGTTACATTTGCCATTCATCGAAACTTGAATGGAAAAACCATTGTTAGGCATACGTCAATAAAATATTTTATCTAAATGGAAAACAAACGGATATGAATTGGATCTAAGTGTTGACTAGCTTCTTTCGATTATGTGCTCTCATTTGAAGTTTAGTTAGAAATTCCAGCAGTTAGTGTCACAAAATGTAAAAAGAACTTAAACTATGTAAAGTAAGTATTATTTATTAGAAAATTCAACTTGTGTCATTCACCTATGAAAAATATATTCCAATAATTACAATATTTCATTAAATTATTAATCGATCGTATGAAGCGTATGTAGAATTTCAAATAAAAGACAAAGCCCCAAATAGCAATTTTATTGCATCACAGCAATGGCATTAAAAATAAATTTATTTAAATTCATTTTGCCGTAATTATTTACGCTGAATAATTATATTTTATTTATTGTTTATTTTCTATTAATAAATTAAATTGAGAATTTACTTGTGCATAAGTAAATTAGTGAATAATAACATTAATTAATAAGTATAATAATACAAGTAGAATTAAAGAGAATGTTTAATGAACATATTGTTTATTTCGTATAAGTTTTTTTTTTTTGCTATGGCCAGAATATTAATTGTTAAAATTTAATTCGATTTTGTTGCTTGTGCCAATATTTGAACATATTTTTTATTGGTCTTCGTAAGGACAATACTTAAAAATTTTCAAAAGACCTTTCATCTAAAAGTTGTCTATTAATTTTCGATAAATTTTCAAAAAATACCTAGTATAAAACTTTATCCATTAATAAAATTCAGAAGCACACAAAACACTCAAAAGAACAATCGATATTGAGAAAATCGTCGTTTTCCTTTTTTGTATTATTACCATTTTTTCTCTTCTCTATTCTGTACAGCGCTTTTATTATTCTTCTTCTTCTTTTTACTACTTACTTATCTTATTTGTTGGTTGTATTAAAATTTCGTGATGGAACATTAACCACCACCACCACCACCACTACCGCCCCACCATCAACATTGAAATACATAACTTTATATTGAAAAATTCATTTTTGTATTTTTGTGTCTGGGAGATGCGGTATAAATACAGAGACAGAAAAATAAAATCAAAATGATTGGAAATTGTTATGGAAAAGTGGAAACTCTTTTTTTGTGTGTGAAATAATCGTAAAGAATTTTATTTGAAATCTCTGAAAATCATGAAAATATCATAGCATTTTATTTGTTTGTTCTTCGGTCGAATAAAAAAGTTTCATAAACTTTTTCGATTAGGATTTTTATTAAATTGTTCAATAATCTACAATTTTGATTGTTTTATTACTGTTTTAACTAAAAAGCTAATAAAATATTACTTAAAAACCGAGGTCTAATCACAGTTTACACAGTAGGTTCTCTTAGTACGAGTGAATATTCATATGATCTTCTGTTATATCATCATCGCAAGTGTCGAATACCTCTATACATACATACATCAAGATATATTATTATTAAGTATCTATTATTACCCTTATTATATATTGTAACCATTTAGAGTGTTTCATCACTAGGGTGGCCCTAACAAAAGAGTGCCTCCACTGTTTAGACTGTTGCTAAAAACCAATTAATCATTTATTAACGGTTCGATTAAATTGGGAAATTAATTTTTCATCTTTATAATCACTTCTTGTGACCCGATCCACCATTTTACCAAAAATTAATTTTCTACCTTTTCAACCAAAAAAAGAAAAACAGAAAAAATACGCGTTCTACGATGGAGAAAATTAATTATTATTATTCGGGTGCTTCCATTAAATAATAGAGAGCCTGCTCTCCTCTCACTCAATGGAAATTGCCTTCATTTAGATATAGAAGGGTAGAAAAATTTTGTTGTCGTTCGACTGTTCTTCGACGAACATGGTGGAAATAAACAAGTAAAGAAAAGAATGGAAGAGAGTGGAGAAGGAAGTATTTTCCTTAAATATCAGTAAGTATTGTATATGAAAAAGGAAATAGGGTGATGATAATAATTGCAGAGGAAGGGGATTTTGAAGCGAACAGAACAGATTTCAATGGTAGATTGGAAAGCGAAGCGGGAAGGAGGAAATGTAGGTCAACAAGCCCAAATAGGGAAATGAATACATATATTATTATTCTAATTTATTCGTTTATTTGTTTTAGCGTAAGTAAACTGTCAAGTTTTGACGTCGGCCTAGATGACATTGCTACACAACAGCAAGGTTCGGACACCACCACCACTACATAAAAAAGGAATTTAATATAATGTACTAGGTAAGCTCCCATGCATTAAACCATTTACATCAATTAATTTAACCTGCTGCTATTACAATTAATTAACACAAATAATCCGTTGCCGTTCCTCAAACCACCCCACATTACTTGATTTAATTATAATTCATTAATTTCCACATTTAACGCGTAAAGATCACATCTAATTTTATGTACTACAATCAATGTACACAAATTCAATGTCTATGTGTGGGTGGGTGTGTACTTGGTTGCCTATATTCCCCTTCTACCCAAAATTGGCACATCAAACAAAACCCTTAATTATTATACAAATAAATCCCTCCCCCATATAGAAAGGGTTGGTATACAATAAAATGTATACTATTACGGAACATCATCGGCTTGATTTAGTTTCAGGTAATAGTAATAATGATGATGATAGAGAATGGTTCATTTATTGACTTAAACAAGATTAGAGCTTACTCTACGTGTGTGTGTGTGTGTGTGCTAATTTAATTGCTTGCGATGTCATAATGCTTTGTATGTATACGTGTATCGTATGAAATGGCTAAAATTAATTTAAGTTTGCGGTCAGTCAGTATTACTTCTCTTAAAATTGAAACGAAAAAGAAAAAAAACAGAAAAAAACAAGACGAAATAAAAGAAAATTCTCCATAATGTAATGTATTATTGTTCCTATACACATCACATCAGATGTGAATAAAGCGGGTCATTTAACACGTCAACCCTTGATGTATTACATAATCTAGTACATTGCCAACGTGACTAAAATTTAATAATAAACTAACAAAAGGAGGAGTAGATAGACAAGGGTGAAAGTGATTGTGTTGTTTATTATGAAGTATATACTCCTACTTCACACACACATACACACACACACACACACACATACGTTTAATAAATCTATACAATTTCAGAAAATTCTTCAGTATTCTGTCAAGTATTTAATTATAACATAATATTAATTATAAACGACGCGTGAAACTGATGAGATAGAAATAGAGCGAAACGCGCTGTGAGTTTGAGATTAATTTTATTATTAAAGTTGTATAATTCGAGTATTTTTTCTTGAAATTACATCCATCCATACATATTTAATGGTATACAAACAATACGAATTAATATAATTTAATAAATTACTGATAACACATTTTCTACTATATGCATTATTAGATATCATTATTATTGATACATTAAACCACCATTAGGCACTAAATAAATTTAAAACAATAATTCATACGGACATTAAATATGAAATTCATAATGATGTTCAACATAATGGACTTAATTATTGATAAATAAGCTGTCATAGAGAAAAACGAGAAAATATTAATTTGCCGTATAAATTCGAAGCTAATTCGGCTTTTTCTGCCCTTTCTGTTCTTGTAATTGGCTCACCCCCGAACTACCCGCCATCAACTCTCTTCAAGAAAGTTGTGTTCACCACAAATTACTTGTTATTAATCTTGGTGACAATGTGAAATAGTGAGGGTAATAAATGGTGGTTGAGGTTGAAGAGAAACTCGGATAGTGTGAGGGGCACCAAAGGACACAATATCTTAACCTGTCAGAAAAAAAAAATCTCTCCAAGTTTCTGCACTTTTAATGTCCAAACCAGTGAAAAAAAAGTAAAAACTTCAAGCTTATTTCATTATTTAAATGACTTTTCTTACGTTCTTTTTTTGTCAATTTTTTCTCCACTTTGTTTTATTATTATTACTCTTGATTTGCCTTTAGTACGATATCGTGGTAAAAGAAAAAGGAAATGAAAAACAAATGAACAAGGAAACTTCTTTGCTACTTCCTTGTTTACGACATGTTTATTTTATACTTAATCAAAATGATGTAATTGAGGTAGTATAAAAACAACCCCCGTTTTTAATAATAATAAAGCAAAAAAATAAAGAAAAATTCGAGGGAAAAGGTAATGTCTTCTATTGTAAATGTAGCGTCAAGGTTTTCCTTAGGAAAAATCAACAAAACACACAAAAAAAACTAATTTCTTCTCTATAGTCTCATTCGATTTCTTTAAGGAGCCCCTCACACGAAACAAACAGCACGTTTCTACCCCTAATAATACACAAAGCATTACTGTTTAAATCATAAATTACAATACACCCTAATCGATTTTGATTGGGTACTGCTTCAGTATACGCTCACCATTTTACAAAAAACCAATTCGGAGAAAAAAACACGAAAAATTCAAAATGGAAAAGTTCCTTTATTGTTTAGTAAGTAAGGTAATATAATGGAAGGATTTTCCCTATTCGCGTAATGGATATTCGTTTCATGATGTGCGCCACTTATATTATAACTAAGTACGTGTATATGTCAGTGTGTGAGTGTGTGTATTCAGTTTTGTGTCGAGTTGCTTCTTTATAAAACTTTTTTAATTGAACTTAAACTCCTTTCTTTTCGGAATCCTTTGTTGAAAAGGGCCTCAGAACGTCATGCAAAGAAATAATTGACTTTATATCGGCTCTAAATATCCTATTGCTTTCTTCTTTTAACTACACATATAGTAGTTCCCTTTTGGCATCGTTTCTTATTTCAACATGAAAACTTTTTCACTAAATACAATTATTTTGTTGTGTTCGTTTTGCACTGGGAACAGGTTGCGTGTAGGTGTGTGTATATGTGTATGTGTGTATCTAATAACGTGATCCGAAAAGATCAAGGAAAAAATAAAAAAGAAAATTTAACAGCAAGAGCAAATAATAAATTAGTAGTAGTCAATAAAGCCGTCACATCATTTTCAGTTCCTTTTTTACTATCTTTTAACTAACTGTATCAAATCCTATTAAACTTTTACCATGATATTTATCTTCTAACAGCCATCAAATTCAGCCGTATATAATCTTAAAAGGCAGACAGGCGACGAAGTGGGAAGGAGGAAGAATTAATTATAAAATAAGAAATTTTCATCTTTGACGGTAATTTAAAAAATTAAAATTTCAAAAAGTCTTCTTGTAGAGCCCTCATCACCATCATTCCTCCTCTACATCCATTATTTAAGGTAGGAATCTTAAGGGGTGATTTTAATAATGCATTAAACATTTTTTTTTAATTAAAAATGTTAGACGGAAGTTAGTCCCTAATAATAATAATAATTAACAGTATGAAATGTTAATTTTATAACTTACATTCTCCAGATTTATGGTGGGAAAATTCAAGTTTTATCCTTTTGAAGATTTAAAGTTCAGATTCTTTTTTGCAAAAAAAAAAAAATGGCAAATCTAGCAAATTTTTATTAGTCGTTTCATCGAGTTTTCCCAGTTCCTATTCAAACAATATATAATTACTTTAAATACTCGAAAACTCAATTCTGTGTGTTTTCTTCCTTTGATTTTGCAATCATTTTTCCACCAAAATTTCTCCGAAAAAGTTTCTCCGCCAATTGAAGAATAAAACTTCAAAATTACCATACTCCTTTTATCTGTCAAATTAACTTCCAACTTCGATTTCTCTATATAAGCACAATCAATTCCTCAACAACAATGAAGATGAAAAAGACGACGACGAAGAGGAAGAAAAAACGCTCCCTCTTCGGAAAACCTTTAAAAGGAAAACTATGTATAGAAGCAGCAACAGCAGCAGCAGTTGCATAACGAAACGAACGAGAAACGGTTTTGCATTTGGAAAATTTAACTTTTCTCCTCTGTTTTTTTTACTGTAGTGTATAAATGTAGACGACAAATAATGCGTCAAGTTTCCTCGCATCCTCGTTTTCGTCTTAGGATATTTTTCTTTTTGTCGTCGCGACGACTGCGACGACAACGACAAACGTCAGTGTGTGTGTGGGTAAATTTGCATTCTTATTTCAATGTTAAAATGTAAATATTTATTTCTTTGCGAAAGGAAGAACCTTTCGAATTAAGGAAACCGTAAAATGGAAAATATGAACTAAGAAGTATATTACTTTTCTTCTATCTGCTACTACTTGTTGTTGTTTGTTGTTTGGTGTAGGAGTTCTCATTTTCTCGAGATGATTCAAACCACAAGGGTTTTGTAATAATTATGAATGTCTCTTTCACTGCGTTAAATGACACGAAGTTGCTTATTTCTCACATAATATTCTGTTACCAATTCTTTTTTGTTTTCTATTATACTTTCTATCCTGCGTAGGTGATAAAGAAAGTTTTATGAAATACGTAGTGTTTCTTTCTTAGCAAGATAATTTTCTTTATTCCATCAAGAAAAGCATCGGGGAAGGGCTACGAATGAGAAGAAATGGTTGGGGATAAAACGAAATAAACCTTGAAGAATCTGGGATAAGTTACACAAATTACTCAATTTTGAGGGAAAGCAAAGTGAGGAAAAAATATTATGAAAGTGAATATTTCGACGAACGAATAGCGAATATAAAGTCAACCTTATGTTCGATATTTTAAAAATAACAACATGGTAAAACATGAAGGTGAATTTTACAAGGAAAATTCAAAGCTTTCAGATATTATTTTTAACACAACAACAACAAAAACATTCCATTCGGTACCATAAAGGTATTTTTAATCTCTTAAAAATTTCCTACCGGGAATTCAATTATCAGAATAAAACAAAAAAGCAACAAATTACCAACAAAAAAAACTGATAAAAAGGCCGTTCAAAAACAACAACAACAACGATAAATTTCAACGATTTCAAAGGGATTTTCTGTGATAGAAATTGGATAAAAGTTTTTGCCAATGGTGGATATATTAAGGCGGGTAGTTAATCCACCCCAACAACAATAAAATAAAAAAAACAAATAAATAAATAACATACAGGTAAAACTGGTACGAAATCCGACAAAACGCTTATAGAGTGCGCATTTAAATCATTTTAAAATTTCATTTTATCGAACCCTGTATAGTGGCTCTCTTTGTTTTGTCATTATTGGTTATTTTCTTTGTTTCCGTTTTTTTTTGTCGGTGGACAAATAAATGATGATGATGGTAATGATACAATGGAAAGATACCCGACATGGATAGAGAAGGATGAAGAGTGAAATGGTCGATGACGGAATCGAAAAAAAGTGGTTTTGAAAAAAATAAATCAATTTCCACATTCACGCACACACACAGAATGGTATGAGAAAGGAAAAATTGGATGAATCAAATGTGAATAATAAAAGGGTTGGTTTTTTTCCGAAATGGTGGTGAATAAAATATATTGGTGTGTCAGTGGATAGATAATCTGATTGGATGCTCAAAAAAGAAAAATCTATGTAGGGAAGCTATGGATATAAGTGTCTGATATACATATACATACACAGTATACATGTATATAGAGTTTTTCAATAAAATGTTTTACGCGCCGATCGAATTTTTTTCATTTGAAATGGATTTTCCATTTTTCCAATTGTTTGTGTAATGTAATCTTAAAGAAAATGCAATTTGCAATTAATTTCTTCATCTCAGATGAAAAAGTATCTATATTTTCGCTTCGAAATCCAATAATTCAACTGCACAAATAATAATAGTAATTATTATTATCTCAGTTATGTCAGGCAGCATCTGCAACTATCACCATTTCCTATTGCTTGATTTATAATTAAAAGTGAGACGGAGATAGTTGGAAAATAGATATTTCTTCTTATAACGGATATGCAGCATATAACGAGAAATTGAAACGTATATAAACACACAAGAACAATGCTAAAATTGTTTTAATAACTCCTAGTAGATTCCTGCAAAATGAAATCGGAAAACTTATAGAACGATCAAATAAAAGATTTTCTTAATTAAGATTTTTTAATATAAACAAATAAACAAACAAACAAATGAAATTCACGAAAATTTCATTTAATATCGTACACACGTTTCCTATTATCGTATTAATTGGAAAAATCCCATTTTCTAGAAAAAATTTTAAATTTCATCGAACGTTCCGTACAGTGTATACTGTAGGATAGATAAATACTTATTTAAGCCGGAAGCTACTTTTTCGAAAAGTCAATTTCGGAAAAATCGAAGAGAATAAGTTTTGCTTTGAATTGCAACTAGAATTTTTATATTATTTTGGATAAAAGCTGTAGTGTACACAATAATGAAGTTTTATTGGTTCGGATGCTGGGAAGAAAATTATTGTAAAGATTTCGCCGTTTTGAAAGTAACCAATCGAAAGAAAATTAGGAAAATACAACATTTTGATCCCAGCACAGAGCAATAAATATCTATCAATATCACAATATTCGTGCAGGAGTCAGAGTAAAAATCGCGTCAATTTCGATACGTGTTGAATTCTTTATGCTACCGCTCTTCCAAAATGGATAATAATAATAATAATAGGAATACAATAACTTTTCCATCAAGTTCCGTAAAACCTTAATTGATAATAAACTTGAACTTTCTACCTCTTTTACCTAAGGAAAAAAAGGAAAAATTCTATTCCAACAAAGTTTGCTTATTAAAAATATCGATTAATCTAATAGAAACTTTTCTAGTTTTCTTTCTTTGCCTGAAACCTGCACAAGGAAAAAACTCACTCGCTGATTAAGTTTCTTATATATATACATAAATATATTTAAAAACTTACGATAAATTTACATTTCGCTTTCCATTTTAATGAGAAAGATAGTCAAGTCTATTAGTGGATGACAGTGGAAGATATTTTTCAATTAAACTGGTTACAAAAATTCAAGTTTTAATTCAAACATTCTAAATGTATGTATTTTGTTTGAATCAGTCTACTCTCGTTCTAGATTCATCCCTCAAAAATTCTGTAATTGAAGTTAATATGAATTGGTTATTTATTAAAACTAGGTAAAAATAATATAAATACTCCACAACCACATACTTTTATTGATATTGATATGGTGTTTCTATTTTTTCTAAATGGATGTTTTCACAATAAAAGCATACAGAGTGTTCGAAAAAAAGTGTCGATTATCTGAGTGACGCAAAAAACTTCGAACAATGAAATATTAATTATTAAAATTATGCAATTTGCATTGGTGAAACAAGTAATTCATTATTTGGACTTAAAACACTTTCTTATTAATAATTTTATTGCGTGCGGCTTTTCCACAAAAGAATGCCATATATATAAGAAAAATTGTAGTAAACTTATATGATGAAGTGGCAAAAAAAATTAACATGTTTAATTAATCGCGATTTATTTCAATTGATAACATTTGCTTTTAAATATCGCGTTAATGCAGTTCTTATCAAGATTTCCTCTGAAAAAAACTTGTTTGCGAAAATTGAATTATTTCACCCAGTAAATTGACAACGTTTCCAATTTCTTTTATTATTTTTTTAGTGGTTTCTATTCATTCATTATGGTTTTTTTGTTTTGACAAAACATCATTTGGTCACAACAACAACTAAATCATTAACAAATGCAATTTAATATTTTATTTAGTCTGAGGTTCCAATTAAAAAACAAATAAAAATATCCCCTTTCAACTCTCATTATATTCCCTTATGGATCAAGGGTCATGTCAATTAAGGGTGGTGGATATCAATCGTATACTGATTTAATTGACATCCAATACAAAAATGTGAATACCGATTAAACAGCGTAAATACTTTACTGTTTATAGACAAACTATCAATGTGTATATTAAAAGAGTATTTTTCTTTTTTTTTTTCGTACAATTATACTCCCTTCTGCTATTAACTTCTCTCGCTACCCCTCTACACCAAACTCACCCTGCTAATCGCTTTTTAGACTAAAAGCCTACTATACCATAAAATGATGCCATTAACATAGTTAAGTTAGATTTTAACTTTGCCGGTAACGGGCAATCGGGGAAAGTGTAGGGAAAAGTACATATAATATACGGCTCATTAAATATGTATTTATTTCTAATACTATTGATCGGGATAAGATGGTTTAGGAAGCGCCATAATGGAGTAGTAATAGTCAAGGTTATACTATACATACTCATATACGGACAAGTTTTAGTAAAGCTAGAGTTAGTACTAATTCCACTGCACAACTCTTCAAATACGTCATCGTATTTTCGCCTTTTCATCGATAACAATGACTTATATTGAAATTTAATCCAATTTTTATCAAGCGCCTAATAAGCAGCGAATTTCTTAAGACATTCGCTATTTTTATTCTCTTTAGAGAATAAAAGTAATGAAAACTTATTATTATTGTTATTATTATTCTATTTATATGCTTTCAAAATAAAAATAAAGAAAAGGAAAATTATTGTATAGAATAGAAGAAAATTTCCCAAGAGTTCATTACATACTCGTCTATATTCAAAGAAAATGAATCAAAATGTAAAACTAACTTTCTAAAATACCTACTAAGCTCACCTTCTCGCTTTTGTTATATAAATTAAAGAAGAAAGCAGTAAATTTAATATAGACCATACCGCTAGAAAGAAAATGGTGAAAATATAAAAGAAATTTCTAATTAGTTTCTAATTTAAATTAATCTTTTAAATTTATAATAGAATAAGATAATATAATTGAAACTAAGTTATTATCAAAAGATATACCATCTTAATTTACTCTCTTTATCGAGGTTATCGATTAAGATTATAGAAAAGAATTTTCACATAATTACTTGATTTAATCTAATCAAATATTTCCACATCCCTTTCCCACCATAAACATCGCATTCGCAACAATAATAATTTAGATACTTCTTCTCGGTGCTACTGGAAAGAAAAAGAGATTTTCCAGAACGGATTTAATTGTTATTCTATTAGTACAAGAACAAAAGTTAATTATTATTATTTTGAGGTCACTTGGGAAATTTATTTGTTCCGCATTTATGCTTCCTCTTCTGTTTGTTCTTTCTCTAGATTCTCAATTCTAAATCGTCCCATTACAAAGGGAAGAAACATCGATTTTGAAAACGACAACGACTAAACTAAACTTGTCGAATTTGTCAAATGCTCCAAAGAGCATTGGAGAAAGAGGAGAATAAAGATAGATACAATCAAAAAAGAAAGAGAGAGAGAAAGAGAATTGGTCATTATTTGTCTTTTAAATTAAATTAAATTCAGTTGTGTGTTCTGTTTTTCAGTCATTTGTTTCGTTTTTGTTTTTCTTTTCTATGGTTTTCCGAGTTGTAATTTATTTTGTTTGATTTTCTTTTGATTTGATAATGTTGGCATTAATCGATCAATTTTTGAATTGACATATAATTTACATACATATTGTAGTCCGAGATTAAGTGTTTTCATTCTCCAGATTTATTGACAAATCTATTTAATCCCTTAAAAGTTTTCACAATGTAAAAATATGTGTAACGTTCAAATTTTGAAATTAATGTCCTGTCAGCAGCATCAGTTAGTAGCATCAGGAAAATTGTTACGGATGCTTTTTATTTTTTAGTCAACGAACAGACCGAGTGACTGACTGACTGACGGAAATTTAATGAGTTGCAGGCACATTTAACCAGTTCTTTTTTATTTTGTTTAAGCCGCGCTAATTAGGAGCAATTTTTTGAAAACTTTTAAACCCCGATATTGGTTGGCATATTGTTGATAGGAGACATTAAAGATAGATAATTCGTTTGATAAATTGTAGAAAAAATATTCTGGCATCATCATATCTCATCTGATTATTTCAGTAGCGAATTTATGGGGGGTTAACACACCTTGACTGGGAGATGTTGTGATTAGGTATATGTAGTTTCACGTACGTATGAGTACTAATGACGTATTCGGATATTTACTGTCATTTTTATAGGTCGTAAATAATTACGGGAATTTTACAGGCCATAAATCATACAGAGATTAAATACTCTAAAGTTCCATAAAACGGAGCTGAGCTTTCCATACAAAAAAAAAATTACGTTCTATATCTTGTATTTTTTCCGATTTTCTGATATATCGGGAAATTTAGATTGATCTGACAACTTGGCTTATCTTTCACATAAAAATGAAATAATTATTATTAATAATAATACACAATAAAAAAAAATCAAAACAGCTGTCAAGTAAGAAGTAAATAAAGAATTTAGAAAAGTAGCAAAAAGAAAAGTAAAATGTATAAAGCAATAATCCTTGCTACGTGTTTGTTGATACATAACCACAGTATGGGGGAGATATGTAACTTGTAGAAAGCATAACAAATTTCCAAATAAACATAATTCCACTATACATATAATAATTCTGAGCATGTGTATGATATTTCCAGAAGATCTATCCAGTTATATTCCACGACAACGTCGAATATCGTTGATTTTCGTAACAAATCGGTCGGAACCTAAAAATACAATCATGCCACACACAGGCACACACACACACATACAAGCAAACAGTTACTGAATCGACCCAGAAAATAAAACGCGAATTCCCATTAGCATGTTAATTCACAATTTAATTAAATGACAATATTTCAATTTAAAATCATTAAAAGTAAATAAATTATCATCAGCATCATCAGCAATCACCATCAATTTTTATTTTTGGAAGAAAAAGAAAGTGTTTTTTTTTTTGGGCTGAAGTATCAAGTCCGTTCTCGTTAAGTAACTAGTCAATCACACTGTGCTTTTTATTCAGCAGCACCTTCTTCGATTATTGGTTTTGTAGTAGCAGATTTTATTGTAATCGCAGGTGTATTGATTCAAGGATAACAATCTGGTAAGATACAGTATACTATTGTTTTGTTATTTATTTGTTAGAAAATCTATGTGTTAATTACACCACCTTGTATAATTTGATTGCGCAAGTGCATACAGATCGGTATTTGAATTTATTATCTTGCTAAATATTTAACGCTTATGAATTTCCCCATCTATTTTCTTATTAATTTATGGAAATATTTCTATAGTAAAATTGTTCGAATATTTTCGTGTTATTGTATAAATTAAAATTGAATTAACCTTTCAAACTATTTAAGTAATTTAAAGTCCATAACAATAAGTGATCTATTGTAGAATGAAAAGCATATTGTAGGTACTTATTTGTATACACCGTGTGGGCGTTTTTACTTTAATTCAATTTATATTTTATTGCCCTGTTTCCATTTTTGCATAGAATTTCATAAATATTTTCATCTAGTGGATTAATATTCAATTTTCCGAGTCAGTTTTCAAAAATTAATTCACCATTACAGTATTTGTCGACTGTATCTATAGCTATTCTACATAGACGGAATAGAAATCAGCTAAAACAATTTAAAACGGGTTGACATTGACGTACGTACGTACACGTACACACAGCAAGAGGAGGAAAAATTACCACTGCAAACTATTTATCTTGCTCTCCCAAAAACAGCAGCAAAGCAATAGAGCACTAGAGCAGCATAATCTATTCTTTTTTAATCTTGTTGTGTCTATTTTTGCATTTCGGCTCTATTTTGTACATTATTGCGACGGGAAAAATGAAGAATAATTAGAACAGCGCTGGAAATATTTCAAACCTAGCATTAAAAGAAAGTTGATGATAAAAATAAATGAAAGCACAAGAGAAAGTTATATGGTAAAATAATTTTAATATGGTTCATTACATAAATATTAAGGTTCTTTCGTACACGCTATGTTCGACTAGGATGAATCAAAGACGATGTCTAAAATCTTTTGTTTGTCGGTTCTAATAAGAAGAAAAGCCGATGCCGAGGCGACAATTACAATAAATGACACGATTACTACAAACCTGCTGTTACATCGGAGTGTTCTCAGCAGCTGTCCATTCCGAATGTAGTGCAAAAATATCTGTCAAGATACCAAAAAAAAAAACAAAAAATACTTTCACTGTCACGTCAATTGCGATCCTGCCTAGTGACATTAAAAATTCAAATTTGCACTGAAACACTAATGCGAACGTTTCGCTATTAAATTTTAATTGAAATCAATGTATATGAGTAGGTAATTTGCCACTTGGTTTTTGCGATGCTCACCCTTAGGTCTAAAATTACCCATTTACCGCACCACCCCCATCATATGGGTCGCTGTGATATAGGTAACGGAAAATTTAATGGTAAAAGTTTTGTCAGATGAATGTCATACTTTGTTTTTTTATTACGAAATGAATATTAAGTTTTTAATAAATATAGATTGAAGAATTAAAAAAGGGGGAGCAACTAATAAGAAATACGAATGGAAGACTAATCGCCTATGTAAAATAAATTTTAAATTTAAATTCGTCTTGTAAAATTGGCGGTTAGAGAGCTAAAATAATCAACCTTAATTTATTTGATTGAGAATTGATACTTTAATTAATACGTTCATTAAATTTTATTAATTGATACTATACTAAATTATTTCTTATCAAATACTGATTGATTTATGTTGATTTGAAATAATTTATCACTTTCGTTTACGTATTGAAACACCTTTATTTTATTGCTAACTTCCTTTTTCAATTTTCAGGAAAATTGGTGATGCTCTTTACTTTACAAAATACCAAGGATTGCATTTGCAATACAGGATGTTTTCTAAGCGATATCTTTATGAATATTATTTTTTTATTCATAATTTTGATAAATATATTTAATTATATTATAGAAAATGTTACGTTAACAATTAGAAGAAATTGTAATTTTGTTATATTTTAGATAAATCGAATCCGATTCGACAACACGTATTCAATTAAAATAAAATTAATTTAATTATGAAAACATATCATTTTGTTTCACTTATTCGATGCACCATTTGATTTTCTCGGCTGAATTAATTAATTGCATGATGTGAATGCATCATTAAACTTATCCTGTACTACTTTCATTTGCTGTCACAATCGATACGAATATAATATTATTATTACTGTTTTAAATTGACATATGACAACGGGAGTATTAGTGGCCTCAATTCCAATATTGGTGTATTGGGAAACTTTTTCATTTTAACTGATTTTTTTTGTTTTGTGAGTTTTCCTTTTTTTATATCAACAGAATCATGATGTAAAATTGAAATGGAAACCTTCAAAAAGTAGACACATTTATATGATATGTCACATACATAAAACTTTTATCTAAACACTGCAAAATATGTGTACATTCTGTATTTCTAGTTCTATTTACAGATCTATGTATTTTCCCTTAAAAAATGATTTATGAATAGAAATTTCCTCGATATAAAATTATCGTTTAAATAAAATAGCAATGGCTTGTTTGATTTTCTAATACTCGTATCAACATATTTATCTGGTGAGTTTGATTCATGTTGTATTCCTCCCTTTGGCCCCGCTCAAAAGTGAAAACTGACTATTGTGTACTATCACAAAATAAATCATTTTACGATATCAATTTTAGCCAAATCAAAACGTTGTTGCTTTGCACACATCCGCTTATTCTTCCCTCATACCTCAACCCCACCACCACCCTCCATCATCCATAGTCTACATACTCCCGAATACCTCTTTACACAACTCTCCACGGAATGCATAATCATAATTTATTCAAAAACTGGAAGCATTCTCTATTAAAGCTGCGCTATCCAGGATATTCATATGGATATTATGATTTATAAATACATACATTAATAAAGGCATTCATATTTTATATAATACAAAAATTAAGTGGGATTATTGTTTTGGTAGTTTTTGCAAATATTTCGGTTATAAATTGCAGACATCTCTTTGTATAGTAGATGCATAAACCGGATTCTGGACCAATAAAAACTAGAAACTTCACTGAAACCATAAACATCAGATGTCCTCCATGAAAATCTCGTAAAATATTCGATGCATCGCAACATATATAAGATGAACTATCAGAGCTACAAAATAATCCAAAAATTTGAATCCGTTAATGTTTGTAATTTACAAACTCCATTTTGGGTTCAGAATCCGCTTTGTATATCCATCTACTATTTGAGTAACTTATTAATTAAATTTTCAGAGAACAGTTCATTGATTTTCTTGTTGTCTAGCTAGAACAAAACTTGCCATAAATTTAGATAAAAACAACAAAAGAAAAGAAAATAGTCGACGCTAGAAGAAAGGAAATCTTAAATCATATTCGTAATGCACAAACACAGTTAGTTGCATCTTTAAAAATAAATCATATTTAGGATATAGTGGAAAATATGATCTCTTTCTACCATTTTCAACTTAGAAAAATTCACTTAACAATGTTTTGCTTGTGAAAAATTTCAAATCGCTCAGCTATAAGATTCCTCCTTTCTCTGTTCACCTCTTCCCTGCTCTCTCTCTCTATCTGTCTCTCTTTTTCTCACCATTAAAATTAAGAGTAATGCAACAACTTTACTAAAAGGGTGAGAAATAGTTTGTTATTAATAAGGGTAGTTCAGTGCTAAGACCACTTCAGCCACTACCACATATTTATTCTAAACCAAAAAGCTTAAAAGCTCGGAAGCTTTTTGGAAAATTGAGTGGAAAAATGTGTAAGGAATTTTCAACCGTTAAAATAAATAAATGTTTGGAAAAACAAAGAAATGTTGTAACCAAAATGAAAAAAAGTTATTGTTTTACTTTAAATTTAAATTAAAATTGTAATTTTGCCCTAAAAGTTTCCGTTACGTGCCGCTACGACTACATTGTATGCGGACCGATAGTCATCGTCAATCCTTTAGTCATTGGACTGCTTGTCGCGAAACGGAAAACAAACCCTTAAATAAGAATAGAAAAAATACGGTAAGAAAAAAGATTTAAAACTTCTATGATGGATGATATCAGATTAGTATCAAAAACCAGACAGAAAAGTTAGTCAGTTCCCTGCCCTGCTACTATTATTGAAAAAACCCGATTAGGTAGCAAGATTTATCGTTGAAAAAGAAAAAGTATAGAAAGTTTGCTGCACTTAAGACATTTATCAGTTTTATTGTTTTATATTGACTTTCACCAAAGATCAATAAAAAAAGAAAAATTTTAAAGAAAATGTTTTCGATTTTATTCTATCATGAAAAATATCGTTGTAAACGAATGTTGTATTGCAAATTTTAATAAAAATACATATTTATGGGTCACATAACCTCACATCAGCCCACGCTAGTAGTACAAGTATTCGCTTATCCAACCTATGGATAAATTTAAAATTAGGTTAATTTTGCATAGATTGAAAACTTAAAAAACTATAATTACATGAAACTATTTAAAAAATTTTATTCAAATTTTCTTAGCGTTTCAAATTGAATTTTTTCGAGAAAATAAAAATTCCAGAATTTCACTTTACTAAAATGTTGCAACTTGAATAAATAGTACTTATAAATAATGATTTCTTAGAGCGCAAGCAAATTAAGCTATAAAAAATTCAGCGAATAGAGAAGTATAATCATAACACAACGTTGTCACATATTCATTCATATCAAATAAATATCAACATTTACATTTAAAATGAACCCGAAATTTTATCTATCCATCGCAATTTCCGATTTTACTCACCAAAAAATAATAATAATACGCCCTCCACAAACGATCCCTTTGATGCACTCCCTCTCATATACATATACACACACAAAAAAAAATAATAATAATAAAAAAACGCCATTTAAATATCCATTATTACAATATCAATGAACACTTCAAATATTCTATTGCTACCGCTATCCATCCACCTTTTATGAATATAAAGAGCTTTTCGCGTGCCTTTGAGCAATTATCTCAAACAGAACAAAATAGAAAAAAAAAGGCGACACGTTGATTAAGCCAAACATGGCCTCTAATTTCCTCACATTATTTTTTTCTTTTGAGCACGTTTCATTAATTGAATCAAATTTATAATTTACAACTTTTTATCGAAAAATATTTTTATAACAATAGACATGGCAACGTAGCATTTTAAATAATAAATCCTATATATAGAAAATAAACAAAAGTACATCAACAAATAAATGTTTGTACAAACAACTACTCAAAGCAGGTACTACACTATTCCGTAGAGGAAAAAGAAAAAGGAGAAGCACACACATGCACATGATGAAAATCTAGGCGACTTGTCAAACTAATTTCCTCAATTGTAAATTTACAAACAAACATGACCTGAATGAGACTCAGCGGTGTATGTGTTTGTGTGTGTGGCCAAAGCAAATTGTATTTCAGCATCCACAGTCAACCGACCTGTTAGCCTACACATAAAGTTAAAGCAATTAGCTGATTTTTAGTTTCCTCTTTTTTCTGATTGTATTTTTTTTTTTTTTTTAATATTTGTGGTTTAATTTTTTCGATTGGATTTGATTGTGTTAGATATTGTACAGTTTAAGCAGTCAACTTACTGTAATGCAACCATTATTAATAATACTCCGCATATTGTTTAAGATATTCCAAAACAGTTCTTTCAGAATACTTTTTAGGGCAAATATGAAGCCTGAAAATCAATACTTCAGCTTGGATTGTTATCAATGCAACTTATAAAAATATCGGCACTTTCCCAGCTTCCGACGAGTAATACAACTGTATAAACTGTAACGACCGGAAAGACATAAATTTACTTGAAAATAATTAGGAAAAATATCTATTATTGTTGAGGAAAAATGCAAGTAAACTACAAACTGAAAACTAAAACACTCTATTGTTTCAATACAAGTTGAGAAACACTGCAGATAAACATTGATTGTACTGCAAAAATTCAAATAAAATAGTAGCAAAAATAGTGACTTCAAACTTTGAACTTCAAAGGATTCGACAAGAAAACGAGTTCAAAATCTGGAAAATAGAAACTCGCTTCATCATGTTTTTTGTCTACAGCGGCGAAATAAATTCTTTGAAATTGTGAAACTTTGAAAAGAACTTTTCGCAGTTTCGACTAGAAATGCACTGAATTGTGCTTGCTCTTGTTAAGGAAAATTAAATAGCATTAGATTTGTTCCATGTGACGGCAATCATTCTGTGTATTTCTTCTATTTCGTTCGTTAGTTTCGAATATTTCAGTATCGTGCAGAAGCGATACTGGAACATAACTGGCATATTTCTAAATTCTACAGCTAACCTGAAAGTATCAGCACACCTAAATTTTGCACTACAATTAACTGACGATTTCCATATCTTAAAATATCCTTTCTATCCCTTTCTTTATCCATCCAATATAAATCATTTCAGCTGTACGAAATGTACAATTTATTCTATAAAAGATTTTAAAAGGAAGCTACGGCCCCATAGTCGTAGTTAATATTTACTCCCCTGTTGTTGTAGACAATCATAATAAAAGGGTTAAACAATCTCATTGTATATGTGTTCGTGCAGTGTAATTTCAAGCAAATGGACGCGATTTAAGGAAGGAAGTAAATGCGGCGACGATAAGTTGTCCTACAAGACTTTTAGCATGATTTATTTTTGGTTTTTGGATACGGGAATGGAGGGAAGATTCATAGGGTGAAAGCGTAGTGGAGTAGTGGCTGCCGCCTGTAGTTTTCCCGAGGGATATATTCATGGGTATGAATTTATTAACTCCAGATTCTATGTTTCGATCGATGCGACGGACCAAAACTGCTTGAAATTAAAAATTATGACAAAAAATTATATTTTCAAAATCGTACGCATCTAAAATAAAGAGCCGTCAGATTTCCTCGTTTCCCTACTCAAAAAGTATTATAAGGACTTTTTGAGCCTAAATTAAGCTGGAAATGGCATGAAGAAGGCATCGAAGGCTTTACATCTAATTTAAAATTTCCCGCCGTAAAATTTGAAATCTTCTTCTTCACCCCACAGCACCATCACCTTCTATTTCTAATTAAAATACAATCCAGGCTGCTAACCGAAGGCATTTATCATAAAATCTCCTAGAGCAGCAGTAGCAGCAGCAGCAGGAGCAGCAGGCGTCATTTCTGCGGGGTTTCTTTGAAACTTTGAAAAATTTATGGGTGTACGTAAAATTTTCACGGTATCGAGGTAAAGAAGTATGAAGGTATAGAAGTATTATAATCATTATTTATTCGCCGAAAAATTTTCTACAGAAACTTAACGAGAAGAACGTAGAGATGCGTTTAAGTATGTTTTAAACGTTTTATTGGCTACGCGCTATTAAATTTCCTCGTCAACATACTAACTATAGATAGAGCTTTTCCAAAGGATTTTTGGGTTTGTATTATGCGCCATTTCGGCGCCACACAGATAAAATTATTGCTATTGCTTCTTTCTATTCTTCCAAACTGACAATACAGAATGACGATGACGACGACGACGACGACGACGGCGATGTAGAGGAAAGGACAAACTATAAAACTACTAGTCGATAGAACAAGATAAATAGATTTCGAGTTTTGGAATGAAAAAGCATGTCCCAATTTCCAATGACCAGATTTTGTGGATTCATATTATTTTTTTTGCAAATACATTTTTGGAAAACTGCTAATGATTTTGGAAAAGATACAAATGCGCCCCTAAAATTACAAGTTTTCCGGTTGCTTCAAGATATTCAAATATTTAACAAAACTCATCATTCATAAAATTATCCAAATTCCCTATATGAGCATATCTCATTTTCTACTCCACTCTATCATTCTTTCAACCCTCCTTCCCTCTCTAAATCATTCTTCCAAATATGATTTTTCTACTCTTTTTTTTTGACAAAAGCGCAGCCGCATTTTCCGAATATTTCCCGATTACATTCTTTCCTATCTCTATCTACTTCTCTCTCTACTCGTTTCCCGCTGTCTGTCTCTGTCTTTCTCTCTCTCGCTGTAATACAGTATAGTAAAGTAAGTTCGTTGGCAAAAATTTTGAAAACGACGCGCGACGCAACGTCCAGTCCTTTGAACTGAACGCGCTTTTCTGCTGTCGCAAAATTCTGCATTTGAGTTGTCGTTGCCATCCTTTTTTCCCTCTATTTTAAATAATAATAATAATAATAGCAAATTGAGTTGTCCTATAGGTTGGGAAGTTTGGATACAACTTGACGCCAACATTTAACAGTTTGACAGATCTGTGCATGTATGTAAATGTACGTAACTGTTTGTTTTGTTTTTATTTTTTTGCTTTGCTAATTTCTTCGTCCGTGTCATTGTGAAGAAAATGTGGAAGTTTATCGGGATAATTGTTTGGATTTGGAGTTTTATACAGGGTGAGTGCATTATTACATATTTTGCTGTTTGCCTCTAGCAACTAATTACGAAACGAAACGATTGTTAACGATTATTCGTTATTCGTTGACATTATTTTGCATAGGTATATATAAAAAAAGTATTTAGATTGATTAATCTACCTGGCTAGTAATATATAGGTTCCACTACTAATTGGAACCCATTATGTTTGCCATCTAAATAAGCATGACCTCAGGCGAAATTGTATCAGCAAATAATAACATATATCGAAATAATAACAATAATAATAATATTGATAAAATAATTTTTGAAAAAAAAGGCGTGTTTTGCAAATTAACGATTAATTTTTGTTTTTCGATAGATAATGTTTCTTCTGACTTCTAACATAAAACACGATGTTTTAAAATTTTATTATCATCATATCAAATTATAAAGAAGAAGGAAACTTTTCTAAAAAGAAAAACGTGACGTTGTCCCTTGTATTCCCATCCGCAATTCAAGGAAAATTGTACTTTGTATGTAGGTACAAAGTAGTTAATTAACGCAAAAGTTAATTAATATAAAATGCTTTATTACAGTAATCTATCCGTTTTTATTTAATTAAATTAATTAATATATAAAATATAAATAAGTACAAAATTTTAACCCTTTTCCTTTTTTATGTATAAGGCAAGCCCTTCTACATACAATTTTAACCATGGTGTAAGTATAATATAATAATAATAATAAACCAAACGTCAGTTAATAAAACTCCCTAAAACACTATTACCTTCTGTATATGTATGTATTTAGTATGCTAAAGAGACCTTCTCTTTCATCATCATCTTCTACTTCTCCTTTTCTTTAAATTTTCCATTCGTTTTTCACTTTAAAATATTCTCTATTTTCTGTCTCTATCTCTCTTGCTGTACTCTTTTCATCGTTTATAACAATGAGATAAATTTTACTGTATAATAATAATAAAGAAAGCTTTAGAATCAATTAAGAGTCAGATGCGAGTCGACGAAGACTTTAAAATTACATTGGGTAGGGGTAGACTACGAGCCGAGGGTGAAAAGCTTTACTTACGTATGCAAAAGAAGCAAAAAAGAAAAAAAAAATGTTAGCAAAACGGTGGCGAATTGTTCCGTTTAATAAAGGCAGAAAGTAAATTAGAGAAGACTAATTATTATTAGTATTATTACTCTTGTTTGTTGTTGTAAAAGGCGAAGTTTAATAAAGGAAAGTCAAATGAAAATAGGGGTATATATTCAATTCTTATTGTTGTATAAATTTTGGATATGTATACATAGTTTAAAAGTAATGAATATTATTCGTGAAGAAAATGTATTTCGTTATGTGTTTTTATTGGCATCTAGTAGATGTACAAAGTTAATTCTGGACCAAAAATGGTATCTATCAATTAGAAGAATTGAAGATTCAAGTTTGTATTTCCTGAAAATCTACCAGATTTATTCTTGGTTCAGGATCTCCTTAGTACATCTACATACTTGATTCAGTTTACGCTGATTAGCATTAAAACAAATCATGGCAGTGCTAATCGATTCTTCCACAGAAAAAAATCATGTCCACGATAAAGAAAAAATATTGCGGTATTTTATAAACGTACAAAAATTTTCTGGATCAGAAAATTCGATCTTCTAATTAAAGGAGCATCAATAAAGAAACTGTCAAGTTTGTGAAAAATGATATCCCTAAATATTAAGCGGGAAGCCATTGTTGGTTCAGAATCTACTTTGCACATCTATCCACTTGAATTCTATTCTAGGCTCACTATGCCAGATTGAGCTAAAACACAATAACTTTAATCTGCTCCGAACCAAAAAAAAAATCGAATGAATCATAAAAAACGTTCATTTTTGTCAAAACAAGATTCAATAAATTTCTATCATTTATAATATTGATGTATACAAACAAGACGATGGATAATACAACCCCTAGTCTAAATTGCGTATAGACTATGATACAACGTCGTCGAAGCCAAAACCAAGAAAACTTAGCCCCCTTTTCGCCTATATATATATATATACATATATATAAAAAAAACTGTTTTACGATCCGAAGAACATGACACAGACGAATTCATATTTCTCTTCAAGTTTTCCAGAAGTAAGATGGCTTCATCGCTGGAATAGGGAAACGAAGAAAAGAAACAAAGTGAGAGAGAGAGAATGGAAAGAATTAAGGGAGCGGGTGTGCTGTTCTCCCCTACAAACTAGAAAAGTAATTTATTATCAACGTTTTCGCTTTAACAGCAGCATGAAATAAGCCATAGTCAGAGAGAGACGAAGATGGAAGATGAAGGATTTTTATAATATTGTACTTGCTTAGAATTAGATGTGTGTGTACGAGAGAGAGAAAGAGAGAGCGAAAAAGTGAAAAGAAAAAGTTGGTTAGCCGTTTTTGGACAGTCAGATTTAAAGCAGTATGTATGTATGTATTTTATTTTAGTTTTTCTTTTCCTTTCCATTCTGTTCTTTTTCCGTTCTTTTATTCATGTTTCGGCTTAGTTTTTCTTGATTGGTGCAAGTGAAAGAATGAGACAGCAGATATGAAAATTAGGCAGCCTAATTTCAATTGTTGTTGTATGGGAAGAAAAAAAAATGAATAAAAGAATAGAATAGGGGAGATGAGAGGAAAGAAGGAACACGGATAAAATGGAAAAGTTGGAAAAAAATGGAAATACGGTATGGCGCCTTGTGGATTTGAAGAAAAGATATATTACAAATGGCTCTATTGTGATGTTAGACAACAAAGCGGGATGAAAAGCTATATTGTTAATTATTATAACTGATTAATATACTTTTAATTTAGAAAAGAAACAATGTGCGAATAATGAAATGAATAAGTGATGAACAGCTAGTTTTTTTTCGAAATGCAGAAGACCAAAGAAAAGTCTTGTCTGGCAAAAAATGCCATTAAAAGATAAAACAATTCCTAATCCATATTAATTTTTCATTAACTAATTTCTTCTTTCTGTTGCCACTTTCATTCTACTCTACCTATAACCACCTATTCCTCCATTATATTTCTATCCTTTTTTTATATACCTAGATACTCTTTCTGCCGCCATTATGGAAATAACATTTTTATTATTAGGAGTTTTAAAGTTGTTCTATAATCTCAACTTAACTAAGTAATATAAAAGTCAATTTGAATTGCAAATTCCTATAATGCGGAATAATACATTAATTTAAAACTTTTTCTTTATCTAGTTCTGTTATACAGGAGCGACAAAAAGTTTCTATTTTTGTCTTGCTACAAGTAAACGTGGAGAAGGCCATAAAAAAATTGCCAATGGAGAAAAACACAGAACACGTATCTAATCTAACAAGTTGAATCTTTAAATTTAACATTATAGTATCAAAACAAATTTAAAGCAAATATTATACAGAGAGTTTAAAAAGATATGCCAAAAATATTGATAATAACATTTTTGCATCTATCTACAAACGAGGTTGAAGGTTAAAGGTCTAAAGTAGAAAGCTTACAACCACTGTATCTAAAGTATTTTCGCGAAATATTTCCAAAAACGCCGAGTTCTCCATGATACTGATAATAGTTTCGGATATACAAGCTCTACAATTCGAAAAATCGTAATTTTCTCAATATTATAATAGTCAAAAGAAATTCTTGTTCAGGGAAAATATACAGTTGCTTTTATCTTATGCACTAAGGATTTTAAATAATTAATTTTCACGAATTTGTCCTCACTTAATAGTTGCATGTGCACTAATATACGAGTATCTATCTATAATAAAGTTTTAAAGTTTTATGAAAACATTAAAAATTCACTAAATATAAACCCTTAGAGGAAGACGGCACGAGAAAATATAAGGAAAACCACCACACAACCCCACTGCTTACACACAGACAAAGTATGTACATAGAGATATCCATACTCATACAAAACTTCAATAGGGAGAGAGACGGTGGTTACGGTTGGAAAATTAACTTCAACTCAACAACATCATCAGCGTGTTATGAAGAAAAATCAATTCCCAAGAAGTTTCATGTGCATGTATATATGTATATGCTGGTATGGGAATCGATATCATTTATGATTAATAAAGTTGAATTCTGATTGAAGAATGTTCCAAGGGAATGAAACGACTAGGAAATGTTATTCTGTCTTGTTAGAGATGTTCGTGCATGTCTCATCATAATGAATGAATATGTCTATTTCCGTTTCGTTCAATTAATTAACACTTCCAATTAAAACGGCCCGAACATAAATCGATTTTGAAATAATTTTTATTCTTCCAAGAATTATTTTATTTCTTACTTTTCTATCTATCTGTATATTACAATAATAAAAAAGAAGAGGGCACAAAAAAAAAGAGCGAGACTGTAATAGTAGACATAACATAAGACAGTTTAATTACAACATTAAGCTCTAGTAATAAACTCGTTTGTATAGGTGGAGGAAAAAGTAATTTGAAAAGTCATTTTAGTTAAAGAGAGCAAGACATGCTTTTATCTAGATATGATGAGGGAGGAGCAGGGGTTCTTCTATTTGAGGTTAGAAGTAATGCTGATTATTATTATTATTAGGGATAGTTGGGATAATAGTCTTAATAAAGCAATTATCTTTTTATGACGGCGGTGCACTCTACTTATTAGAAATCTGATTATATCTAACCAGTCTTCACATTTAGGGGTCGCCTTATTATATTATTATAATACCGAAACGATTGTACAATGTGCTTTCTATTGTAAATAAGAACTTACTTGAGATTATCATAGATGTGTATTTATTAGCTTGCGAAAATAATTAAGATTTGCTGTTACTGTTAAGAACACAAAAAATAAGAAATTTTCTACAATAAAATTTAAAGTAGCAACTCGTACCATGGACATTTGAAATAAATCAACTTAAAGCGAATAATTACTCTTGTTAAAACAAATAGGGGTCGTTGCTTTAAAAGGGTAAACTTTAGGCAATTTAATTAATTGAACTTCTTCTTTACTCTGTTTAAAATTAGTCTAAAATACAGTGCGGTTTATGTAAAAATTTACATAGCCGTATGGATTATTCTGTGCAACACAAATTGGCAAACAATCTAATGATTTTAATGAATATTTTTGTGTATTTAGTGTAGGCAAAGCGAGGGGCGGCAATTAATTAATGATTTTACATAATATTCTCTTAAAAAGAGAAGTTAAAATTGAATCAACAAACTGTTATATAAAAACACTTCATTTTACTTAGCTTCTTTTTTGGATTTCCTGTTATATTTATTTATATTTTCTTTTCTTTACTCGACGGCCGATATATTTATATTATATAAGTAAAATTATATATTAACTATTCAATATAAAAAAATTATACATAAAACATTTCATTATAAAAAATAATTCATTATTATTATGATCCCTAGCGGAAAATCTCTCTCATTCTTACCCCTCTGCTAAAACTAGACATGTTACATTTAACGTTAATGTTTCCACATCGAAAATGTCCATTAGCTCACACATACACACACGTTGTTCGTAATAATAAAGAGCAACTTTAAGCTCAATCTTGAATGATTTATTGAAGCTACTTTACCAAACGACCCATTTGAATTGGAGACAAAGTTGAGAGATAAAACCACCAGCTACCCACTGCATACTTACCTCCCTGTACGTACATTTGGTCAACTATTACTCTAGTAATTGTTCTTTAGTTTTTTATTTTCCTTAAATCTTTTGAGGTATGATTAATCATAGAATTTTTTATTGTAATCTGATGGCAAACGATCATGGAGAAGAAAGATACGTCTGAAAATACTAAAGTGGACATTTCTTTTTTAACAGTTCCGTTTATTAAATTTTTTGCCACTTTTTCTCGGAAATAAATCTTTTAACCGTTCATAACAGAGGAAACAGTCAATAAAAAAAGCGAAATGGAAAAGATGAAGAAGAAGACGACGACGACGACGAATCTATTCCATTCCAGCTATTCATCGAGAACCAGTTTATTACTAGTATATTATCCAGAAAACCAAAAGAAGTCACGTTCACCTCGTTATTACCAGTCAGATAGTTTTCCAAACGTGATATTTAGTTAAGTGGCTTTATCACATTTTTATTAGATAGATAGAAAATGTGATTGAGGTGGTCAATGGATGAGTGAAAAAATATTAATGAAGATATCTGTTTTATATAGAAAATAAAAAAACAATTTTCCAGTTAATAGACTGAGATAGTCTATCCCGAGCATTAACTTAAAAAATACCTTAGTAAAGAGAAACCTCAGGAAAATTTCTGTATAAAATTAAAATTTCTATCCAAGCGAAACAAAATTCCTCAAGCATCTCTAACAACAATTTAAGTAGTAGAAAATTGCTTGGGAAACTTCATGAAAGTTCATAGTGTAAGTTTTAAATTTTCCAAAATGTTTTAAAAGAAATTACGTACATTATTAGTTTTCCTTATACGAAAAGAGAAAGAGATAAGAAGAAAAGGAAGAAAAATAAAACTAAACATCTCCTTCACGTACATCCTCAACATTTCCACAAGTTACACTAAACAAATTTGATTAACATAGTTTTATGAATTTATCCGCTGGCGAAAATCTACTTTTCACCACCACTACATGAAGTGGAAGTTTATTTGATGTACTACTCGTACTATTTATTTACTTACATACAATTTAGGAACTTTGCCGGCATATGCATATTTTCACAAGAAATTTTTTGGTAAAAATGAGATGATAAATTCATGTAAATGAATGTAATACCAGCATTATGGTAATGCTGAATGTGAATCGAATAGGTATAGGAAAATCCATTTAAAAAAATCTGATAAAAATGAAAATTGATGTTTTCAATTTCCTTTTTAATAAATTCGCATCGGGAATGGTTTAATCTAATTGAATTATAAATTATTAAAACAAATTATAGCTTAACCATATGTAAGCGTTGGAATAAAAAAGGAGCTAACTATAAATTTAGGTTTTCTATGCCGATTTTCGTTATTTATCTCCAAACAGCTAACAGCATCCCGAAAACACGAGCAAAGAGAACAACGAGATAAACATAAAGGAGGGAAGAGAGAAACAATTGTATGTTTGTTCTGACTCTTTAATCAAAAAGTCAAATTGAATGTAATTCATTTATTTAGGAAAAATCCAAAGAAAAATAGAAACTAGTGAATAGACGTCATGGAGTTTTAAAAAAATGCTATACAAATGAACATAATATTTGACCTCACATCACATGAAAAAAATTCAATCACTAACTAACACGATTGTGTATTATGCATATTGTGTAGCAAACCGTTGGTATCCTGATCAGCACGATATCTTCTCTAAAATTGTTTATCCACTCATCTAAATTCAAGACAATCGTTCATATATAACGAATATAAATTGTTCTCTTCCATACCAAACAACGACGACCACAATGACGGCCACAGCCAAAACAAACAAATATACAATCATTAAACAAATTAGATTTCTTCCAACCCCACACATTACATAAATCATTCTGTAATTTACTCTCTACATGAAGAGAGAGATAAAGGGAGAGAGAGAGAGAGAGACAAATTTACAAACTCTCACTGGAATTAGTCCGACCGATAATGACACAATGGCAGACTAATTTGCTATTAAAATGAATATTGGAGCTCATTAGAATAAGATTTTATCTCTTGTTTCGATATTTTATTACTTTAAATTGTGCTTCAGTTTTTCGATTATCTAGTATTTTGTTCTATAGTATATATATGGTATTTTATTAATAGGAATTGTGAATTAATAGAGAACATGGGCACATAAAGTTTAATACTCATTTAACATTTGCAAAACGGGAACCATTTAATTAATCGTCGAATTTTCTTTCTTTATTTTTCATTTTAGTTTCTCAAACATTACGAGATGTTGCAATTAAAGTTCCGCAAGCTGTAATTAGAGGCAAGAATGCAATATTGGATTGTTCGTTCAATTTAGAAGGCGAAAAACTTTATTCAGTTAAATGGTAAGAATGCTATTCCCCATATGCCATAGTCGAACATTAGAATTATAATATCCGGAATGCAAGAGATAGTTACAGAATACAAAAGGCCAGAAGCAACACCATTGATTTTAGTTAGCAATGAGTATTTGAAAAACACATGAATCCCTTTACATTTTGATTTGAACGAAATCTCCAACATATAATAAAACATGTTCCAATTATCAAATTTAGTAATTCCAGTATCACAACCTCATTCCTATCATCAGCAACAGGCAAAATGACTCGGGCTTATGCGAACTCTAGATTATTGCATTATACAAATTACATTCCACTGGACGTTTTGGCTTTCGTCTTTATATTCTATCTATCTAGGTCACCTCTAGAGAGTGACATTACTGTAAAAACTGTGTCTGCATCAGATTAATTTTACGAGGCTATTATTCCAATTTTTTTTTGTTTATACTTTTTTAGGTACCGTGGATCACATGAATTTTATCGTTACACACCAACTGAGCCGGAACCAAGAAAGTTTTTTCCAGGTGGTACACTTAATGTGAATCAAAACGAATCGAAAGATACGAAAATTATTTTGGAAAATGTTTCACGAGATATTAGCGGACCATTTAGTTGTGAAGTCACTGTTGAGAAGCCGAGTTTCTTCACCGTCATACAAACAGCCGATTTACGAGTAAATGCTGATTGGTGATTTTTTTTTATAGTTCAGCACGCCACTGGTTTTATTTAAAAAGATAAATAAAAAACGATGATGACAGATCTGATAATCTGAATTTACAAACCACCATAACCGCCTATAATATTTGAAAAATTTTATGATATTTGGAAGGGTAACTTTGTCTTCAACTACACAGTTCCCAACCCCCCTTGCAACGAAAAAAATAATTTTTTATTCATGCAATATAAGGCAAACAAAGATGAAACCTTCATAAAAATTTTATAGCATTGTGTTCTCCTATTATGGTGTTTTTTTTTTGTATTTCGTATTCTGCGGGAGTGAGTAAACGGGGGGTGAGACGAGATAAAAAATTTAAATAATATTTGATGTAAACAAATTTAAAAATTTAATCCTAATTTTATATGCACTGAAAGCAACCGATAATATTATAGAAAATGTTTTACCGATAACAAGATGGGGGGTGGAGAGAGTAGAGCAGGAGTTGAAAACAAATATATTCAAAACAGATTTAAGAAGGAAGTTTTCAGTCGATTTCAAACCAGCAGTGAATTCTAGAATTTATGTGTGTTTACTTTCGGGGCGGAGGGGGGCCTAAAACCAATGTCAAAAGTTTAGTGGTAAAATCATCATCCCCTAAATCAATTTTGGGTTTTAGGGCGAAAATTGATATAAGACTATTCAACATGGCATATTTCTTCTTTCCAAAAATAATTTAATATTAACACAATCACAATCTCACAAAATCAACAAGATTTTTCAATTTCCTTCCCAAAAAAAAAAAAAACCAAATTATAGAACTTTTATTAATCCAATTTTTTTCCACCCCCAGTGAGATCCTTTTTTGTATAACGAAAAGTATTTTTTTCTGTTGTATGAAAAATACTCCAATGCCAAAATAAAAAAAGAAAGAAAAAAAAAATTAAATTTTCAGTAGAACATCTGAAAGTTTCCTTCCTTCCATACCCCTACCTACCCTTTTTTGGTGGGTAGACTTTCATTATTTTTGTTTTTCACTCCCATTTTTCCCCCTTTGCTCCTTTCAATAAGTTTAGGGATATGAATATGAATAAATATATGTTTTTCCGTTAAAAGAAAATGTTATATCGAGATTAAAATGGTTTTTTTATTAGAAAAATGGCAAAAGGGATTTTTTCAAAGAGGTATTCTTTAACCAAAGTAAACTTTCCTATCAGCGAAAAAAAAAGAAAGAATAAATAAGCAAACCCTTTGATATCGAAAACCAGCCCTTATTCGTTTACATAGCAAATTATTGTAAATAAATAAATATTTTGATCTTCTTTGAAGATCAAAATTAGGAAAATGTAAAGATGAAAATATAAATTCATATTTCCAACTGAATAGAGAAAGGTATTAAGGTGAGGAGTTAGGCACTGCGTCAAGGAGATCGGTAAACATCCATCACCGCATAGGCAGTGTACACACCAATCCATTTTGCTGATAAGGCATACTCAACAGCCTGGTTATCGATCTACTTGATGGACAATGTGTCGCAGCGCCCAACCTACACTTATAAAAAACCATAACTAATGCAGTCTATCAAATTTCAGTTGCAATTTTCCCTAAATTTTTTATTATTTTTCTACATTAATTTAAATTAGTATCATTTTCACTGCAGGTAGTTGACATACCAAAAAAAGAGCCATACATAACCGGATTGAAAAAGCATTACGCCCCTTCCGATATTTTATATGCAAATTGTACATCGGAAAATTCATTTCCAGCGGCAAATATAAGCTGGCATATTAATGGATTATGGATTAGAGATCCGCATGTTATTCAACATACCGTTAACAACGGTTTCTTTAGCACGTAAGTGGCACGGCTAATTGATGTCAATTGTATTTATTGATTAATAAATCGAAATCGATTATAGTATGTACTATAAGAAATAGGCACGAAGTAAATCATATTTATTCGTACACACTTTACCAGCAAGATTTCAACTATTACTAATATATTATTATAGATTTATATCGACAATTCGTTATCGACTGTCGAAGAAATCATTTTACAATGCCCGATTAAAAGTTCGATGTTCAGCTAATATTTATGATGTTTATCATAAAAGTATTGAAGTCAGCATATTCAAAAAACGTAATAAATATCATCGTCCTGATTCCTCTGTAACACACCCGACAGCAACAACAACAACCACAACAAATACACCCTTTGGTATCGATAATGATAATGATAATGATCCCATTGATAATGACAATGATTCAGTTGATATTGAAGAGAATGAAATTGAAAATGACCCAATAACCACATGTAAGTTACAAACAATTGAAAAAAAAAATTGACATCCTTTTTTTCATTTTCATTAGTTTCCCTGTGGATTTATCCTGACCTATCCTATTCAACTTTAATAGTATATATGATAAAAGACAGGAGTTGAAAATATCACGTTCCATGTACATATAATATATTCCACTAAAATAGTAGTTATCTCCATATAGGAAATATGGAGATAACAGCTTGACCGAGTAGACATATTATTGTCACAGTGTGTACGTGAGTGACTCTGTCTATCTAGATAGCCAACTGTAATAGTTAATGGAGTTATTACGTTGTTGGTACGTGTGTTACGTACCTACGAGAAACTAAATATCAACCACACCATCAACCAACACATTCGTACATACTAAATATCTCTCTCTTTATTAATTTATTTCGACTCTGATGTTCCACCATACTGTTTTAAATTAATTATTAAAGTTATATGTACATATCGTTGTTACATCGCATCTATGAGTAAAATTTGATTTAAAAGAAAAAAATATGCAAATAAATTTGAATAAATTTGCAGAAAATAAAATAAAATTGAAAAGTTCATCTTTAAATTTAATATACGAAGGAAGCGTTGATTTGTCATTGATATATTCAGAATTTTTCTCTTAAAATTTTGTTTAAAATGTTGAAATAGTTTAGTATAGTAGTAGTTAGAAGTGGGCAACTTGTAGCCACCAGGCTAACAGTTTTTTTTTTGTATTTCAGTGTGGTTTTTCTCGTCATCGAAACCATCTATAAGTAACTATATTAGCAAGAATTTTATTATAATTCAAATACTAAGTTTTATTCCTATATTATTATTTAGCTGATTTTTACAATTATTAATATCTATCTACCGATTATACGATAATAATTAGTAAATACTCCAAATTATCTACGTATATCGAAAATTCAATTGTACTAAAATATGTATTTCAAATCTAAATTCCAAATTATCATACATCGATGGAGAACAAAGCTGAACTGAAATAGACACATTAAATTTCTCATCATGTTCAAATATTGAGAACATAGAGCCAGAAATAAGGGTAGAAATGCAATAGTAATAACAACAAAAAGACTAACAATAAAATTTAACAACTTACCTCGATTTATTTTTCCTTTTTGTGTCTTTGTTCCTAAACCAGATGAGGATCTTTTGGAATTTCGATCGGTAGCATATCTATATATAAATATAAAATAATAATAATGCAGCCATAGTTATACATATATATTATATAAGAAGTATATAATGTATAATAAATAATATGTTGAATAGTTTTAAGAGGATTTATTGTTATATTATTGACGTTATTTAAAAACTAATGAATCAATTAGTGTTTCAGTTTGCAGCAGCGTACCTAATTAAATTGTTTTGTTATATGAGTACAGACAAATAAGGAATTTAAGTTCTAAAATAAAAGATGAACTTAATAGCCAATTATTTCATTTCTATTTACAAGTTTGCTGCTAGATTGTAATTATAGGAATAATTTTTAATTATGTAATTATAAATATTAATGTAAATATTTGGAAGTACTTATATGTATTGAAATTATAATAAAAATTATTCAGTAAGTAATTAATTGAGAGTGAATTTTTTCCTTATTTTTTCTACTAATTCATGAAATTCGACGAAAAGAAGTAGAAGAAATTCTGATTAAAAGGACTTTCTTTAAACGAAGTCTATTCAAATCTACGTATTTCGTATGCAAAATTTTCTATGTGATTAATAGGTACCTAATTGAAATCGGTACAACAAAATCGAAACCAATAAAACAAAAGAATAGTTAATTACTAATTCCAATGACATCAAGCAACAATTTTAATAAACTAATATTATTTTTATTATTTATCGACAACCCAAAGAACAATAAAAATAAAATTTTCTATTCGTTTATAAAAAATCTAAAATCAGTTCAATTTACAGTTGAATATAAAACATTGATGATTGATAGGTAAATAAAAAACGATAAATTTTTTAAATTGGAATACGAAAGATGAAATAAACTTTTCCGACAGTAGTTACGTCATCTATTGGAATTTTCACAAAGCATCCCGGAAAATTCTAGGTCCACTCTTCATTTTCTTTCATTGACATTTTCCATGCTTTCAAGATTCTATTTAAAATTGACCTAGAATGGTTTTTATTGATTTTTCTAATGAAAAAAACCAGAGCGAAGTAACTCCTAAATCTGGCAAAATTCAGTCATTTTTTCCGACAAAATTCGAAATTAAATAACATAGAAAACTGGAAAATTGTTGTCGTTTAGTGTTAATTTAATTAAAAATCAATAAAATAGAATTAATTAAATTAAAAAATAACTTAAACTACGTACATAGGTAGTATTTTACAGGTGGTAAAGGTGATACTATTGTTAATTATTTTTGATTTTTTTAAAGAAATCATGGATCTAATAAAAACCCTAATAACTTCATCACAAAAAGCAGCTAATATAGCAAAATTATTACGAGAGAATTGCAGTACATTTTCCGTTCTGGTAGAAAACAAAGCGTCAAGTCAGAATCAATATGAACATGATTATAAAACATTAGGTGATGTTTTAATACAGAATATGATAAAAAAAGATATACTGAAAGTTGTAAGTAAATGTTCAAATTACTTATCAAACAATTCATCGACTATTCGATGATATGATTTTTACAGTTCCCTCGTTTGAAAAATAAAATTCACGGTGAGGAAAACAATTTTCTCTATATCAAAAATAATGATACAAATCAACTTGAAAAGCTTGAAATTGAAATTAAAAAAACCGAGTCAGAAATGGTGGCATTTTTAATGAAAATCACCAACAATGATGAAAATATTGCAAACGTTTTGGCAAAAGAAATTTACAAAAACATTCAAGTTGAAGATGTCAATACAAATTATTTCGATTGTGAATTTCCATTTGATATTCGAAATATCAGTATATGGATTGATCCAATTGGTATGCGTTAATTTAGATGTAAAATTACATCATACATAATTACACATCACATAAATTACTTTTCAGATGCAACAAATCAATACGTAAATGCTCCAAAAGATAAAAAAGTCAATCATTTCTATGTAGAAGGTTTGGGATGTGTTACAGTATTGATTGGTGTTTATGATAATGATGGGAAGCCAGTGATGGGTGTGATTAATCAACCATTCCATAAACCGAATGATATAAATAGGTAAATTATTGTCTAATTCAAAATTTAAATAAATCGTCTCAATTTATCTATTTTTATCTAGATACCAATGCTATTGGGGTGTAAATTTCCCGTTGGCACAAAACAGTTTTCTTGGCTACGATAGATTCGCTGAACCTGATTTAAGTCGACTTATTTGTGTAACTCAAAATGAAGATGAACGTATATTGAAAACATTGGAAAATGCTGGATTTGAATTGGTTTATCCTAAAGGAGCTGGATTTAAAATACTGATGGTCATTTTAGGTATAAGTACCATCCTATACGAGCTGCCACCAACTTAACATTTACTTATTTTAGGCTTAGCTGATGCCTATATTGTGTCCAAACCAACCACGTATCATTGGGACACATGTGGTCCACATGCCATTTTACGTTCGATTGGTGGTAATATCATTACTGCAAAGGATTTATTTCGTCAGAAAAAACTGCTCATTAATTATGTAGAGACAAATGATCATTGCAATGCTCGCGGAATAGTTGCATATAAAAATGAAGAAACTTTGAAACGTTTGCTAAACTTAAAATGGCCTGAAGACCTTGCTGATTGCTAAAAATTACCTGTTAATTATATCATAATATAAATTACCTCGTAATTGATACCTAACTGAGTAGTATTTACGTATTTAAACCAAATAAGTTTTTGTGTCAAATGTGTACCTATTTACTTCCAGTAAATTTAATTTATTATTAAAGAATAAGTATTATTATATAGTATATGAATTATAAATGTATTAAATTCAAAATTTAATAAACATTAAGCATAAACTAGGGTTTAGAATATTTCTGGAAAGTAAGAACAAAGCATTTTTTAACAAGCAACTTTTTTATTTAATATTCATTAAGCCAATTATTTAAATAAACACAACATTTAGGCGTAATTGATCCGGTTGATTTACATTTCTCTATTATAGGACAAACGCCACATGTCGCCTTAACTAATCCCGGCACATCAATAAAGTTTTTAACTGCTTTATACAAATATTGTTCATTGCCATTGTTAATTCTTTCCGCTTTTCGATCCAAACAAATTGTATAAAGTATACTCTCTATATCTTGTTCACTAAGTTTCACGTAACTGATTCCTACATCAGAAATAAATTTAAGAACATCCGAAGCACTTGCATATGAACTATTACGAACTAGTATTGGACCACCGCCTGAAGAACAATACATATAATATATTACTTATTCAATACGACATCAAGTATATATATAACTGACCACTCTTTATTGCATTTTCTTGCCTTTTTACTAAAAATTGATAACACGGTTCAGCCAATGCATCGACAAATTCAATATCAAATTCTTGATCCTCATAAAAAGTACCACCTGCTACCGATCTATGCGGTTCCAATTCATAAAGCATATATACTTTTTTCTTATTTGCTGCAACCGAATTAACTGCTTTAATAACTTTTCTTGTTTCTAAATTTTTTAGCACCTTTTTTAATTGTGTTAAATTCAAGTCGTAACTAAGTCTGCAAAAGGATAATTGACAAAAAATGTGGATTAAAATCAAAATAATGCACGTACCTTATATCTCTAATCCAAATTCCCTTATTTCCAGCTTCTTCAATGATTTTATATACAATTTTCTCCTCATTGTCAACACCTTTATTTACACTAGTTGAATTTGATGTATCTTTGTATTTATATAAAAGATCATCTTTTGTTTTATATAATTGAAATGTACCATTTTTAAGTAATTTGTTAATACTAACAGTTAAATCTACTAATGGAACGTCGGATACTTGCTCTTTTAAATCAGTATTTGAAATGCCGTTAACATTAGATTTAGCTAGTTCTATAAGCCGAGCTTCAATGATTTCTTGATTGTTTTTGGTATCAGTACTTGTTGATGGTTCTGAATCCATTTATACTATTTATTTTAAATTTTTTAGTATATTTCAAATATAATTTTATAAGTATTTATTTTCGATTTTATAAAACCGTGTATCAGATTTTGGTTATTCGAAAATTAGTAAGGTTATGTTATGCAATGTATTAGGTTTAGTTAATAAGTTGGATAATTCTTCTTCATCTTTTTCTTCGCAACTGTTCACAGTTCAACAGTTACGTTAGAAAATAGAAATCCAACGTATTGCTAGTTGCATAACTAAATAAGTATTTTAAATTTAAAAACTAAAATAAATATACATAATTAAAAAGATAGAATCAAAAAAATATATATTACATGTATTTGTATGCTACACAATCGTTTATATATTTCAATGAAGGAAAATGAAAAATGTCTTCGTAATTTTGGTTTTCGATGACCTCATTTACCAATTAATAGCTGAATAAAATTCGTGTTTACAAACAATAATAGCGCTTACATCATTCTTTAGTAGCTATTTAATCGATTCATAATTACCTTGAATAGTAGAAACAGATATTTTACGTTTTAAGAATTCATTTTAGTAAAAATCGAGGTTTTGAAGAAGTGTACACGTAAAAATGACAACGCCTATTGTAAATCCGGTAAGATCTTAAAAAACTCTAGGTAATCAATTTATTTTTAACTTAAAACACTTCCATTTTCAGCAAATTCCGTATGTCGACCAAATTCCGGATGGTCTATTTCCTGGGAAACTTCTTCGTATACAAGGCGTTACGTATCCAAATAGTGATAGGTATTTTTTATGGATATTTAACTAATTTATAATATATATTAATCCTTATACCTGCACCTTTTTCCTATTGTAGATTTAATATAAATTTAGCTACTGGCCCAAATTCCAAACCACGAGATGACACTGGTTTACATCTTTCAGTTCGTTTAAATCAAGGTAAAATGATTAACTCATATTTTGCCTAATCTAGCTATTTTTAATTAATTACCTAAGCTATGTATTATTTATAGGATACATTGCTCGAAATAGTTACCAAAATGGCGGATATGGAAGTGAAGAGGACAGTGGAAATTTACCAATTGGCCAAGGGCAAAGTTTTGAAATATTAATACTAGCTGAACCGCATCAATATAAAGTAAATTGTTAAAAACGAATTGCAGCTGATAATTATCTACTTCACTTACCATTCATAATTATAATTGCTGTGGGGCGTCATATTGTCCCTGCCTTTGTCGACTGTTCTCCATCACGTCAATTCACACATTTTAAAAGGATATTTATGCACAGATTTTTTATAAATCTAATATCAAAATTATTTATTATTATAAAGGTTAATTGTAAAAGTAACTTGTACTACTACAAAAGTTAGAAATTTATGACTAGAGTGCGGAAAAACAGATTCAATCAGTTTCTCCATTTTTTTTTAAGACTATTTGCCTTTCATAGCCAACTATGTTTTTTAAAATAAAAAAATGACATTTTTCCTGTTAAAAAGAGTTTTCGCATATACTACTTAAATTATTTTAAATTTATTCTCAATTAATAAATTTAATAAATAAAGTATAAAATATGTAATTCTATTAGTAGAAATTTTAAGAAACTAATTTATTCTAGGTATTATCTTATTCATAATTAACATATTTTATTTATTACTATTCAAGGTGGCTGTAAATGGGCAGCATTTTTGTGAATTCAATCATCGTATTCCATTAGAAAATATTTCTCATTTACTAATTGATGGCGATGTTTCCATAACATTAATCTCCTATGAAGGAATTGTTAATGCAGGTGAAGGCTAAATACTTATTAAAAACATTTTAACTAAAATTAATGAAAAATTGTGAATTGTTCAAATTTAGGTGATGTTTCTGCAGCAGCAGCAGCAAGTCAGTTAAATGCGGCAGCACCACCGACACAATACGGACCTCCACCAGGTGGAAACTACGGACCACCAGGTGGAAACTACGGACCACCACCACCTGGAAGTTATGGGCCACCACCGCCACAGAATTACGGATACGCTCCACCTCCACCACCGGGAGTACGTTTATTTACTTATTCAAATCATTTTTATTAAAAAAAAATTTGAGAAAACATTAATTTTTATATTTAGGCTGAACAGCAATCAGAATTTGGTGGATTCCTTAGTCAAGCTCAGGATATTTTAGCTGGCGCAATTAAGAGTGGTGCTGCAGAAAAATTACTTGGAAGTATTTTAAGCTCTGGTGGTGGTAATCATCAACAGGCAACTGGATATGCTCCACAAAATGCAGTAAGTGATTCCAATCTGTATGCATTTCTAAAATAGTACTACTAAAATAAATTGTGTTAATAACAGGTTGCAATTTTTGCTTTTGCTAAATGGGCAATCATCAATTTTTTGAGCAAGCTTACTATTTTTATTACGTGCCATTTAACACCTAAAACAGCATGAAACAATCGTCCATTGCTTGGTTGTCATGCAGACAGACACTATATCGGGCATTAACAGCTTATTTTATTTATCACAATTTGCCTATTCTTACTATAAGTTTAATAAATACATATAAAACATACATCTCCATAATTTCCATAAAAACTGATGGTTGTTTATTTAAAACCGAAGAAGTAAATGTTTGTAAAATAACCACTTTTCCTCCTCTACCAGCAATATGGGATTTACCCTACATTACCTCAAGGCGGGAATGATCCCGCTCTAAACGATTTAATACTACAATCAGGTGGTACGATAACAGCATCAGGTGGAGGAGGTGGTGTTGCACCCAATCCTACTAGTATTAATCAGACAACACCATCGATCGGTAATACATCGGGAGCAGGTGTACAAGGACAGCATCAACCAGGCCTATTCGAAGGTTTACTGTTAAACTTTCTCGATTCGAATAGTGGAAATAAACAAAATACAGCGCAACCAAATGCAACAGCTCAACAGAATCAACCACAAGCTGATGTTTTATCAAATATCCTGTCGAATCTTTTGAATACCGGTGGAAATAATCAGCAGCAGCAACAGTCGAATGCATCTACTCAGCCACAAACGCAACACGAGAATAGTTCCGATGTAATCTCAGGCCTATTACAAAGTTTTTTAAATAGCAGCAATACAAACCAACAACTAAACCAACCATCATCCGCAATTCCGAGTAATAATCAAGCACAAAATCCAGATACCCTGTCGAGCCTTCTATCAAATCTCATTTCATCGTCGAATTCTAATACCGGCCCGTCTCAGAACCAACCATCTCAAACAAACACTCAGAATACCAATCAGAATCAACTCAGCAGTTTATTACAAAATCTTCTTCTATCATCGTCAAATAATCAGCAACAAACATCGTCCGTTAATGGCGGTAATCCACAAGAACCAGTAACTAACCAAAATAATCAAAGTCAAGCTAAGCAAACTGAATTGTTGAATTTGTTACGAGGTGTTTTAAGTAAGGCAGTTGAACAACATGGAGCAACAAGACCAATACAAGAAAATCCTAATTATTATAATGCCGGAGGGAATAATGCTGCTGTTGCAAATCCAACATCGGGTGACAATCGACCGGTATGTTTCTTAACAGTAGAAGACACTTTGAAATAAATAGAATTAGTGTTTTGTTTAATATAGTAAATGCTTTTGTTCATATCAATAACAATAATTGCATGAAAAATCGCATGCTGTCAATGACCTACGACTTTAATACCAATGTAATTTATATATCGCCATTTTGAATGATTGAGAATATCACATTATGATTAATTTTATAGAAAATCAATTGTCCACAGGCTAAAAACGTTCATTTTAACACAACTCAGGTATAATAATTATTTGTATTACTAGCTGCCTATCAACATGATAATGTAATCTTCAATTATTACAATGGCCTTGTATATGTAACTTATACGATTCATTGATTGAATTTTTTGATTTTATCAATTTTTATTTATTATTCTTTGCATAGCAATATGGACAATATCCGCAAGCACTTCCACCTACAGCCCAACAACAACAACAAGGCCCTGTAGAATCTCTGTTGTCCGGTTTACTAGGAAGTGGAGGAGGAAATACTCAACCAGTATGTATAAACCGACTGATTCTATACAATTTCTAAGAAATCACACACCTGCCATTTTTATATTCGCTGCTATTGACCTTTTTTTCTATTTTATAACAGCAACAACCTCATGTGCCTCAAGTAGGTGGAGAAGGTTCAGGTATTGGGGGACTAGGTAGTGTAGGAGGTCTTTTAGGATCATTGGCTGGCCAGTTATTACATAAACCTGTATGTAAAATAATTAAATAATCTATTATGTCGATGTATTAATCTACATATTTTTTTTTCAGAATTAAGTGTTCTTCCTTCCTCTTAGCAAATTAGTTGCTGCAATTTGCTAAATTCAGAGTTCAAAATGCACATTTGCTTTAAATATGATATAAAATACACATGATGTCATGCTCTCTAGATATACGAAATCTGATTGTTATAAAAACACTTTATTGTTATTTATACTTAAACATTTATTGGCAAAAATACCTTTTTATTGTTTCAAAGAAAGCTTTAAATTTATTGTTTTAAGTATTAGATTTGGCAAATAAATAATGTTCTTATTGAGAAAAATATGTTTATATCTTTCCATAATTTTCCATGAAAAACAATTTTATAACGACTTTACAATTCACTTTTCCAATATTTTTGATTATCGATTATCGTTCGTTAAATTATTACGTAACCTATAGACGCCATATTGCCACATTTTTGCTTTAATAAATGGGGCAAATAAAGTCCTAAAATAGAATACTAAAAGTCTGGGTATATTAATATCTCAATCTAATCTATTATTAATTATTAAAGTTTATTATCAATCATTACATATTTACTAAAATATTCTATAAATAAACAATAAACTGCAAGATGCTTCAAATTCCTGAAATTGCAAATAATCTGACATCATCGCTATGGCCCGTTAAAAGAAGGGTTAAGTTCACCTGACGTTTTGCGTGATCGCAAAAAAAGGGGTAATTTCGCAGCGCAGTCGCTCTTTGAGATTAATAATCCAGGCGAACTAGCGTAGAGATTCTTTTTCAGTTTTGTGAATTGTTCTGACAGAGAAGGCGAAGCGCAAGTAACGCGACATACACTAGTTCCTGTTAAATACAGGAGAGTATTAAAATTAAAAAAAAAAACGAAAAATTCATTTGACAATACAACAATCGAAATGTTCGCGCTTGTCTTTCCCAAATCTGCTCTGTGAGTATTTTCTTCATTTATATTTCCGATTACTTTTAAAATTATAGGGTATCGGTTGCATAAATTTTTTTTGTATGTAGACGCGCAGCAGTCAACTCCAATTTAGGAGCCAAAATTCCTTGGATCAATACCAAGATCCTTGTTATTATAATTTAATTTTTATGTTGATTCAGAACTTTTTTTTGCTTATTTAATATTCTTTCGAAATATCCATTTCTTTTGCTCTACTTTTTTTTTAATTAAATTCAATTCCGGTAAAAAAATCAATACACTATATTTTAAAATGATATGATTAATTTTTAAAGATGTAGTAATTACGTCATGCATATATCTTTGGGATTTCCCTTAGACACTAGGCAGTCGTATTAGAATAGACTCTCTGTCTACATTGACGATTACAGCATTTATCCGCTGACAGTGGTGGCGCATGGAAATTTACCTTATTTACTCAGCTTAGAGGGGTAGGTTATTTTGGTTCTTTTTTGGCTACACCCACTTATTAAATAATTAGAAAAAAGTTAATATTGACTTTTGATTTTTCACCGGGATAAGTTTATTTATCGGTTAGTTTAGTACACCACTGGATTGGGTTGAGGAAATGATGTATTTTCTAATAATAATATATGTAATTATTTTGTTTATTATCTTTCCTTTAGGTAGATTATCGTTGATTGTTAAGCCGCCCTAACTGTCATAATAATAATATTAATAATATCATTAAAATAAAATGCGGCGGAATTTTTTTTTATTCACTTTTTATGGACGTATGTCTCATTTGTAACAAATGAATAATCAATAATTAAGAAAGTAAATATATGTCTACATAACGTATGGATAATTATTAAAGATAGTGGATAAACTATTTTTTTAACTTCGTGTTAAAATACAATACGAAAATATTCAATTGAATTGGAACTGTTTTATTAACGGCTGTCGTAAATTAAGTTTAATTCTCAAGGATATGATGATATTTTATTAATTTATTGTTTATTTTATCTGTTTCAACTTTTATATAGAATGTTTTTTTTATATCACTCAAGTATCTACCTAATGATAACAGGTGATCATTATTTACTCATCACATCACAGCTATAGGAGTGATGATAATAGAAATGAAAAATTTAATTACTACTAATTAAATCTAATAGAAATATATGACCTTTATCTAATTATTATTATATTATGAAACACTATTATTATTATTATCTTTTGACAAAATGCCATAAAATGTGTGTGCCAAAATGCATAGTTGAAAAAACGTTTTATCTCACTTTGCTTTTTCTAAAATAAGCAAACAAATTGTGCTGGGGGTGTTGGTGACAATAATCTTTTGATAATTGAAAATATTGAAATAGAAACTGCAAAATTCAATTCACGTCACTCATTAAAAAAACTTCTTTAATATTTTCAAATTTCTTGAAATTGCAAATAATCAGACATCAGAGCCCAGTTTAAAAAGTTTCTTCTTTAAAACTTTTAAAATTCCTTTAAACTATTAATTTTTTTTTGGTAGAGGAACCCTGCCCCGCACTTCAGCTTCTGGTGCGAAAAAAATCCTAAATGAATCATTGAAATTCTTAAATGCCGAAGATTCGAAACGAGAATACCATGAAGTGGTTGGTGATGTACTGTCGCCATCGCAAGTTATGGGCATTGATCATCTTCGGGATCCCCGATTAAATAAGGTAAATTAATGCTGATAAAGAATGCGAATAAATACACAGTCTATTATTTTTCAATAATTAGGGATTGGCATTTACATTAGAAGAACGTCAAGCATTAGGTATACATGGATTACAACCGGCCCGTTTTAAAACACAAGAAGAACAATTACAATTATGTCGCATATCAATTGAACGTTATCAAGAAGATTTAAATAAATATTTATATTTAACTGAATTACACGATCGCAACGAGAAATTATTTTTCCGTTTATTAACCGAGAATATTGAAGCACTGATGCCAATTGTTTATACACCTACAGTTGGTTTGGCATGCCAGAAATTCGGATTAATTTATCGACGACCTAGGGGATTGTTTATTACAATTAATGATATAGGACATGTTTATGACGTCCTTAAAAACTGGTAACATAGAAAGTGTTTTTCTCTTTTTTTTTTGGTAATTTTATTTATCTGTTTTGTTAAACGGAAATACAAAATAATAATAATAACAATAAAAACAAAAATTTTTGCAACCTTGACTGAAAAATGAAGTTTGTACAAATTCAATCGGTCAGTACATGCTGACTCAGCGAAATACTAAACCTATTTTTATCAAAATGTCCATCAAAACATTTATATCGCATTTTTGTAGCTAAATCGGAAACGTTTCCATCGCCCGCTTTAATCTTTTTATGTTTGATCTAAATCGATTTTATTTTAAAACAAAATTTAACAATTCCATAACGATTTTAGGCCGGAACCGAACGTAAGATCAATTGTAGTAACAGATGGTGAACGTATTTTGGGTCTAGGCGATTTAGGAGCATGCGGTATGGGAATTCCTGTTGGAAAATTAGCATTATATACCGCATTAGCCGGTATAAAACCGCACGAATGTCTACCAATCGTTTTAGATGTGGGCACTAATAGCCAAGTGGGTTTCAATAAGTTCTAATTAAACAAAACAATAGTCAGTTTTCATTGTGTAATTTCTATTCCAGAATTTACTGGAAGATCCACTTTATGTCGGATTAAGACAGAAACGGGTCACTGGCAAATTATACGATGATTTCATTGACGAATTTATGGAAGCTGTGGTTAAACGTTATGGACAAAATACTTTAATACAATTTGAAGATTTTGCCAATCATAATGCATTCCGGTATAGAAATAACACACATTGGCGCATAGTATCGATAAAAAAGTAATATTTTCCATCTATTCTAGATTATTAAAAAAATACAGAATGCATTATTGTACATTTAATGATGATATTCAAGGAACTGCAAGTGTAGCTGTATCTGGTTTGATGGCATGTAAACGAATTACGGGAAAGAAATTCATAGAGAATACATTTTGTTTCTTGGGTGCTGGTGGGGCTGCTTTAGGTATTGCTGATTTAATTGTACGAGGTATGTATCGATTTACAATCAAACAATGTCAAAATGAGTGCTCCCAATGATTATGTATAGAAATTTATCCACCTTTTTTAATAAGTCACTAAGGATTAATATGATCCCTAAGGGTTTGCTGTGCCAAGGGTAGTAATAGTAATCTAAGTAATTAATCTAATTATAATATATTTAAGCCATGGTATTAGAAGGATCGTCACTGGAAGAAGCAAGAAGTAAAATATGGATGTCAGACATACACGGATTACTTGCCAAAGATCGACCAGAAGGTGAACTTGATGGTCACAAGAAGTATTACTCAAAAGACCATACACCAACCAAAGATTTCGCTGGTTTAATTAACGAAATTAAACCGTCTGTATTAATTGGTAGTTATTTTATATTTTTTTCCACATTGATTCATAAAATTTGAATCCATAATCAATTTACAGGTGCTTCTGCTACCGGTGGCGCATTCACCAAAGAAATATTAACGGCAATGGGTAAATTTAACGATAAGCCAGTAATATTCGCACTAAGTAATCCAACAGCTAAAGCTGAATGTACTGCCGAACAGGCCTATCAAGCAACTGAAGTATGTTAAGTTCATATTCATTTGTTAATTAGATTCATTTAATTTGTTTAATTGTTAAACATTAATTTGTCTAATCGATGTGTTAATAGGGCCGTTGTATTTTCGCTAGTGGATCACCTTTTGCACCAGTTGAATATGGTGATAAATTATTTAAGCCAGGCCAAGGTAACAATGCGTATATTTTCCCTGGTGTTGCACTTGGTGTATTAACATCAGGAATACATCATATTAGCGAAGATGTTTTTCTAATTGCCGCTGAAACTGTTGCGGAAAATGTACACGAGGATGATTTGGGTAAAGGACGAATTTATCCACCACTGAGAAGTATTAGAGAGGTTTCAGTTCAAATTGCTGTCAAAATTTTGGAATATGCTTATAAAGAAAGTAAGTAAAACATCTTTTAAAAAATCAGGTGTATATCCTAGACACACTTAAAGAGCAAATTATTCTTATATTTCGCTTTCACATTGTAGGAATAGCAACTATTTATCCAAAACCAACGGATATGAGACGATATGTTGAAGATCGTCAATACAATCACAATTACGAGCCATCATTGCCACAATTATGGCAATGGCCGAAAGAGCCTTACATTAAAACCAAACCAATTGAACCAACAAAATTAGCTTATAAATAATAGTTTAAATTTATTATAAAGTTATGAATACAGAAATTGATAATTTATTTTCAATCGTTTTTGTAAACACATTTTTAGGTATTGCCAAAAAAAGAAAACTGTCTATTTTAACTAATAGTTGTTGTTTTTGTTAACTGAAAAAATGTTAATTTAATAGTATTATTATGATAAAGCGCCAGTGCTCTTTTCAAATTATTATGTCGTACTTAAACATGTATTAATTTTATTTATTATCTTATAAGTATAAGTATTGTCATTATTTCGTCGTTATTTTGTATTTTAAAGGTACAAATTGAAAAAAATAAAAGTTTTTTTTCCGTATATTTAGCTACACGTTATTGGCGTCTTATTCCAATAGACCGAGTCGGCCTTTGGTTTAAGGTCTTAAACCTAAATCTAACATTAGCTGAAATACTGACAAATAATGACATAAAAACACGCATCAACATACAAAACTATCATCTTTCCTTCATTAAATCGAATGAATAACAAAATTTCTAATTAATAAACTAAATGGATTTCAATCAATTAACAAGAAATAAGAAATGAATTTACCTGTCTGAAGACATTTACATGTCTTCAAAATCAGTTCAAAACCTTTGCTGATAATTTTGTTGTTGCTGCGTATTCCCACTATACATCATCTGCTGCTGATGGAATTCTTGCTGTTGCTGAGCCATTGACATCGACTAAAATTAAATAATGAAGTACAATTCATAAAAATTAATAAATTATAAGCAATTACCTGAGCTGTATGTCCTTGAACTTGACCGGGATGACCTGGTGCGCCAGATATCCGAACTCGTTTGACTCCTGAATGTTGATCTTGTTGATTTACTTGTTGCTGTTGCTGCTGCTGTTGTTGTTGCTGTTGTTGCTGCTGCTGCTGCTGTTGTTGTTGTTGCTGAGATTGTTGTGGTTGTTGGGCTTGTTGATTTTGTCGCTGTTTATTATCTGATTTATCATCCTGATCGTCGTCCGTTAAAAATTCACGTTTTGGATATGGAATTGCACAACCTAAAACATTAAAGTATTGAATTTTCATCAATAAAATCTTATCTTTTGACATACCAGCGAATACATCTTGTGTTGGTAAAGGATCTTCCATAAAATATGGATCTTGCATAGCTTGCTCAGAAGTAATTCGTTTATTTGGATCCATTAGCAATAATTTTTGTAACAAATGAAATGCTTTACTGTCTGGCTTTATTTTATGCCGGTCCATGTATTTAACCAATGAACAATTAACATAACTGAAAATATGATACATTTTCATCATTCATCTTATCAAAAAATCGAAATAAAGGCGATAACCCAATCAAAAAATTCTATTGAAAAAGACTTATTGAATCCAAACAGCTGTTGAATAAAAAGTAAAGAACGAAATAAAAAAAGAATAGAAAAAATATATATTAATTTACTCTATAGTTAATATTTTCATAATCTCACTTGGATTTTTTGAAATCTTTTAATAATGTTGGATGTTCCGGCATTTTTTTAATATCTTCCCAATCCTTTTCATGTGGAAATCCCATTACATTAAATATACGATCTAACTGGTCATGATGGTATGGATTACTAGTTTTAATGTCCTCCTGCCGACAATGGAAAATTGGTTCCGATGTTAATAGTTCAGCAAAAATACAACCGATTGCCCATATATCTATTAAATATATTGATACAACACACAATACATAAATAAGTTAATAAATAATATTGCCCACCTATTGCTTTCGTATAATGCCTAGCTCCTAGTAATAATTCAGGTGCCCTATACCAAAATGTAACAACAACTGGATCCAAATCTGCCAAAGGTTTCAGAGGGGCATTAAACAATCTAGCGAAACCCATATCAGCAATTTTCACACGACCGCGTTCCGGTCCTTCTCCCATAACCAAAATATTAGCAGGTTTCAGATCACGATGTAACACCCAATTTGAATGTAGATAATGTATGCCATCAAGGATTTGATATAATAAAGATTTGACCATTCCTTTCGGTACCATTACGGCTTTCTTATTTGCTTTAGCCGCTCTATGAAATTTGATGATATGCCATAAATCATGTTCAGCAAAGTCAAACATTAGCCAAACTTTACGATCGTTATGTGAAAGAAATACACGAACTAAATTGATAACATTTGGATGTTTTAGTTCTCTTAATAACTATAAATATATATATATTAATTAATTAATAAAATTGGTAAGCAGTAGATAAAACTTACAGCAATTTCTCTACAAGCCGACATTGATAAACCAGTTCCCTCAATTTGTTTTAAAGCATAATCTCTATTATCAGACCCATCTTTTCTTCTGCCTTTGTAAACATGCCCATATGTTCCTCGTCCAACTTTACAACCTTCATAATCGAATAAATCTTCTACTTTAACTCGTTCACTTTGAGTTTTCATTTTAAATTCGTAATCCATGTTTGTTATTATTTGAATTTAAAAATAACTATAAAAATGTTCGTATAGAATGACTAAACAGTATCACATATATCGAATCAATAATAATATTTTTAAATCAAATAATTTTATTAACGTTATTAAAAATCTAAACAACTGAAAAACTTATGTATTCGACACAAGCAAAATGGAAAATTAAAATTGAACTTTTAACATTGTTTATAAATAGTGTCATAATAAAAATATTAAGGTTGTTATTTCATTACAATGAAGTGAAATTGATTTTTGAAATTTTTTAGTGGCTACTTTTGGCTTTGAAATTTCGGTTTTGCCATCTCATGCACAATAGCCAAACTGTTACCGACAATTACAGATTTCTGTAATTTAGTTTAAGATTAAAATGTGTAAATGTTACAGACACATGTAACAAAACCTGTAATTGTCGGTATCAGTTTGGCTACTGTGAAGGAGATGGCGAAACTGAAAATTCAAATTCAAATTCATTTGGCTGTAATAAAGTGACAATTGACCTTAGTATTGTTATTAAAACTGTATATTATGCCTATTATGGTTTAAGGCTACTAAAATCAAAAGCCGTATCTACGAGTCACCAACGTCTAAAAAACGTTTCGCAAGAATTTGATGTTTTTGAATTAATCCCCATATTTTTCTTCAAATCAATTTTAAATTTGGAAATACTTGCTGTTCTCCATAATACCACAAATTATATGATCGACATATAGATAGCAGGAAAGTAATTTAAGTGATGATCTTTTCGGAAATTCAGTATGAACATAATGAAAGATTGAAATTTTATGTATTAGAGGCACTATATGCTATATAGATTTATTAGGTTTGACCACGCTGCGTATGCTGAGTTTCTCATTGCGATACTTAAAGGAATCCCCGTTCATTACGAAATTGGACTCTAAAAGAAGTCCATTAAAAATTTTCCATATTTCATGGAAAAAGTATAATATATCATATCTTAATTATATCATTCCACAACATTAGATTCTGTATATCAGAATTAATGTTAATCTTGATATTATACTACTGATTAATGAAAAAAATATATCGATCTCTTCTGTAGACAACTTATATTTAATAGTATTATTTAGTAGTATTCTTATTCAACTTTTATTTATTTATCTTTATTTTATATATAATCTTATTTTAAGTAAATGATACCGATAAAAAATATATATATTTCTTAATCTTATTATTTCCTTCTCTTAATTGTACCTGTATCATCTTTTTTGATTTCGCTATTGTCATTTATATAGAATATGTAAGTTAGAAAAAAAGTGATGGTTTATTAATAAATTCTTTTATTTAGAACAGAACAATTGAATGAACAGGTAATTACAACAATACAATAATTATGATAAAAATGCGATCATCAACTTATCTCTGTTTATATAAGAAAGACAAATTCTGAACTTATTTCATTGAGAAATCATTTCCTGAATCATCGTCGCCTCGCATTGCATTGCATATTGAAAATACCCGGTAGTTGTTCGTTTGAATATTTCAATTCATTGTCAAACAATTTTTTGTTATTTTGCTGTTCAAATAAACAACATTGTTTATTGTTAAAATTATTTTATTGTTGTTTCGTAAAAAAAATTCTCGATTTAAAAAAAAAATGTCTAGTACTTCAGTAAAAGAAAATGAAATGGCTCACATTAACACTGGAATGAGACAATTAATTCGACTTGTGAATCGTTTACAAGATGTTCCTAGTACACTTGGTATTCAACTCTCATTAGATTTGCCACAAATTGCTGTGGTGGGAGGACAAAGTGCTGGAAAAAGTTCAGTTTTGGAAAATTTTCTTGGAAGGTAAGTTAATAAGAAAGAAATCGTGGTGTTTATAAAGTGACTATCACTGCTGGTTACCAGCAAAAAAGCTTGAGGATCGTCCGAAAAACGCATAATGATAGACGCGCAATTAAAGATTATTATTATCAATAGTTAGTAGCCTTGGTTATGGTTAGTAGATTCTGTAATGTAAGAGTTGTAGCCAATCAACTTTACCTTAGCTAATTAACCAGATATTTGTTCGTACCCATTCTATTATATATTTATTTTATGCTTTTCAGGGACTTTCTACCAAGAGGTACAGGCATTGTCACACGAAGGCCATTAGTACTACAGTTAATTCATTCAAATGAGGGTAAATTAAATCTTCAATATCTTAAAAATAAATAAAATGTTATTAATCTTAAAATATTGATTATAGAATACGCGGAGTTTTTGCATAAACCCGAAGAAAAATTTTACGATTTCAAGAAAGTACAAAAAGAAATAGAAAATGAAACCATCCGAGTAACTGGACGAAAAAAAGGAATTTCAAGTCAACCAATTAATCTTCGAGCTTATTCTCCAAATGGTAATAATAACAATTAAATACAAATTGTTATAACAATTAATATAATTATCATTCATGGATTTTTTTTTATTTAACAGTACTTAATCTCACATTAATCGATCTGCCAGGAATGACAAAAATTGCCGTAGATGATCAACCGAAAGATATTGATATTCAAATTAAATCGATGATTTTAGAATATATTAGTAAACCATCATGTTTAATACTGGCTGTGACACCAGCTAATACAGATTTAGCAAATTCAGACGCTCTACAAATTGCACGAGAAGTAGATCAACAAGGTTAGTAGAGAAGTTTACCTACTCATGGAAGAAATATGAAAAAGAGAGTATAACTAAAAACACTTTCTTCAAATCTTGGAAATTTCAGACTCTTCAATAGGTTTAATCTGCTAAGTTGCAAAATTAGAATTATACATGGTGTTCACTTACTGTATATATATATATATATATATATATATTTCAACTTACAATTTAAGTTTTATTTTCAATAACCGAATCGAAAGTAATTGCCAATCTTTATCAATAATTTTAGGTGTTCGAACAATCGGCGTACTAACGAAACTCGATCTAATGGACAAAGGAACGGATGCACGTGAAATTTTAGAAAATAAACTACTTCCATTGAAGCGAGGCTATGTAGGCGTAATTAATCGTTCACAACGTGATTTAGACAGCCAAAAAGATATTCAATCGCAAATAAATGAGGAACGAAAATTTTTCATTGAACATCCGGCCTATAAGCATATGGCTCATCGTATGGGCACATTATATCTACAGCAAACATTGAATCAACAACTGACAGAACATATAAAACATTGTTTACCCAATTTAAAGAACACATTACGCAAACAATTGGGACAACTAGATCAAGAATTAGCCGATTATGATCTAAATTGTAATGAAGATGAATCAGCTACTAAAGCTAAATTATTGTTAAGGTACTAACTGTTAATCCCATTCTTGCAGATGATCAGTTTTGGTTCCGAAACTGATAGTCTTAGGGATACGGGAGTAAAGCTTTGAAAGCGATATCTCGTTCAATCAAAACTTCATTTGGTGCAAGCGTTTATTTTCGTAACCCTGAGATTTGCCCATTGAAAACATATATGATGCTTAACTGCAATTTGTACCCTCTCGTTTTATTTTGATTCAAGGTTAATTCAAAGTTTCACGACCGATTATGAAACATCTTTAGAAGGTTCACGATCAAGTGAAATCGATACAGAAGAATTATCTGGTGGTGCTCGAATTCGTAAAATATACCATAAACATTTTCCAGCCGAATTGGCTGAAATTCAATTCAATGAAATGGATTTGAGAAAAGAAATTGCAATAGCTATTCGTAATATTCACGGTATACGAGTAAGTGTCATTGCAGTATGATATGAATATAAAGATTTTCATAAATTAATACAGATAAATTTCTTATTTAGAATGGATTATTTACTCCAGATTTAGCATTTGATACAGTAATGAAAAAACAAATTGTGAAACTAAAACAACCATGTTTTAATTGTATTGATTTAGTTTGTACAGAATTATCAAATATAATTACTAATTCTATTGCAAATAAGGTGAGAAATAACAGAAATAATTATAATAATGAGAGGTCTCTTGCAACTTTTAATATGTGTAATTTATTTACCTAGATGTTTTACTATCCAAATCTTACCAAAACAGTTCAGGAAGTACTATCAAATCAAATTGAAGTCGTCCAGCAAAAATGCAAAGATCAAGTAGATTTATATATTAATATTCAACTGAGTTACATGAATACGAATCATGAAGATTTTGTTGGAGTCATACCGTAAGGAAAAAATATAATTACTATTGGTATATAAATATATCTAATTTTGGGACTTTCAGTGAATATGGAAATAAATGGTTAATTGGACGCCTTACAAATCATCCGGGCAAATCGATAACGATTAAAAGCGGATTGATGTATATTACTAATTCCAGCTTTATGAAAGGTAATAATTACCCCAATAATTAATAATTTGTGTCCGATATAAATAACCAGAGATGTATTGAAGAGTTCACATTTGCGTTCACGAGTCACAAAATCGAAATCAGGGGTATTCTAGACAATATTCGACCTGTATAATTATGACAGACAGTTTGAATCTGAAACTAAAATTCAAAGCCTGCTTTGAATTTTAAAGTTAAACTTTAAAATTTAGTTTTTTAAACTTAAAAGTTATGATTTTAGATGATTCTGGAATAGATCTGAACAAGGTCTTATCGTGCTTCAAAATTCGAAATTAGAGTTAGATGGGATGTTTATTTACTAATGTTATGCTACGTATTTACTAGATAGTCCCGACTATGGAGAACTATAATATCTATATAATCTTAACGTCCTCCATAGACCCGAATTTCGATCACACTTTGACGTCTAAAACTGTCAACATTAAAAAGAAGCTATATTTCGTTATTCTTTACTTTTAGGCGATAAAATGTTATGGTTCGAATTAACAACTGAAAAATTATCCTGGTATCGTGATAATTCTCAGAAAGAATTCATTAATTCTTTCAAATTCGACGGTATCCAATTAAAAGAATCTGAGTCGAAATCGTCTAAGTCGAAAAAACAAGGTTTTTCATTAATTAATATTAATGGCAAGCCTATTTATAAAGTAACACATATGCATTAGATTGGCAATTTTTCTATTGAGTTTAATAAATTTTTCCAAATTATTCGATAAATTTTAGGAAAACAAACAATTAGATCTGCGTTGTGAGTCAACAGAAGAGGAAGAATCATGGAAAATCGCATTTTCCCGGGCAGGTGTTTTCCAAGAAAAAGAATTTAATATTTGCGAATCAGAAGATAATGTAAAAAATAAATAGAATAAAATCTAAACCAATGTAAAATTTAACATTTATCAAATTCTACAGGCGTCAAGTACCGAAAATCTCAGTGACCAAGAACCACAATTCCAGAAACAAGTGGAAGCAATTAGAAATTTAGTAACAAATTATCGTCATATTGTAAACAAGTCAACGAAAGACCTGCTTCCCAAAATGATCACTCATATCGTACTGAATTCAATGAATAAATTTATACATTCCGATCTGATAGTGGAAATGTATAACGTTGAAAATCAGGTAACCATTATTGATATCAACATTGATTATTATTTCCTCATTGATATATAATGTCCACTTTTTTTTAAAGGATGATTTATTAGAAGAATCCGATGAAGAAAAAAGCAAACGCCAAGAAAAAATAAAAGCTTACACTGCATATAAAGCAGCTTTAAATATTATTGCGCAATGTTCTCTAACAATTAGCAGCAACGTGAAACTTGCAAATCAGAATCGCGATTCGTCAGTAAATGCAACATCACCAATAAGTCGATTTCCACAGAAAGGTGGATAGTAAAAAGAAACCATTTTCCAGTTTTCATTTTGTCCAATTTTTTAGCGGTATCGTTCTCAACGATTGCTAGACCTGCTCCTAGACCACCCCCACTGCCACCAAAACCAATATAATACTGTTATTTCGTATTATTTTTAGAAGTGTCGTCCACTTGGTTGTTGTACATGTATCTGTTTTTGAATTATGCTCCATAAAAAAAGAAAATAATCGATTTTTATTGCCAATTGTTATAATGTTTAATTGCAAATTGAATTTGTCGTCTATTGAAATAATCCCAATCGTAATCATAGATAAATCTACTAGTAAATAAACACGCTAACTGTATAATTTTAATTTTGAATAAGAATTAGGGTAAAACGTTATATTTATTTATGATAAATCACAGAATTTATACCAAGAGGGATTTTGCGATTTAGTCTGTACAGCATCAAATATTTTACTTCCGGTTTAAAATAAATTATGGCTGTTTTATGTATTTTATTTAAGGAACTTTATTGTATTTTTTTGAATTTCTATACTGTTAATAAAAATATTTTAAGTGTAAAAAAATATGCGATTTACTTTTATACCATTTTTTTTAACATTACAATAATTTGTACGCCTATACAAGTAATAAAGGATAAAAAGGTGAAGGAAAAAAAACTAAAACTACATACACACTACATACTATAATAATGAATTAAAAAAAAAAGAAGAAAATTATTAGTATCAATAATTATACAAAATGAATTCCTTTTTCAAACTATTCAACGCATGCTTAACAATACCCAAAAGAAAAAGAAAGTTTCTAATTAAACAAATATTCCCTCAATCAACTTTTCGACTATTTTTGTATGTATAGAAGGTGGCTGCACTTTTAAAACAATAACTAGAACTGTACAACCATCCTACATAAAAAGAGAACAAAGTTATGCATATACTATATTTACATTTGGTGCTCTCTATATACTATACAATACAAAAAAAACGAAAGAAAAAATTATGCGCTCAAAAAACCAATGTGTAAATTATTAATAATTATTATTTATATTATTATATTATTAACAGTAGTAACGCAAACGAAGGAAACCAATATAAAAGTATATAAGGTAAAATACAATTTAATATATACTTTAGGGCAGTTTTAGGATTCGAATTTAAAGAATGTTATTCTATATTCTATACTTTTATACATATATATACTTGCAAATTTGTGATTGCAGTTAAAAAAAATTAAAATAAGTACTACTACATTTTATAAAAAAATTAAAACATAATCGAAGATATAAAAACTAATTAATTTTATTGTTTATTCTTTACAAATACAAATTAATTAAAAAATCACTAACAGCTGAAGGTGTAAGGATTCCTTTATCTGTAAAAAGTAAGGTAATATAAGAAGGTGGTGTATAGTCAACCATTGGATGAACAGCGCGTCGATTTGCTGATTTTTCATCCGGATACTATAAGAAACAGATCTCAATTAACCAAAAAAAAAAAAAGCAAATGGTGCTATTAAAATGCGAGGTTAAATTACTTTATATTCGTTAGGCAAGTCCTTTTGATTAAACGGAAACACCCTTAGAAACTTAAAACTTTCACTTAAAACATAGAATGGTTTTTTCATTTCTTTTGCACATATGGCCACACTACAGGTTCCAATCTAGAAAATACATTTGCATATACACGTATACACTTTTACAGTATTTTTATAGTACTTTATTAACAATGCCGCCACTTTCCAAAACACCTTCAGCACCAATCATAACAAAATCTATTTGGTCCATAATATATCCTATAGCTGAGTCAAGAATTAGAGTAGTTGTAATTCCTATTTTCCGTAATTCTTGATAGAGGCTATAACTGTAAATAAAAAATATAGATTTCAGTGTTAAAAGAAAGATGACGTAATAGTAGAAAAAAATACGTACCCACTATTATCTGGCGCAGATATGGTAACAAATACTTCAAACCCTTTATTTTTAGAATACGCTTCACGAAAAACTTGTAAAACAACTCTAGATCTTGAATGTGTTAAAATTTTCTAAAATTTAACACTGAATTCAAAACCATTGATTCACAATAAGTAATATAAAATAAAATACGTACAGAGTTGTTTGTAATGAATTTCGATGCAAATTTAACAATTTTGTCTCTAGCTTCATTCGCTTGATTTAAAAATAATTCACCACGTTCTAGCATAAGTTGTTTGCATTCCGTGAAAGACTTTAAAAATACGAAAAGATGCTTTAATAAGCTCTAACATTATCAAAAATATGTACTTACACCCACAGTATCTATACCGCCTAATGTAATAAAACGTAAAAATAATTCACTACCCGATTTTACGCCTGCAACTGGAACCTGAGTATTTTCCATAACATTGATTGCATTTTTCAAATTGGCTTCGATTTCTTGAACAGTTTCTGCTATATAGATTGTTTTCATAGGATTTTAAAATATTTTCAAGTCAGTTTTACTTACATTTCGATTGTTCGATAACTTCTTTTAAAGTTCTAATTGCAGCCACTCCAGCTGAGGTGTTTTTTTCTATGAGAATTATTTTCAAGAAGAAGTCTTCAATTTCTGTTATTGATAAAGAAAATGTTAATTGGTTTAGTATTTATGTTGAAATTGTAAATTCCCACCTTTATTTTGCATTTTAACTGAGAATAATGATCACGAATTAAAAGTTAAAATGAAGAATTTTTACAAGCACCACATTTTGTATACAGAGAAGGTAAAATAAAAATTTGTGGTTATATTATAATTTTTAAACAAAAAGAAAAAAGAAGAATATGCAGTGTTGCAGAACGGAACATTTCAAATTTACAACAATCTAGTTGACTTGACAACCTTGCTAAAAAAAAGTGAAAGCTGTGACAATTATAAGGTTAAGTTACTCATAATTTTTCGAATTTCTTTTTAACTGCAGAAAATTATCTTATTATTATTTAATGGAAAAGAAAAAGCCAAATTCAACCCTGGGCACTGCAATAAGCAGTCACAATGGACATTTACTAGTTTCGTCTGGAATTGCTTCATTGGATTCACTTTTAGGTCAGTTTTGTCTTTGTGTTCTACAAACAAATAATTTTGTTTTAAAAAAGAGAAATCCTTGATTAAGAATCAATAATGGTTTTAACTTATACAAAATCAGATTTATAACAGTATCTTTTGGTAAAATAATAATCGAAAATCTATCTCTAGGTGGAGGATTACCTGTTGGTGCAGTAGTCCTAGTTGGTAAGTAATTTCTGATAAATGATTGTGAATTGTGAAGGCATGTTACTTGAATTAAAATATTTGCAGAGGAAGATTTCCGGGGTATTTATTCCAAAGTAGTACTAAAGTATTTTCTTGCCGAAGGCTTAGTTTCTCAACATTCAATACTTTTAGGTAGTCAAGATATCGATCCTTCTATTATAGTAAGAAGCCCGATCCAATCATCTGATTCCCTTAGTTATATTCTGGTTGATTTTTAGATTCATGATTTACCTGCTGTAATCGATACAGATCCGGAACCCGAAGTTTCAACATCAAATAATCACACAATTATTGACAACGAGTTAAAAATAGCTTTCCGTTATCAAAATATTACTAATCCAATTGAATCTCAGAATATTAAAAATTTTAATCATAATTATGATTTATCAAAGAGAATATCAAATAAATATATCGAAAATTCAGATCTTCAATATTGGACTGGCCAACGAAAAGAAAAAGGTATTTGAATATGATTTTAATAATGAATTAATGAAAGTGAAGAAAATTACATTTTTCCAGTATTCAATTCATTTATGAATCCAAAATATAATGATCTTCTTAAAACAATCAAGGATAAAATCAAAGATGGTAATTTTTTCTTAAAAGATTGCCCGGATAAAAAGACAATTCTTCGAATAGGAATACATTCATTGGGTATAAAATTCGATATAGAATTACACCACTGTAATTTATTATCATTTTTATTTTAGGGTCGCCAATGTGGTTGTCATCAAATAGAAAATTAACCGATTCCCTAGATGATAATTGTAAAGATTTACAAAAGTTTTTCTTTTGTTTAAGGGCGCTGATTCGATCTGCTCGGGCTGTGGTTGTAATTACTTTTCCGTCATTTTTATATGATGAAGTATGTTCATAATTTCGTAAAAAGTTCATTTATTTCTTTCAATCTTTTAAAAAGTATTTATTCTCATTTACAGAACACACTAGAACGTTGTATTCATTCCAGCGACATAGCAATGAAATTCCAATCATTTTCTGGTACGGAATTAGAGAGTAATCAAGTTTTACAAGATTTTCATGGTTTCTTTTACTTAAAAAAATTAGCTGCAATGAATTCATTGGTATCGAAACATCCAGGATCTGTTGAATATGTTTATAAATTACGTATGAAAAAGTTTTATATAAAATTGCTACATTTACCACCAGGTACAGATAAATAACTTTCTGTTTATGTGTTTATTACTGAATGAATGTTTGTATCTGATACATAAATCTTTTATTTTTTTACAGATATAGCCGACAATAATGAGAATAACAATAACAAATCTTCATCTTTTAGTTGTTCTGCTGCTTCGGGTAGCTATCAACAACACGTTTTGGATTTTTAAAAGTGAGAAATAGTATATTATGTACCTTAAAATAAAATATAGGTATACCTATGTATTTATTTATTTATTACAGAGTATTATATTTTTGACGAATGTCACATGATTTGTATTATAATTTTTATATTTAAGAGAATTTAATGAAACAAAGTGAAAAGATTTCGATTAAAGTTGGATTTTTCTTTATTTCTACCTTGATCTTTGATTTATTGTTAACAGACTAGATTTGTCTGTATTGTTCCACAAGAAGCATATTGAGTTGCATAATATTCGCGAATCGAATTTATGTCTTAGGATGTGACTCATATTTGGATTACAGTTGATTCTTTATTTAATTTAATAATAGAACAATAAAATAATAATCCTTTTTATGACTATATAAAAACCAAAATAAAATAATCGATTTATATTTGGCGCGCTAATAAACTGTCACCTATACGAATTCTGATTGGTTAAAAATTTAAGTGGAAGTAAATGTAGCCCAGCCATTACAGCTATAGCAATATTGTGACTCAGAAATTTTTGTCATCCATTGAAAATATTTTTACACGGTGTTAAATACGAATAAAATAATCGAAAATATTTGCTAAAATACTGCTGAATCGAATATTTAGTACTCAGTTTTTTTTTTAGTTTTATTATAATTTTTTTTTCCTTTTTTTTTTAAATTGTGAACAAGTGCCTACTTACCTACAATCAAAATGGTATCCAGTAAAATGGTAAGCTCTTTTGTGAATTTAATTGGGACTCTTCGGTTTTAAATCGCAGCTATATCATTGCCACATATAATTTCTAGGGGCACATTTTCTAATTATTTGATGTGAAATTGAAAAAAAAAGTCTGAAAAACTTTTACCACATAAATAATACTACATAGTTAATTTTTAAGGCGTGTGTATTTACAATTCTTCAAAATCAAAACTAGTTTTTTCGCAACCGTTTCTGTCCCTCTGGAGAGTTTTCGAATTTAATAATAGCCAATTGGTTCTGTTATCATTTTCTTTGTATATCGATATATCTTTTGGGCAATGTTATTTAGGTGCATTTTGACTTATACTGGCTAAAAAATTCCTGCCACCCACTTGTTGGATTACCATTAATTGTATATGAATTTTATGTCGCTATAAAACAGCGACTTGATCAAAATAGCAAAATATCCGTCTATTTGAAAATTACATAGGTAGACGATGGTACTATCAAGTAGGTCATGGATATTTTAGTACCCACTAAAAATTCCGACATGGGCGACAATATGCATATTTGTTTCGTCTTCATTTTCAGCCATCTTTTCATTATTTCACATAAAGGCGATAACAAAGAATTTGTTAGGAAAATTAATATGACAGCATAAAAGAGAAAATTTCAATTAAATATTACACTTCAAGTCTAAAGGTGGATTCATAATTCATTTCTATTAAAACGTATCCTATCAGAAAAAAAAAATTTGTTTTTAACATAAAACACATTACGCATGCTCAATCAGTTTTTTTCTTATAACCTGTATTAGCAATATTAACAGTATAATTAAGGTAGTAAATGGAATTCAACAATTTCTTTCACGTTTTACTTCTCATTAAGTTATACAAACGATATGAAGAAGGACTTCATCGGATGTATACTGTATGACTGATAGTGTCAGTCATATGATGATATTAATTCTCATGTCATTTTGATATTAGGATGTGTACCCTTACACCTTAAAGCCTAAAGGCGAATGTGTCACATACATATTATGTACATACTTAGGTACATGTAAAAGTGACCAATGATGATTTCTCCTTTTTTTTGACGAGAGTTCTATACTTGAACTTTAAAATTAATTACATACGATTTGTATTTAATTAAATTATATTCATGGATTAATATATGCTAACATTCGAACCAAAATTAAATTTTAAAAAACAAACAAAAAAATGTTTTACTTAATTTTTTTACAGTTAAACGTCAGGGTAACCACTATGGATGCAGAGCTGGAATTTGCCATACAACAATCAACATCTGGCAAACAGCTTTTTGATCAAGTAGTGAAAACAATAGGCCTAAGAGAAGTATGGTTCTTTGGACTTCAATATACCGATTCCAAAGGCGATTTGACTTGGGTCAAATTATATAAAAAGGTAAACAAAAAAAAGGCAGTCTGTTGCTTTTTGAAATTGACGCATAGCATGCTGAATTGTCGCACGTACTAATTTAAATAATTACAATACAGTTTTCATGTTAGTTTAACTTTAAATTATAAATTATCCCAGAGTTGTCCAAGTTCTGTCCTGAATAGTCAAAGTATAGCTCCACATTACCCTATCCTAACTTCCTAGACCCATACGAAGAAAACGAAAATTAAGCGATACAAAAATAAACACAATTTAATAAGCAAGAAGACATCATCCTCCGAATGAATTACATTTATATGTATGTATGTAGATGTAGACATCAAATAAATGACGTAAGAGTTTCTTACAACTGCTTTGAATTGAAATTGTTATAAATAAACCTGAATGCAAAAGATGACGAAACATTTTTAATTGTACATTTGATAAAAATTAAACTTCTGATGCTGACATCATATGTTTAAATTTAATGTATATGTTTTTCAGGATAAATAGAGTTAAAACGTAGGTAAAGTAGTGATTGTTTGTTTCTGTTCTATGTATTTTTGCTGGCTGAAGCTTTCGTACATTAACCGCAAACAGGAGTTAGATAGTTTCCATGCTGACTGCACTATTTACAGTTTGCGGTCGCTATCTATACATATCGTATAGTTAATTTCCTATGGGAAAATCGATAACTGTATATTTAAAATTATTATCTTGCGGTCATGTTTTTAAATTTCGAATTTTATCAAAAAAAAATACTAACAGCCTGTCAATGAATATAATATGTAATTAATTAATTAATTAAAATCATTACAATACAAAGTACTAGTATGTACATTTCGGTATTTATCTAATGTCTAATCGTTTCGTATTATTTTCTGAGAATAGTTTGTCGAATTACAATGAATTTCAAGGTAAAATCAACCAAGTGGGTAATAAATTTATTGAACTGTAATGGAAAATACATATGTACGTTTTGATAGTAGAAAATTACTATTTTAAGTAGTATGAAATAACAGAAAACCGCTGCTATAGCAATTGTATTGTATTTATAGTATATTTGCACTATACATTTATTTATCACGAGCAGGAGGTCTCCTCTAGCTATCGAGGAAAGTGAGTTCCTTTATCGTATATTAGGAAAACAAAACGTCCCTGAAAGTATATATCCAATCTATTTATTGGAAAAGATTATTTCACAATAAATTGAATTAACATTTTTATCTTTAAATTCGTTTCATTGTGTTTTCCTGTGCTGTTGTTAATTTGTAAATACATTTCTGATTTTTTTTACGATGTATGTAGCTTTTAAATCAGTATAGGTATTATATAAGACGATTGAAAATACACACAATACTAAAAACTTGTTTAATAAATAGGTTTGATGATGATGATTTTGCGTATATATATACCGTTATTAATAGAAACGTGATTTAATATAAAATTACTTGCTAATTATTATTTCAGTTTTTACGTGGTAGATTAGGCAAAAAAAATTATCACCCTGTATCTGTTCGTATGTAACTGCAAATTGAAATAGAAAAAAACAACAAATTGTGGTCATTCTAATGATTCATATAAATTATTTGTGTGGGACTTAAAATATGCAATAATCATTGTTGCATCGATTTGGAAAGGAGATACGATTGAATTATATGTATATTTATTTTTACCTCCACAAATAGTAGTTCCTCTATAGGAGCTATGCTGAAAAATACCCATACGATACGATAACGAAAAACTGATTACAATGACTTAAATTATTTAAAAGATAAACCTGTTAAATAGATATCGATAAAATTTTGATTTTTAATTTAGTTTGCATTGTATAAAAATATTTTCTTAATTTATGCAACTACCTTGAAATTTTGCATCATTATGCATTTGTGGAGGTTATTTTTTGTATATATTTTTACGAGATCGAGAATACTTGAGTCTAATTTTAAGCGTATTTCCTGTTTTTATCTAGTTATTATTGTTGATATTCATCTAAAATATCATAGAGTATGTAGGCTTTGAGACCCCTAAGATAAAAAAGGATTAAATTGCATGCGTCGTTAACAATAATGTAACCATTGTTACTTTTTCTATATTTTAATTGCACGCAGCCGGATAATTTGAAATCAATATGCACGAGATGCTTTAACACTGTTAAGCGGCGCTATTCTTCATCAATGATTATTGATGATACTGATGATGATGCTAGCAACACGGAATTGGTAAGTAATAAAACGATTTGATGACCGCATCAATTTATCCTATGTGTATACCTCAATGAAGAAATGTCAATGATTTTTATGAAAATATTCCCAATCTAATTGTTTCTATTTAAAACACACTTTTAAGCCAAATGTAAAAGAAGTCTAAATATACAAAAGATTCTCTTATTTTATTTCCTATAAATAAATTGAAATCCCTGACGAAGTTTGCATGAATTGTATCGCAAATGCTTGAAAATTGGCAGAAAGAAGCAATAAATAAGAATTTTTTTTTGCTTTGTAAAATATGTAGCTATTGTATCATGCTAAAAGTTTGAAATGCCATTCCAACAATTATTTTATATACCTTCTTATAATTTGCTCTTTCAGGTTATGGCTCAAGATGTAAAAAAAGAAAACCCACTCCAATTCAAATTCCGAGCCAAATTCTATCCAGAAGATGTAGCTGGCGAATTAATTCAGGAAATAACATTACGTCTATTTTATTTGCAAGTGAAAAATGCTATTCTATCAGATGAAATTTATTGTCCACCAGAAACTTCAGTCCTATTAGCTTCTTATGCCGTCCAAGCACGTCATGGTGATTACAATAAATCTAATCATAATGCTGGATTTTTAGCTAATGATAGATTATTACCACAAAGGTAGATATGATAATTAACTTAATGAAATATGATTCAATTCAATATTGATTATTGTTATTATAGAGTTATGGATCAGCATAAAATGTCAAAAGATGAATGGGAGAATAGTATAATGACCTGGTGGAAGGAGCATAGAGGAATGCTTCGCGAAGATGCCATGATGGAGTACTTAAAAATAGCTCAAGATTTAGAAATGTACGGTGTGAATTATTTCGAAATTCGAAATAAGAAAGGCACCGAATTATATTTGGGTGTGGATGCATTAGGTTTGAATATTTACGAAAAAGATGATCAGTAAGTTGATTAAATACGATAATCAATCTTATTTCGATATTTAATTATATCGATTTATAGACTTACACCGAAAATTGGTTTCCCATGGTCGGAAATTCGAAATATTTCATTCAACGATCGCAAATTTATCATTAAACCGATTGATAAAAAGGCACCCGATTTCGTGTTCTTCGCACCACGAGTTCGAATCAATAAAAGAATCCTAGCTTTGTGTATGGGCAATCATGAATTGTATATGAGACGCAGAAAACCAGATACAATAGGTGAATATAATCCAAATTATCATAGCGAAAACACTAGCAAGACATTTTTCGATATTTACATTAGATGTGCAGCAAATGAAAGCTCAAGCCCGTGAAGAAAAATTGGCAAAACAAGCACAAAGGGAGAAACTTCAATCAGAAATTGCTGCCCGTGAAAGAGCTGAGAAAAAACAACAAGAATATGAAGACAGAATCAAAGGTAGATAATTTGATAATATTAGGATATGTTCAGTGCCTATTAGGTGTTAATCTACACGAAACTGGACACCATACGTATTCTAATAATAAAATTGTATCGAAACATTATTATTATTATTACAGCAATGCAAGAAGAAATGGAACGCAGTCATGCCAATCTTCTTGAAGCTCAAGAAATGATTCGTCGATTAGAAGAACAATTGCGACAACTTCAAGCTGCCAAAGATGAACTAGAGAAACGTCAAAATGAACTACAAGAAATGATGGAACGTCTAGAGGAAAGTAAAAATATGGAAGCTGCTGAACGACAGAAATTAGAAGATGAGATCCAAGCTAAACAACAAGAAGTTCAACGTATACGTGAAGAAGTTGAAGCGAAAGATTCAGAAACGAAACGTTTACAAGAGGAAGTCGAAGAGGCACGACGCAAAGAAGAAGAATTGAAACAACAACAATTGGCAAATGCTACAAAAGGTCATCTAGAAGAAAATAATCATGATGAAGATGATGAAATGGTTAATAGTGATGTTAGTAAGGATTTGAATACCGATGAGAATATTGTTGATCCAATTGAGGATCGGCGTACATTAGCTGAACGTAATGAACGTTTACAAGATCAATTACAAGTAAGTATATGAATAGACGGAGGAATTAATGAACGAATGAGAATGAATGGATGTGAAACGTAATGTAAGGAGGAAGTAATGTTGAAATAGTAGGTCAATGTGGTTCTGTAGAAAAAAATTAAAATGGTCATTTCAGGTTCCAATATGTTGCCGTCTTTGTAAAGATAAGAAAATGCGCTTAGAGGTGGTGTATTTTGAGTGCCTGTTTTACGATGTTTTGATGTAGTTATAGTGGATTTCAGGATACATGAGATTGCAATAAATTTGTAGTCTATTTTGAGAACCACTAGAGATAAAGCAAACTATACACGGTGTATACATTCTAGGGATACCTCGCTGTATCTATCTAAATTCTAAACTATTAACGCTATTGAATCTGTCTTTTTTTATTACTTGTGTAGTTCAACGAATACGTGTAAATTTATTCAGTTTCTGTAATGATATCCTTGTGATCGCTAGTAGTATTTTTTTTTTTTTTTTTTTTTTTAGGAAAATCATAGTTTACCTTTTTGCAGTTGTACTAATAGTTTTTTGTTTGTATGCATGTTGTGCCATAATATAATTTTATCTTATGTTGAAACGGATACTTACCGTTAACCCACTTCTTTTTACACAATTTTTTGTTTTCAGGCATTGAAAATGGATTTGGCTCAATCACGTGACGAAACAAAAGAAACGGCAATGGATAAAATTCATCGAGAAAATGTACGTCAAGGACGTGATAAATACAAAACTCTACGAGAGATTCGTAAAGGCAATACAAAACGTCGTGTCGATCAATTCGAAAATATGTAAAAAAAGAAGAAAAGATATATGGTGAATACAGGGGTATTTTGTTCTATTTTTTTTTTTTTTGTGAACAACGGTTGATTGCTATTTGTCTCTTTTTTACTAAGTCTATATATTTTGAACGTAGCGTAGAGAGTAGTAGATTCATTTTAAGAAATTATTCCCTTGAAAAAAAAAGTACCGAAATCAAAATTTATCAATCAATCATTTACTGACTCACTCATCTACTAAAAAAATGGCATAATACAAATTGGGCAAGTTGCTCAATTGAACAAGTGGCCTTAATTTCTCTTCATTTGAATTATTCTTGTGTACATGTATGCTACTTACTTATATTACTTAAATCTCATTATAACCTTGTTTTTTCCATCATTTTTTCTTTTTACGTATTCTGCCTTATTTCCATTATAATTGCAAATATTGCAAATTATCTTTGGAAATTGGTAATTTCTTTAGATCTGTTCATTGCTGTAGGTAATCATTCGTAATAATTCTTCTCGTTATTTGCATTTTTTACTTAATAATTCATTTTATGATGGATTTGTTCTGAGGAAAGTAAACAGAATTTACTTTTCTTGTACTTGGAACAGGTCTAATTTAAACGCATTCCATTTGATGGTAGTTTTTTTTTTTTAAGTTGTAGTGCCATTTTTGGTAAGAGGGCGGAACAAATAATTATATTAATACATAGTTTTTCATTTGTGGTTATTAAAATCGAAAAAATTTACAGAAAAATTACGTTATACATACATATTTATTTGCATATTATTATTATATCTATAACTTTGTTCTCTTTTTATGTAGGGTGGTTGTACAGTTCTAGTTATTGTTCTAAAAGTGCAGCCACCTTCTATACATACATAAATAATTGAAAAGTTGGTTGAGGGAATATTTGTTTAATTAGAAACTTTCTTTTCCTTTTGAGTATTGTTAAGCATGCGTTGAATAGTTTGAAAAAGGAATTCATTTTGTATAATTATTGATATTAATAATTTTCTTCTTTTTTTTTAATTCATTATTATTATAGTATGTAGTATGTATGTAGTTTTAGTTTTTTTTCCTTCACCTCTTTATCCTTTATTACTTGTGTAGGCATACAAATTATTGTAATGTTAAAAAAAACATGGTATAAAAGTAAATCGCATATTTTTTTACACTTAAAATATTTTTATTAACAGTATAGAAATTCAAACAAATACAATAAAGTTCCATAAATAAAATACATAAAACAACGATAATACTTTTTTAATCAGAGGTAAAAGATTTGATGCTCTACAGAATAAATCGCAAAATCCCTCTTTGAATAAATTTTGTGATTTATTATAAATAAATATAATGTTTTACTCTAGTTCTGGTTCAAAATTAAAACCGTACAAAATGTAGCATGTTTACTTACTAGTAGATTTGATTATTATTCCAATGGGGACTATTTCAATCGCTGATAAATTCAATTTGCAATTAAACATTTTAACAATTGGCAATACTTTGTTTTCTAATACATTATTGTAAAATAAATACATGCACCAGGTAGACGATACTTTTTTAAAAAGAATACGAAATAGCAGTATTATATAGGTTTTGGTGGCAGTGGGGGTGGTCTAGGAGCGGGTCTAGCAATCGTTGAGAACGATACCGCTAAAAAATTGAACAAAATGAAAACTGGAAAATGGTTTCTTTTTACTATCCACCTTTCTGTGGAAATCGACTTATTGGTGATGTTGCATTTACTGACGAATCGCGATTCTGATTTGCAAGTTTCACGTTGCTGCTAATTGTTAGAGAACATTCCGCAATAATACTTAAAGCTGCTTTATATGCAGTGTAAGCTTTTATTTTTTCTTGGCGTTTGCTTTTTTCTTCATCGGATTCTTCTAATAAATCATTCTTTAAAAAAAAGTGGACATTATATATCAATGAGGAAATAATAATCAATGTTGATATCAATAATGGTTACCTGATTTTTAACGTTATACATTTCCACTATTAGATCGGAATGTATAAATTTATTCATTGAATTCAGTACTATATAAGTGATCATTTTGGGAAGCAGGTCTTTCGTTGACTTGTTTACAATATGACGGTAGTTTATTACTAAATTTCTAATTGTTTCCACTTGTTTCTTTAATTGTGGATCTTGATCACTGAGATTTTCGGTACTTGATGCCTGTAGAATTTGATCAATTTTACATTGGTTTAGATTTTATTTTAATTATTTCGTACATTATCGTCTGATTCATAAATTTTAAATGTTTTTTCTTGGAAAATACCCGCCCGTGAAAATGCTATTTTCCATGATTCTTCCTCTTCTGTTGACTCACATCGTAGGTCTAATTGTTTGTTATCCTAAAATCCGAAAAATTCATTATTAAAATCAATAGAAAAATTGCCAATCTAATGCATATGTATTACTTTATAAATAGGTTTGCCATTAATATTAATTAATGAAAAACCTTGTTTTTTCGACATGAACGATTTCGATTCAGATTCTTTTAATTGGATACCGTCGAATGTTAACGAATTAATGAATTCCTTCTGAGTATTATCACGATACCAGGATAATTTTTCAGATGTTAATGCAAACCATAACATTTTATCGCCTAAAAGTAAAGAATAAAAAGAAATTAACTAAATATAGCTTCTTTTTAATGTTGATAGTTTTAGACCACAGTGTTGCTCCAAAATCGGGATTCTCTAGTAGATAAGTAGCATAATAATAGTAAATAAACATGCTGTAGAACTCTGATTTGGAATTTTGGCTTAACTATAAAAAAATTTTAACTTTAAAGCTTAAAAGGCACAAGAGCAAAATTTCATAGAAAATGAAAGGCTTTGAATTTGAGTTTTTAGATCCAAACGCGACATGGCTTTGCAAAATTCGAAGTCACAGTTATACAAGCTGAATATTGTCTAGGATACGCTTGATTTCGATGTTATGACCCGTGAACGCAAATGTGAACTCTTCAATACAACTTTGGTTATTTATATCGAACATAAATTATTAATTATTGGGGTAATTATTACCTTTCATAAAGCTGGAATTAGTAATATACATCAATCCGCTTTTAATCATTATCGATTTGCCCGGATGATTTGTAAGGCGTCCGATTATCGATTTATTTCCATATTCACTGAAAGTCCCAAAATTAGATATATTTATATACCAATAGTAATTATATTTTTTCTTTACGGTATGACTCCAACAAAATCTTCATGATTCATATTCATGTAGCTCAGCTGAATATTAATATATAAATCTACTTGATCTTTGCATTTTTGCTGGACGACTTCAATTTGATTTGATAGTACTTCTTGAACTGTTTTGGTAAGATTTGGATAGTAAAACATCTAGGTAAATAAATTACACATATTAAAAGTAGCAAGAGACCTCTCATTATTATAATTATTTCTGTTATTTCTCACCTTATTTGCAATAGAATTAGTAATTATATTTGATAATTCTGTACAAACTAAATCAATACAATTAAAACATGGTTGTTTTAGTTTCACAATTTGTTTTTTCATTACTGCATCAAATGCTAAATCTGGAGTAAATAATCCATTCTAAATAAGAAATTTATCTGTATTAAATTATGAAAATCTTTATATTCATATCATACTGCAATGACACTTACTCGTATACCGTGAATATTACGAATAGCTATTGCAATTTCTTTTCTCAAATCCATTTCATTGAATTGAATTTCAGCCAATTCGGCTGGAAAATGTTTATGGTATATTTTACGAATTCGAGCACCACCAGATAATTCTTCTGTATCGATTTCACTTGATCGTGAACCTTCTAAAGATGTTTCATAATCGGTCGTGAAACTTTGAATTAACCTTGAATCAAAATAAAACGAGAGAGTACAAATTGCAGTTAAGCATCATATATGTTTTCAATGGGCAAATCTCAGGGTTACGAAAATAAACGCTTGCACCAAATGAAGTTTCGATTGAACGAGATATCGCTTTCAAAGCTTTACTCCCGTATCCCTAAGACTATCAGTTTCGGAACCAAAACTGATCATCTGCAAGAATGGGATTAACAGTTAGTACCTTAACAATAATTTAGCTTTAGTAGCTGATTCATCTTCATTACAATTTAGATCATAATCGGCTAATTCTTGATCTAGTTGTCCCAATTGTTTGCGTAATGTGTTCTTTAAATTGGGTAAACAATGTTTTATATGTTCTGTCAGTTGTTGATTCAATGTTTGCTGTAGATATAATGTGCCCATACGATGAGCCATATGCTTATAGGCCGGATGTTCAATGAAAAATTTTCGTTCCTCATTTATTTGCGATTGAATATCTTTTTGGCTGTCTAAATCACGTTGTGAACGATTAATTACGCCTACATAGCCTCGCTTCAATGGAAGTAGTTTATTTTCTAAAACTTCACGTGCATCCGTTCCTTTGTCCATTAGATCGAGTTTCGTTAGTACGCCGATTGTTCGAACACCTAAAATTATTAATAAAGATTGCCAATTACTTTCGATTCGGTTATTGAAAATAAAACTTAAATTGTAAGTTGAAATATATATATATATATATATATATACAGTAAGTGAACACCATGTATAATTCTAATTTTGCAACTTAGCAGATTAAACCTATTGAAGAGTCTGAAATTTCCAAGATTTGAAGAAAGTGTTTTTAGTTATACTCTCTTTTTCTTATTTCTTCCATGAGTAGGTAAACTTCTCTACTAACCTTGTTGATCTACTTCTCGTGCAATTTGTAGAGCGTCTGAATTTGCTAAATCTGTATTAGCTGGTGTCACAGCCAGTATTAAACATGATGGTTTACTAATATATTCTAAAACCATCGATTTAATTTGAATATCAATATCTTTCGGTTGATCATCTACGGCAATTTTTGTCATTCCTGGCAGATCGATTAATGTGAGATTAAGTACTGTTAAATAAAAAAAAATCCATGAATGATAATTATATTAATTGTTATAACAATTTGTATTTAATTGTTATTATTACCATTTGGAGAATAAGCTCGAAGATTAATTGGTTGACTTGAAATTCCTTTTTTTCGTCCAGTTACTCGGATGGTTTCATTTTCTATTTCTTTTTGTACTTTCTTGAAATCGTAAAATTTTTCTTCGGGTTTATGCAAAAACTCCGCGTATTCTATAATCAATATTTTAAGATTAATAACATTTTATTTATTTTTAAGATATTGAAGATTTAATTTACCCTCATTTGAATTAATTAACTGTAGTACTAATGGCCTTCGTGTGACAATGCCTGTACCTCTTGGTAGAAAGTCCCTGAAAAGCATAAAATAAATATATAATAGAATGGGTACGAACAAATATCTGGTTAATTAGCTAAGGTAAAGTTGATTGGCTACAACTCTTACATTACAGAATCTACTAACCATAACCAAGGCTACTAACTATTGATAATAATAATCTTTAATTGCGCGTCTATCATTATGCGTTTTTCAGACGATCCTCAAGCTTTTTTGCTGGTAACCAGCAGTGATAGTCACTTTATAAACACCACGATTTCTTTCTTATTAACTTACCTTCCAAGAAAATTTTCCAAAACTGAACTTTTTCCAGCACTTTGTCCTCCCACCACAGCAATTTGTGGCAAATCTAATGAGAGTTGAATACCAAGTGTACTAGGAACATCTTGTAAACGATTCACAAGTCGAATTAATTGTCTCATTCCAGTGTTAATGTGAGCCATTTTATTTTCTTTTATTGAATTACTAGACATTTTTATACAAATTAAAGAAATTTCTTGCGAAACACAACAGAATAAAATAATTTTAACAAACAATGTTGTTTATGTAAACAGTAAATTAGCAAAAAATAGTTTGACAATGAATTGAAATATTCAAACGAACAACTACCGGGTATTTTCAATATGCAATGCGATACGAGGCGACGATGATTCAGGGAATGATTTCTCAATAAAATAAGTTTAGAATTTGTCTTTCTTATATAAACAGAGATAAGTTGATGATCACATTTTTATCATAATTATTGTATTGTTGTAATTACCTGTTCATTCATTGTTCTGTTCTAAATAAAAGAATTTATTAATAAACCATAATTTTCTTTCTAACTTCCATATTCTATATAAGTCAATAGTGAAATCAAAAAAAATGATACAGGTACAATTAAGAGATGGAAATGATAAAATTAAGAAATATATATATTTTTTATCGGTATCATTTACTTAAAATAAGATTACATATAAAATAAAGTAGATAAATAAATAAAAGTTACTACTTTACTACTTTTAGTGAAAAAACATACTTAGTTATATAAGTAATTATAATCGGTAGGTATTGGTTTGATAAGTTGCCTACATAAGAGATAGATAAATTTTGTTTTATTAATCAGTGGATCATTGATATACATATCAAAATTAATATTAATTCTAAGTTGAGAATCTAATGTTGTGGAATAATATAAGATAATATAAAAGTATATTGATCATGCTTTTTCGTGAATAATGGAAAATTTCTAATGGAATTATTTTAGAGTTCCATTTCGTAAAGAAAGGGGATTCCCGTAGTAGTATCGCAACGAGAAACGCAGCGCTGTCGACGCTGGCACATCTATAGTATATAGTGCCCCTAATACATAAAATTTCAATCCTTCATTATGTTCATACTGAATTTACAAAAAGATCTCCACTTAAGTTGATCAACTTAAGTTAAGATCATCAACTTATCTCCAGATAAGTTGATGATCACATTTTTATCATAATTATTGTATTGTTGTAATTACCTGTTCATTCAATTGTTCTGTTCTAAATAAAAGAATTTATTAATAAACCATCACTTTTTTTCTAACTTACATATTCTATATAAATGACAATAGCGAAATCAAAAAGATGATACAGGTACAATTAAGAGATGGAAATGATAAAATTAAGAAATATATATATTTTTTATCGGTATCATTTACTTAAAATAAGATTACATATAAAATAAAGTAGATAAATAAATAAAAGTTACTACTTTACTACTTTTAGTGAAAAAACATACTTAGTTATATAAGTAATTATAATCGGTAGGTATTGGTTTAATAAGTCGACAGTTGTGCCAACTGTCGACGTTGGCACATCTATAGTATATAGTGCCCCTAATACATAAAATTTCAATCCTTCATTATGTTCATACTGAATTTACAAAAAGATCTCCACTTAAATCACTCTTCTAGTGGTTACATTTCAATCATATAATTTGTGGCATTACAAAGAAGTATTTCAAAATGATCTACAGAAAAAAATAGACAAATATCTATTTTTTGAATATATGGCGAATGCGCTCGCATTATTCAAATCACGAAACGGTAATAGAGTGAATAATGCATTATTGGTGATCGTCTTCGTTAGCATAAAATTTCCGAAACAGATAAATAATTTATATTCTTTCAATAAATTAATATAGACAGCAGATTCATGATTAAGGCTCTAAATAAAATAAAAAAATATATCTTTATTTCCCATAGTAAAGAAAAATATAGTCAATTAACATTTATGTAAATAAACTCCTTATAGTGTTCTTGTGCAGACACAGCCAACTATATTTTATATCTTTAAATTTTCTAAAATATAATTATAGAAGTGCTGTGATGGATGTTTGTTTTAAAAATATTTCAATATTGGACATCTACATATTTCAATGATCACCCGAAATCAGATCAACATTCTCCAAAATTGTTTTATAAGTTTCATCCATTAATTCCTTAAGATCATTTCTATCATTTGTCTTGATTTCTGGAAGAATTTTGATTTTAATATGACCTGAAAATAATGAATTAAAAAAGTATTACGCATGTAGGTTGACAAACAATTTAGCTACACACCACTTTCAAATGAAAATTTCTTTAAAAATTTATATCGAGAAACTGCTACAGGCTGAATAGGTACACCAGATGCCAAAGCTAAATGAAACGCACCTTTTTTGAATGGCAGTAATTTTTTACCACCTAAATTTCTCGTACCTTCTGGGAAAATTAGTACTCTAGCCTTAAATGTTTTTTAAAAATCATTATAACTTCCAGCTCATTAATACTATGCCTAGTTAAAACTCGTCACAATTTTCACAATAAATAGAAATGCCAATTTACTTTTCTTTTTCGAATAATTTCGCCTGTTCGATTAATCGCTTCTTGTGCATCTTTCGATCTAACTCGATCAATAAAAATTGTACCCCATAGCCATGCCGCCAAACCAAATGGTTGCAGGTAAAGTATTTGCTTCTTCGATATTACTGTACAATTATCCATTACGGGCCATAAACAGGCCAGAACTGCAAATTGAAATATAATCGTATTAATGTAGCTGCTCTAGATTTCGATATACTGAAAATTATTTTATGCCTGGTCGGTTTAATACCACAGTTGGCTTGGTATAAAGTGTAATTCACAATCAATTACAATTATTATTAAAACTCACCCAATAAATCTAAATTACTTTGATGATTAATTAATACAACACAACCGCTATCGCGAACAATATTTTCTTTGCCTTCAATACTAATTTTTAAATCTAAAAATTTGGCAAAAGCTCGTAAACCAGCAGCTGGTATTCTGGAATGAAGTTGTTTTATTTAAAGGTATACAGCATAGAGGAAGTACTTTTTAATTGTGGTGTAATCAGGCGACAGGGAGACTGTTTTTATAGCAACTCAATCCAGTCACCCGAACCATATATATATATATATACTTACAGAGCATTCCTTGGATCCTTTACTCTTAATAACATTAATGGTATTGGAGCCGTAGCACTAATTACACTAACAATAAAAAATAGGAACCATTTAATTAAACATTTTGCTGTTGAACTTGTTGTCCATAGTAATGTTAATATTGTTAAAATTACTAATAAATATAAATAAAAATCCATCTCTGTTCTGTTATTATTAATTATGGTCCAGCACGCGTGGGTATAGTAAGTAAATCATCCATCAACCAATATAGAAGAAAAGCACATCAGCTTGGCGCTTCTAAATTTTACCTACAAATAGGTAATATAATAATAATTCAGTTTAACATTTCGATCTTTGATATTGACAATTTATTTAGTTGTTTATTCATTCATAATTATATATTTATTGTAGGTATTTAATTTTTTTTATGTAAAAGGTAACTGCGTATTTATGTATATGTTATTTTAGATAATTTTATCTTTGTTACGCTACTGATGGTGATTGTATTTTAAAAACAGGTTAAATCAACCTGGAACGCTTCGAAATTTATTTAAATTACTTTTCTAGAATTTGCAAGTCGATATATTTATGTACGGAGTCGAACATAAAATAGGTACTGCTACTGGTACTGATGGAATAAAAGTACATACATAGGTGCATACTTGAAGTGTTACATATATATTTATACTTTGTACATTTATCAAGTAGGTCAGGTTAATCATAATATGTCCATTAAATTAATTTAATGGAACTAATTATACAAGATGTACTTTAATTGTTATTGTTCGAACAAAATATAACCTAAATTCTATAACGACAAATATTTACTACTACATATATTCAACCGCGACGTCGAACAACTTCTATTCTAATCTGACAAATAATGAAAATAAAGGTCAAAAACTAACAAATTATAATTCGCTATCTTATATTTATCTGTGTACATATAGCTATTACGAAACTATGATGTATTCAATCGTATGACCAGATCATCATCAATGTTAGTATAACAAATAAACAGTGGTGTAGTCTAATGTAGAAATTACGATAACAAATGAGTTACTATGCAGGCAAATCGATTATTTAATAAAAAATATGAATCTGTTTTGAATAATATACAAATTAATTAAAACTTCTATTTAACATTACATTAATTTGTTTGTTTTTTTTTAAATACGGTAAGCTCGGTGCCTCGTATTACCTCTTTTACCATCAAGAATGGTAAAAGAATTTTACCGAACGACAATAATTTTTAGACAAGCAACGTGCCAGGAGACCGGTAGTTAGTGTTGCCATTAACGTAACTCGTGGGCAGCTTATGACGTGTTTTGCACGCTTGACGTTATTCAAGCTAATTTATGAAATTAATTATTTTATTACGAAATTTACCTGTATTAGAAATCGTTTTAGAAAGAACAGAACAGACCGACACCGCGGTGCACGCAACACGTGGATATTCGATTTGGCAATAAAGTAAAATCAACTTGGCTGAGATCGGCCGCCAGCGGCTTAATAATAATCACTAGCAGATACCCGATTAGATTCTATAGTTGTACAAAAATAAATTTTTCTTTAAGTATATACATATATCATATAGATAGAATTAAAATGAAATGGATAAATTGTCCAAAATGATCAGAACGAAATAATGATAAACGATTCGAAATGACATGGACATCCTGTATAATATTTTTGTTTGTATAATTTATATTGTTCAAAAATGCGGTACTTACCTAAATAATCAATTTTAATAAAATTAAGTGGTCGCATCATTATTCTATAATGAATGAATGATAATAACAAACGATTATACTATATGACAAATAAATATATAAGAACTTCGACCAAAGTTTAAAATAAAAATTCTTTAGAATAAATCAACGAGAGAATTAATTAATTCGTTACTTAAATAAATAGATAATATTTATTCCTTGATGTTTAATTTTAAAACATTATTATTTGTTTATCGATATATTCGATTCGTGTGTGGCCACAGACAAATACATAGAATTATATTATATGAATATAATTTTTATAAGAACAAAGTTGAATAATAAAATAATCGAAAATGCAGTTTTTCAAAAAACAAATTGCATCAAAAAATCATATTGTATTAAGCTATATGTGCTTCGCCATAGGCTTCGCTTATCGCTTATATGTATATAGGCTTGAATTGCCTTTTCTACACAAATTAAATATACTGGTTGGATCACAATCAATTCGTCAATTGTAATTAAATTAGTTACTTAATTCTAACCACACAATTTATTACAAAATGTTTTACCTTTCTTAATTAAACAAATAGTATCAATAAGTAATGCATGCAAGTGTATTTTGCTTTTAATTAAAATTTAAAACTCCATAAGTATCCTAAAATAGAATATCACTTAAAAATTCGGGTATAAATCGTAAATATTTGAGTGAATACTTTGCGCGATAATGAAAACTGAAGCGGCGAAAAAAAAAACTTTTCAAGTAAATAATTTGAAAATATCTACCATACAATATATATCTATGTTTATTCAAAATTACTATTATTATTATTATTCTACATGTGTACAGTGTGAGTAATGTATCATTTCGTCATGGCCATCAATTCTCATTCTAAATTAGCCATTTTTATTGCAATAATTTGAAGTAATGGCACATTGTAGATTTTTTGCAATCGAAACCGATTTATTAATTAACTTAATTTCTATTGTATATATATATACATATGTATATATCTAGCTCATTGCAATTATGAATATTTAGATACTTTTATCAGTAGAGCTCCGCATTTACAGCTTATGCTTTTCAATTCAATGCAAATTAAATCTAATAAACTATTTCAAAATGCAATTTATTCAATGTAGGAGTACAGGAATAATGGAATTGGGGATTCATAGATATTTACTCATCCATAAATAAATGAAATTATATTTTGTCAATATAAAAAAATACATATTTAACACCTTCAACTGACATAAGTAATTTAAAATGAAATTCTTATAAATGTTAGAACAATATTCTGATTGATTGATATAAGTTACACCCACAGTATACCTATAATGAATATGGGCAACGCCCATATTGACTCGAGCCACACCCTCACACACACGTTGACCAATCAGAGCTAAGAAACTTATATTAACCATCTTTATAGATGGCATTGTCTTTTTGGCTATTATGTAGATTGTTGTTCCTGTTGCTGTTGTTGTTGTTGCTGCTGCTGCTGCTGCTTTTGCAAGAATAATGGTTTTCTAATTCTGTCTGGATTAATGAAAAATTTTCTCCCCATCAGATTTTCTCGACGTTCATGTATACGCATATGTCGAACCAGTTTATCTTTCCTACCAAAACCCTTATTACATTTTGTACATTTAAATGGTTTCGCGCCGGTGTGCGTCATTACGTGACGATCCAATTCGCGTTTCCTTAAAAATGTTTTAGTACACAATGTGCATGCAAACGGTCGCAAACCAGTATGTTTTGCCGAATGATATTTTAAATTATCGGATGTGACAAAGGTTTTTGGACAACTTGGGCATTTGAATGATTTTTCTGGATGATCAGGTTCCGATTTTATATCTTCTTCTATTTCATTGTCCATTATATTTTCGCCAGTTATGTGTTGATCTATTGACTGAGGAAATCCTAGTGTATTTTCAACCTAACAAAAAAAAAAAATAAAACATAAAAATCAAATCGTGACGTCGAACAAAATTCAATATGTATGTATATTGTTCGTTGGTCCTGTGACAGAATACGATTGTTGTTGCTGATAAGCCACGCCTCTTAAGGCATGAAACTAGCCATTAACAGCAGTTTGACAACTTTTTATAATGACAGCAAAGACAGTATGCAGTTTACAGTAGTTATAACATACGTACGTTTTTAAATTCATCTTTGATATGTTCCGGTACACTTGGAAAATCATCGTTTCCTTTTGTTTGTTCATTTTCCATCATTCTTTGAACAGATGGTTCATCTCTAACACCATGATTGAATGGATCTAAAGTAATAATCTAAAAACAAAAAAATACCTTGAATACACTAGAATGTTAAAAAAAAAATGACCTCATTTACCATATTTTCTTGTTTCTCATTTTGTTGTAGATTTTTATCATTTACACTACTTTTATAATTGTACTGACCAACTAAATCCAAGTCTAAATGCTCTCTCATCATTTGCAATTCATGTGATTTATCTTTGGAATTTTCCTGTGGCCAATGACGTTTTTCATGTCTCAACAGTTTATCCTTTCGTCCAAAAGTTAAGTGGCAATAGTTACACCTACATAATTAAAAAATACATACTAAATAATAAATTTGTCTTTCTCTCACCGACCGGTTTTGCAATAGTAATTTGCCTGATTAGCCAACATGAACTGCTGGCCATTACTCACTGATTGATAATTAATAATTCACGTGGTACTTAAATGATTAATGTAAAACTGAATTGATATTAATTACCTAAATGGTTTTTGACCGGTATGTATCATTGCATGTCTATTTAAATCACCTCTTGATGTAAACGTTCTAGGACAATTTAAGCAAACAAATGGTTTCGATCCAGAATGGATTCGCATATGTTTTGATAAATTTGTATTTCTTGAAAATGATTTCATACAAACTGAACAAGTATAAGGTTTTACACCTATAAAAATTTCAAAAAAAAATTATATATATTCAATAATTGGACATATTAATGATCGTTATTAATTCTGATCTCACCTGTATGAACAATTGTATGTTTTCTTAAATCTGAGCGTCGTGCGAATGTTCGGTCACATTGTGGACAATTATATGGTTTATCATTCTTATGAACACTTTTCATATGAGCTGAATATAATAGGCGATCAGCAAATGTCATTGAGCAACTAAAACATTTGTAAGGTTCTTCGGAATTATGTGCATTAGTTTCATGTTCAGTGCATTCAATCTGTAATAAAATACGAAAAAAAGTTCCCAGAAAATGGTGAAGGTGCTGGTATAAATGATTATACATTTGCCTAATGAACTAACAAGCGAATAAACTAGTAAACAGTAAACGCCACTTGTTTCTCAGTGACATTTCGATTAGGAAAAGCTATACATTGCCTAATCCCATGTGCATATTTTGTTCATAGAATGTAAACATTTCCTACGAATTATACGCTTAAACCGTAAGAAACTACATACAGGTCATCGCTAAGAGTGTTTTTAATTTACTTACCACATCGGTGAATGCATGATCGCAAAATTTACACATAAATACATTTTTCCCATCTAATTCATTGACTTCCGTGTCGCTTATTGCTTTGTCATTTTCAGATTCATAATCTGATTCATAGTCCATAGCATTGGGATCAACTACCTTCATAAGAAACCAAAACAAATAAAAAACGCAATAATTAACAAACGCGATTCAATTATTTACCATTACAACATTTTCATCTTTTCCAGTTGCTAGTTGTTCATAAAATTGTACATAGGAATTCGATTTAGTTTCTGGATTTTGTTGTTTAGCTGCTGCAGCATTTGCAAATTGTCGTAAAGTGGCGTCAGACAGGAAGCATAATTGACGAAATTCTATACAAAATTCTATTTTAAATAGACAACGATGACAAATCACATTTGGGAAACCATCACCTTGATGAATCTATAAAAAAAAGAACCAATCTCGCTTTTGAATTTGGCGGCATATTGATAATCGACAAAATAAACGTCATAAATAAAACACCATTGTACGATTTCAAACTAAACTGAAATTAGGATATTTGTCTGTAATTACTTACTAGTTTTTAATTACATTATAGAGAAACAAAAAAAAACTAGTGTATTAAGAATTGCTGCTACAGAAAATTAACTAAAAACCTAGCTTATCCGTCTCAAAATGATAAAATAGTTAGAAGTCTGCATTTCAATAAGCAGACACTTATAAAATTTGTACAACCTGACAACATCACAAGTAAAACAAATGAATATTGAATGTTTGATTAGCTTAGCGTCGAAGAATTTTATACGCGTGGTAAAATATGGGTAAAATAAAATTATTTGCTATTGTTTTATACAAAGCTATTAAAGTTTTCGCTTATCCATTTTAGTAAAAAGTTTCGAATTCTAGAATAATATATATTTTATAAAAAACGCGATTATTACTCACTTCCAAAGCTGTACAATCAGCAATTTTCTTCGAAATGCTTTTGTCCTTTCCTTGAATATTATTAAAAATACCAAGCATAAAACCATCTTTTTGCAAGCATAATCGGCACATGGTTGCGTAACTCCTCCAGGTATCCTGTTGCGGTAATTGCTGATGATGCAGCTGTGGCTGGGACTTGTGTTTTCCGCATCCATCATTAGCTTCCATTTTGTTTAAATATCGCGAACAATTTAAGATTATTATAAATAGAAAAGATAAATAATACACAAAAGGAACTTTTTACTCGTGTGAACACACAACAAATGTGGGGCGCCGCCTCAAAGCTTAGAATAGGACTGGAGGGACACCAATTTCAAGGGTGGGTGAGTTCATTTGACATGCGCGTGGCCCCCTCGATGATGTAGAGAAAAAGAAGCAAGCGAAGCCTCGGAGACTTATGGCAGCAGCCATATTTGTTAGCGAGAGCGCCTTGTTTGAAATGATTATTTTATTTAATCTACTAGAAGTCTAGAACTTCTACTAGAGAACATTCGAAAGTCAATATATTATTATTTTTGGGTTATGGGAAAAATCATAACATTGATATGCATTTAAATTTTTTTTTATTAAAGCCTTGACTATAAATTTTATAATAATAATAACTAAAAGAAATATGAAAAGAATGTAAAATGTAACTGTTTAAAAAATGTAATGTAGATATACTTTAACTTAACCTAAGAAATTCTAATAAAAAGCTTTATAAATATTTTCCGAATTCAGAAAATTATAAAATATTTGTCCCTGTTCTTAACTATGTGTTTGATCATCTTCAACGAAATCACTAGCAATTTCCCTTGTAACACATTCAACGTGGCTGACTTTGTTACGAAATTTCACTCCATAAAATTTATTGGCATGTTCTAATAATTCCGGTCTAAAAGTCGTGGTAATAAATTGAGCATTATCTGATAATTCATGAATCATATTTGCAACAGCTTTTCGATGTTGTGCATCCAATGCCTGATCGATTTCATCGAATAAATAAAATGGTGCTGGATCGCATTTTTGTACAGCAAAAATCAATGCTAGAGCAACCAAAGATTTTTGACCACCTGATAACTGATTCATTTCTTTCATTTCAGCATCTCCATCAGCAAAGGAAATTCTCACACCAATTCCTAGAAAGAAAAAACGGGTAGAAATTAATTTATTAATTTTATAAAATAACTAATGAAATGTTAATTTGTTTCAAAAATATTCTTAACCGGTTTCATTACCAGGGGCATCAACAGGTTCAGAATACGAAAAGTACGTGTAATATAGTTACTCGAAGAGTAGCAAAAATAAATAAAAATGACTTTTGACCTTGATAAATATCCAACTTCGTATCTTCAGTTGTCATATCACGATCTTCGGCATTATCAGCTGCTTTAAGTACCAATTTGCCATGCCCATTTGGCACTAGTTTCTCAAACACTTCCGCAAAATATTTCGATATCTGTTTAAATGTAAACTGAATCGCTTGAATTTTTCTTTGCTCTAATACTTCCAAAAGATCTTGAATTTTTTGCCACCTATTAAAATATATTAATATTTGTAGACGCTAAATTGTTTTAAAAGAGATCTGGAAAAGAAACATTGCAAATTCTCACCCTCTTTCCAACTCTTGCATTCTTTTATTTAATCGTTCTTTTTGATCTGAAAAACTCATAAATTGGTCCAATGCCTTTTTGTTGACATGACTGAACTTTTTTAACTGATTGTTGGTCTTTTCTAATTCTTTAAATAACTAAAAAAAAAGCAATATATATAAGTAGATGAATGAAACAGAAACATTGTAACATCAGCTGTCAACTGAGTGTGGCAATGTATCAGGAAACTTTTACTTCACGAATTACTCAATATAGTTTTCCTATGACTAATTTTTTTAAAGATTATGTTGCAAAGTTATTGACATGGAAATCACCTAGTCATTGAGGTGAGTCCAGAAGCAACTATTTTTTTATAGTTGCTTATATATTTTACAATCGTAAAAAAATAACCTTAATAAGGTCTTAATAAAGTCTGTTTAGTATAATGATTTTGTCACATTTACCGATCTGGAAGACATTTTCGAATAGTGTAAGTACAATTCTTGACCAGATAATGCTGAGAGTTGATTAATTTTCTCACGACTTTCTTCAATTTTCTGTTCCAATAAATTTTGTTTGGATGCGAACTTTTCTAAATGTTTTGAATCTTCGTCAATTTTATCTTGCGCATCTTTTTCGATTTTTTTCAATCTATCCAATTCAATTTGTTCATGTCGAAGCTAGAAATTGAAACATTAAACATATTTAATTTATAGTTGAATGTTTATGAAGTGTTTTACATTTTTCGTCATATCTTTGACTTTAATTTCCAATAAATTTAATTCCTTATTGACTTTTTCGATTTTCTTATCAATATCTTCCATTTCTGATTTACAATTTACCAATTGTCTTTTGCGATCTTCCACCGAAATTTCCTGTATTTTAAATATAAATCAATAAATACAATATTGACGCTGGCATGCATAACACTCACCTGTAAAGCATGATTCACTTCATCTCTTCGTCTAATTAAATTATTCGTTAGTAGATTTTCGAGTTTATTTTTTTCTGCTTCTAATTTCATTCGAGTACTAAACGCTTCACGGTTTTCTTTTTGCAAGCGTTGGATGTCATCATTTAATGAATCAACTTGTTGTTGATCCGCTACTGATAGTGATGATAACAACTCCTGATGCAGTTCGGATTCTAAACCTTCTTTAGTTGTTTGCATTGCTTCCAAACTTGAACGACATTGAGCTAATGAACGTTCTTTTGGTCCACGAAATTTCTCGATATTCGCTAGTTCCTCTTTCATTAATCGAACTTCACCTGAAAAAAATCCAAGGCCAAATAACTTTGTTTGTTCGATGATCACTACTTTGTTTTATAAATCACTAAAAAACATACTTTTAACTTTGTCATGAATTCCTTTAGCTTTACTATTTTTAGTTTCAATTTTTTGCATATCGGAAACAATTGTATTTATCGATGCTTCCGTTCGTGTTAATTCAGCGCGTATCGATTTCAATTCGTCTTCACGTAAACCAATCTGTGTAATTGTTTCTGTGCGATTTTTTTGCATTTCTAAACGTGATCGTGACGTATTAAAATAACCACCAGTTAGAGAACCTTTCGATGATACTTGATCACCATCTAATGTAACACAGTCCAGTAATGTGCTTCTTGCTAATTTTGTAGCTGCATCCAAATGACGACAAATTAACGTTTTTCCAAACAAATATTTCATTGCCTTATCATACATCTTATCGTAATGTAATTTTGAAACCATGGCAATTGCATCCTAAAAATTTTTTCATTCAATAAAACTTTGCATAATACTAATTACATTAATGAACTTACCGAGTCATTTGGATATTCAATCTCTCTAACATTTAATCGATTCAATGGCATAAATGTAACTTCCCCTGGTAAATTTTGTCGATTCATTTCTTTCAATATCATTGTACCAACTTTATCATTATCAATTACATGATGAAATAATCGATTGCCAGCTGTTACTTCGACAGCAATATAAATGCTCTTTTCACACTGGAAATTCTCAATTACTGGTCCATAATAAAGTTTCGCAATTTCAGCCTCTCTACCTCCGCGACCTAACAGAAAAATATTAATTAAAATGACAATTTGTTTTAACATAAAGAAAGTATACAAACTTGTAAAAGTATCTAAAACTTTTCGCACACTATCGCGGCCATTTAAAATTGGTTTTCCAACCATTGAACGTAATTGTTGATCGGCTTTACCTAAATCCTCTTTTAAAGATGCCAATTTTGTTTGGACATTGTTTTCTTTGCGCCACAACTCACTTAAAAATAACGTTATATTACATTTTAAATGAAATAGATTATCAATAACTATCTCACTTATTCAAAATAAATATTTTGAATAACTACCCAAAAAATGTACACGTTTTTAATTATCAAACGGTTGGGCTTGAAAAAATTCTTAGATAACTATAGCACTTTATTTTGTTTTGTGAGATTAAACACTAATAAACAGAAGAATCAGATAAGATTCATACTTTCTAGTTGCCTGATATTGATCTTTGTTCTTTTTCAATTCATAACATTGTTTGTTGTATTCATCAATAAAATTTTTCTGCCGTTCCAATTCTTGAGATTGTTCCTCAATTTTCTTTTGTAAATCAACTGTTTTCGATGCATCAGTTTTTAAGTCGACCTCCAATTTATCACGATGATCTTTTTTGTCCTTTAATTGTTTATTTAATGATTTCAATTCGTTTTGAATCCAACTGGAATATGTAATTGATAATTACAAATAATACATAAACCGCAAAAAATTGTCTCAACAAGTTCACCTATCACGATCTTCCTTCGATTTAAAATGACTTCCCCGTCCTTGTTTGGCATACAGTTCCTTTCGTTTTTGTTCTTTCAATGATAATTCACGCGTACATTCTTCCTCGCGGGCTTTTTTCTCTTCATATAATGGCTTAATTTTTTCCAATTCAGCTTCTTTTTCTTTAATTGATTGTGTTAGGCGTGCCAGTTCTTTTTCGGCGCGTTCTTTTGAACGGTTGTCACCTAAAATACAATTAAATAGATATAAATACAAAAACATATTAATAATATGATTGATTAATTACAGACCTTGAACTTCTTCAGATAAATCTTTAATCATACACTCTAATTTGGTACGTTCCTTAATTAAATGTTGATGATCGTTACTTAGATTATCTCGTTCTTCTTTTGTTGTTACCAGCTCTTTCTTTAATTCGCGATTCTTTTTTGTCAGGGCCTTCATGTCTTCTTGGGCCGTTTTTAAGTTTTTCGCTAATACTTTTTGTTCTGAACCGGATGCATCTCTTTGTTTCTCCAACTAAAATTAAAAGATTCCACCAAATTGATCATTTCAACTGAATAATTTTAACTGACCTCGGACAATTTTCTCTTATTATCATTTAACTCGAATTCATGTATAATATACTCTAGAGTACGTCGAATTTTATCTTGGTCTTGATATTGTTTTAATTCTTCCTTTTCTTCCTCCAATGTCGATAGACGTTCTTCAATTGTTGTTAAAAATTCTCGAATTTTCTCCATTTTACCTTCAGTTTCTTTTAAAATAACAATTGATTCGGCTTTACGTTCATCATAAACTCGGGTACCAGCCACTTCTCGTAGTAGCTTTAAACGATGGGCATCTGGTGCAGTGGCCATTTGCAATATCTAAAAACTCTGTTAATAAATTTTTAATGATGTAATAAACATTTTCTTACTTTTCCTTGTTTGACAATGTAATAAGGATTAGAACTGGAAAATCCAGCTGATTCTAATAATTGCATAATTTCGCCTCGAGGTACTGGTTTCTTATTAAGAAAATATTGATCTTTTTTGGCTCCAATAGCACGTCGAAGGTGTAATGTTTGAAGTTCAATCTAGACAATAATAACGATAATCTTATACTGAATATGTGACTAAAATAAGTTTCTATCTCACAGGAACTCTGGAATCTGAATTATCAAAAACAATTTCAACAAACCCAGTAACATTTCTTCCTCCGGTTCCTTCGTGTAATAATGATTGACGTTCATCTGCTTTTAGATGTGAATATTCATCACTTAAAACAAACTGAATAGCTGAAAAAGAATACAGTATAAACAAAAAATTAATGCCATTAAAAATTATAAGATCCGTTCCCACCATAGAAAAAGTTACTTTTTCCTGATCCATTTCTTCCAACTATTACATTATGCCGTTGATCAAAAGGCTCCACTATAGTATGTTCCCGATAACTTTTAAAACCTTGTATAATCACCTTTGAAATAAAAACAAATGTAACGTCCAAAATTTCGAACTTATTGTACTCGTGTTTTCCTACTTACTTGTTTGATATACATGACTTGATGTTAAAATGATATATTTAATGTTTTCACTTTGACTTACTTAATATTTAAGCTTTTGTTTTATTGTTTCTTATAAATATTATAAAATTTCTATGAACAACCCACATAATTATAAACAGCGTATAAATAAAAGCGTCTTTTGCTCTTGCGCTAAAACCGCTTAATATTAAATGTCAACACATTTGTCAACATTTGATTTGCTTGTTGCCAAATGTTACATTTATTGACTACTGTACTGTCCACAGATAAATATTAAATTAATTATTAAAGAATATTGTCTGTGGTTCTGTCCTCTTGTGCACTGCTCAGTACACTTTAGCACTGAGCTAAAGTGCGTTATTTTTTATTAAAAAAATGTTATTCATCAATAACGCTGCTAAATTGCTAATACTGCTAATGTTAATAGTGTTAAGCTAGACTATAAGACTAAATAGACTTTTATAATAGCTCAAGCTGTAGAATAATAATTAATAATAATAATTCTTAATTTGGACATCAGGATTTTTATCACCTTTTTTGGTTTTAGTTGCAATTTAAAATTAACAGCGCGTTAAATATTTAAAATAGCAAATAGCAATAATATATTTTATGTATAAATTAATAATTATTTTATATATTTGATATATAAAAAAATATAAATAGCTAGCCAGCTTATCGATAAATTTTAAATGGGTAAATGCTTGTTCGAATTGTTCTTGACAAAATGGTGGACAAATATATAAAAAATTTTCACCATTGTATCAAGACAAAATTTGAATGTGCAATTCATCCAGTGAAATAAATTTATGGGAAATCTATTAAGTTATTCCTGATGAAACTTCTTTACCGTGTGTAACTAGATAGATCACTTCTAGTTAAAGTAAAATGTATAGGAAATCGTGAATCTTCTGGCAAAAGCGCGAAGTAAAAGCAAATATATACCTTTTTATTCACCACCTCAAGGAATATTCATACATATCACTTCATAAAGGGAACTTGACATTCAAAAAACAGTTTCAGTGCATTAGTTCATACAATATTACAATATCAGCAACAACATCTTCTAATTTTTTTGATAGGTCGTTTCCATCTTAAAATTACCAGACACACTATTTTATTCTATCAATATCCATTTATATGTATACTTCGCTAATTAATATATTCGAATTATAGAAAGTCATGTCTACATAAAAAATATTAATTACATATCAGCATTTTAATCTGATTAATCTCGAAAGAGATGATTAACGCACATTGTTAAATTCCAAATCAGAAAAAGTGTATTATTAGTAACTTCTAAACGCAACGTTGTAGTAGATACGACTTTTCATTTTAGCTGCGTTAATGCTGTCATAATAATAATACTAAGGTCAAATGCCACTTTATTGTAGCCAAGTAAATTTGAATTTTAAAATTTTTTTATGGCTCTTTTTCATTTCGAAATTTCGGTTTCGCCATCTCATGCACAATAGCCAAACTAATACCGACAATTACAGATTTTGTTACATGTTTCTGTAACATTTATAGATTTTATTCTAAGATTAAATTACAGAAACTTATACTAAAACTGTAATTGTCGGTATTAGTTTGGCTATTGTGCATGAGATGGCGAAACCGAAATTTCGAAATGAAAAAGAGCCATAAAAAAATTTTAAAATTCAAATTTACTTGGCTACAATAAAGTGGCATTTAACCTTAGTATTATTATTATGACAGTATTAACGCAGCTAAAATCAAAAGTCGTATCTACTACAACGTTGCGTTTAGAAGTTACCAATAATACTCTTTTTCTGATTGGGAATTTTACAAGCCATAAAAAAAATGTAATCCTTAAATGTATACTGTTGCGATTTTACAACCAATTTATTTTCATCTAATTCAATAACGAAACATGGTATTAAGTAAATGCATATTATTGCTTATTTGCAACAGTCTAGTTGCTAAACTTCTACTTTTCGGCACTCAAATTGACTAAAACGGGTGCCGAAAAGTGCAATTTTTGGCATCGAATTAGGAAAATACAGTTTTAGTTGTTTAGGTAAGTAGCTTAAATACACATGGAGATGCAAAACTATAATTTTGATTAATTTGTTATTTTCATAATTTTTTAGTTGTTGCAAATATGCAACAACGTGCAGTATTCCATAATTTGGGCACTCTATTGTTGTTGCAGATTTACTACTTTGTGTGTTTGAAATTCGAAATAATATAAAATGAGTACAGATAAAAAACGACTGTTAAATGACGAAGATCTAGCAGAAGCCTTCGAAAATTTTGATAATTGGTCAGTAAGTGAAGACGGATTAGATTTATCAGATACAGATAGTATCAGTGGTCCAACATATAACTCGGAAGAACCGAATACCATATAGATGTTTGCGTCTGCAGGTACTACATTTTCTAAAGATGAAAATGACGAATCCAATGATCGAAACGATGATCGTAAACCAAATAATAAATATGAGATTGGTAATAAGATGACAAATAGTAAAAAGTTAAAGAATTTCACTAAGAGAATCGTGGTATGGAGACGGCGTGGTTTGTGTCTCAATGAGCAGCAATTAAAATTTCATGGAAATAAGCAATTACCGCTCGACGTGTTGTCACTAGAGACACCATATAAGTTTTTTAAATATTTTTTCCCAAATGAACTTTTAGAGAAGTTTGCAGAGCAATCAACTTTATATGCAACACAACAGAATCCAAATAACAAATTTCACTTTACTGCTAAGGACATAGAACAGTATATGAGTATTTGCTTTTGTACATCAATAGTACATTCCCAAATGTCACGGCATACTGGAGCGTAAGTTTACGTTACAACACGGTTAGCAATGTGATGCCTGTAAACAAATTTGAGAAGATACGGCGTTATATCCATTTCAATGATAATTCGAAATATTTGCCTCGTGAAAATCCAGACCACGATAGACTACATATGTTTATTATACGTTGTCTCTTTCAAGTAAGTGCAGAGATTACCAAACACACAAGACAAACAAGTAAAATACAAAAATGTGTATAGTATATTTAATATTTAATGGCAAATTCTAAATTATATAATTAACATTTAAAAAATTAGAAATATAAAAGTAAATCTTAATTATTATTGTTATTAAAGGCATTATATGAAAAAAAAACAAAACAAAATAAGTTCTGTACAAAATCTGATTTAGTATATTTACCTAGCTAATAATAATAATATACAATAAAAATCACAGTCTAATATTGAACCTGGCCAACTATATACATTGGTTTTATTTTTTATAAAGGAAATTAGATAATCTTATTTATTAGAATAATAAAATAAAAAAAAATAATTGTTGAAAAATAATAAAATTACAAAAAATTAAAGTTAAATTCTGTCAACATTAATAAAAATTAATTTAGAAAATCAGTGTTATTTTCTCTTATTTATGCAATTTTCAAAACTTAACGTAAATATATACTAAACATTAAAAAATATAGTTTTCGATGTAAAAATAAAAACGTGGTTTATATCTTTAATGAAAGTTATTGGGTATTAATGTTTAAATTAAAAAAATTAAAAACATCCTACTACGTACCCTGGCTGAAGGCAATAATAAATTATTAATATAATACTCATTTTCTTTTTCTCATATTTTTGGCCTGGTTCTTTATTGCGTTTTATATAAAAAAAAATATATTCTCCATATAAAAAAAGCCGAAAATATGTAAATATACCACTATTATAGTGAACTGTATGTATAGTATAAATACATAATATGCAACACTACATATGTAGTACGTATTATTACAGTTTTCACTCCGTAATCATCTTTTCTTATAGTTAAATTTTATTAAATTCTTTAAAACAACACAATTAGTGATATGGTCAATTTTTTATGGTTTTTTATTAATATTCGTTGGAAGCGAATTATATGATAAATTATGTCTATTAGCACTATGTGACGTCAGCAGCTCCGTATAGAAATATTTCAATTGTTCGGGAGTGAGAAGAGGTAGCGGGATCGGTGAAGGGGGAACATTGGAAAAATTTGAATAAACATTTTGTAATGCCGCATGATAGTAGAGTGAATCCATTAAAAATGGATTAATTCCCTCCAAACCGGGAAATTGACTCGGATGTGGTACAGCGGTAGATGATGATGTTGATGATGCTGGTAGCGTTGATGACGGTGGTAGTGGTGGTGGTTGCAGTGATGGTGGTAATGTGGGAAGGAACGTAGGTGTCAGTGGTGCACTAATAGGTTTTTGCATTGGTGGCCGCATGTCCATTTTATTCGCGGAACTATGACTGACTTTGGGTGGTGGATGAACTGTTATTTCTACATTTGGCTTACTATGATTATTATTGTGTATTAATGCTGGAATGTTGTATTTGTTATATTGCTTAGAATTTTCTTCACCATTTATCCTTGAAATATTATATGGTTTATAACTGTTTCGTTTGGAAACGTAACTCGATGGCGTTGTCCTTGTTGCTGCTGCTGTTGTTGTTTTTGACAACAAATGAGAATTATGATGATGATGATGATCTTTCTGTTGCGGATTTACTAATGTAATTTCTAAATTTGCACTCAACTTTCGTTTACCATCTATCATTATTGGTGGTAATTGAGCTGATGATGACGATAATGACGTAGAAGTTTTATATAAATTCCTACTGACATTATTTCTATTATAAATTGTATTACTATGTGCCTTTACAGAATTTATATTGTTGCTATTAGTACTTTGAGGTAGTCGTGTAAATTCTAATAAAGCAGAAAATGGTTTCTGTGGACTGGTTACGGATAAATCGATTGGATGACCGCCGCCATTATTTTTATGACTTGTTCCAATAAACTTTGGTGTTTCCGAATTCATGAATGGCGGTTGTAAATAATCCTTTGGATTGCCGTAAATAATTTTCTCTGAATACGTATAAATCGATTTAGATTGATGTACATCTTTTGGTGGTTGATCAATACCATTGATCATAAATTGTGATGATGGCAAATAATCACGATTAGTTTTATTCGATGGACGACAACATGTTGCTTTCATTTGGACACTTTGTGCTGGCTTTTTATTATTATTTTTTGTTGATACATTATTATTATTACCACTAAAGAATTCTGGTTGATTATACACCTTCAAATGTGACGTTGGTTGTATAACTGTTGGGCGAATTTCTTTAACTGAAACGGCTGCATGATGAATAACTGGTGTCACTTCCAATCCACCCTCTTTCAATATGTCCAGTTTGTTTATTTTTTTAACATCTTCAATGAATGAATTACTATAAACTTCATTATCAATTTTAATTATATCAGGAGCTTTAACTTTATATGGAAATTTGATAATTTCAGGTGTCATTATTTCAGCATCATTGGCGGCTGTAACCGGAACATTTTCTTTACCTTCAATCGGTGATAGAACAACATTTTCTGTTCGAACTGATGTAACAGGAGCAACAGCTGTAGTTAGAGGCTCATTGGTTTTATTTGATAAATCAGTTTTTGTTCCTTCTGGCGTTGATGGATTTATATTAATTACATCACTCATCATTGATGGCGAAGCGGCATTTTCCTCTTCTTCTTCGTCCTCTACTTTAATTATTTCTTTTTTAATTTTACATTCTTCCATTTCATCATCGTCTTCCAGCAGTCGTGTTGCCGTTTCAACTTTAACTTTAACATTAACTTCAACTGTCACTTTTTTCTCCTCCTCTAATTGATTATTAGACAAAGTAATTGAATTATTTACAACTTCACTACAACTTTTATTATCTATTGGTTCAATTTTAACACTTTCTTTCATTTCATTTAGTGGCAAAACAGTAATAGGGGAAATTGGCTGATGATTATTATGATGATGTTGATGATGATGGACAAGAGGTGGTGAAGATGATAGTGATGGCATTAGAGCAATTGTTGTTGCTGTTGCTGTTGTTGTTGATCCCTGGATTGGATTATAATCACTAAGTGAGTTTTGTTTCTCTTTTTGCCTTTCTGTTTTCACTCGAACGCTTCTTAATGATGAAGATGTTTTACCTGGTGAAACTGAATCCTGAAAATAAATATATTAAGTAATTGAAAAATATATAGTCATAATTAGAGCCAGTGTATAGGGAGTATATGGTATAGTAGAGGGGATAGTTCCATGTTTCAACATTCGTCATTTCATGGAGTATTCCCATTACTTTGGAAATTATTAATTTAAGTTTGTTACGCCCAAAACGGCGTTTGAAATGTTTTATACATCAGTCAACACACTTTAAACCTCAAACAAATGACATAGGAGTAAATATGGCTGTCACATAAGCGCCATTGAATGCAATATCTCTTCCTATCCACCAGCTCTGGCCACAACAATCGACAGATATCGACTGTTTATGTTCAGTTTTGGCTTTTTTTTTTAATTACTTGATTTGAATTACCTTTTGTTCAATTATTATTGGTGGTGTACTATCTGCTCTTGATGTATTAGACGATGATGTTGGTGTACTACTACCAGCATCATTACTAGATTCCGCATCACTTAAACACATACTAGATCGTTTCCTGTGCAAACGTCTTCTCTCGGATATTGGCAATGGTTTATATTCTTCACCTTTTTCATGTCGTTCGTAGGCTAATAGAAATCTGAAAAAATCGCTGTAATTAATTAAATATAGAAAACTCGGATCTTTTATCATGATTTCACCACTAGTTACCTTTCGTAATGTCTTCTAATTATTGTTGCTGCACTTGTACTATTTAAATGGCCCGTCATATCGTCGAAAACTGATTTCCATAAACGATTTGTTGTTACGCAATCGTAACCGCCAAGTTTTTGGACTTTTATGTAAAATTCACGTAGGTTTACTGAAAAATAGACATAAAACATGTAGTAAACATGTACAAAAAAAGACGAGTATTTTAATTAGAAAATTACCCACATTCTTTGTAACCCAATGAAGGAACCCGTCCAAAAGGTATATGCTTCGATTTCATAAAAATCGTTAAGCCTTTCATAAATTCTTTATTCTCATTGTTATCATTGTGGCATCTGGTACTGCGACGTGTTGCAACTGTCATTGGTGAATCCGAACGCCATATACCGTTGATTTTTTCGGAAGACTATTCAAACAATTAGAACGATTTTAATGAATGCTGTATTTTTTATTAATATCAATTCAATTCTTACTCTGGTAAAATGATTACTAACTGATGATTCAGATTCATTGCTTTCTGAACCAGGTGAGATGCTGCGTTTTTTCCGTTTACCACGCGGACGACCTTTTAATTTTGGCGCTAAATGATTACAAAGTAATTCGTGACCTTCCAATTCTGGATAATCGAAATTGTCTCGACAGAATAATACCTGCAAAATAAATGGATTAGATCTTGATAAATTTCTAACAACAGGGGCTTAATAAAACAGATTATTTAAATGACAATGCTTCGCAGCGTTGAGAACAAATGCTCAGAATCATTGGCAATCGTCAACGACTTGCAAAACAATACGCACTAATTACTTACCCTTGTATTAGGATATTTCACATAAAATCCACCTAGACTGTTAACAATTTTATATCTTAGATAAATATCTTCAACGCCTTCCAGTCGTTTCATCATTGCCCTATAGCGGCAATACTTTGGATAGCTGAGAATGATTACGTGAGGTTCCTTATCATCATTTTCCACTAATGGTTCTGAAAATACCAAAAGAACAATTACAAAACGGATCCAATATTGAACCTACATATTTTGTTACAATTGAAATTAACAAACAAATAATAAATTTATCACAATAAAATGTGGGACACGTATTAACATACGCAACGAAATTTCCATAATTTAAATTTGAACAATAAATAAAATAGACAATAAATACGAGGAGTGCAACCAATCATTCTGGCACTTATAAAACGAATGGTCAATATGTCGCACTAATAATTAATTTATCATTTAATTAAAGAGTGCAGTGCAGTTGAAAGTTAAATTGAAAATATTTATTTGTTTATCGAGACAAAATGAATTTAAAATTCGTATTTTTTATTGGGCTAATAATAACTGAAATTGTTACGGGAAACGTGTCTGTTATTGGTAATAAATCCCAAATAGTAGAAACGTCTAATAGTGACGGAAAAATGGATTGTGTTTGCGTGGTAACGACAAGATGTTCTTCTGAAGATGTTGATTCGCGGTAAACTATTAATTTAATTAATTGGTTTTATTAATAACAAGAATTTTGTTGTTCTTTTTTTTCATTTTAATTTTCAGTTATCAATGTCATCCAAGTTATGCTTTCGTTTGTTGTAAACATCCAAAGGGGGATTATTAATTAGATGTATCAAACGATTCTCCAATCCCATGGAAAACCCATTGTAAAACACCTAATTATATACGTTGTTGAAATAATCACTGTACTTATTTTACATAAATCTAAATTCACCTAAATGTTGTTTTTCTTGTTCCACATCGGAAAAATCCAAAATATTTTCCGCTAAACTAAATGATGATCCAGTTACTTTACGTGGCGGCGATGTATAATTTTCTGGCGTTGCTATTGTAGTTATTGTTTGTTGCTGCTGCTGTCGCCGCTGAAGATCAGCTTCACATTTAGCTAAACGTCCCCAATTCCATTCAGCTTCAACTGTAATCCATGTAATAAGATCTTCTAAACGTATTATAACTTTTTCGGATATTGCTAGAACCTCGTCCTGAAAAGACAAAGAAAAAAACGGGTAATAAAATTTGATTATATTGTCTAGATTCTATTTCTAACGCTATATGTATCCAAAGTATAACTTAATATATCACGAAAGAGAAAAAAAAAAGCAACAGAAACAAAAACATTGGTTCTATGAATAAATAATAAATCTAAACGCGAGAGAAACCTCTCCATTATTCCATGAATTTTTGATGAAAAGGTATCAAATTTACACAGCTACGCCATTGTGTACTGAATCTATAAACATAAATATAGATTTGATGTCATAAAATATGTAATTTTAAATTCTATCCAGGTATAGATAATTAACATTTGTAATTATTATTCTCTTAAAATAAATGAGATAAATTTTATATTAACAAGATGCTTTTTACTCAGGTTTAATAATTAACTAACATATTCTTAATCAAATTATGGTATCTTAGAATTAGCAATCTTGATTACGGCAATTAATTTGAGATTAAGAAAAAATGCTTTATAATAGCTTTCAACCAAAGCATTTGGTTGGTATCAAACATAGATCCTTCATCAGTCATTTACAAAAGATCGAGTTAAAATCAAATAATGTTACCGATTTGCTAAAAATAGTAGTACTACACTCCTAACTCATTATACATTGCATGCATATTTGGAAGACAATTATTATTATTACAATTTATGAAGGGAATATTACAGAGAGAGGAAAATAAAGACAAACAGATAAGAAATATTATTCTCTGTTCTGCTTCGTTTGTTCATTCGTTCGTTTTCATTTCCCCCCTCATCTCTCTATTTTTTCTTTTTTCTCATTTTCTTCATTTTCCGTTTTGAAATTCTATACAAAATATACCCGTAAGTCGTAAAAAAGGGCTATTTTCTTTCTTTCTCTCTGTGTTTCTGTGTGTGTGTGTGTGTTGGGGCTGTTTTTCCTCGCTAACATATAAAATACAATGCGCCGTTTGTTTTATTTTATTAAATTCTATCGAAAAACGAGAAAAGAAAACGTGAAATTATTGTATTAAAAAAAGGAAAATGTTTGGAGCTTTGGTTTTAATTTGATTGAAACTAATAGTGCAAATTTACCGCATTTTAATCCATTTTTGTTGTGCTTTGTTTACTTAATTTATTGAAGTAACAAATTTAATCATAACTTAAATATTATTATTTTCTTTTTCCAATTTTATTCGGAAAATTATAGAAACTTTTTATGTACATATTTAAATTCAAAACAGCCGAGCTGCTTTTATATTATAAAAGTAATTTTAATAGAACGTGCAAAAAGAAAATAGCGAATAAACAAGGTGGAATATAGGGTTCGAATGAGAGCGGCAGCGGCGAAATAGAGAGAAAGAAACAGAGCAACGTCAAAAGCAGAGCATAGCGTATAGCAAGCAGCTAAATTCATAGCTAGCGTATACATATGTATAGCGCTATTTCACCCATGCCTTGATAGCACACGGGAGTGTTAAATTATATTCTCCCTCGTTCCCCTCACGTTCACTATTATATACTCAAGCCACCCTTTCATCTAACAAATTCTCCCTTTTTGTACAATTATTATTAATTACTTTATAATGAAAATACATATACACTGAAAAACGGTTACAACTTTGTTGAGACTATCGTGAGTTTTTCATATTATATCGTTATAATAACCGATCACTTGATTTATTTGCACTATCGATTGAAGTGCTTAGATGACTTCCTACATACACACACACACACACCCAAACAGACGATACTTGGAAAAAATGGGCAAAACAAGATGTTGAAATGGTTGCCAACACGAAATTAATAAAAGCTTATCATTATTAAATAAGGAAAATAAAAATACAAAGAGGCGATAGGTATCTGAAAATAGAATTATTAAACAATGTTATATGTAAATAAATGGAAACAAAAAAAAATTACATTGATATCTACCCTATACAGATTAACTTGAAATTATCTAAAATTATTAACAACTGAATAAATATTTATTTAACAAAAAAATGTACCTATTTTAGAATTATCTAGGTACCTTGTATAAATAATTGAAGCAATAAACAAAAAAAAAAAAATATGAAACGTAGACTCATCTTTTAGTAATAAATTTTAATTTAAATTAAAAATTGTTCATTTCAACTAAATAATAAAATACATAGGATTAATTACATAAAAATATTTCTCTCTCATCATCATATTGACCATGAAATATGTGTATTGCAAAAAAAAAAAAAAAGAAAAAAAGACAGCGTGTATTATGTGTTGCATACATATAATTATAAAATTACGTGTACGTTTATTAGATTAATCTAAAATGCATTTTGCAATAAATTAATGGTTACGTTTTTATGATTTTACGCAAAATTTAACATCATATGGAAAAAATGCTGCGTCTTTGTATGCATATATGATGTTTATTTTATATCTACGGTTTTGAGATCGATCGAGAAAAAAAGAAAAAAAAAAAGAAAGATGAAAATACATAGAAAGTAGAGAAAGAGGAAAATATGTAGCTAAATAATGGAACTCTAAGCAAAGTTTGTCCCCCAATTTCTAAACATATTTTTTATTGTATACATACAAGAAAATACATCTGTACTAGCTATATTTATACAAAAAAAAATGCACAATTCAATTTAATTTTTTAAATAGCAATTCTCTAATCTGAATTAAAAGATTATATATGATGTCATTAATTAACATGGTTGCATAAGTACAATATAAAAATTATAACGTCACCACTGTCACAGGAGATTGAATTATTTTTAAGGCATTTACTTTTCCGTATTTTTTCTTTTTTAAATATGCAAATAACTCTCATTTTAATTTTTTGTTGTAATTTCATCATTCATTGCCGCTGCTGTCCGAATTAAAACGATTCATGCAACCAAACAAATAAGCAGCACTACTAAAAATTTATAAAATTTTATTCGGTGAATATTATCAAGGTCAGATATAATTATTTTATTTATATACATATATACTTCTATATATCTATTTTATATTATGTATTATTAATTGATATACATACATAATGTTTCAAAATACAATTTTTTTTTAATCATGTATGAATTAATTGCATTTATACAATAATAATAATTTCTATGTGTTTATTAATAATTATAAAGGAAAATATGTACATAATTGTTGTTAAACCTTGTAATAATAATAATAATAATAAACAATAACTATATGAACAGATAAATGAATTCTTTAACTAAAATTAAGAAAACGTAAATGTTTTTTTTATGGAGATTAGTGATGTACCTTGCGATCGACTATCGGCAGATTTTAGACCATAGACTACCTATTATTACAAAGAAAAATTAATTTTTATAATTTGATAGAACGTAGTAAAGTTCAAAATATCACAAATAAAATACATATATGATTAATAATAATAAATAATGCACACATTGAATTCAATTGAATTAAACACTTTAAAATTAATGCTGATAAATAACTAAATAAAATTGTAATTTCTTATTTTATTTTTTAATGACATGTTATAATGTATAAAACTATAAACTTTCTCTTTTCAAACATTGTATATGTATACGTATTAGATATTTAAATATAAGAAATTATTTAAATCGTAATAATAACAAAAAGGTGTGTGTAAATTATATGAATTTGTACCTACAAAAATATTTCTATCTAAATCTATATTAATCTCAATGACAGTCCTTAACCTTACATTATTAATTTTTATCACATGGATTTAAAAACGAATATTTTTCTTTTTTGGGAAAAAACAAAATTAATTAACTAATTAATATTTTATTTGCGATTTATTTTACGTGCTGCGCTGTAGAGTCGACCTTTCTTTGTTAAAAACACACAAAAAAAAAAACGATTTATTATTATTATTATTATTATTCTCTTCCGCTTTAATTGATCGATAAAATAATAAATGTACTTTTGTTTTTAATTAAATAACTTTTTACCTTTGTCATTTTCTCTGTTGTCGTAATTATTTAATATTTTTTTTCTTTTTTAGTTTTTTTATAACTTTCTCATAATTCAATAATCAATTATTATCATGCACACAATTCCCTTACAAATATCAACTTTATCAACCACAATTAATAATAAACAGCTTGATCAATTTAGTTTATTTCATTAAAATGAAAAACAAATAAACAAACAAAATCCATGGGGTAGTAAGGTGGGTAAGAGCATAAAGAGAGAAAAAGCTATAATGCACCCTTCGTTTCTTTATCGCTGGCATAGTCTAAAATAGTATATATAGGTATATACCTTTTGTAAATCTCATAAAGCCACCCTTTTATTCGATGAGAGAAAAAAAAGGAAAAAAAAAAATAATTTGATAGGAGAGAGGCAAGAGGGGTAAGTCTATATTATAGTACACTAGCTATAGCAATACTAGCAAATACGACCCTAAAATTAATCCCTTATTCTGTCTGTTTTCCTTCCTTTTCCAACGAATTCATTTAGTTAGAATTATTGATGTCTGTTCATAGTTGAAGTAGTTTAATCAAATGGTAATTAAAAAAGAAGAAAGTTTCTTTTTTGTTTTAATAAAATGTAATTAAAATGAATTTAATTAATATAAATATATTATTTGAATATACGCAATACGTATACACATCACACATAATAGATAGTAGGCATTGGAAGATGTATTTCGCGATGCATACTCACTCCTCCTTCTCACTCTCGTATCTCTGTATCTCATATCTTAAATGACAAAGAAAGCTGCGCTAAGCAAGCAGGCCATTTCTATCTATCTAAAGGTGATTTTTGTGAATTGGCAAAATTTTACTTTAATCACTTTGCAAATGAAAAATAACAATAAAAATTATTGACCAATTGTTATAAATGGAATGTATTTTCACACATTCCAGATATCTACATAAATCATATTTTTTTCTTTGGGTTTGTTACCTTATATTTCACTTCATACATTTTTCTAGTCAATGAAATTTATAGGTTAACAATGGAAGAATACGTGACTAATCATTACATGATCAATAAATTTATATCTAAACCTTCAAATTTTTCGTTGAAAAATAATTAGGTACTTAGGTATTTAATAATGTGGAATTGTATCCATTTTTTTTTTGTACTGCTCGTTTATTATTAATCTGTTATTCTTATAAAAATAATAACAAAATAATAGTCCAAAGATTGATATAAACCATTATTAATGAGACGCATTAGAAATAAAATTAAATAAAATAAATAAAAATAGTATCTGGAGCTGATTTTATACAATGACATGCAAAATATTTCTAAAAATATTCAAATTTAACAACCGCGTTGGACTCGGACGACGACAAAAAAAATCAAGATACCCATCATTAATCAAATAAAATTAAAAGATTACCTAATTGGTTGGAAGATATTTTAATTGGTTAAAACAATTCCGATGGATTTTTACTAGGAATTTAGTGAACGGCATAGTGTACTTATGTACATGAAACATCATTTTATCAACACAAAAAAAAAAAAATCTAGTATCAAAGAAGCAGAAGAATTATAATAAAACAAGAAGTGAAAGTCCAGTTATAGATATAAATTATTACCTTGTCTTTTAGGTAGGTATTTTTTCATTTTTTTTTTTTTTTCATTTTTTATTATTAGAAAATTTAATAATTCTATGCGTTCTGTGCTTTAAACAAAGTTTTGAATTTTGTTTTTCCTAAGAAAAATAGGTTAAAAATTGGATAATTTAATTTGATGGTTTAATTTTATTATTATTTTTTGTTGGTAAATAAATTTCGTTTAAATTTCAAATTAAAAATAAAAATTCCCCCCTAGCCAGAGAGAGGGGAAGGAGACCAACTGAACAGTAAGTTCAGTATGAAGTAGTAGTACTAGTAGTAGAGAACGTATTATAGTATACATATAATAAAAGTTCAATGTATGCTGGATGAAATGGCCTTGAAATAAATAATAATAAATATATATACATTATGTATGTATTTTGATTTGGCTGGATTTTTTTGTTATTTTTATTGCAGATTATCATTATATTATTATTATTATTATCGATTACACATTACAGGATGTCTCAAAACGTCGAAAACAAAAAACAAATATATTTGGAACTGAAAACTCCCCCTTCCTACTTCTGCCTTCAACCCTCTGCGTCCTACATTTGAATTAATTAATTTAATGGTTAATTAAATCGAATCGAGAATACAAAAGGGTATACACATAGAATAACCTCTATATGTATATGTATTGAAGAGAGAAAGAGAGGACGTGACAAAGACGGTTAAAAAGAGACACAATAGGAGAGAGAGAGAGAAGGACAGATATTTATACAGCAAGACAGGGGGAATTTGTGCATGTGCACACGGAAAATACGAAAGAATTGTAAGATTGTTTATTTATCGAAAAAAAAAAATTAAAATCAGAGGCAAAGTACATAAATATTATGTAATAAAAAGTGCACATAAGTAGTTCAAATTGATTTTGGGCCGCCCGGTATTTTAGAAACTTTGTTATTATAAATATAAATAAATAATTTAACGTATTATAAATTGATTAGGATTGATTATGTAATATATTATTTTGTAGAAAAATAACTTATAAAAACTTAAATTCGATTTCTGGTATTCATTGAATTGATGAAATATAAAAGCAGCAACAAAAAACAAAAAATGTAAAAAACTAAAAATGAGAACAATCGCATAGGCCGAGAAAACGAATAGATAGATGCTTACGGTGCAGTAACACTTATAAAGAATGACAAATGGTAAGTGAATTTCACCGAATGACAATACATATAATTGATTGTCAAGGAGCTTGGCGATGCGCCAATAAATAATAATATAATATAATAAATATTATTCACAAGGTTGTCGTAATTTTTATATTATTTAATTTTCAATTTCCCTGCTTCGACAATCAATTAATCGAAGATGATTTGTATTTGATCTATCCAAATCTGTAACTTGCTTAATAACCTGATCAAAGCAATACATAACCAATGAAATCCCGAAACTAAAAATAAACACACTATATATTTTGGTGTGTTGCTCCTCCTCAATTTAAATTACATTATTAGTTTTTCAGAATGTAAACGAACATGAACCGAAAATAGATAAGAAAATATTTTATGTATGTGAGCAATATACTCGTAGATTTAATGTAATGTATATATTTTACATACATTAATCGAAATAGAAAATATGTGTAGTAACAATACTACGTATTAATCAAATTATTATTATTCTAGATTGCATTATGTGTTCATTCTTTATTCAAAATCAAATTCGCAAATATATTAAAATTTACTATGAAATATCATGATTTATTCATTTTTTACTACTTAATTATATCTTATTAATTTTTATAATTTATAGTTAAAATACCCGACTTCGTCCGGGTTCGATCAATACATATTTTTCTCGCTCAAACTTCGAAGCCGACTCCTTTCATAAAGATGAGTACCCACTATATGTGAACCTATCTAGTACTTTGACGGACTATCGGTAACATGTACTAGCGAAACAGAGATTCTATTTTATTATACAATGTAACAATTAAGTGATAGATTCAAATCTATTAAATTCAATAAATAGTATTTTTGATTGAAAAATTGATTTAATCCGTATTTTTCTTGATTTTATAACAAACACGTAGATACCTATGTACACATAAATGAATAACTTTTCCAATTTATTTATTCGTAAGTATAAATTGTGACCTATTTTTCTATAGAAAATCAATTATTATGTGTTCTCTTGTCTGTCTTGGCTGGTTGTTTTATTTTGCAATCAATTAGAAATTTATACAGGGTGCTTGTTAGATTAGGTCTAAGTCTAAGTAGATTTAAATATTTTATTTTTAAATGACGAATTACAATAATACAAAAAGGGACAGTAACCAGTAATTTTGAGTTTCTGAGATAAAACTGTTCCCATTTTTATTTGGGAAAAAGGTCAAATTTGTCAATTGAAGTATTTTCTCATTATTGATTCATGTCACTTTGTCATTGCAAAAATTAAGCATTATGTGAGCTGCCTTTTACGAATCGTAAAAATTACTACTGTTGTAAATTGTTGTGTGGGTAAATGACTTATGTAAAATGTACACCCTGTATACAGACCGAATTTAGCTGTGCAGTAGAACATGTGTATTCTATTCATATTATTTATCTTCGATAAGTATTTTATCATTTCTTATGTAATAATTATTATCAATTATTTTACAAACAAAGTGATTTTTACTTTTCCGCGGAAATTATCATTATTTGATTATGAAATATAGTTTTGTGGTTAAAGTTTCTATTCAAATATTCTGAATTACGTACCGATCAAATCCAAAAACTAAACAAAACCAAAAAAAAAGAAAAAAAAAAAAAGAATGATTCGACTGCCATTTGCACGCATACAAAGTGGACACCGACCTTTATTTTATTTTTTTTCTAGTATTTATTTATGTACATATGTAGATATTACTTAATCGAAACTGCGTTTCATACGGGGCAAATGTTATCGCATACGATTCGAAGATGTGTTTACAAAACTTAATTGCAACAAAATAATAATAATAATAGTAATCCTCATCATATTTATTCTATATTTTTTTTTAACAAAAATCTATTTAATACGTTCAAAAATACATGTATGACTTCGGTTTATTAAATATGTAAATCGTATTGCATAATATCAATCGAACGCAACATGGGTGGGACACCCTGTATACATATAATCATCCAACTATACTTTGTTGCCTAAAAAATATATGTATACTAGTGTGGTTGATTCCATTTAAAATCGATACATACTTAATAATAATTACGTTTCTACTATACTAATTATAATGTAACGTAAACAGTTATTATTATTATTATTATTTAATATCCTTAATTATTATCCGCAAAATTCGTTCAGATTTGATTTTTTATACAGAAAAAAAAAACGATTTTTTGTTTTATTAAATATTCGCATTAACTTAATTAATGTCATTAGCAATGGCATTTCGAACATTATCAATTAGATAATAATTAAAAACCATTTTTGTTATCATTATCGATTATTTTAATTTTTAATCATAGCAGATAATTATTTCTCTACATTTTTCTATTTATATCTATTGTCACGCTACTGACTCAGTAATTAACAATACTTTTAGATAGTTTATAATCTAACAACTAGAATCAAATCAAAACAATCTTGGTCTGTATACTTGGAAACGTCCTACAGACAGACAAACAAATGAACGAACGAACAAACAAAGTGAAAGAAATAAAGAAAGATAGAGGGGAATTTATCTAATCAAGAAAGAGAGAAAGATAACTAGCGCGCTAATAGGTAGAACCAGAAAAGATTAACTATACGTGCACGATTTGGTTGTGTTTAAATTTTTAATTTTAATTCTTATCATGTCAATTTAATATTATCTATGTTTATGTACATTTATGTATAAACACCCACTGGGTATATTTAATAAGGAAATTATATTAGTATTTAATTACAATGATTGAACTATGATGAATTAATTTACTAGCTATTTCTCTGATTTGAAACGTAATTAAATTTAACAAACATTTTCATTTGTAATACAAAATTTTGTATAAAAAAAAAACTAAAAAATGTTTATTCGTCAATTTAGTTAAACAATACACATACGATAGATAATAACAATCATGAATTGTTATTATCATTATTATTATTATCATCATCATTACGCTTTATCTACTGACTGGCGCATTATTTTATATAAATAATAATTAAACATACTGTTTAATGTTTAATGAAAAATTAATAAAAAATATAATAAATTTAACAATTATTAACGCATTTCACAATAGTAATAATAAAAGTAATCATAGTTTTTCATTTTTATTATTATTTTCTTGTAGAATACATAGTACTCCTTTAAATGACCTCGTTCTAATTAAAAATATAATAAATTATTATAATTAAGCACTTATTTTTTTTCTTTTCGTAAAAACTCCAAAAAAAAACATTTTACATAAAAAAAGAAGATACATCTTCCACCCGCCTTCAATTACCTAACCAACGTTACGCTACTGATTGTCAAAACAAAATAAGGCCAAACATCATCTATCACAATTCTATCTATGATATACCTATTTAAATCTTTATTATACGAAATTCAATTCGATTTTCAATAGGAATTGCATCTGTGATGCGCGCATTTTATACTATATTTTCCTTTAAATATAAATACGAAGGTGCAGCAGCAGCCATTTTCTTATTCATGTGTCCGTCCGTGTATTTAACTATACATATGTATATGAAAGTATAGCAATACAAATAGATAGATGGTTATGTAATAATATCGAATGGATAAAATATAAACAACTTGAAAATGTTCATTTAAAATATTGATTAAAATGAAAAGAAAAGTGTATCATAACGTAATTATATTTTATCAATATTCTTATCTAATGCATATTGACTAAAGCAAAAAAAAAGTCAGTTAGATCTGAAATATGGAAAACTGTTTTCTCTTAAAGGTTAAATTAATGAAAAATTTAATTTTTCCAATACCAAATGTAATATATACAGAATTATAATAGGGCGGAAGCGAAATTGCAATTAATTAAAGGTAAGCATGTATATTGGGTTGTATAATTACTGTTAATGTATTATACCGACTTTTTGTAGTTCTAAAAAAAAAAGTTTTATTAACATTTAACTGTTATTATGAAATAAATAATTTAAAATATAAATAAATTAGTACATATCGTACCCCGTACTATGTACTTTCATTTAAATAAATAAATTAATCTTTGTATTAATTAAATGTCTAGTTATTCTTCTTCTTTTCTAAGAACATATTATGGCCACTGAACACAGATTGCTTATTTTACTTCTTTCATTTTTCCAATAATTAAGTATCGATTTATTTATAAACAAAAAATTATAATTGTTATAATTACATTTAACCAAAATCGAAAAAATAGACACCATTTATTCGAATAATAATAGAATACATAATTACAATAAGTTTCGAAGCAGCAGAGAATAATAAAATACATAATAATAATAATATACAACAGTGTGTGTGTGTGTGTGTGTGTGTACAAAGAACGACAGAGATAACGAGAAAGAGAAACAGATAAATATACACGTATAAATTGAAGTGAGATGGAGAGTTTTCCTTGTAAACCGGCCCCGAAGTTACTATATATATGTATATTGTATATACATATATATACACTCTTCTTACATACAGTAAAATTTCAACGTTTCACAATAGGAACGTAGCGGTTAAGAGCCATTTCTATTCGTATTTAAAATATAAGCTATAGTAAATTTTTTGGTTAATTTTTACCGCTCGCCATTTATTGTGTTTACGTGAGAATCTATCTATATGTATTTTATACTTCCAAGGCTTCATTTACATTAAAAATAGTTAAAAAAAAAAAAGAAAACTGATTTATAATTAAATGACGTATTTAATTAAAGTCCTTAAAAAGATTCTTTTTCGTTTACTATTATTATTATATTTCAAATATCTATTTATTATTAATTTATGTTTGTTACACGAAGAATAAACAAATGAATAATATTTTTCCTTAATTCTTCATGAATTAATTCGATGAAAGTGGCAACAAATGCAACAATGTCCTGTTTTTAACCTCCCCAAAGCTCATTGACATAATGCAATTTAAAATTTGGTTAATTATGCTTTAAAAATTGATAGGAATGTTGCCAGATGGCATTATTAAACTTAAACTACTGAATCTTTAAATTTTCAATAATTAGTTTCATAAAATACTAAATAAATTAAATTAAATTTAATACTCATGCACGTGACGTTTAAAAATAAATCTGGCAACAATGCCATACTTGCAATTATGTAAATAATATTCATTTTTTTTATCACATATTTAATTGAAGTAGGCTGTGGAAATAGATATCATCAAAAATAATGGAGTTTGATGTTGCCAAATGTTTATTACGACAAAATTATTAGCTAATTGAAATTAATGAATAATAAAAATCACTTACCTCGCCATGATCCATTCGCCCTTCTGGTGTATTTTCGGGTAAAAAATACAAACGTAAACTCGTTAAAATTTGTTCGCTATTTTTATCGAACCACAATAATTGTAATTCGCCAATATTTAGTAAATCCGAATCTCGCCACATTTTCACAAAGAAGAATTCATTCAATGTTATAATACGTTTTATATTATGTTTCGAATATTTAAATGCTTTATAGAACGTGTAGGGTCCGTGAAGACCACAAGGACTTCCAATTAACTGTGGAATAAAAGAAGAAAAAAAAAAACCATTAAGAATTAATTAATTCAATAAACAAGTGAATAAGCGGAAAAATAATTAAAACAAGAGAAAAATAGGATTATTAGATAGTATATATTTATATTATTATTAAATATAAAATTTATTTTAAATAAGAAACAAAAGTTTTATTAAAACAATAAAAAAAACAAACAAATTATTATTATTCTCAATATAAAATTTGAAGAAATAAAAACATATTTCGATAACAAAGGAAAAAAAATTGAAAGTTAATCACATTGAATTCTAAATGTACATATTATTATTACCATTATTATTATTATTGAGTGCTATTAATATTCATACGTTGCTATAATTATAAATATGCGCAACGCAATGTATATTTTAAGAATAAAAAAATAGTGAAATAAAAAAAGAAAAGAAAAATAATTAAATCAATATCAATTAATTATCTAAAATAACAATATGCACATAAAAACCAATAAAACAAATGAAATAAACAGAATAGAAAGATAAATGACGAAGACCAAACATTGTTGCGTGGGCACGACGCAAAGAAAAAAAAACCATCGACATAATTTATTAATTTTAATAAAAGAAAGAAATAAAAAAGTCAATCCATCAATAACAAAACTAATATAAAACGAAAACTATTTATGATAAAATAATGAAATTTTCATTAAAATAATCTAAAATCAATTTATACTAATAGAAAAAAAAATCGTACCTGTACATCATATAAATCCATTTTTTTTAATTAAATATAATTTTAATTAAGGAAGAGCACACACTAAACACTAAAACGTTGATACTACATCTATGTATGTTTAAACTTGTGTGTGTGTGTATTTGATTTTAGTTGAATATAATCATGTGACGTCACATCTGTTATATGATTCGTCAATTATCGTAGCAAATCGTGTCGCTTTGTTGAATGCACGAACGAACCGAACTCCATTACGGCAAATACGAAGTGAAGTGAAATACGAAAGAAAATTTTTAAAACAGATGAAAATATGTAATCGTAAAGCGAAGATTGCTGCGAATAAATTGCAGTGAATATTATTTCATCTAGAGTGCAGTGTATTTTGTGGATTTCATTAAAGAGTTATTTCAAAAGAGTATTTATTTATAGTTAATTGTCAGTTTTTTACGATTTTTTAGACGAATAATTATATTATTCTTCCGTTTCAATTAAATTTAAATTGAAACAGCAAATCTACCCACCAAATTGATTGTTTATTGGAAGGTGTATTGTGGGTTGTATCAGTTGTATGAATGAACTTGTACGATTTCAAATAGTTTTAATTTTTCAGTATTACATTTAGGTAAAATTAGGTGGGAAATAGGTAAGTTTAATTTTTTTTACATTTTTACTAATTTGTATAAATAAAAACAACTAGAAAGTATAAACTATTTTTTTTGAGATGTATCTTGGGTTGCTGATAAAAAAAAGTGTGATAATAAAACAGTGACTTTATTTTTTTATTATAATTTAAATCTACTTTTAATTCTCCAATTCTATTTGATTTTAGATAAATTCAGTAGAATTATGGAAAACAACTGGCAAAAATTAAGAAAAACACTGTTGGAATCGCGATAGATCAATAATAGATCCAGTCAATACCGTTGATACAGGCAAAGGAAGTTGGGTGGTATTTTTTTTTAATTACTTGTGCATTCTAAATATAAAACAAAGCAGTTTCAGATACATGGTTAGTAGAAAATAAATTATGAAAGTAATAATAAGCATTTCGGAAGAAGTCAGCATACACAAATCCATTGGCAAAAAGAAATTAGGAATGTAAATATAGCCCATAAAAAAGAACGCGAGTAGGTATAGAAAATAGAAACAACATATCGAATAATAGAAGAATTAATGAGTTGTTTTTAATAATTCTTTTATTCACACGTTACGTTACACGAGAAAAATCTTTTTCTCTTCTCTTTTTAATCAATATAAAATTTGTAATTAGTATTAGCGAAAAAAAAAGCAAATTACATATTCATACATTTTATTGATTATAATACAAAATCGAAAGAATTTCTGTAATATTTTATTTAAAATACACTTTTATATTATTTTAAAATAAATTATCTTAGTTCTTTCGAATCAAGTAAAAATACTGTGATATTCAGGATTTACATACCTACAAAAAGTAATAAATTAAAATTGACTTTTGAGACAAAGTTAAATCTAGTAATATTGAATAAATAATTACAATATATTGTTAATTATACGTTCCTAGTATAAAAATTTGGTAATTTGTTTAAATACTTAAATACAATGGTTCAATCACTCAGTAGGACTTACACAACAAGAAAAATGAGTATCAATTTATATACGTATTTACATTCATTCGTTTCATTACATACATACATTAGATTAGATTAGTTACAATAACTGATGAACTGTAGATAGTTTCCATATGCTTATCAGCTCAGCTGTGACTATTAGATAGAACCAGTTTCTATCAATTTAGAGCATGAAAAGTGACTACAGTATGCTATTAGTATACGTAATAAACGTACAAATTATTAACACCAATTATGAGTATACATTTTGCTTGTTCTACAGCTAATCATAACATACAGACAGAGTTCATATTGTTATACGTAATTTTGAGCATGAATTAATTTGCAATTTTAATAAATTCCGAATTGTTATAATTTCTTGTATTCAAATAGGTTGTTTGCGCTTCTTTTTTATCAATTGCTCGCACCCGAATAAAAAGAAATGCAGATACTAAACTAGCTACAATAAGCACTAATAAAAGCATTACTAAACCCGCAACGAAACTTGGTATTGACATACAAATTGTTTCAGATTCTTGTGCCGCTGAAGTGGATTGTATGACAACTGTTTCATTGTTCTGTGCTGCATTAAGTGCAAAATTAACATCGCCTGGTGCAACCACTTGAATAATTCGGCTTGTATTGACATCGGTCATTTCTTGTTTCTTTCCATCGCCTTCGCCACCATCCGATGCCGTTTCTGGTGTTCGTTTCCGTCGTCGTCGACGTCGTTGATTATTGTTATCTATTTCACTTGGGAAATTTTCAACTGATCGTGGTCGGCCACCCAGTGTAGCTAAATTACCTTCAAGTTCATCAGTTACATCTTTCCGTTTTACTGTATTATAAACAAATCGTCCTGGTAGAGGTGGTGGTGGTAAATGGACTTCATTGCCTGGTGGAATTGGTGACGAAATATTCGATGGATTCGATGTGGAAGAGGGTGCGCCAATTTGAGCTTGTGGCGGTGGTACGATATCAGTTTTTTGTTCTGAGTATGCACCACTTGGTCCAGATGGATGACGGGGATCAGGGAATGCGGCTGGTGGTCCATATTCAACTGGATACGCTTGTGGTCTACTGTGTTCATAGCCACCTAGTACAGAGTTCTCTGACAGTGATGATGTGTCGTATTCCAATCCAGGATGATGACCACCACATTTTGGTTCTGGACAATTATATCGGCACACTTGAATCACACATTGAAAATGTACATTCATCGAATCAGGGAATTTGAAGGCCTGAAAATAGGCAAATGAAACAACTGAAGCTGATGGACCGAAATTTTTCACTTTTTGAAATCGGCTCATAATTTTCGGCCGAACGACACATCCATATTCATCGACCAATTGAATTGGTGTACGTTTACCATCATGGGCTACACAATTGCGCACAAGCATATCAAATTTGTTTTCATCATCTTTAATAGCCAGTACCATTGTCATAGTTTGCCCGATTTTTACAATTCCTGATACTTCCGAGGCCCATGGTCCTTTGCCAACTTGGATTTGCATCCAGCATTGTAAATTGTCGCCGAGAAAATTCGCCATTACAGCATGTAACATATCGACTTGGAATGGTCGGAAATTTACCGATTTCTCATAGAAATCGTACCACGTGCACCGTAATTTCCTTGCTTGATCCCATACTTCTTGTACATAGGGATCGTATTGAATTATAATTGTATTTTCTACATAATTACCACTGGATGTTGATCCAGCATATTCCGCTACCGCATTATGATTCACCGATGACGACATGCCACAACTGTTTAAGAAAATTTCAAATGTTGCACTTAAATGTCCCGTACCAGCTTTTAAATGAACACAATGTGTATCACTATAAAATCCTTTCGAGAAAATCATTCCATAAAATGGCCGATCAAATTCTATATTGACACGCATATGCGTTTTTTCACATTGCACTTGTAGATGTTTGATTTTCGGCATGTCCGGTGAAGCTAACCAGAAATCATCACCACCACCACCACCACCGCCGCCGCCTCCACTGCCGCCACCACCTCCCACACCCGTTTCAAGGGTAGCTATTGGTGGTGGTCCATAATTTGATCCAGATGATAATGATGTACCGTAAACTGCTCGATGTTCTAATGGTAAAGAGGCTGAATCGGAAAACGGTGCATCACAGTAGACTTCCTGCAAATGAAAATGAGATAATTACTTAAATTATAAGGAGATTAAATTGGAAGAAAATTGACAGTTTGCAATTAAATTTACCTGGAATAAAAATACAGCTAATGTTACTACCAGTCTATACAACATCCGTGACCTTGACATGTTCTTCATTGGTATTTTGCAGGTACTGTGTGTGGACAAGTCGGTCGTCTAAATAAGAAAATAATGAAAGCACCTTGAAAATCGTTTTTTTTTCTTTTCTTTCTTTTTGATAGGAAAAATATGATGTTTATGTATAATACGATACATACATAGTTTTATTTTATTTTTTTTACACATATATGGACCTACTGACCCTCTTTTATAGTAATTATAGTTCAATGGCCGTGTTGATTAGCTCCATATTAGCAGAAAAAGCTAACATCAATAATTAAACCAAATATTTAATTAATTTCTATTATTAATCTTATGAATATATGTATGCAAGATGTTTTAATTTGCACTTGAAATTAGTATAGTACATTTCAAGATGTTCATCTGACCTAGTAACAGTAGCAAACTTTACTAGGTCTAGTCTACTGCTAAACAAATAAATTCATCCCCAATGTGGATTTAAGAATATTTGTCTTGCTATTTATCTTCTCATTTTATACTGGCTAACATTATATTTTCCGAATTCTTTCTGCTTCTTTTGATACAATGACTTAATGATTAATAGTTTCGATAAATATTATTAAAATATTTGCTGGCGCCTAACAAATAAACTAGGTATGCAAAATGATTAAGCGAGTTACGCATCAAATAACTTAGCGAAAAATTAGGACACTCCAATTCCGGTTCAGAACCACTTTTCATTAATTCAATTTACCAGCTGTAAAAATAAGTGTCACATACATTTTATATACTCTTTCTTTATAGGTAGTACTACTACTATATTACTATTATACACAGAGAGAAAGTATACATATAGCATAGCAAGTACATTGTTATTATTTGTTTTCACCAAATATAAATAATATAATAAGAGAAATCGATAAAATAAATAAGTGATGATGATTAATAAATAGAATAGAATGTAATATAGGATCCAAGAAGCTTAAATGGCTTGTTTGTCTATACATGGTGTTTACTTAGTGGTGATATCCCGCCCGCCAATCACACGCACAGCGATCTGACGCATTAATCTGATCGGTACTATTTCAGATTTTATTTTGTACGGTTCAATGTATTTGGTTTGATTCGGTGAGAAGGTCGTTCCAGAGTTTTTCACAGATTTTAATTGTGATTTTGGAATTACCCTCAACAATTCAATTTCATAATATAATAAAAAGAAGACACCGGATTTAAAGAATGCATGAATGAATAAAGAATTCAAACCATTCAACGCTTGAATTCATTTCATATATTCGGTGATGCCACAAAAATTCATATTCCATGATAATTGGGACACCATGTATGTAAGATGTATTTATTGTGGCGCGAAAATGAAATTTAATTAAAGTTAATTATAAAACACGAATAATATACCGTTTTGTTAAAAATAACTTTACTCGTGAATTGTACGTACGTTAGTGTAGCGTACGTTGTACACACATATATATATATGAAACATTCATGTACATGAATCGGTTAATTAAAATTAAAACTAATTATTTCGATAAATAGAGAGAAAAACTTACCAAATTAATTAATGTTCATTATTGAAATTAGAGTCTGAATTAGATATATTTGGATCTTGTAGATTCCGTATTGCGAGTTTCAGTACGGCCAACAGTAATGAAAATATTTCTAAAAGTAAAAAAGGAAAAATTATAATTAACGAGATCTAGAATATTTAAACAAAAAAAATTGTCAACACGGATATTTATGCAACCATCCATGAACCCATATATCTACATATACATAGTATAATAGAAAGCGAAAGTTTAAAGTTCTCATTGTTCACAGCCCACTTGATCAACGGCTTATTTTGAAATGACTTTAATCTAATCGCGTTTAGTAAATTTCTGGATCGTTTACACCAGTGAGCCAATTTGCCTCACGTAAATCTAATTAGTTCATCTTTATTTTGACGTATGTGCATGTGGGTGTAATTTCATTTTCAATTGTTATTGATCCCAATATCCATAATCATAATAATAACTACTATTGTTTAATAAATATAAAGGAACAGAAACAATACACAATAGCAGCTGCATATATGCGAAAATAATAAATAAGTATATGTTTTGATTGAGAAAATATAAACCTTTATTTTAGGTTATACATTGTCTTACAGTTGTTAATATCAATTAATTCATATAAACACCCGAAATAATTAACTAAATTATAATACAATAGTTTTAGATATTAAACTAATGTGAGTTTTTTTTTGAATTTTAGAAAGTGGAGGAGAAAGTGCCTAGGTACTAGATAACATCCCGGTAGGTAGCTAATTGAATTAGTTTTTTCGTATTAACACGAAAAAAAAAAGTAAATTAATTAAAAAAGTATAATTCGTTGTTATAAATTGAAACTTTGCCAGATTTGGAAAGGATCTAGCAATTTAGTATGGCCCAAACGTTCATTGAAAGCGTAAATAACTTTTTTAATACGTCCAGAATGTGTTTAAATACATAACGAAAGTTTCTTCATCGGAAAACAACATAACTTATCATTTTTTATTAGTCGTAATAACTTTTAAGTACTTTTTCCGTCGTTTCTCTTTTTGCTTCTTCAAATCTAATGTTTTCTTTCTATTATTTGTCTCCATTAACTAGAACCAAAACCAGTACGTACATATATGAATTGGGCAACTTGGTACTACATCATTTTCAACAATTATCAAATCATATTGTCTTTAAAAGTATTTAAATTATCACTTGCATCCAATGGGTGCGAATCACGAATTAATTCCATTTCATTACGAAAATTACCAACACAAAATTTAAATAAAGCTGCGTTTAGACATGACACGACGATATTATAGGATTCACATAAACATGTGCATCGATCGCATTGTGTGTGTTTGTTTGCTTTCAATTGGCTGAACAGCAGCTGCTAGATAGGACAACTGCTGCTAATAATAATAAACATAAAGAGAAATGTGTATTTGTGATGATTAGTTTTTCACCTGCAGCAGATCCAACTTGTACGAATGAAATGTGTGTGTGTGTGTGTGTGTATTTAGAGACTGGACACACTGTGTGTTGTATTCAAGTAGGTAGAACATTGACCCACTGCCTTGCTTTCAATCTCGTCGTACCTCACCGGTGTACTCATTTTTTTTTCTCTTATTCTTCATCTTCTTTTTCTTCATCGTATTTGGTTAATAATAATCAAATAGAATTCTTTACTAATATGTATATAAAGTGAAAATCGACTCCAATCTGATGGATGGTCGCCTCTGTGTTGAATTGAGGAGAGGAATTTTCTTGCTATTGATTGATAGCTACGTACATGTTCATTCCGAGCACTGGATTTTTTAGTGCTTGCGCAGTGCATCCATGCATATGTGTATGGTGTGCACCACCCTTAATTGAAACTTTATACTAAAAAAGTACATGAGACCTTTAAAAATAGAGTTGCACTTCCTAATAGGAACTTTCTAAAATATTCGTGATATCCAGATAAGGCTATCATAAGAAGAGAGAGAGAGAAAGATATGATCAAGTTTCATTCATCACCAATAGCTTTCTCTTTTACTTGTTTTATTTTTTAGTTGAAGCATAAAATAGAATTGTCACAGTAACCTAGCTCTTATTTAAATACCTATGCGTAAATATAGGGAATCGGATTTAGTAGATTAGAATCATTTAATTTAATCTATAGGACGGTAAATTGCAAGTGCGTGAACGTAACGGGCTTCTTTCTTGCTTCTTGTTAGATATGGGCGCTGCGAGTGACAGACACAGGGGGGATAACCGTCCTTTTTTAAAAATAAAATGTTTTATTTTATAAGTTTTATGTTTTATTTTATTATCATTAATACTAATTATTATGTGTTATAAAAAGGAAATTTATCTATGCCGGATTTCGTTATTGTTATTTAACTGGTTCTTATCAATTAGGGCACCCTGTAATTATATACGCTATTACGTTACGTACCCTACCAGCATAGACGTGAAAAAAGGAAAATATTTTGCATAATATACAAAAGCGATAACAAAAATCAGCTTCGCTACACGTTATGACATAGTTTTATGTCATTTACAGTAGTGTAACATTAAAAGAAAATTAGAAAAGTATAACCAAAATTAGTAATATCTTGAAACTTTTGAAAGTAAAATTCACGAAAACTTCAATGACCTTGAACGGTCATGCCGCTCTAGAGAAAACGACCGCGTTCTAATTTTATTAACCTCAATATAAGTCCCATAGCAAAATTGCACGTTCCAATAGAGCTTTAATTACTTTTCCACTTCGGGATTTTTTTTTCAAAAATTTTTCAGTCACTCAACTAGTTCGCTGTTAATTAATTACTTAAACTTACCTTATATGTAAATGTATATTAAATTTTAATTTAATTCAATTGATAAATCCTATTTTCGTAAAATTTCTTAACACCTATTATTTTACACAGCCACACACACGCACACTAATCACACTGAACTCCTCTTCTTTTTCGGGGTTTTCTATTTTTTTTTTTTTTGTTGAAGTTATTGAACTGAAACACAAAATTTCTCTCCCTGTCTTTTAATTTTCCAAGTTTCAAGCGCGAAAAGTAAGTCACATCTTAACAAGTGCTCATGTTGCTTTTATATCGCTGTGAAAGTTTTTCCCTCCCTTCCTCTTGCAAGTGGAAGAAGGATTCACGATGAGTGTAGTGGCAACAGCAATTCGTAGCTACTTTCTCTTGATTAATTGATAATATTTAACGTGCGTCGAAAAGGGATTGATTGAGTAAGAGAATATATAGTTTTAGTTTGCGGTAGGCATAATGAAATAGGAAATGTGTGTGAGGGAAGACTCACATTTACCTATAGTGTGTGTAATCCAACTGTTGTGTCCGGGATTTGATTCATTCACCATACGTCATACACACACACACACAGCCTTTTTTAACTGAACAAAAACTCGCAGCATACTCGACTTTACTTTCTTTTTTGTTTTTCTAGATGGTTGCTTCCTTTGTTATACATCCGTCTTCTGTAACCCAAAATTACACTTTCCATTTTGACAATAATAATAATAATAAAGACTATGACAATAAATCGCGTGTGCGTTATGTCATTTTTGGCCAAAAGAAAAATTACGATTACTCATAACTTTGCCGGATACAATACTGATATTATTATTCAATATTGAGTAATTGTGACCGGGTAAAAATAGGTTACAAGCTGTAACTGTAATCTGCGGTTCCAGTAAAACAAGTTAAATTAAAATAAGGCAAAGAAAACTGGATAAACAGAAAAAATGAAACATGGTTTTATACTTTTTTAGAAGTGTATTTATTAGAATAGAAATCAATAAATCAATACATTTCATTTTCTTCATCATAAAACAAATTCTTTGGTGTGTATAAAACTTAATAATGAAAATTAGTCCTTTAATAATTATTTAATTTTGATATTTTACATAAGCCCTTGTCTGAATAACTTTAATTCACTATTTTCTTGCTGGAAGCTAATAATATTTTGAACTTTAACTTATAGCTAGGCAAGATTCATTTTTTATAAATGCCATTTCATGCCCTTACAACATGCAGTACAATACATACATATTGATATGAAAAAAAAATCTTGTTTCTTTGGTACTATCTTAACAAGGCAAAAGTTAAATATCACAACAATTAAATCCACTAAAAATCTAAAAAAAAAAAAAAATCCCAAAATTATGTGAATTGTGAAATCAAAAACAAACACACTTTAAAATTAGTGAAAATTACACATCCCTAGATCTATTTCTTCTCTGCTGATTTTACTGCATACCAAGACTCCTAGATGGAACCACAGTGAAAGACTTGGCGAATAAATTTCGCTATGTACAAAAATAAAACAATCAAATATAAAAATAATTATCATAATCAGCATATGACGGTTTCTGGCCATTATTCTTTAATCGATAGGCGTTATTATTACAATTAAATACTTTTAATTCGGTGTTACTCAAATATTTCATCAAAGTTGTAGTTGGCGTTGTTGATGTATTGGTGGTGGCTGTAGTTGAATCTTTATTATTTTGTTTAATTTGCGAGTGATTCGAATCGGAAGAAATGTTAGATGGTGTGGATGATGGTGAAGGCAGTGGTTTTAATTTGATTTCGGCAGATGATATTTTTCTACTTGATAATAATGATGGAGACGATGCCGAGGAAAGTTGTAAAAGATTTGAAGTTGATTTAATGAATGGTTTTGGTGTTGTTGGTAGTGGTGGTGCTGGCAATGGTGGTAATTTTCCTACGTAAAATACCTGAAAATATAACATTCATTAAAATACGTACGCCAATCGTTACTTTTATAAAAAAAATTATTGTTACCTTTCTCCTAGATAAAGGTAAATAATATTCCGGATTTCGACGTAATAAAAAATGGCATTTTTGTGATGATAGCAGCCATGCTTGTTGTATTTGTAAAGGCCAATCGTCAGGATGTAACTTCCGTTGTTGTTCTCTTTCATGATTCACCTAAATAATAGTTTGTTTATAGTTTGATTTGTATAGAGAGTATCAGTAGACAATACAATAGGTATTACAGTCAATCGCTAGCTACATTTTCTTCACGGTTGGCTGGTTTTAATGGTTGCATATACGTACCTCGTACAATGAAAATTGTTCAACAGACATTTCCCGTTGAGCATTATAACAATTTAATAATAAAGCAATTAATTCATCCACGGTTGTTTTTGCACTGATCAATAAAGATTTATACTGTGAATTACAATTCAAGACTGAATCGTAAACTTTGACCAGGCCACCTTTTCGTATTTGAAGGGAAAATCTACATGGAAAGACACAAAAATTAGATCAATCTTTTCAACTATTAGATAATAAAGATTGCTTACTTTGAATCGCCTTTTGGATGACAACTTTGCAATACTGCCGGCCTGGCCTCATCATCTAATGCCAAATATGTACGAACACCAACTTTCCTTACGGTCACCTCCATACTTAAATAGAACAATTTCGGATCACGATGTCTCATTTTGTATTTTCCTAGTAATGTCGTAACAACTTGCTTACATGTAGTTTGAAATGTAATACTTAACGTTTTATATTCGATATCTGATCGTAAACATTTCGCATAAACTTTGATTATTGTATTGCTGGCTGACTGGAAAATGAAAACGATTGATTGATTAATTTCAATTAGCACTTTTATTTTCTTGGAAGCAAATGGAATCGGTATAAACAGAATATTTACCTGTTGTACAGAACTGTCATTTAAAGATGAATAACTGGAAGAGCGACTTCCACTAAATGTATCTTCTGGACTTAAGCTTCCATATGAGGTAGTGGAACTAATTGATACAGTATCAGCTCGACCTCTATAAGGTGAAAGTTGGACGTGTTTCATCATCTGTAAAGGAAATACCAAGAAATTTGCTTAAATGTGACAACATAGCAATAATAAAGTAACAATCTCGCTGTATAAGTATAATCAATCCTATAAAAATTATAATTATTATTCTTGGAATTGGATGGAAGATGAGAAAAAAGGTATAATCATCACTGTAAAAAACCAACCAAGTAAGTACCTAGTTTTTGATTCATCATGATGACTGATCAATACATAAATATATATATAAAAATGCATTTTGCAAACAATTAATTATACAAAATCATTTAGAAATTACATGTTTTAGAAGCAGAAACATGATTGAATTCAAATAAATTTAAGTATAGTTTGTATCAGGTTATTTCGAACTGTGCGATAACAAGCACATACTGGAGACAAAGGAGACCCAAAAACGTCGGAAATTATTAAATTGAATAGGATGTGTAAAAAAATTAGGGTTAGATGTAAAAATATCAGTTTCTAAAGTATAACTATAAATTTTTAGGTATAAAAATAGTCTGAAAATACTATTTTCAATATAGTAAAGGCATCTTGATTAAGTGCCTAACTTGTCAGATGTTCTGATGCCGCATCTTAAAAAAATATGTGTTTTATTTATTAATTACAGAAGAACATAATGCACAAGTTCGAGATAACCTGTTATACACTATACAAGTTCAAAACCACCAGAGCCGGACATGTGCATGGGCGAGCGCGCTCCACCTACCACCTACTCATGATAAGATAACTTGAAATTTAAAGGTGGCCCTGGACGAATAACATGATACTATTATCACAGTGTTATTCTGTACTATGATAATAATGTATAATCATTATAATGTGGTTTCCTTTAACATTAAAATTTGTAGAGTAGTTGAAAATGTAAAATAATTATTGTATGTAGAGTCATCGCAGTATAAAAAGAACATAATAAATCATCCCCTATGCGCCCATATTTCCATAATATGTTATGTTCTTCTTATACTGCGTTGACTGTATCTAAGGATATTATAGACAAGGATCGATTATTACCTATCTCTCTATGTATATCACTGTGATGTCATTGTATTGCTCTCTCACTGTCAGTTTATCATCACAGACTATTTGTCAATATTTATCATATTTAATTTAGTTGTTTTACTGTTTAGATACTTAGGAGGCTATGGTTTTTAATTTATTAACTGCATAATAAAGCCGATTTTTAATTATAACTGTTATTTACAATGTTATAAATTAACAACAATGTTATCATATAATAGTATAGCAGTACCAATTACGTCACGCATCTACGGACAAATTGGCCTGAATGATTAGTTCTTGTCTATAATATCCGTTGGACTCTACCTAGGTAAAAGGTAAAATTAAGGGTTGTGCAGCCTATTTGGCATAAATACATTGACATTTGTATATTGTTTTTATAAGTTTTCGAAATAAATATAAACAAATCAACAAATAATACATATGCCTAGTAATTCTAATAATTGTTACATTTTTGCAATAATTTTCTTTTACTAAAAATATATATAGATATATACATAGTATGCATATAAATAGTATGTAATTAAATATCCGCTAATTCTAAAAACAAATAAGTATCAATTTTACATTTCGAAGAACAATTTACAGTTCAAATAATACATAACAGGTATATAATATTATTTGATTTTTCTATACCAAATGTGTATATATACACTCACATAGATCTAATGGCCTACTACTATTCATTTGCATAATAAAACTGCTTTAGTATTATACACCCTGTATACATATGTACAAACTGATATAGTATATGACACAAATTGCATTAAGATTTACGACAAATTAAAATGAAAAATACATACATATAAATAAATATGATTTATCCGATAATCGTTTAATATTCAAACAATAGTTTTTAAATGTACTTATGCAATTGTCAACTCAATTCTATGAATAAACAAATAAATTATTATCTCTAGGTACTTTATGCAAGAAAATACATACATACATATATGCATTAAACGTTTCCTGCAAATATCTACTTAACTAGTTTTGTTAATTTTTAGATCATCACCTTAATATTTGACTGCGTCAATTACTAAAATCAGCGCTATGACATATGTATAGTAGATTAGATATAGTATACATATTAATAGGCATCCCACTATACATTTACCTTGCTAAAGGCTATGGAAGTGATCATTCACACTCTTCCACCTTCTTACCCTTCCAATGCTTGCTTTACGACAACGACGACGAATACTATACTATACCACACTTCTTATTAATATAATTTCGATATAAATTCTTTAGGTTTAATCGACTTACGCAAACGTAACTGTTTTTTAACATTAATTATTATTATTGCTACCATAGTAGTGTAGTACCTGTTACAGGTACGACTTCACTTCATATTGACCGGTTTTTAATGAGAAGGACGGGAAATTAGTAAATAAAATAAGAAAAAGATACCTATGCAGTATATATATATAATACTGTATAAAGACAGGAAGAAATTAAAAGTTGCTTCACAAAAAGTCGGCTCTGATTTGATCTAAGCAGAAATTAAGAATTCTTTATATTGTTGATCCTTTCTTTTTAACTATCCTCGTCGACGAACACATTAAGATTGAAAAAAAGATTTCTTCTTCTCCTTGTTTGAGTAAGAAGGACTTCTTTGAAATAAGTTAATTTTCCATAATTGTATGACTCTATTAACTGAATTTCAACTGAATTAAAAGCATTGAATAAAATAATAATGGACTTATTATATATTGAAACAAATCAAAAAGTGTGTTTTATATGCAAACATAGGCATCCCACTATACACATGCATGTACGTAAAAGGGTACATTCAAGCGATGAGTACAGAGAGCAAGACAGAGAAAAATATAGACACTAATGACATATAGGTCACCATTTTGCGTAAAACATGATTGAATTTTCATAAATTATTAAATTGATATTGAAATATTCATTTGATTAATATAAATTATTTATATTTTTTCGCGACAACTGGCATCAACATAATAGGCATAAATAAGAAATGTATGCTATTAGCAATAAGGCAAGTAAGTAATTATTATTTACATTTAAATATAAACTAAGTATAAATTAAACATTACCACGTTATGTGGGCAAGACCAAAATTAATTGCTTAAACGAAATAGGCGATTTAATAATTTAGAGGTTATGCCTACACAATACAACGCCCTTTATTTCAATTCGAATTATGTAAATATACAATTAAAATATTAAAAAGTTCAGTATTATCCCATAACCTAACTTTTGTTGCATTAACAGTGATAAATTTAATACCAACATAAATCGGTTTTAGTATCTAAATGATCCCGAAACTAACAACTGAACCATTTAATTCATTTTCTTTATTTGGAAAATGATGCCGACAAATTTATGGTTTAATTAAACTTTAATTACCTATTATTTGTTAATATTTGTGCCTATCAGCTCCAGTGGCAGCTTGCGGTTAATTCGTGATACAAGAATTGACAAAAATTAGACTTTCGCTATTTTAGTACGCCACTGATTATGTAGCATTGTTTATTATTACTTATTTCTCTGATAACCTTTTTGATCGTTATTACATTTCGAAAGTTCTTCGTCGTTTGATCGTCCTCGTAACTGAATTTATAAATTTTTGTTAACAATTAAATAAGTCTTTAATTGTAATTGGAGTACCTAATGTCTATAGTATACTACTATGTAATAAAATAAGTGGCGCCACTGTCGGATTAACACCGCATTGAACGATTGCACCTAAACCGCATTCTCGTCGTAAAAACTCAAGTTTTCATGGGAATGCTTAATTCCCATGAACGGTCTCTAAATAAATAGCTTTTATAGGGATTCAACCCTTCACCAGGTATTTTGATGTTTTCACAGATGGATTTCCAATTCTTTACATTCCATTTAGTTATAAACTTTGACCATTTAAATGCTATAAAAACTAAAAGTGATCTTTTGACAAAATTCGCAAGAAAATTCTTTGATTCAACATTGTAGAAAATACAGATGACTCAACTGAACTAAAATTTATAATGCGTTGGTGTGTTGACAAAAACTTTAGCATAAATTACAATTAAAAAAGTACGCATCCAGATGAACTTTTAGAAAAGACAAAAAATGTAATTACTTTCTCACAATTATCATTCATAATGCAATTACATGTACGTATGTACATCATAAGGATACAATATGATGCAATCTATTTTCCTCCCTCAACTCAACATATGCTTGGCATAGTTTTATGTAAACATATGCACAGGCAACCGGAAATTCAAGGGAGTGGTCTATATTGCAATAATATTGTAGCGGATACAGTACATACAGTCCGAAAATCTAATTTTTTCGCTTGTGATTACCTAATGTTGAGGAACTAATTATAAAGAAAAAAAAATATATTTTTAAGATCAATAACACTAAAAAATACATATGCATATATATCTACCTATAATATGAGGAGTACTTAAAAATAAACTCTCAACTTCCTGTTGTCTTTATTAAAACAACAGCAGCCATCTTTGTTGCCGCTAGCTGTTTCGCCGTCGTCCTCATATCGAATTTAAAAATGCCACAAGGTCTTTCAAGGAAGCTTTTTTTCGAAACGATAAGAAAAAAAATTCCTGCTTAGAATGATTGATTAGAAAACGGGCTTTAGAGTTCAGTTGTGGTCGAATCAATAGAATATTGATTGATTTATTGGTCGATTGATATAATACCTATTTTTGTGACCGGGGAAAATATGAAAACATTTAATATGTGCATGTACAGGGTGGCTAGGAGCGGTTGCGGAAATTTTTAATAGCCACAATCTGAATATAACGAAACTATGCTTTGTTTGCTACGTATTTTATGTAATGCGCAGACTCGCTACTGCCCAGACGTGATAACATCGTGAATCTAGAATAAAGTTATAATTTCTTGTAATTCCTTTTGAATTTAATGTACATTGTTCGATTTTTCGATAAAAAGTCACTATATTTAGACTTACATGTAAATATAACTAGGGTGGTCGTATATTGACAGTTATAATAATTTAATTTTCATTTTACTGCCTTATGGTTTCTATTTAAACATATGAAAAAGTAAATAAACACGAACATATGTATCTCCTCTCTAAATAGATAACGACATAAGTACTTTAACGGAAACGAGATGAGCCCTATTTTTATCACATTTGGAAATTTATTTGTTATTTTTAACACTTACTATGTCAATAGTTTCCATTTTTATGTCTTGTTCTTTTCTATTATGGAACATAATTCTAATCTACGCTAGACTTCTAGTATTGCACAAAAAAAAATGGTTAATTCTTTTCAAATTATGCAATGATATGCAAAAGGACGTGAGAATTAAATATTGATTACATTTATCTTGAACTAAATTTAACTCTTTATTTATATGCATATTTCTAACCATTGCGACCAAGCCATTTGGTCTTTAATTATTTAAGACTTATTAGGTATTATTTATGTATCCTTTTCTTGATTCTATACGTTTCACTGGTTTATTATTATGTCTAATCATATGCTGTTTTTTTTTGTGCATTGTTAATAATATGTAATACGACGATATATACTGATTTGAATTTAAACAGTAGCGGATATTGGAAGTAAGTAAATAAAAAAATATACTAAGCAATTCTCACGATGCAATTCCTGTTGCATATTATACCTATACAAATCAAGGCCTGCTTATCGTTTCTTGCACCAAAGATATATTGCGTCCTTAAATTTTTCACAAGTTAACGACAAATTGCTCTATAAATACTATAAACGTGAACCATATAATTAGTACCAATTAATCTCACTAATTATTTCCAATAATAAAATTTAACGAAATATGTATCGGTATATATCGGTTGGATGTGTGTGGGCATACACATAGACAACCATTTGTACAATTATTAAAAGTGTACGGTTTTATTACATACTAACATTGATTCATTTATTAATTGAAAATGTTGTCACGGTTAATAAAAATATGATTAATCCGACGATATATTTTCTTTTATGGCGAATTATAAAATACATTGTTTTGTGATAGCAGTAGAATCGAAAAACTATATAGTATACGTACTACTTTTAGTACCGACCACAATATAAAAACTATTTCCATAAAAACAAAACAATGCCGACGAATACATATTTTAATTCAAAATTTATAATTGAATTGATGCACTTTCAAAGAGGTGATCGTTCCATCGTCCTTTCAACGATGGAACGATAAGCTAACGGTCTGGAATTGTAGGTACATCTACCTACAAGATTGTAATATGACCAAATAATCTGTACGTACATATATATTTGCGGTACTATATTAATTAAAATTTAAACGCGTATACAATTACATGGAAAATGTCCTTTTAATTAATTTAACCTACAAAACAAGAATTGTTATTTTTTTCGTTATGGGAGAAATTAGTACTATGTAATTGTTGGTACTTTCATGTTCGTTTTGATCATTACGATATCTATTATTCTTTCATTTTAATTACGTTTTGAATTGGATTTTTTAATACGAGGATAAACAGTGTCTAGTATATTACGGAATTTCAGCCACCCTGTATATTGCAATCACTTTCTACGGCACGTATAATAAATACCATATACGTACGGTACGTCACTAAACAAGTTTAATAATATCCAAATACAGGAAGGCCTTAATGTAATATAAAGTACCTAGAGCTACCTAATTTGGTTGGTAATTTAGTGAAAAAGTACCACACATTTTTGTTTCAATGGAAAACAAAAAAACGAACATTCCGTTAAAAATTCTTTGTTCCTAAACCTGGCCTTAATTGTCCTGTGTCATTAGCTGACAAATTTTTTTAACAATGCCGAAAGTGCCCGTAGTAAGTAGGTACCACACGCAAATGTCGCAAAATGTTGAATTTTGTCAATTGAATTTTTTTTAAATTAAAAATGGATTTTCATTGAAAGTACTACCTAGCAGTCAAAAAGTACTAGTCAGCACTTGGTACTACTGGTAGTACTTATACTATTTTTCACTAATTAGAATACAACTAAACTAAATTGAGTAATAAAAAAACAAACCTTGCAAAACTAATCGGTACCAATGACAGTACTACCAGAAAAAAAAACAAAAAATCAGGAAAAATTCATTTAAAAAAAATGATATCAAATAATTAAAGCGCCAATAATTTATTTCGATAAATCTCTACGTCGTACTATTTTTTACGCTTACGCCACTAATAATTTGATTGTAGTACCGCAAAGCACAACAAACCTTCCAATCACAAACGCGACAATTCATAAACTGACGCTCGTTGTTGTCGTTCAGACGCATTCATCACAATGATGATGCTTTCAATTTAATTTTTAAAATTGAATATCATAATTTTGTCTTGTCTTGTCTCTCTGCTGATGTTCTGTGCAGAAGGGAGAATTACACGTGCATATGTATAAACAAACAGGGAAGTGGATTAAGGAATTAGTTCTAGTAGATTATAATAATGAAAAGATGAGAGGGAGACGGTATCTAACCGGAACAGCCAGGCCAGCCAGATGATGATGATGAGGGTAAAAAGAAGATCGATATGTTTGCCTGGGGAATAGGCACATTCCCCAATTGTTATTTTAGTTGCAAAATAAAAATAAAATAAATGTAAATCATATACCGGGTGAAACACGATGAAGAATAGAATAATTGTGAGAGAGGACAATTTTTCTATGCCTGGTACTGATTTGATCCAACGGTCATTTTTGACGTGATACTCTAGGAGAATAAATGCTACGTGAAATGTACGCTAAATATGTATTTTTATAATTTAAATTTATTGCCTATTTGGTATGCATATTGCTTGTAAATAAAATAAATAACCAGTGGCGTATTTATATGGGGTGCATGTACCTTTATAAAGCAACCAAGCAGAACGACGTCGTCAAGTGTTTTAGACCTATTCCTTTTTTAAATTTGTATAATTAATTTCTTAGAATCTCCATTTTATCAATTAACAAAATGACCTTTAAATACCTACTACTGGTAATCAAGCATTAGTTGGAATATCTAGCAATAATAATATCCTGAATTATGAATATTTCAAGGTTCAAGGATGCATAGTTCTATATCCTTATCGAGGATAGCGACGCCGGGGATTTTTTTTTTTATTAGTAGTAAATAATTCCGATAACTAGTTTTGGTCAATGAGTTGAATTAATTAGTTTCAATTACCGATGTATGTAAGTATAGATTTTGTAAAAAGGAAATCGTATAGAAAATAAGACAACAACAATAATGGAAAATTTCCACGCAAGTGAAGCTCATTACATTTAACTATTTCCCATAATTTAAAAGAAATCCTTTCAATTGTTTTTATGTATAGCGGATTTATAGATCTAATTTTAGATAGATGCAATCTAATTTCATAGCTCTATATCTTGAAATCTACTATATAGTTTTTGTGCAAATAATTTTATTCTTTGTCACTATTTTCTATTTCATTTGGAATAATATCCAATTGAATTATGTAAAATTGGTTTTGTTTCAAGTAGATTTCTCATTACTTTCAAATTTGTTTTTGTTGAAAAATTCAATTGTGAATTGAGCATACACATAATAATAATAAGAATAATAATAATAATTATTAATAATAATAAATTGCTGGGAAAATTGAAAACGTAAGAAGAATTTTTACTTGATTATAATAGAGATAGCGAATACACGTATGTGAATTTTAATTTCCTGTTGGTTCTAAAACACAATGCACCTATATATCTAGGTGTATAGTTGATTTCAAGATGAGTTTTATGGTGATGGGATGAGAGAATACAGCAGAGAATAAAACACAAAGAATCTTTCATAAATTTCTTTCGTTGAAATGAAATTAAAAAGGAACAAAACTTGTTTAATTCTATTAAATTACATTCTTTTAATTTACTCATTATTATGATTGGTTACATTAAACTATGTATGAGTCACGTTTAATATTCAGTCTTAAAAATTGATTGTCGATCCACTCTCGAAAATTGGCAACATTAGCATAAACACCTGGTATATTTCGTTCACCGCAACCAATTCCCCATGCCACTGTACCACTTTGAATGTAACGATTTGAATTATCTGGATCCGGGCAAACTAATGGACCTCCGCCATCACCCTGTGTAAATCAAATTAACCATATTATGTTATACTACAATTTACGGTTAAGTAGAGAGAGGGTGAGTTGTACAGATTTAAACAGCAAAGTAACATTTTAATCTAATTTTCTTACCGTGCACGTATCTTTTCCCGCTTCACCACCAGCACAAATAAAACTACGATCCAAATTAAAACTGGCTCCGAGTCGTGTGGTTCTTAATGCCTGTTGACACTCATTTAATTGTACCATTGGTAATTCGATTTTTTTTAGGATCACTTGATTTTGCCCTTGTTGACCTACAAAATTAAATATTGAATTGCAACTTAAATTATTATGCCTTTTTTAGGTTATAACAACGATCTTGTGTACATATGTACATCATTAAGATTCCAAAATAAAATTCCGAAGAAGTTATGCAATTTCAAAAAGTGTCACATTATAAAGTTTTACAATTGTCAATTTAATTTTAGACGTACTTTTGAATACTTTCATTAATTAAACTCCTTACCAAATACGTCTTTTCCCCATCCACTGGCAAAACAATTTCTCGAAGTAATTTGTTGATTTTGTTTTGGTAAACAAATTGTACCAACATTTTCGGCAATTTCAAATGGACTGGCTAGTACAAGTAGAGCGATATCATTGAAAACAACTTGAGCCACGTAATTTTCATGGATAATTATCTGACCAATATTGCGTTCTTGGAATGGTAAACGTTCTTTTGTTGTTTGTGTATCCCATTCACCAGCACGAACTTTAAAGTCATTGATTGTAATGCTGAAAGATGCAAATTTAGTAAATAGACGTACTGAGGGTGGATTACACGAAGGTATAGAGAACTTGCTTTAATAATCAAAGTCGAAACTCAAAAAAGAAATTGTTCTTGAAAAAAATTTAAATCGAATAATAGAAACAGCTCTCGAGTGGGAAGTAAAGAAAGTATAGAAGAGATAAAAAGAACTTACTTAGCAACACAATGAGCTCCTGTCAAGACAACATTCGGAGCAATCAACGAACCACCACAAAACGATGCAGTTTTTTGTGGTTGAGTCCATAGTAGAGCCACCATCCAGGGAAATTCTCCATATTCAGCTTCACCATTTCTAAATAACAATAATTAGTTCGTTAATTGGCTGTTCAAATAGTGGTTGAATTTAGTTGTGACTCGAATGGACTTTAGAAACATTTCCTTACTTGTTTCCAGTAATTTTGAAATCGATACCACTTGGATTTCGTATCCCACAGGCTGTTAAACTTGGTTTCGGCGAAGTGGGTGCGGTTACAGGCGGTGGGGTGGATGTTGAACTAGGCGGTCGAGAAGTGGAAACTGGATTTGGAGTACTTGGTGCTGGTAATGTTGTATTACTAACTAGGCAGCATTTGTCCATGTAATGGTCACATTCATTTTCTCCAAATCTATATTGAAAACAACTACAGTTTTCATTCAATCTTCACAGATATTCAGAAACATACCGAATATCAATCAATCCAAATCCATCACTCTTTCCAATTGGTGCAACCATATTTGTAGCGGGATCGCAACGATAATATACAACACACACATGTACACCTTGATCACTTCCTTCGCCACATTTTTCCAATGCTCCAAAACTTCCAGGTGTCACCGATGTAACTTCCACTAAATTTCCAAATAGATCGTCAGTTGTTGTGTTTAGAAATAACTTTGATAGATCGTTTTGTGCGAAAATTTGTGATAGGACGGCAAGTAAAACGGTTAGAAGGTACATTGCTGAAACGTAAAGAAATTCGTTTAAGCCTGGAAGCGGGAAATGAGCCACAAACAGTTTCTCAAGTTTCTACATTGATTTCAGACGTATTATGAACGTGTTTGAGGCATTTACTGTGGATCTTTGTGCAACTAAAGAATATAAACAAACAACAGTCAAGCCTCAGGCTATTGTGTCTGTTTATTATTCTATTGCAACTGACTTATTGAATTATGATTAAATTTATTACCTACCATTCAACCTTGATGATGGTACTGATGATGAAGATCTTCGAAACATATTCCTTCGCAAACAATTTATAGCAACATAACTATTTACTAACTAAAACTGATCTTGTACCATTTAAAACGTAAGATTTTGTGAATAATAATAATTGTTAAAGTATTAAAGGACAGTCTGCAGTGTGTCTTTTAGTTGCCCCACTACTTACGATTATGCTATACAAACCAGTGGCAGTTCCTCAAAGGAATTGCCATTGACTAATTTCTTTGAAAATTGTATATTTATTTGATTAAAGTTTTTAGTTAATTGTATATAATTTGCAATATAATTGGATAATTATTAGTGGTGTTTACAAACAATGGCGTATCATTAATTCATTAGAAGTCGGATTTATTGCAATTGCAATATCAAATCGCCTTGATTTTAGAAACTGATTTAATCTCGTTAATTTGAAAGTCAAATACCCGTAGATATTTGAAAAATTGAGGATTATAAATATTAAAAAATTCATGTACATAATATTGCTACACCACTGAGTTCAGCCTCTGTCTATTCTAATGTATTTTCCATTTTATTTTTTTTCGTAATAACGATATTATTCAAATAAATTGGAAATACCCGCTTAATTTATAGTTAATATAAACAAATCAATATTTATTGTTATTTAACAAGGATTCTTATTACAAAATGTTTTCTTTTAATTTGATCTACTTAAAATTCATAGTAAATAAGTTAATTATTTATCTCATAATGCATAAGATATCAATAATCGTTTTAGAATATAAATTAATAGTTGTGTGGCCCAGCGATAACGGAGGTTAGTTAGACGCTTGGAAACAGAAATTTGGAGTGCATTCATTTTAGATAAATAGAAAAAGAAACAAAAGTATTGGAAACACAGCTAGCATTATTCAAACACATTTTAAGTCTTAAAGGGAATTTATTTATTTAAAACATAACGATACATTAATATGTGTAATACGAGACTTCTAATCCATAATTTATCATTTCGGAATCAATCCATTGCTTAAATTCTAACAGATTAACATAAACTCCAGGTATATTATGCTCTCCACACCCAATGCCCCACGATACAATGCCAGCTTGATAATATCGATCATCGTTATTACCAGGTATTGGACATACTAATGGACTGCCACCATCACCTTTACACGTATCTTTGCCAGGAATACCGCCAGCACAAATAAAAGATGAATGTAATTTGAAATATTTTCCTAATCGTGTCGTTCGTAACCGATCTTGACAAACATTAGTTGGTACAATTGGTAAATCAATTTTCTTCAAAATCACTTGATATTTGCCATTTTTGCCGAAAACATCTTTACCCCAGCCAGTGGCGTAACATGTGGGCGTGCCTAAAACGGTACCGATCGATGGCAAACAAATCGTTTCAACATTTTTCGTAATTTCAACAGCTGTTTTCAAATACAATATTGCAATATCATTGAATAATGCCCCAGCATAGTACTGCTGGTGTATTATAATTTTTTCAACATCTCTATCTTGATATGGATAAAGTTCATGAGTGTGTTGTGTGTCCCATTCACCGGCACGTATTTTAAACGTATTATTTTTCCCACTAACACAATGAGCAGCTGTTATAACGGCACGTGGATGTATTAATGCACCTCCACACTGATAGACATTCAATTTACTCGTACTTCCTTCGACAATTTCCTCACGTAGAACGGCAACCATCCATGGAAACTCTCCGAATTGTGATTCGTTTTCCTTATCGCCAGTTATACGAAAACCGACACCGTCAGCATGCCGATAACCACAGCCAGTTTTCTCTTCTTCTTTTGGTGCTGGAGTTGGTTCAATGGGCTTGTCCGCTTGGTCTTCTTTTTTACAACATACTTCAAGGTAACTTTCACATGGACCATCATTTATTCTGCAATGGTATTAAAAAAGAGAATAAACTAAATAGAATCTAATCGTTTCACTAATTATTAATGCAAATGTCTGTTTTGAAGACATTCAGGAGACGTTGACTAGACATTTGTGTTTTTGAAAGTTGATAAAGTGGATTGGTCACAAATGAGTCACCTGATATCTATTATTCCCTCTCCATTAGTGTTGATACTGCCATTGTTACATAAATAATATGGCACGCATGAGCAATCGCTTTCTCCAATGTTTGATTTTGGTGATGAGGTTATAGTAGGCGTAGGCGATGACACTGCATCCCCACTACCACTGTTGCCTGGTCCAAAAACATCGAATATCTTTTGATCCAGTTCTGAATTTTGAGCTACAATTCCAACATAAAGAATTATAAATATATTCATTATTGCTATTATGACTGCCAGCTAAATGAAATTTAGAAATGGCGTCCATAATACGTATTAAATGTATTTAAGCCCTTCAGTTACAATAGCAGAATAGCTGAAATTTGTTATACAATATTTACCAATTTTCTTTCCTGCTTCAGCTTCAGCTACAAGTTCTTGCAGCGTTTTTGGTCCCTGCGCAACTGCTTGACATTTAATTTCATTAATGAGTATTAAACAGCTAGATAATAGTAGTAGCAGGTACTTGAATTTAAATGTATCAGTCATACTTGTAGTGTCTATAAATGAAATTGAATAGATTTTAGTAATTTTTAATCATAATAGAATTATTTACTGCATTTTATTCACATATTAACGAGTCGCCAATGATTATAAAAGTATTATGAAGCCATAATTAAGATCAAGGTTAATAACTAAAATCAGAGTTTTTAAATTTAGTATGTTAATCGACGATGGGAATTCCAATGTTATGGCTTTTTCATTCTCTTTTTTATTTATTTATTTATCTGACATGGTAAGGTCACCAAGAATTAGTACTATATAGGTATGAATATTATCATGGGTTTGCCGTTTTGATACATTGGGTGGGTTTTTGAAATGTATATTTTCGGTGTGAATAACAAGAATGTTTGTAGATTGACCAGTATATTTACATTCTGAATTTTATAACTTATTGTTAAAACAGAATATAGAGAGCTTTTTTTTTCTAAATTGTCACGAATTTTAATTAGACAGCTGAGATTATAAATATATTCATATATAAAAATCTAAACATACCTTCGTATCTATTTGGTTGATCTTGTCTAGTTTCAACTTTCTTTAACACCACCTATAGAAATAACACTCGTTCTTCTCACTATCTTTCAATATAAAATGATAATAACGACCACTTTTTAGTTTGCAACGGTGATGATGATGCGCGTGTCCGCGCATTTGCTACTTAATTAATTGAAGAAACAACAACTAATAACGATAATCAACTTTGTACTTGAAGAAAAAGTGTTTTCTTCGCAAAAAACTTCTTCGAAATTATATCATTAAAATTTTGAATTAATTCGAGACCATAAAATGGACATCTGCAGAATGTTCTGTTTAAACAAGTCAACAATTCCAGCAGAAAATATTGGCCGTATTTCTACTCGATTTTGTTGACACTCTACTATACATATTTCTATTTGACCACTCCTCCTACCAAATATTGTCGGCATACACATGTTACGAGCCCCAAAAGAATAAAAAACAGTACTTATTTATTATTTCTTTTATTTTTGGCTACTACATATCAGATGTGACATATTAAAAGATCCTATTTACATTGTACACATAATAAAATACATATTTATAATATAAATGTATGTATAGATATAGTAGCTAAATGACAGGAGACATTTATATGATTCATTAATACGAACGAAAATCAGTAAAAGGGTTTTATTGTATTGTTTTGGTGATATGAATTAGTTAAGGCAGATTTTATATTGTCAAATGAATTACAATTAATTATTATTAGATTATAGTGATAAAAACGATTCAATTGGCACTTAAAATGCCAACTATTAAATGTACCGTTTTCCCTGAAGTGTGAAACTTATTCTTTTCATTAAAAAAATATTTTGATAGACGTTTATTACATATTGAATGTTTAGTATTGTAAAAAAATCTATCAGTAGCATTACATCAAGGTTTAAAAAAATGAAATATTAAAATTAATATACTAATAAACTACTTGTTACACTAGTACTTAATGTGTAAAAGATATTAAATATAATCGATTAAAATGAGATCTTTAACAATTACACGCATAGAAGGAATGTGAGATGGAAGAAAATGAGGCTTAATTTGGTCCAATTTAGTGCCAACAACAACAAACTGTAGTTATTACGCTCTTGATTAGAGTTAACTAGAGAAATAGTTACAATTTGCGGTCGACGTGTAATACTATGAGATAGTTTTAGTTACATATCAATTTTTTGTGCTCTAAGAGACATTCTAGATAAATAACTTATATAAACAAATTGGGCTTATGTAATTTGTCTATGAGATAATATGTTTAAGATATACATAATAATAAAAGGAATTTACCTAATGTTTTGAATGTATAAAATACTGAAAGAGAGAGAAAACATTAGAGAATCATTAATAATTAAAAACGAGGTGTCCATTTGTATTTACCTTTTAAAAAGAATATTAATTTAAAATTATACAATGGATACTTAAATACTGATATAATTTGTCAGACTTTCATTAAATCCCAATAAAATATTAAATTAGTAGCGAATTACGTAAATATGAATAATTATAGAATAATAATTTTGTAACTGCGCCACTGGCTAAGACAACGAAACATTTACATTTCTACAAATTTACTTAAAAAGCAAATTTGCACATTTTTTCCCTGAACGAGAATAGAATCCAGTCCAGTTTCAATAAATTTGCATTTTAAATTAATTTTCTCTGAAAACTGTGCAATAACTACGACAATTATCATCTCAAAACTACTATTACAGAAAATAATAAATATTAAAGACAAATATTAAAATATACATAATCAATTTATTGTGAAAATAAATTTATATTATGCCCTGACAAAGCAATGAAAAAAAGAACAATGTCACTTTTTGTGATATGTTTTATCACTAGAGTTGTTTTCAACTAAATAAATCTTATAAATAATACTAAAAAAAAATAAATGTATAGATAAATTGTTGTATAAAATAATAAGAATTTTTTATAATATTTTGGTTGATATCACGTCAAGAATATAAGTAATCATTTTAATACAAAATCTTAATGGCAATAAATAATCGAAAATAATTTTTTCATTTGTTTGTTTCTAATATTCTAATAAAATTAATACTTTGGTTTATTTATATATAGAAATTCCTTCAGCAAATCAAAAAGATATGTACAAAATAGAAAATATGTTTCTGGTAATGTTTGGTATTAATAAAATACTGTGAAAAGAGAAAAATACATAAAATCTATATATCTATATATACCTACATATCAACTAATTGATACGCTTTAAAAGAACATAAATTCAAACCAAAATATAAAATAGAGGCCACATACAAGTCAAATTAGCCACGACGAATTACAACAAAAATGTCAAAAAACGAGGTAGATCAGCTAATTTAATTAATACCATTTAGTCAATTTCTTTAATAAATAACAATATAAACTTTAAAAAGAAAAAGTAAAAATAAAATAAAATAATAAAACTTAAAAAAACGAATGAAAAAAAAAAACTGAAATTTTTTGTCACTTGTACGTATGTTGCCCTCTATCGTTCTAGACATACATTTGTCTTGGATATGATTGTATACGTGTATATCTAGTTGCATTTATAATCTGAAACTCACGTAGTAAATATTCTTATTATTTATCATCACTGGTACTATCGGAATGATCAGAATTATTATTCATCTTAATAATATCATCATTTAGCTCATTCTTTATAATTGTAATGTCCTCACAACTGGCAAGAAATGTTTTATTATCATCTGATGAGGGTAAAGCGTTTTCGGAATTGGTAACCTAAGTAGTAATTACGTTACATATTACTTTAACATTAACAAAATACACTCAAATTATATAAGTACTTACATCATTCAATTTAATATTGCCGCTATTACTTACAGTATCAGCCTCATCTTCTGTTGTACTATCATCACACGATTCACCATGAAATGACTGAATCCTAAGAGAAAAATCGATCAACAGAATAATTTATCAAGTAAACTTTTACAATATTTTCTAATCTAAAGTACCTAGAGTTCAAATCTTGATTTTCCATTTTTGAAGATGATAAATTGGTCATATAATTGGATAATGCTTGTGGTGTAACGTTAAGTAGTTCAACAGATTTACTACATGAGATATCATTACGTTTCAACATTGATGCAATGTCATTGGATACGCTAGGGTCGCTTCCAAATTCTCTAACAACTCTGTTAATGACAAATAGAAAAAAATCAATGAAAATAACGTAACGTATAATTAATTATAGTAAGTAAAGAGTCATTAGAGTCATTGAAGGTTACAGGCAAATTACTGTTGGTAGCAACATCAATGGCAAGTGTCGAATTAGTACAGTTTTCAGTGTCGTACTTGATTTAAGATTGTATTAAAAAACGTATTGTGATCTTGTCTTTCATTTAAAAAATGTAGAAATATTAGATTTCAAATAATGAGCATGTAACTAAAAGCAAAGAAAGTCAACAGGGTCACCAAATTCTGGTTTTATTTATATTTATTGGTTGCCTATACATTCCGACACACAATATCATTAACCCATTATCCTGTAGTATTCTGTTTGTTTTTACCTATAAGGATGTTTAAGACATCCATAAGAATCCCGATATCGACCATACAATGTTCCATATGAAACACCTAACAATTCAGCAGCTACTTTCATTTCTAATGTTTTATTTTTGATGGCATCCATTATACGTTTTGTGAACGGTTCTTCCCAAAATTGTTGTCGTCTTCCAGTATTTAAATACTCATTCATTTTAATAACATCTGGCCATTCTTGTTCAACTGATGGTGTTAGAAATGATTGAGTACTGCTACTGCCACCGACTAATTGGCTACTAGTAGTGTAATTGTTTGTCGATGGTTTTGATGATGATAATGAGGTGTTACTGTGATCGTCTTGATCATCATCAACTTGATTCTTAAATTTAGCAAACTCGATTATAGTATTTAATCTATTTAATTTTCTTATACTTACGATTTCTTTTTTTAGTTTCATTGGTGGTGCTTCATCGTTATCTGTTGTATCATTTTGTTGATCTTCTTCCCATATTTGTAAATTATGATCACTACTTGACAGAGCATCATTTGAATATGCATCTTCAACATTACTAACATTTCCTGACGATGATATATGATGGCAAACTTTTGGAATCGTAAATGATCTTTCATAATCATCTACAAAATGCATTAAAAAATTATATTAAGAATTATATACACGTATCGACCATATGGCATATCAAAAACTACCTCGATTTCTTTTCTTTTTATTCCAATTGGTTGTTGCTGTGGTTGTTGAATGCTCATATGGTGGACTTTCCATTATTGTTGAAACTGGTGGAATAACTGCTGGCAAACCATTTGAATTTGTATCATTTTGATATTGTGACGTTGTAACAGGCATATTATTGTCATCATCTCGCCATGATACTTCAGCTAATCCTTTTATTCGAAGTTCTTCAGCTGTTTTCAATAATGTGGGTAGATTCGACTGAAAAATTAGATATATTTTAGCTAGGAGATATATCAGAATAATGTAACATGGTAAAAATAATTATTTTGACAAGTCAACTAAACACCCTGTATATTATACGTGCACAATTAAAATACATTTTCTCAATTAAAAATTATATAGTGGTTTTTCAAAAAAGGAAATCTTTATTAACCAGAGTTTTATTCAAAAAAAAAAAAAGAATGGGAAATCTAGGTTGGGAATAACAGAATTTTATATATTTTTAATTTTATTATAATTTTTTTTCACATTTGCCATTGTTTTTATTGCATTATTATTATTATTATTATTATTATTTGACCTCAAGATAATTTTTTTTCAGTTAAAATTATACATATTGTTTGAATGGATCAATTTATTATTGAAATTTTAAATTTTATTAAATAACAAAAAATCCATTGATTTTTTTGTTCCCTCCTCTCCATCGCTACATCAAAAAATTACAAAATATTTTTCAATTCACCATGTCGATCGCGCATTTATGTACAAGGTCTTAAAAAAAAGTAAAACAAAATACTGTACTGTTAAAAAGAAATTGTATTTTTTTTTTCAAATAATGAATATAATGGTTTCTCATTTTTAGATAAATTTAATTAGTAAAATTAAAAATATTGACCTAAAAATCCACTAATTATATTGTTATTTTGGCGTGATATACAGGGTGTTGCGTATAGTGGCATATATATACACATATAGACTGGTTATTATTGTTATTAAATAATTAGCCATTTTATAGAAGCGCCTCTTGGAGAATATTCCAGAAATTTTCTCCTTTTATTCCCTATTTTGCCTAATTATGTTCCGCCTCTGACGTGAAAAGAAGAAAATGCAATATCATATCAATTTTTTAAATTCATATCTAAGCTGGCTATGGCTATTAAATATGGTGGCTTTGGAAAGAAATAATTAACATATTCAAATTAAACAGCTGATTGTTAATATTTAAGCAATTTATTATTAAGTAAAAAACAGGGGCTTTAAAAGGACTTTTGACAGTAAATATAACCTAATTGTTTGTTGTTTTTATACTTACATGGTCAACATTAATTTCTCCTTTGTACATATACTCAATTAGGCATTTAATATCAATAAATTTAACATTTTGCATAATAATAATTGGATATTTTTCGTCATATTGTGATAAAATATTATCAAAATATGTGCTACACGAACATAATACAATTTTATGTGCTTTTATAGTTCTACCTTCACAAACTAAACCAACATCACAATAGGCCTCACGTTCTAAAAGTTGTGAAAACATTGTTTGTAAATTGGAATGATGATATTTCCATCGTAAACAATACTGTTGATGAAGCATGTTCTTTTGTTTTTTACGAGTGTTTCGAACTAAAAATTACTTTGTGGCAACTTTTGTATTTTTGTTAAAAAAAAATGTTTATAAAAAACTATCAACCAATTTTTTTGTAATATTATTATTGTTTTTAATCACTGTTGCACGAAAATGTCAGAGAAGATTTATGAGTCAGCGTTTAAAAGAACTGAACTTTAAAACTGGGGAAAAAATCGATACCGTTTCACACAATCATTTTTTTCACATTTCTTTCTTTTTGAGTTTTTTCTCCTTTTTTTAAAATGTCCTCACACACACACACATACACTCACTCGCATGCACACACATACATTCGCTCGCAGAAAACTGACGTTTAATAATTAACAATAATAGCAATAAATTAGTCACTTGGTTGGCTCTTTATACGTCACGTTAATAATAAAATTATGTGGTTTTTTTTCGTTATTGATAGAAAAAAAAATGGGGCACTTATTTAGAATTCCCGAAAAAAAAATAACCTATGAAAATGTATTATACTGCGGATACTGCGTTGTTCTTGAATTTGAAAAAATCAATAAAAAATGTTTTTCGTACATTTAAAAAATTTTCTTGCAAAAGTATATTCGTGCTACGAACTGACTAACGGCATTCAGAGTATAGTAGGTAACCCCAGAAAAATATGAAAAAAAAAAAAGAAATGGGGTCATAAATTATAATTATTAATAATAATTAAATTTAACAGACTGTATCTATAAATTCTATAATACAACGACTGCTATGAAAGTTTCATTTTTTTCTTTGGAATTCATATTTTAATGTTTGTCTTTCATTTATGATGTGAGAAAATATGAAATAAAAAAACAGTTACAAAGAACTACAGATCTAAAATATGGAAATACACCATGTTTTTATTCAACATTTCTTATCGCTAAATTGTTGATTAAATTGGCATACATCATGGCTTACTTGCAGCTGTATGTCTGGATTGTTATGCATGTTAGAGCGATTCTTATACTATTTTCTGTATCAGGAAATAATCTATAATATGTACAACTACACATATCAGACATTAATTTATAGTTTATGATATAACAATTTTATAATAAATCACCGGTAATAAATAAGGAGTATTCAAATCTCAGAAATAACAATTTTTTTGACAAATAGTGCTATCTAAGGCGAAAGATCTTAAATTTCCCCTAGGAGATAGATATTTTTTTCATTTTATTGTTAAATTTGTTTTAAATTAACATATTCAGTTTAGTCTTACTAAAAATAGAAAATAATTTAAAATCAGAAAAGACTAGAGCCAACACCACCTAGGTGGTATTAAAACCACCTAGGAAGATAAATCAACACCTGTAATATGTACAGCCAGCTTTCATTAAATAAACAATTAATTGTTTTACATCGGCATCTACAATTACAGCTAAAATGCTAAGATCACAATTTAACATAATATTAAAAAATTATTTTCTTGAAAACAATCAGGTGTTTAACCTTTCAATCATGATCAGACTATGTTCTCCCAAGATTACTAGTATAAATTTTTAAAAATGTTTTGTATTAAAATCAGTGCTATGTTAAACTATAAATCTGCAGATCGAAAAGAAAAAAAAATTGATCAGCATTTATTTTAGCATTATTTCCAGTATTTCCCATTCCTTAGTGGCCATGTTCAATGGTCTATTTTATAAAAAAAAAATAATTAAAGCACCATTAAAAAAAGCTCAATTATTATTTTATGTGCTTTGCTTTAGTTTTTTTAACAAAAACTTTATTTAAATTTCCATATTACAAATTCAAATACAAATTCAGAGCAGATTTTTAAAAATTTCGAAGAATTTAAAAAATGCTAGGCCAAGTAGATGTTGGGTTATAGGCAGAAGCAAAATAGTGATGAGCGATAAATAGCAACCTGTTATTTAATCGCTGTTAAGGGAAAATAGCAGATAGCTACTGTTATGCAGTTGCTATCTGTCTATATACCAACTTCAGTTTTACTACATGTTTCTGTAATTTTATTTTAGAATAAAATCCTGTAAATGGATTGTGCAACCTAGGTATCAGTTTGGCTATTGTGTAAGAGATGGCGAAACCGAAATTTTCATTTCAAAAGTAGTCTCAAAATAATTTCAAATGTCCAATGCACTTTGTTACAATACAATGACATTTTTCTTTACAATTTTTATTAGGACAGTATATTAAGATTAAGGCTGTTAAATTAAAATCAAAAGTTAAAAATGTGCGTAAGTCTGAAGCCAACACTACAACTTCTGCAACACTCCATACTTAGTCAATTTACTTTTTTTATATTTTTGGACCAAAAGTATAAAATTTTATTACTATATAAATTATACTAAATATAATATTAAATACTAGTTTTGGTTTTTGGATAAATTTCCAAAACTTTCTGTTCTATTTATTCCAAATCTTTAACAATAGAAAGACACCATAACCGAATTCCTCGAAACCTAATAATCGATTTAGCTGAACAAATTCTCAGCAAAACAATCACATAAAAATGCAGCAAACAAGTTTAAAAACTAGTTTGGGCATAACAGCTATTATTTTATCTAGTATAACAATTGCAATTTTAATACAGTACCATATTTTAACTAATAAAGGTGAACGAATCAGTATTGGATGGTTTTTAGCAAATACTTCACCCCATATGTGGGCAGCTTTAGGTATTGGTCTGTCGGTATCTTTGAGTGTTGTTGGGGCAGCTATTGGCATTTATACAGTTGGTGTCAGCATTATTGGTGGCGGTAAGATTTATATGTAGTTGACACTAAATGAGGAAACTTTAGTTGAAACTACATCGAAGCTTGTAATCTAGAAGTGTTATTTTATGATATGTTAGCAAAGTATAATATTTATTTTAGGAGTAAAAGCACCAAGGATTAAAACTAAGAATTTAATATCTGTTATTTTCTGTGAAGCTGTGGCAATTTATGGTTTAATTACTGCAATAGTTTTATTGGGATATCTTGACGATTTTTCATGGGAAAAAGCAAGGAGTGACGAAGTTTTTAAAGCGAAAAATTGGCTTTCTGGATACTTAATATTTGGTGCTGGATTTGCTGTCGGTAAGTTTTTTTTTATAAATAAACAATTCCGGATATTTTACACACATTTATAGAAGACTCTAGTTACAGTTTTTGCTTTATATCTTAAATTTCACAATGTTTTTATCTAGGTTTGGTCAATCTATTCTGTGGTATTTGTGTTGGCATTGTAGGAAGTGGTGCAGCATTAGCTGATGCTGCCAATCCCTCATTATTTGTTAAAATTTTGATAATCGAGATTTTCGCCAGTGCCATTGGTTTATTCGGTTTAATTGTTGGCATATATTTAGTGTCGAAAGTTCAAATGGGGAACAAAGTGCATCAGTAAATACTCGTAATACTAGTCGAGATAATTTTATTTATTTTACAATACAGGGGTTTAATTCTTAAAAGTTAGTGTTTAAAACTACTACTAAAAGTAGTAGTTTTAATGTGAATATTTAGCTTCTGATCAACTTTAGCGGGAACAATAAATGCAATGCATATTTTTAAATATTTTAAAATTGTAATTTGTCTAAATTGAAATATTTGCAACGGAATAATTGTCGCCAAAGTGTTGCCTATTTTATGAAAGGCTAACAATTATGGAAATCTCTCTTTCAAAAAATAATATTTCTAAATGCCAATTTAAAGAATAAAAGCATTTTCACAACAAAACTTTGACTTAAACCTCCGTAAGTCACCCTAAGATTTCAAGAACTAGGTAAAGTAATATTACTTTTGTATGTTATTATTCTGTGTTTGGATTTAGTTTAACTATTTATATTCCTGATTCGATATTGTGTAATTTAACCCTTTTTGTGATAAATTAAGGAAACCAAACCGAGCTCTACATTTCAAAAAAATCTATCAAAATAGTAGTATTTAGATTTAAATCGTTGCATATTATATTTGGCTTCAAGATTCTACATTTATTTAATGTTTTTTCAAAAAAAAAAAAAAAGTAGAACATGAATCTGAAATAGTTTCTTAAGTATGTATAAGTGACATAATAATCTCATTTTCAGTATTATTTTTGTGTGAAAGTTATTGTTTTTTTGTATAATTTTTTTTATCAGTTTATTTTCTATTTACTTTAAGATTTACAACTATGTAGGTACTTATTATTATTTGTTATTACATTGTGTTATGTGATAATATCATTTTTAACTTTGTATAATACTATTATAACAATTTACGCTTAATTAATCTAGTCAAGCAGTCTTAAAATTAATTAAGACGCTATAGAGAATTCCTTATAGCTAGAAACCAAAGTAAAGAAGTACGTAGAAATATTTGTTTTATTTCATTATTAAATTGATCTACATTCCATTTTAGGCTGAAAATTTTCATTAAATTTGCTTTGTCGTCAAAACTTGCAGTGCCATTTTGGTTTCTTCCAGTTCCAGATCTGATTTTTTATTAGGCAAATCCAATCAATACTTTGTGCTCCTTAGCTAAGCAAAACTGACGTATAGATGGAGACACTAACTGCTTCTACAAAGTTGTCGGTTAAAAATTAGTCTTGAAAATCTTCAAAAATTGTATTCGATACACGTGGCATCACAGCAATACTACATGTGCGTGTGTTTCCTATACATTTTGTGCAACTTTCACCATGCCTGGCAGCCACCCCTTTGCTACATTCTTCCCCTCTTCCATGTTTCAACCCTTTCTATCTTCTTTCTGTCACCCTATTTCTACTATTCACCAGCTAAACTACTACTCTACTACTACTGCTACTACTAACCCAACTAACTTTTCCTATAGAGAAAGATCTCTGCTATTATATTATGGATCAGTTTGGATCCGATACGTTGTAACGTTAAAAATTTGTTCCGATCCAATTCGGATACGGATACCGATGTTTTATATGTACAATTTATTACATGTTACGGACGGTACCATCGAGAAAGTACGACGGTACCATACGGAACGGTCTTCAAATTTTTTGTAATAGAAAAATAAAAAGTGGAGAGGAAGTAAAACTATTTCTAAAAATGAAATAATATCAACGAAAAAGAAGACAAAGAAAGTGAAAGTGAAAGCAGTCTTTTTGTGAGAGCAAATCACAAAAAAAAAAGATTGAAGGAGCAAGGAGGAGAAGGAGGTAAGTCTTAAGTAGTGAATTTAGTGTCATTTATCTGCTTCCTTAAAAACGTTATTTATTAGCAGACCACAAGGTCATTTAATCCATGCGAGCGAATATGTATACGGAAAAAGTCGATGAATATAACTATAGGAGACTGTAGGGTGTGAGGAGTTAAAGTAGGAGGTGGTTGGGGAAGGTGGAAGGGGGTTAAAAGAAAACGACATGGAATGGCGTTGGTGGTGTGTGTAGGAAAGTAAAAGTGAAATTATTAGGGATGAAAGGGGTATTATAGAGACTAGAACAGAAACTAAATGAGAGGGGGGCGAGAGACACGGGGGGTATGCAGAGGAACTCCAACAACAAAGGAAATATCAAGGACCTCAAACGACCTGACCCCTTATGACCTGACCTAAAGGGAAAGAAAGGAATGAAGTGATGGTGAAAGTAAGAAGTGGGGAGAAATTGATTCCTGTTTTTCTTTCTTTGTCTCTTACTCCACTTATTCTCCCTTACCGCATCTGCTGCTGCTACTGCTGCTCGACTACACAACTGACCTCGTTCAAGGTCGGTCAATGAGTCAGTTATTCCTCTGGAGAAAGTGTTTTTTTTTTCTTGAGGGGTTGAGCTGTACAGAGTAGGGAAGGAAAGAAAATGGATTTCAATATTAGAGGCACTAAGGCAGGAGTGAGTGGCATACTGCAGGTATTACTGCAATGTTGTCTAGTGTTTTTTCTATGGCAGGGTTGGTTAGAGAACAAAATCAGTAGTAAATTCTACGTAGCCAGAAGGGAGGTTTTGTTTGAATGAAAAAGGAGGTTTCAATAGGGAAGAAACGAATTTCTGCAATAAAATTCAGTATCCGCCCACAGTGGCACAGGTGTAATGTACATATAGGGGATATATACCTCAAAGAGCAACGTTGCAAGTAATTCACTTCCTCGTCCTCCTTTTCCCCTTACAGTCATTCTACATCTACACATAGGAAATCATCATCCATCTAGCACCTTCCACGTCTCCCCTACCTATACTTTCAGTTGCTACCGCACCACCACCACCGCCACCACCATCACCTCCTACTCCCGGCACTTGATAACGTCATCGACGTCTCCTTTCGTGTTGCGGCACCCCCTTACTTCTTCCCCTACATCCCCATATGATCTCCCCCGCCAACCCTCTTTGCTTCCACCCATTTATTTGACAGAAGCCTAATGCTGCTGCGGATGCTATTGCAGCTGGCGTCGCGCCGTCGACGCGGCGTCCTGACGCCTGCAACAGACAGACAAAGTAGCAGACATGAAACAGTGTTGCCAAATGATATTGCTTTGAGATGTTGCCAAGCGTTGTTTAAATGAATAAGAATCAGGAATAGTAATAAATTTATTTTGAATTTTAAAAGCACATCTTATACCATAAGTGCCTATATATTCCAAATACTACTAACTAAATAACTACTAAATAAATAATTACTAATTTATTTATAAAATATATTCTATAATTCAACTGATTATTGATTATTTGAAAACTTTCATTCTAATCCCGATATCGCCTGAAACGGCAACGTTGGTTGCACTGTTGCACGATTGCATCTGCGACAATGTGAACCTATACCACGACCTACTTATTCACCCCAAAAAAAAAAAAATGCTTCTACCACCCACTACATTTCCCAGCCAGTAGCTCCTGTCACCCCGGGCGTCGCAGTCAGCTAGTGCTGCTACCCATAATAATTTCCCTCAATATCGTTTGGCTGCTTTTCAGCCACGCTCCACCCTAATGTGGTAGTTTACAGGTTGCCAAGGACTCTCCCACATTCCCCCCTTTCCTACCATACGTCTTGTTGTGCCAGCGCCATGGGGTGGCAGCAGTATATAGCAGGAGCAGCAGCAGCTGTTGCTGTTCCCCCGCCGAAACGCATTGTCGCCGTCGCGTCGCGTCTCATTTCCTGTTTCCCTCCATCTATTGCATTCTCCTTACCCCTTTCCATGGTTTCATTTTCTGGATCACTTTTCCTTTCGTCTCGGTCCCCCTTTTCCCTTTTGATTTTAGGAGAGATTTCCAGTTTGGTTTAGCCTATTTGAACATTTCTTCTGTTACCCCCGCGCGTGCTTTAGGTTTTTGGAGCAAGGGATTTCTCCCATGCAATCAAGCCCCTTTTTCTCCACTTCTCCAACGTTTCCAATACATAAGTGAAAACTGTTATATATGTATTACGCAACAGAACTAAATAAGCAATGAAAACGATATAGAGAACGAGGGAGAGAGAGAGAGAGAGAGACAGACCAAGCATAAGGGAATATGAATGAATGAATAATTAAGAGGGAGAGCAAATAAGTAGGTACATGGTATATGTACGTTACACTGCAGAGATGGAGGTACAAAATGGGTGGCAAATTTTATAAAATTAACTCTAGTTCTAGGGGTGACATGAGAATGGAGAGAAAGTGAAACGGGACGACATAAGTGGGAATAAAGTTAAATGGAATGAAAATGGAAAGTAAAAGAAAATAGTGGATGAAAGGGATATTAAAACAAATTACACCGATTATGGGCTCGCAAAAGCAATTAGTCCTTTTCTAATATGTATTTTGCGCCAAAACGTGTAAATACAATGTCCTTGACCGTTTAAATAATATCTACAGAATAATCTCTTGCTCTTCTGCCCCGTCATATTCTGTTTACTTTATATCATTTCTTCCATTTAATGATATGTTATGTATATACTGACTGACTAATGGACTCTGGTACTACTTCCCCTCCCTCAGCTCAACTACAACTTCATGCATGTATTATATCATTGATTCCCCTGTTCCTTCTGCCTCCTCTTGACCTCTTTACAGTTTGTTTGTACCAAACTAACCAACCAATGAAACTTGCAAAAAAAAAAAAAAACAATTTTGATTTTTGACAATAACAAACACATAAGCAACGAACGAAAAATTGTCGCGTGTAGCTATCGCCGCCGCCTTGATAGATAAGAAGTACATTTTACTTATCACATAGATACACATGTATGTATAATTCGTAATTTACGAATTACATATTGAGCTATTTATGGAATGGCGTCGTGCTAAATAATGTAGGTGGTTTCTACGGCTACGGCCTATGGTTCCTTTTTTAGCATCTTTACAAAAATCGCTTGGAGGCATAATTGCTTGCTTGGCTGCTTGGGCTGAGGCTTTTTTATTGTTATATACTTTGCTATTGCTAGACTTGACTATAGGCGTCGATAGACACGTTTGAAAAAAATAAATTTTGGCAACGACGTTTCTGTGCTCCTATTACTATTATTATTATTATTATATGCATATATTATAATATGTTGGTGTCCTTGCTTACAAAGTTTGTGTGTTTGCGCGGTTAATAACCTCTATGTCTCTACTATTGACGTCTTCCTCCTCCTCCTCCCTCCACCACCCCCACCAAATTTTACTTCAGTTTTCTATCCACATCACTTTAAATTATTTTGCCTATGCGATATCTATCTACACAATAATGAAATTATAGAAAAATTTACCTCCAACCCCCCACTCTCCCCACAATAGATGGAAGCTGTAATACACTAGCTAGCTGGCTAACCCTTCCCCTCTGCGCCCTTATTATTTCCTATACATACACATACATATACGAGTATGTATGTACTTCACTCTCACGATTATTATGCTCCCACAGCCAACCACCCGCCACCGCTAGCTCTACTACTTTTTCCTCTCCTCATTTGCTAACCCCGCCACCGCCACTCTAGTGACTCCCAACAACTCCCACCGCCACCCGGATTTTCCACCCTGTCTCCCTTTTAACCCACCCGCCATAGGCCATAGCCAGGCTGCAGGCGCGTGTAACATACTAACGACACGTGTATTTCTATCTCATTTCAGGGTCATTGTGACACAATGAACCGGAATTTATTTTGCACGCGCGCTTTGCTTTACCCGTTCGCTTATGCAATACGATGCCAAAAATATTAATAAAATAACAACAAGAAAATGAGAGAGAGAGAGAGAGAGAGCGAGAGAGATGAAATGAATCTGTATTTAACGAAAAGTGAGATAAATACATGGAATACTAGAGATATAGCCAGGATAGGAATAAAAGATGAATGAATTTCTGTATATGTAAGAATATTTCCGCCAAATACGTAGTAAACTGCTGCTAACATCATTATTCATCCCCACTACTACTTCACTCATTGGCTTAATGATAGATATTATATATCCTACGGCGACCAATCAGATTGGTGCTTTTAATCGAATTTGGCCAGCCAATGAAATTACCCTTACCGGTAAATAAACAATTTAAAATTAAAAAAAAAAAAACACAGATTCCTGAGTACGGTACTGTTGTTTTGATACAATGTAATAACATTGGCATTGATACATTTTATTGTATTACAAAATAAAATACAGAGAGAGAGACAGAGAGAGTAAGAAAAAGAGAGTAAGTGTTAAGAAAAGAAAAAAAAAAGATAAATGTCATATTTGACATATATGATATACGCGTACAAAAAAGAATTTGCTTATATTTAATGCACGATGCATTACGTGCGTTATACCTGCGTTGTCATGGTTACATATTGATTGATTGATTAATAATTACGTACATACATATTGCGTTCCCATGGTAACTTTCAAACAAAACATAATAATGAAAACGATAATAGATTTGGCAACTGTGCTTATCTAATCTAAACCTAAATAATACTAATAATAATAATAATAATTTTATTTTTTTAAATAACCTTGTAAATGCATGCAGCAGGCACCATGGCTTACGTAATAATAATAGAATAACGAGCGTGTGTGTGTATGTATGTTTGTTTGTTTAATGACCTCTCTCGCAATATCTCTGTCTCATTTCTTCACGGTCGTTCGTTCTCTTTTTATTTACGCGATGCGCAAAATTTTTTAATTTTTTTTTGGAGGGGCCCCCTGCCCCTCTTTACAATAGCCCACTAATAATTTGGTGGTATAAATTTAGAATTACATTATACATTATCTGCGTTTTTGCAATGTTGTCAATTGCATAAAACATCCTATAGTCTAGGGACATTTTATGATTTACGCGTAAGATATATACATGAAAGGGCCACACAGTAAGCATATAATATACTTGCGCTTTTGTAATTTATTTCGAGTGATTTTTTTGGTGGTCATTTTGCTAAAATTCCAACTTTAGAAAAAAGAGGCATTGCTCACTGTGAATCGGCGTAGATCATTTTAAAAGGCACTATTCCTATTCGATGTTGCCAAATTCCAACCAATTTTTGCCTATTTCCAACCGTTGCGTCTATCTATTTTTTCGTATCTAGTTTTTTTTTTTTTTCATTCTTCTCTACTCTAGTGAATTGTCTCGCCCGTCCAATCTCTCTCGTTCTCTCTCACTTTATCTCCGTCTATTTTTTGTTGTCCTTCTTCTTCCTCCTATAAACAAATTCTGCGTGAGTGTGCGTATGTAAATGTGCATTTTTTTATACCTCTACATCTCCCTCTATTTCTCTCTCACTCGCTCTCTCTTTTTCGTTTCGGTTTTCCTTCCCCTCCTGCTCTCCTGCTACTGCTGCTTTGCTGCCAAAAATCGCAGGCAGCCAGCCAGCCAGCCAGCCACCAGCAGCAGCAAGCAGGATTTTCTCTTTTTTTTGCGCGCGTTTTGTGCGTGTAGCAGGAATTTCTGTGTCAGTTGTGCAAAGTGCGTCGTCGTCGTTGTTCGTTGCATCATCATCATCATTCAATATTATCCACATAGTTGGCTGTGAAAAAAAGAAACAATTTTGTCAAAGAAAAAAACATTAATTGGCCAAAAAATTGGATGAAAATTTAAAAAAAAATGAAAACCACTTGAATATTGAAAATTGTTATTTTTTCGTTTGAATTTTTAGTTTTTTTCCGCCGTTTTTTTTTTTTCGAAACAGAGAGAGAAAAGAAAAAGTGTATGTTGTGAACAGACAAGGACAAAACATACTTCCATTTCTTTTTTTTTTTTTTTTGAAGTAAGTAAAGTCAACTTAATTTTATTGCGTAGGTATCTGATTCGATATTGCGTTAAATTTTTATTTTGAATGAAAACTGCATGAATTTCCACAGTAACGAAAAATTATGCACTGTAAATACAGTCAAGTAGTCGTTCTAGAAAAAATAAAAAAAATCCCTAGGTTAATTATTAGACATAATATGAATTGTCTATTTTTTCTATCTGTTTATATTTATCTCATTTTATTCGCTATCGCTATCTCTTTTTTTTGACCATGCACAATGACAATGACACGAAACAAGCAACTAAATTTTTACACGTGCATGACCTTTTCTAACGATTAAATTTATAAAAAACAAGGTCACAGCAGCAGCACATAGACAAATAACCAGCAGAGACGCACAGAGAGAGAGAGAGAGAGAGAGAGAGATAGAGCGTAATGACGACGAAGAAGATAAAAATATAATATTACTAGTTAAGATAGATAGATAGATGAATGGAGGATAGCGAAATAGTTGCGTCGAGGAATAGGCAAATATACATTAACAGATATAAATAAAAATAGACAAAGGAAAAATGAAACAAAATAGAAATAGAAGCTAAGACAAATATATAAAATGAAATTTGAATTTAAAAAAAAAAAAGAATAACTACCCCACAGATAATTTTATAGGTGGGGATAACAAAAAAGTGGTTGCAAACGGGGGAAAACGGAGCGGACAAGGCAACAAAAGGAGGAGAGACAGCCGAGTGAAACAGAGAGGGAAGAATTTTTAGGCGAAAGGGAAAGCCGCCACAATTTTGTAGGTCATGCCGTTGCAGGACGCAGGACATTGACAAGGCTAGGAAACAGGGGCGAGGAGGCTGGGCGGTATGCGACACTACGCAACTAAAAACAGCAAGAGCGAGAGAGAGACATAGCGACGAGACGTCGTAATGTAATGGTTGTGGCGGCGGCTGTTGGACTGGCGAGGCACGGCGGCAGAGGCGAGTAGCAGCAGGAATGAGTGCGTTATTTGGGGTGTTTGGTGGGAGTCTAACCCATTGGTATTGGGGATGGTTGGAAGGGCTTATGAAAAGGGGGCGACAAGGAATAGATAACCTTGTTTAAATGACATACATTTCTTCTTCTTAAATTTGATTCGTAATTGGAAAGCAGGAGTTTATTTTAATAGTTTTAAGTGCTTGCCTAATGTCATAGTATTAGCCCTTGTCTATTAATGTGTATTCAATTTGTTTTTCCAGTATAAAAATTAATACATTTGGACTACTAAAAGCGTAAAACAGTTTCACTAGCAACATGGATCATCAGAGTCAAAATCAACAACAATTTTGTTTAAAATGGAATAGTTTTGGTACAAATTTAATTAATGCGTCGTTTAATTTATTCCAATCTGAAACATTGGCAGATGTTACCTTATTTTGTGATGGTAAATGGCAATATAATTAAAAAGAACATATAAAGATTACAAATTTTACATTTATTCTTTCAGGTGTCACCTTTAAGGCGCACAAACTAATTTTAGCAGCATGTTCAAAACATTTAGCGACATTATTTAATTATTTCAATCAATCAAATCAATCAACACTTAATCAACCGTTAATTAATCAGTCGTTGAATTCGAATCAGACGGCATCGGGTATAAATCAACAACAACCAATTAATCATGTTAATCACCAATCAATGATGAATCCAAATCAGTCAATGATGAATAATCAATCGTTAATCATTATAATGGATCAACGGATCACTGCGAAAAACATGTCGCAATTATTAGAATTTATGTATAAAGGTGAAATCAATGTACGACAAACTGATTTATTTCAATTATTAAAGTCCGCTGAATTACTGCAAATTAAAGGATTAAGTATTGAACATAATCAACACAAAATTAATCAGGTTCGTGATTGATGATTCGAGCGCAAAGTCAATCAATTATACTGAATTCGATTTACTTGCAGGAAACCAGTGATTTACCACCATCGCCATTCAATTGGTACAACAACAATGGCAACACTATTCAACCAACGTCAACTTCATCACCTCAACCAGCAGCACCGCCGCCACCATCTCAATCAGCATCGGCAACAATATTAAGTCCACCACCGCCGTCGCCATCACCATCATCGTCATATAATAGTAGTATGATGCCTCCTCCACCTTCAGCTCATCCACCGCCACCATCACTTACACCTTCCTCTTATTATCATCGAACCTCATCCTATTATGATGACCGCCATCTAGCAAATGATACGAAAACACCGCCAACACCTTCTTCACCTCCACTAACACCATCCCCTCTGCCTAATGACGATGATGAATTATTAATGAAGCATCAACATCATCCAAGAAAGAGGTGAGTAAATTCGTTAATAGAAACTGAAAATCACAGCCAGATTCCATTATGTGACAGTGTAGACAGTTATGTAGGTCAGACTTTGACTGACAAGCGACGCCAGTTTTGTTCGTCTGCTGCGTTTATAGTAGACGAGGGTGGGGTAGGTAGGGAGATGAGAGAAATGAAGAAAAGATTGAGTGATCCAACTGCTAAAACTATGACTACCTTATGCTGATATTTGTTGTTGTTTTTTTTTTTTTGTATCTTAGATCATCGTCATCATCAAATGATCTTTTAATCAATAATCGTGCATCAGTTTTACGTAACAATAACAATGGCACCAATAAGAAACAACGTAGTACCACTACCGAGTGTGATGAACGAATTATATCCGATACTGTACAATCGTCATCCCTACAACTGCAACCATCTAGCCACGATGGCGGTGGTGGTGGTGGTAGTACGTCTGCTGCCACATCAAATGCAATAGCTGCTTCAGCTTCACCGCAGCTACCTCATCATCTACCTCTTTTGTTACATCATCATCTACCTCAACAACAACAACAGCAACAACCATCCACTGAAGAGTTAATCTATGAAGCTGCAGCGGCTAGTAATGCAGCTGCCGTGGCGGCTGCAGAAGTTGATGGGTGTGGGCCAGAAGGTATTTCATTTCTTCCCTGCCTCTTAAATTAAAATAATTAATTAACAAGGAATCAAATATTTTTCTGTGTAGATTTGCGAATGAAATTAGAGGAACCATCAGTATCATCTCTAATACCATCAGTAATTTACCAACAACATTCCATTAATAATGATAATGATGATAATAATGACGCTATCAGTAGTCCAAAATGGCATAATAGTAATAATAATGCTGTAAGCCAGCTACTTCGTGAAACTAATGGCAACATTGTTCGCAGTAGTACTGATGGTAAATCTTTCATTAGAGCAATTTGGGTGTACATGTTCTGACATGTTTTTTTTTTTACGGTTACAGTGGGCGGATTAGGAGGAACATCAACAATAACAATGGCTGGTGGCGGAACCGATGGTATTATTACCACATCCACACGTGGCAACAGTGGAAGACCAGTAGGTGTAGGATTACAGATGCGTGGACCAATCGGTACGGCCACAACAGTTACAGTGGGTGGTGGAACGACTAAGAAATTAAAATGTCCATATTGTGAACGTTTATATGGTTATGAAACAAATTTACGTGCTCATATAAGACAACGTCATCAAGGTATAAGGGTACCATGTCCATATTGCAATAGGACCTTTACGCGGAATAATACGGTACGCCGACATATTGCCCGTGAACATAAAAGTGAATGTAGTGGTACAATTACTGGTGCAGGTGGTGGTGGTCATATGGGCGCCGGTAGTGGTGGTGGTGGTACTTTGGTGGGTAGTGGAATTGCAGGCACTGCTGCCGGAACTATAAAGCAACAGCAGCAGCAGCAGCAACAGTACCATCATCAGCAGCAATTCCATCATCAACCGTACCATCCTTAGGAGTACCTTTCTTGTTGTTGTTGTTACCGCCATAATTTTTATCCATTTTTCTTTATTTAAAATGGTTCCCTCTGTCGGCTGACTTATTTGCATTTCATTCGACTTTTTTTGAACAACAACAAGAGCAGTTGCAGTAAATAATGTCAGTCAATGAGGGGCGCTAATTATTACGAGTAGTCGTCGAATCCATCATCAGCAGCATTTAGTACCGTTATTCAGTTAAGCAGAAGGAAAAAATATGTACCTATTTTCAGGAACCCATTTTACAAATAATAATAAAATTGTTGTTGTTAAATTTGTTGTGCACATACATATGTAGGTACTTTGTCTTTGGGTTCCTTTAGATACCAATCAGGAATTATCAGGTTCCTAAGATTTTGATTATAAATATTAAGTAGAGCATCTTATGGAATCTAAAGGCAAAGGAATTAAACAAGAGACGATTAAACGAATCGCATCTAACTTGCATTAAACCCAATTGGACTAATTATTTTTCGCGTTGATTACCATTGGGTTCTATAGAAGAAGGTTTCAGGTATCATAATGATGTCACGTTATGTTTGGTTTTTTGTTTGATTCAGGTAAAAAAATAAAATAAACAAAATGTTAGGTTAAGTTTTTCAAAATAAAAGTTAGATTAGGTTAGATTTTATAAATGTTTATTGTTATTGATGGCGGGAGAGGGTGCAACAGGGATTTGGGAGCAGAAAAGGGTGTTTAATGACTAAATGAGGGGGGTAAATAATAATGGGGGGTGGGAACGGATGGAATAAGGGTTTGAATAGTGATGATAAGTGATAATGTGAATGTATGTGAGACATAGAGAGAGTGAGAAAGAAAGAGTGAATGAGAAAGAAGGCAGAAGAGTATCAGAAGCGAAAAGGGTTATTATGGAGATCAGGGATGTGTTGCTAAGCAATAAGCAGGGGAAAGAAAGTCAGGAAGTGAAGAATTTATTATCTATTTCTATCTACCTTATTGATCTATCTCTATCTCTTTTTATTTTTTAATATGTAATAAATAATAATAGTAATAATAATAATAGGGGGAGTAAGCTATATTTATACTACCTACTACCTCAACTATACAACAATGTAGTTGCCAGATTGTGTGTTATATTTCAAATTTATATACATACGATGTTGTCAACTTGTTGTTTTTTTCTTTATACATACATACAATATAATACTATAATAATGTTGTCAGATTGTTGTTTTTATTTTCTTTTATATTTACAATAATAAACAATGTTGTTCAGGTTGTATTTAACTTTATTATGCAATAATAATATGCGCGATGTTGTCCGATTGTTCCTTTTTTTATGTTTCTAATAATTTACGGGTATTTTTTTTTTCGTGGCTCTATTATTATTATTATTACTATTGGTAATTGTAATAATTATTGTAAGTTGTAAAATTCATTGTAATTTGTAATAATTATGTGTTTAAAATAAAATTTTAATAAAATTTGAAATAAAATCTTTAATAAGCAGAAGTTTTTCTTGTCCTAAAAAATTATGTACTGAAAGTACAGTATATACAGTAGAGTCACTTGTACGTTGACATGGGAAGTAACTATAATATTTCCACTCTTCTAGTTTAATTTTGTTGCTTAATGTGAATTAATGTAAGTAATGAGCAACTCATTGTATAACGATAGGGTAAGTGATATAATGGAGCAGTACAGAAAAGTTAAAGGTTGGCGGCACGGCGACAGATGACAAAATTTAGTGATGCCACGAGTAACTATACCTTTCATACTGTGCCTCGTCTGGACGTGAACAAAGTAAAGCACAAGAAATCAATACATACACAGATTAATCTGCAAGACAATTCTAGTGCCATCTATCCGGCGAAATATAGATTATTTACATATAGCTGGCAAGTTTGCACATAAAATTTGTATTTTTACCGTAAGATGGTGCAACGTGATTGAACCGATGCAAAAAATAATTAAAAAAATGTTCATAAAACTATATTGACTTAGTTCACGATGGAATTATCATAAAATGAGTATTAAGCAAACATCCGAAAGCCAATTTACTATCTTATTTCCATGTAAATCAACCCATTATGGTTCTATCATCCTTTTATAGACTACTAGATAAAGAATAGGGATCTGATTTAATTTTCCGTAGTTTCAACCGACTTAACTTAATTAGTTCTAAAATTGCAATTATTTTGTTCGTTACGTTTGTTAATTAAAACATTTTTATGATCGTGATTAAATCTTCTGATACATTATTAGTTTACCTCTAGCTTTATTTTCGTTTTATACAACGAATTAAACCATTTTAATTATCGTTTATTCTAGTTAGCTGACCTATATTATGCTCCAGATGAATGAAATATCATTAATTATTATAAATTGAGTTACTAGTCCATTGTAAATAACCTAAAATACATGACCATTCATCGCAAATGAATACGATCATGTATATTCATTATGTAAGTATTTAGATTTGATTGGTTGTCTTGAATGGAAACTAAATGTACTTGGGTAGTTTTAGGAAAATGGACGAAAGTAAAGTTAGAGAAGACGGACGCCAGTTAAAATAATTTAGGAAAATACTAAATGAGATTAATTATCTCCTTTTAGTTGAAATCTTTTCAGACAATAATGAACGCTCTATGAAAATAAACGATTTCAAGCAAACACTGCAAAATAAAATCATTAAAAATGCGGTTTTAAGAAGCCATATAAAAATTCATAAAATCGGAGAAAATATTATAAGTTTTCTTGTCATTTTATGCCGTATATATTTTTAGGATAAATATTTATGGCAAGCTTTTGTTTAAATTGGAGAAATTTAAAAAACAAATTACAATTTTATGTCTTTTTAATGTCATTCACTACTTTATATAAATTTTAAATTTAGTCAAAGAAATCAATATATCTGTGGAAAGGACAAACAAAACAAACAATAGTAAGTAGAGTGCCAAAATTCAGTAAATCGAGCGACGCCCTGGCGCCACCAAGAACAACAGTATTCCAGCGAGTTTCAGCACTCCTACTATACTATAATAGCGTCCTCTTGACTTAGTTCCATATTTTGTGGTCACAGAACCAATGAAATTTCTATTTTTAATTCCCAATGGAACTGATTGTAATTTTAGTAATTGAAAAAGTTGGGTTTGCCGATAACTTTATTAGAAAACATCGAGCAAAATTCTTCAATTTCATTCATACAATAATTTTAATTAAAACATTCATTACGCAATAACTGCCCTTATTTTCTACGGTTGAGTTTCTTTTATTTTATTTGCGCGAGCGCCTGCGCTCTTTTGAGACAAAGAATTAAATAGTCGCGCGTTCATTTGAAAGAGCGCTCGACATTTTTGCGTGAAATCCCCGCCTGTAAAGTTTATCGAATGTGGTTCCATCCATCGGCAAAATAGGCGGGTATCGATAAAATTAAATAGAGGCTCTAAAAATTCGTAAAATTAAAGGTACTTTTCACACCCATTTTGGAATTACTTCAGTTTTTCAGTTGCAGAAAAGTGTAGGAATTCAAATCAAAAAGTGTTGTGCGATTGAGGATTGAGAAAATCAAATAAATAACATGATTTCCTTTCGGAATAATAGTTTAGGATTCTTATTTTTTATCAGTTTATTATTTGGAAATTTCGATAAGTTTTTCTGCGAATTTCTTGAAGAGAAAATGAAAGCCGATCCAGATATCTCACAGGCAAGTAATTTTTAATCCTATTTGTGTTGATGACATTTGAAAATCACAGCAGGGACAGATGCATATTACGGCCCTATATGCTGCGCCCCTTTTTAAATCGGATTAACTTCAATATAAATAAATAAAATCGATGTGTTTGTTTCCAAAGTTAGAAACTTTTCCAATTTTTTTTTACATTCAAAATTCAAATGGCAAATAAACGGGTAGACTTTGTAGGGTAAATCCTATTATATAGAAATATTTATCACCTTGAAGACTTGTTGTATAATTAATGATTTTTCATATATAACTCTACGTATTTATTACAAATTAAGGCCGTGACACACTGAACTGAATGCTCTAAGAGTCCAAATGTCTCAATTTTATGCGCCGCTTAGACGTAGCGGCATTGGACGCATAACAAATCCACTTTAACAAAATACTCCTAGTATCAAGACAAGACGGTACTACTTCCTGATATTAATTTACAATGCACTCTTTATAACCATCCAATGCTTGTGATACAATCCTTAAATTCGAATCAAAACCTTGTACAGAAACCAATCTCCTTCTCATCGGTAAAAATGATGCTATCGACAAAAGCCGTAGGGGAGAGATTTTCCTCGCGATAAGAACAATACATACATAAATTATAATTATTGCCACATTGTACAGATAGGCACACACAGGTAGTTTAAAAGGGCTACCGTCCTGTCCCTTATTTATAATTCAGACAACTGTCTAACCGGTAATACCGCGACGTGCTGGTAGTGACTCATTGAAAGTATAGTCGATATTGATATTGTGTGAGTAGGGGTTAATACTAGAGGCACCCCCTAATACCTTAATGATTAGTGAAGTGAAAACTTTACCTTTCTAACACGCAACAATCAATATAACAGGCATGTAAACTATCAAACATAATCCATTGTCATGACATTTTTAACAGCAGAAAATTCTCTCTTTAAGTTTATCAATTAAACGTGAACTAAGAAGACTTTCCCAATTAAGTAAAATATACGTTAATAACGACAGCTTTTGTTTTTAAAAAGACAAAAAAAAAAAAAAAAAAAGCTCAATGAACTCCGTTTAGCATTTAAAGAATACATAGTTCTATTCTTATATTTATCTTCAAATTAATATCTGTAGAGTGCCCGCGGATCTTGGCTAAATTGCCTCGGCTCTCATTAAGCACTGCCTGTCATAATCAAGTACTTTAGCGCCATCAATGAAACGGTCATTTGGCGCCCACGCAATCTAGTACCAAAGTAGACAAAAAAAAAAAAACGCCCGCATCAAAAGTAACAGAAACAGGGAAGCAGGGATCAACTCTTTTCATTTGATTGAGATAATTAGACGAGTCAAGGTTATTACGGAATATGAATAAATGTACAGTTTTGTTACATAAATTGAAACGAATGACTTTTTCATTTTTCATCTTATAATATATCTAATCAAATATAACAATTGCTTTATTACTGCTAACAGCTGCTTGCCTATTTATAAGAATAACAATAATTGACATGTCAAGTTAGAGCCAATGCAATGCAATGATAACATCAATAGGGATAATTTCGCAGATATTATCCCTATTCAATACAGGGATGATGTACAAATGGCGCATGCAATTTTATTCAATCAAATGCCGCTCATTCAGCATTAAATCGCAATTTTTTTTCAATCTTTTCACAAAATTTAAATTTTACTAAAAAAAAAAAAAAGAATTGAAGAAACACCTGATAAATCATCGAAATGGATTGTAAAAACGCGTTAATAGTTATACATATACAATGTACTGTACAATAAATTCACATTCTCTGATGGAAACGGTTCTTCGGTTGACGGCTTTTGTGTAGAATTTAACGCTCTGTTACAGTTTTCCTGTACATATGAATGATGTGCTGGCAATGTCCATTTTCGAGAACAATATCCCACCGCTAGCTATTCATCTATCTATTTGCAATGTAACGTCCGCATATAGACCTAGATCATATAATGTAATTATTTTCGACCATCACATCTAAATCAGATGCGACTATGATTTGATGATCTGATTATGATGTTCAAAAAAATAAAATAAATAACCTATTCATATACTAGAACTGTTTTAATTTTAATCATATGACGATATTGTTGAGGTTACATTTTAAGGGTGCGGTTCACCCTCTGTTGTTGTTATTGTTGTTCATTGCTACAGGCCCGTCCTTCTGTATTAAGTTTTTTGTTTTTTTTTTGTTTGCTTGTTTGTTTGTCAAGAGGTCGTTGTACTTTGATGGAATAAATTACGGAAAAAGGGTTGTTACGAAATACATATAAAATTTGAAATAAAAATTATATATCGGGGCGGTACGACACCACACAATATCATAAATGGGACGTACTTAAAGCATCGACATAACCATTATTATTCAACTAAATATATGACACCTATAGACAAAATTATACCCTATATGTTTATGCTGGTGTGTTATCCATCCCCTTTTAACATAACAAAATTATACATATTCGCTTTGTCAGCTTTTCATGTAACTAAGCAACGAAAATGTCAACACGTCAAAACATGTAGGGGCTAATACAATAGTCATAATAATAATCACCCTTTCCAATATTTTATTTTCTATGCACATCACATACAATGATTTATATACCAACAAATAACCATTCTTGAGAGAAATTTCTTCATTTCATCCCCTTTGTTTTCTAATTCATTGAAAAACCACCCTCTATCTGTTATCTGGAACAAATAAAGAAGCGAAAACGGACGCTTATCATTGGTGGTGGTGGTGGTGGTGCCTAAATGGCAAGAGTTGGCGTCACGATGTCGCTGCTGACAACAACAACGTTTCTCTCCACATTTTGTGTCTTCGTTTATAAACCTTTTCTTTATCAATATTGATTTTTTATGGTGGTTGTGGCGGTTAAATAAAGTCAGAATTAATCTATCTATGGCTTTTTATTTTCTATTTTTAACTATTAAAAAGTCATTATAGCGATTATCATGTTGGCCGATAAGAGAAATAGAGCAATCAGTTAAGAGTCAATAAAAGTAAAATAACAAAAGATGAAAAGGATAATACAAAGCAAGAAAAATTAACTAATTATTTATACGTATTTAGTTCTAATCTAATACGTATTATTAACATTGTTACTATTACAATTCTATTTTTATTTTTATTTATGCAATTAAGTTAATGAGTTTTGACAAATTCTTAATTTATCATCGCAAATTATATTTGATCAGTTCGCATGGATGTGACTAGTACAAGTGTATACTAGATCTTATTTCACATACAGGTCGTGAAAGAAAAAGCAGTTGCCAACTAATCACCACAGCAAATTGCAATAAAAGTTACACAATGCCTTGTAAGTTTTCGATCAGGAAATTTCTGTGTGCAAAAAATGTATTTATAATGTTTTCACATAGACGCTACCAACTAACGAGGTCCGTAAAATATCTGACAACTCCCCTCAATCACCCTGTATACAGTCGTTCCGTTGTACATGTATGTATCCTATTATATTTTATTGTATTACACCCTGTAAATACAGCCTTCGTTTAACAGTACCACGACATTTGTTAGTTCTAAGTTGTTTTCTTTTTGCGTTTTGATTAACCGCTGTCGTGGGAACAAATCTAAATTAATAAAATTGAATGAAAACAACACACACACATACGTATTAAGTAATTTTATTGCAAACAAAACAAGGAGATACATTTACGTATTATTATTATTATTTTATTAACATCTTAATAAATTAATTATCCTGTTTTCTTGACAGTTTTACTCATTTCTGGAACAATGTAAAATATGCAACAACACACTGGAATCGGAGGAGGTGACAGTTTTCGCACCAATCAATGCGGCGTTTCAAAAGATTTTAAAGAAAAATTCAGATACCAATTCAATGGTGTTGTATCATATTAGTAAGTTAATAAAGTAAAAATTAAACAAAGGACTGCAATAGTCCTTTAATTAATTAAACATTAAACCATTAAACACATCGATTACGATACGACAGATTTCGGAATAAATTTGTTGATAATTTCGAAGCGAAGAAAGCGAAAATTCAGTTAATTAATAACACATTTCTACTTGGAAAATTAGCTTGAAAATGTTCAAAATATATATATATATATATAGATATATTATATATTATATGTATATGTATATAGTACAATTACATTCATATTTTAGTTAACATACCAAAGAAAACTGAAGAACTTGGCGTATCCCATTCCTATTTACCATCACGTTTAGGCGGCAGTCCACCACTTTGGATCACTCATAGTTCCGGGAAACATTTCAATGACATTTATATTAATAATGCGAAAATTCTACTTAATCAATCAAATGTAATTGGAACTAGAGGTTCACTGGAACAGGTTCAAGACATAAAAATCTTTTCATAGAAGACATTCTCTGATGCAAAAATAAACGTATTTTTTAGGTTATGCATAAAATCGATGAAGTTCTTATTCCAACTAGATCAATTCCTACATCGAGTGTTATTTATAATCCTAGTGCATGGGATTTTTTGAACAATTACGGATCACTGATACAAGGAACCCATCGTATTCGGTACTCTAGAGTATTAAAATCATTTAAAAATACTTTACAATAATTATTATGCAATTTTAGAAATTTTCAGCAAAGAGTTGAACAAAACCATAAAGAAGACATATTCCAAAGTGAAGGAAGTTATACGTTTTTCATTCCAGTCGATGAAGGATTTGAGGTGAGTATAGTATACAGTGTGGAAACCTTCCAGTATACTGACAGACAATAAAGATATTATCTATTAATCTATCATTACCAATATAATCAATTCTAGAATTCTCGTGCTAATTTAATTGATGCGAAAATTATCGATGGTCACGTAATACCGAAACAAGTACTTTTCACTACACCCACCCGGAAAGATGTTCCCTTTCAAACGTTGGCCAGTGGTGACAATGACATACGTGTTGTTGTTTCTTTTACACAGGAACAACGTGGAAATCTTTTGATTAGTAAGTGAATTGATCGTCTGATTTATGTGATTTTTGGCAGAAAAAAATCTATGTTTTTTGTTTCTTATTCAGATTATGTCAAATCGCACACACTTTTCAGCGATGGAAAACATGCACGTGGCGTCGTTTTAGCTGAAATTGTTAAGGCAAATATTCCGGTTAAAAATGGCGTCATTCATTTGATTCATAAACCTTTAATGGTGGTTGATAGCAATGTTAGACAAATGCTTGAAGTAAGATTTTAATTCAAATTATTTTGACACAGTCATATGTTATGTCATGTTGCACAATACATGTTTGAAAATTTGAAATGTATTCGTTCATTTTTTCAAGTTATTTTGCTAAATGGTTCTTAGCATGCCGTGAATAATTTTACTTTCAATTTTAAAGTCACTCTTTTGAACACTATAACTTTGCAACTTAATTTTTCACTTAAAGCGCTTGCGTACATTAATGACTTAGTGACGTAGTTCGTGAAGGAAGCGATTTGTCTTTACCGAAAGCATGTGGATTGCAAAGTGAAACGTTTGTATGAAACGTCATATCTAATTGAATAGACACACTCTTGATATTTCTTGTTGAAATTAGAGATTGAATTAAACATCTTTGCTGGAACAAATCTAATAAAAGATGCGTCGCTAAGTCCCACCAATGTGCACGAGCTCTTAGCTGCACTATACACTAGGATTGTTATTACTATAACTCTATAAATATATTCTATTTCAGTTCTTTCATTTCGAAAATTCTTGAATTTAATTTTGACGTGAGATTTCTGGAAACTCCCATTTTTCTCGCGACTGTTTTTGATTTTTATTTTTTCTTTATAAAATTCTATAATTGATATAGGAACACATGGATTATATTTGCCGAGTGGGAAATGTTCAAAGAATGGAAAATGTCATCAAAGAACAACTTCCACCCGAACGACCGGAATTTCCAAACGGATTTCCCATGTTGCCGAACGAATATGATTATAATGATGATTTTCTTGTATGTTTTGATATTTTTTACTTGGCTTAGTATGGCATTATTCTGTTAAAAAAAAGCCATACATATGATTTTGCCTTCTATGTACCATATATTTTATAGCGTATACAGAGTGGATACTTACTTGTGGCATTTATTGTATCTACCTAAATTATCAATTAGATCGCAATTTTAGTTACCGTCGAACTCGTTTAGCTCTAAAATATAATAACTGATATGATTGATAACTCAATCAAGTAATAATAAGATCAAGAGTAACCAAATCGCTGAATCAAAATTTGCATCTTTTTCTTCTTTATCTTTCTCTGTTTTACTATATTTCTCTATTACTGTGTGCTTTTGCATGACTATTTTCTATCTAGAGGCATGAATTGTATTACAGTAGTTTGTTCAGTAAGTACGTTGAATAGCAATAGCTCCACATTGTCAAATAATTACCAGCTATAATATTTTTCTTTTCTTTTTTCGCCCCTCTTCCGGAAACTACAGCAATATAAGGTAATTTACGACTAAAAAGTCACCCAGATCATTCACATATCACAACGATTAAACAAATAATTGTTAATTTAGGAAAAGGATAGTGGCTTATTGAATAACTTTGTTAACGCCATCAATACATTAGGAAAAACTGGCGAAGACTTTCTACGAACAATTGAAAAATCACATGAAGTGACACTATTTGCACCTTGTAACGCAGCATGGGATGAAAATTTCGACGACATCACTAGAGATAAACAGAAACTATTGGAAATTTTGAAATTGCATGTGGTCGTTGATAATGTACTTTATGTTGATGTTGTTGAAAGGAAAAATCATCATAAGGTCAAGAATCACAGATATTTAGCTAGAAAAATACAACATTCAATTGAAATGAATCTTTAGATTTATCAAGCACCAACAATGGTCAAAGGCAAAAATTTATATTTCAATGTAGTAACGAAAGGACTGAATAGAACAATGACAGTTGATGGAGATGGAGTCAATGCCACCGTTATTCAATCGGATTTAGCTGCCAAAAATGGCATTATTCATATTATTGATAGAGTTCTAGGTGTACCATACACCACTGTTTTGGATAAATTACGTACCGATCCAATGTTAAGGTAAAAATAAAACATATGTTCATTTCGAATATAGGGCAAAACTAATCGGCTAATATTCTTTATTTATACATACAGTGACACATATTACTTGGGCTCCCTTCAAGGATTTAACGATCAATTGAATGATCGCACTAAGCTCTTTACGTATTTTGTACCTCGCAATAAAGCTTGGGCACACGCAAAAGTTATTATGCCATCTTCCATTAAAGCTCTATTTATGAAAGATTATGCTTATCATGTAAGTATGACTGAATAAAATTAATTGCATTCAGAACAGTCAAATTTGTGAAAATTGAATTATTGTCATTCGAATTGAATTTAGGCTACCAACACTTTACAACGCCACTTAATAATTGCTGATGAACTTTACACAATGGAAAGAATTAAACAGATTTCCATATTGAACACTACAAATAACCCATACCTTCCATCTTTACCAAGTGCTGAGCTTCGAACTGTTCGAGGATCATTGAAATTGTATATCGAAGAGAAATTGGAAACTAGTAAGTTCGAATAGAATTTTTTTACTAATTATGGAAGTATTATTTAAATTACCAAAGTTTCGGTTCACATCATCAATTTATTTTCAATAATACCCATTTTCTATACGTCCACCCTCAAATTGATTTTTGTCTAGCACGTAAGCCGTAAGAATGCCTTTGGCGTAACTCTAAAATAAATTGATGATGAAAACCCGAACCTTGTTGGGGTTATTTACAATATTTACATTTCATTATTGACCCGGCTATCATTTAATTATTGAGAATATATATTTATAAAAGATCTGATAGATTTGTTTGAAAACCAACTGCCAAACCATTCTTAGAAATCATTTATTTTTATAAGACTAGTCCAGCATATACAAATATTACTTACCCATAGAATGTTTGAGAAAGGTTATCACTGAATTCGGTAAATCTATGAGTGACACCCTTTCTTTTACACCCTGTATATTCCTAATTTTTATCCCACTATTTGTTATTTGTTTTTTCGTTTCAAAAAATGATTTTATTTTATTTTATTTTTTTTTCTCTTTCCGCCATTATCATTTAGAAACCAACATATCAGATACGGTTAATGCAAGTAAGTTTTACTTTCTTTTGAGAAAATTTGGGAAGTGGCAATTGTTTTTTTTGTGGGCTTTTTGCTTGACAGTTAAAAAATAAAAATAAAAATAGTACGATTGGTGAAGGGGTTATGGATGTAATATTTGAGTCTTTTTTTGAAGGGGCGAATCATCATGTACGATGCGAATGTTAATTAATTATTTTTTATTTCATATTCACATCTCTTTTTTTTCTCTCTTTTTGCACTGTTACACTGCACCCGTTAAATCACACTGTTGCTTCAAAATGATGATTTGATTCAATCTAATTGAAACAAACGCTTGGTGGCTGAACACTTTCACTTATTAAAACTTTGATTAATTTTAGGTTCGAAACGTAATTTAGGTTCAGGTATGTCATTTACACAATTGGTAGAAAAAAAATATGTAGTCAGTCAATGTAGCAACATAAGCGTGTTATACCCAACATTCGATTACATATGCCTTTTTTTCCTATAATTTTAGCGTACTACATTCATTGGAACGAAGAGAAAATTCCAGTTTTTCGCCCGAATATCAAATGCACTAACGGAATAATTCACGTGATCGATGCTCCATTTTTAACGAAAGGCGATATAAGGATTAGTTTCGCTACCAATTTGCAACCATCAACAGCATTATTTTTCTCTATCAGCGTTTCCACTATAATAGCATTTATTTTAAAATAAATTCCTAGTAAACAAAAAAAAAGTACGGTCCCTCGATGAAACTATCGGTATCGAAGGACTGGAAAAAATGACTTGGCGCGCCATCTCTTTGAAAATCGCAGAACGTCTATATGCAATTTACTGATTTGGCGCGCCATCTTTTCAAAATCAAAGAAATTACTGATTGATTCTATAAATCTTGCGTCGATACTTATATTTAACAATTTTCCTAGTTTAATTTATTTTTTTCAAATAAAATTAAAATGACTAGTTCAATGCGTTATTCATACCGAGCATTGCTGGCAAGATAATTAATTTATCAAAAGATTTTATTTACGCCAAGAATGTGATTGAAGTAGTGTAAACATTTATACATATTATAAATTATACCTAGACTTTTAATCTAATTTTTAAGGCATTCTGCATACTACTTTTTGCTTTTATTATATGTTTCCTAAATAAATCTATTGTATGTATAATAAGAAATTGATTGCCATATAGATGGACATAAAACCAGTCTGGAACTCTAGAGCGAAAGACTTGTTTACATTTTATTTATAAATTATAATAGCATATTTTACAAAAAAATTATTAAAATTAATCATTCCACGAAATTGTTTCAAACGTTTAGTATTTTATTAATAGCATATTTTGTATATTTTATTTATTAAAATATCTTTAGAATAATTATTATAAATATTAGGTAAACTGCAGTAGGAGAATTACTAATTAGGTACCTTGCTTGATGCACCTTTATATTTTGTAAATAATTTTAAATATGTTTGTGAACGGAAATAGTCGTATAAGTAAATAGAGAGATAATAAGAAATGGGTGGCGATTTTAAATCCACCATTTGAATTAATATTATAAAATTAACTAAATTAATTTATTAGTTAAAGCTTAATGAGAATAAATTATAATAATATAAAATATATTCACTTTTTATTTCAAAGATATGCATGCATCTCCAAGATTACCTACCAGTTTTGTGCTGTGACTTCTACTCTACTGCTTCTAGTAATAATCACGTTCTTTTCTATCACAAAACGGATCACAGATCTTCATAAATGAATAAATAGTTTCAATTAGAAATTGAAAATAACGATAAAAATTAAATATCAACATAATTAAAAATATAAACATAAATTACATGCTGTCATTAACCTGAATATTTAAATGTCAATTGATTTAGTTATGCCGGTTGCAACTGAGTATTTATGCAACTGCACATACAGATTGATGAAGATAGTTTATTTTATACAAAAAAAATTAGAGAAAATTCAAAAACTAATAAAGACACATGATTTATATGATTTCGAATCACTGGTGTGAGAATACATTAATTCCAACGAGCATAAAACAAAGCATATATTATAAACATTTATTCATAACTTGCCTATTCCTGTTCTTGTAACTGGACATCCACAATTTTCATTGGCAAACATCTTCTACTTATTGCTATAAAATTAAAATATATCTAAGCGTCTCTAATACAGAATTATATTTTTACTAATTTCTTTATGAATTATTTAACTGAACATCTATTGAATAATATCAAAGGAAGTCACGTTTTCTTTTAAGTCAACTTCCTCTCTTCATTTCATATATCATTTCTGCCATTATATTATCTAGTTTATTTAATTACTGACTTCATTCAGTACCTATAAGTTAATTAAAACTAGTCCCTCTTATCATTGTATTGATAAAGCTCAGTATTTGCCATTAAAATGGGATGTGCTTAATAGTTTGTGAAAATATAATCAATTGATGTATTAAATCATTTTAATATGCAGAAATTTTTCAGGTAAAATTCTAATTTTTCATGAGTTTTCTATTTTAAATATACAGCACATTGAAAGATATATTTGTGTGAATAATTGTTTATTAAATATTTGTTTTAGTATTAAGTAAATATTGGATTCGATTTATTTAGTCGCATGCCAGAAAACATTAGAGAGAAAGTCAATAAATATATTAATGGTCAATATTTTTAAATTTTTTATTAATATCCTTTGTATATGTATAATAAATAGTTAAATACCCTACCCAGTTTTGCGTTGCCATCAATATCATCATCGCATGAGCCAGTTTCCTCCTTTTTCTTCAGCAATGAATTTTGTCTGTCATTTGCGCACCGAGGTGAAAGCTTAAATTTTACAAAAGAGGCTTTTCTTTTTAGTTTATTAGATATTCCAAAAGAACATCTGCATATATGTATATACGAAGATGAAGCTACTTGGATTGTATAAGATTTTATACTTTTTTATTTTTTTTAATTTAATTAACTAATTAATATATACAATTTTTTTTTCTAAATTTCGCAACTTATTTCCTGGTATTTTAAATACATATTATAAATTTTTGATATAGGGAAATTACGAAATTAATTGAGCAGATGATGATAATGATGATGAGGACAACTTTCTTCTTACAATCTGTTGAGCAATTTCTTTCATAAAATAACAGTCATATATCAAATATATTGATCATTGACGCTACAGGTAGACCTACCCACTTAAGAATCTACTTATAGTACGATGGTGGTACGTACTATCAATATGCCATGCATGGATCCAACCACAAACAATAATATTCTTCTTCTACCTTTACAAGGTCGAGGTGAATCGGTTGAAGAACGTATAGGTATACGTTTATTCGTGTAATTATAGATATAAGTGAAATTTGTGATATGATAATGATGAATAGTGAATATGATAATGAATTCGTGCAGTGATTTATAGTTCTTGATTGAATCTGTGGGTGATTGAAAAATAAATTAAATTAACGAGTAATATTATCATTAATTAAAATTGCATGATTTATTCATAAAAAAAATACTTTTTTCAAATCGACTTTGAACTGAAATTATCATAGACAAGGAAACTAGTGAAACACGCAATTTTACTCACATAATTTTCGAATATTATTCCTTATTTATTATTAAACAAATCTTTTCAAACATCATCATCATCATCATCATGAGTTATACAACTGAGAAATTCTATTTTAAATAAAAATCTAGCAGAAAATATTTATTTACTTAAATCCTTTAGATTTATTATATCAAGACGTAACCAGGCATGATATACATATAAGTGTTAATTACAAACAAAAGTGTTAATTAAAGATAAAGACAATTTATCTATCTCAATAAACAGAAAAATTATTATTTTACGCGCGCGTGTTTTATTCATTCATTTTCATCAATTCTTAAATTTTATTCATCTATATGTAGAGTAAAATTGTGAAAGGAAAAGGTGCGTGAAAAGTGAACAACTGTTAAACTATCAGCAATTTGAATACTATACTACCATATCAGCTCAAACAAACATTCTCAAAACTCAAAATGCCTAGTAGTAGTGATGTAATAACTCATCTGGTAACAACTGGATTTGGTGTTACTTTTATTGCTAGTGTCCTATCGGGAGTTTATTATGTTGTTATTCATGGAATTCGAAGGAACAGGTAAAAATCATCGTTATTCATTGATCAATCTGAGGTGATAATTGACTCTGGACGACTCGATCAATTGATATAAGGAGATAATCTGGATAAAATCGATATCTTTTAATAGAAATTAACTAGATTAGAGAGTCACTAATATGGATTAGCTACCATCTGCGGTCAGTGTAACAGACACCCAATAAAAAAGCCAAAAAATATTAATAGATGAGCTAAATGTATGTTTTGTAAACTAAAGTTCCAGATCAATGACCATACATACACATGGGAATTGATGCTGGCGAAGTTCCGGTACACATATTATGATGAAAAATCTTTGTCCATTTCAATTTTTTTTTATGTATGAGTATGTCATTTGTAGCTCATGAAAGTAATGTAATAAAATCATCATTAAGTTCTCATTATAAAAGTTTTTTTTTTTTTAGTCGAAATGATCTAAATTATTTTAAAGATATTAGTACTTAAAATATTGCTAGGTAAAATTTGAATTTTACGTGATTTTTATGTGTTTGCCTTTCTATATTTTATGGATTCTTGCTAATTTTATGCCTAATAAATTGACTAAGGTGAGCTGATGTCTTTTTTTATTATGTTTATTTAAAGTGCTTCTGTAATTATAAAACTAAAAAAAATACATTCGAGACTCGATCCTGCACAAGACAAAATGTTAATTGTAATAAAGAATTCTACGCAACAAATGCACACTGAAAATTGTGAATATATTTAATCATCTCGATCAAAAAACATGGCAATTGGTGATCGTCGTATTCTTGTTGAATCATCATCACCATCGTTACCATCCACACCACCACCACCACTACCATCAATACTGACACCACCATGTAGTTCGTTATCTTGATCATAAATAAAGATTCTTAATAGTACCACTTCCACTGTACACAAAAAAAACAATAACATCAGTATATCCAAATGGGTTGTATTGATTTTGTAATTTTCTGGTTTGTTATCCAATTGAATCTCGTATAATATGATAACTGATGATAAGAAAAACATTATTCTGACTGAATTTAATTACACCGGGACAACTTCACTGAATAATAGTTAATATTAAAAAGAAAAAAAACGGCACTTTTTCTTTCGTTGTTACCTTCATTGATTCCATTATTTTTTTTTTTACTAGAATTAATGATGAATCTTCAGTATAACTGCACTATACGTATGATCAAATGAAAGCAAAAGTGATGTCTATGTTTATCTGCAGATATGTATGTAGGTACTGTGTTCAATCCGGTACTCATACAGGTATTTTACACACCAAAATTCACTTTCTCGTAGAAACGAAAAGTAGCACACAGTTCGTAACAACATTAAATTATTGAATAATAATAATCATTTGATGTTTACATAAGATGTTACTTAATAACGTGTACTGGTTATTTAAGGTACCGTTTACCCGCTTAAGAATAAGAATAGGCAGACACAAATGATAATAACATAGTATAATCGATTCAATGAAAGAAAAAGTACTAACAGAATCTACAGCTATAAATTGATTGGAAAATTTATTGTAAAGATCCACTTAATATCAGTTGGTTCGCAATGCGTCAAGGTCATAAAAATGTTGATATTCTAAATAAAAATGCATACTCGTAGGTCTCATTAAACTTGACATAATTCTGATCATAATACATACAGATTGGTTTATTCAAATAGCCAGTTATAAACAAATAATTTTAATTTTATTAAAGCGGATTAATAACACAGTTATAGAGAATTCTCTTGCCATCATTTACGGTCCATTTCTTACTTGAGTTGGTATTATATTCTGAAGTATCAGATGAAATGTGGAAAGTGTACCGTCTATTACAGTATAGATGTATACAGGGTGTTCCGCAAGGCTTGTCAACAGCGACAAGGACGTATAGGAGATGAGAACTTGAACTAATGAGGGCAGGGGAAGGCTGTATAACCCTAGTAGTTCTCAAGATAATCACCATCTAATTTCGAAGTTTGTATTTGCAGAAATCCCAAGAAAGAACTAATCCATAGAACAGCACATTATTGTGAAATTTGTGGCACACAGTTAACATCATCTGCCGTAAATTGTTCGCAATGCAAAGTAGAAATATGCCAAGAAAAATGTGCTAAACTGAATAAACAGTATCACTGGTTATGTAGGAATTGCTCATCATCATCATCATGGTTTCATGGATTGTTCAAAAATATACAACGAAATAAAACTAGTAAGACACTTAATTTGTTGATTGGAACTGGAATTAAGTCTATAATTGCCTGTACTATACTTGTTTCATTTCAAAGCTGAAATAGGCCTGGCCTATTTTACCGTTTTTCAAGTGTAGTTTAGTTTTTTGGTATTAATTTATTGCGGTTGGAGTTGATTTCACTCACCATGACATTGGGCGAGTGGACCTTCACTGCATCCGTCAAATGAATTTATAATTTTATTCTATACTGAATTAATTATTAGATTTCCTTCTTCTACCCAATCCATTTGGTATTATAATGTTAAGCTCAACAACAAAAACAACACAAGCTCAATCATTATCATCACTGCAGAATAATACTCAAACGCAACAACAAATGAAAAAAGAAGAAATTCGTGATTTCATTGAGAAATTAATTAGTGTAATGCTTGGTGACAATGTGGATAATGCCAGTGTTTCAATGATTTCCGATGATGATCATTGTGAGTAAAAATATATGTTTTCATATTCATTGAAATCGATTTTGACGTTTGTCTATCTGTTGCACATACATTTGATAGTTCCATTCGCTGGCAAAAGAGTATTATCATTGCCACTACTTTTATTGCCTGTCAAAAGAAATATTGACCTATATTGATAAATATTTTGACTAAATTTTTTTTTCTCGAAAAAGATCCTGCCATCCGATAAAAAATTTTTACCATTTTTTTTCTTGGAAAAATGTCGCATGACATTTTTGGGTATTAATTAGTAATCTTTTAATTGAAAATATGTTATATGAACTATTTTGGCCTTACTTACTGTCTTAGAGAACAGTAAAATCAACATACGGATCCAGCAAGGAAAACAATAGTCTATCTAATCAACAAATAGACAAATAGTCCGTCTAGGCTTTAAAGGTATAGGATGGATGCTCTATTTGACAAAAAATAATATTTTACATAAATAATAAATAGAGCAAAACATAGAGCGTCTAATCACTTCTTTAATTAAAATAAAACAAATCATTCAAGAAACATCATTTCTATCGGTTTCCTAACTTCGCAAAATTGTCATGTAAATTAATAATCTAATTATTCCAGATATAACTATATTTAATCGTTATCATCATGATCTAATTTGTGCATTAACAGAATTGGGAACGGCTTTATACATGTCAGTTGGCGGCAGTAAGTCATAGATGGCATTCATTTTTTCTTTGTTTTTACCTGTATGCACACATTAAGCACCTCGTATATTTATTGTAATTTTTGTTTTTTGTTGGCACGCAAAAATTCACAGGGAGTTTGATTGAACTAATCGATTAATATGATTCGTGGATTTGTGTTAATTAGTATTAGCTATTATTAACCCAATTGTTAATTTAACCCTTAATTAATTAATATTAAAACAAAACGAATGAAACAACAAAATCCGACATAAACAAAACAACAAAAATTAGTGGAAACAAAAGAAAATAAATTATAATAAGAAAAGAGAAATGTATACAAAATGAATTGTATTGTACATATAGAATGATTAAGTGTGTGTATGTGTATGGTTACTGTTTAATTAGCCTACAAAAGATTCATTTATTTGCATTTTGTATGTCCGTTAAACATACATTTTATCACGGATTTGATGAACCGCTAGAAACACGAAATATTCGAATTAATATTTTTTTTAAGTACATGCATACATATTATAAATTCATAGTTGTATTGTTTATTGAATCGATCATGAATCTTTTATATTGAATGAATACATATGTAGATCTTTTAATATAATCATAATTCTTCCTATGCGGTTACTTGATTTGATTGATTGAGACAGTGCTTAACGGAATACAAAAATCTAGAAGGGACAGTTCGCATAAAAGTTGCTTTTGCTAGCGAAGCGAGAATGATCGGAATCAACATGAGAAACGAGGAAAAGCTACACGTGGAATTGACAAATTTGATAATGAAAATATTATTATTGTGGCGGATAATATTGAAATATTTTACCTATCTGCTTTTTAAAGTTTTTATCTTTTATTACTTAGTAGAGAAAGTATAAAAGCATTTAAAAATGGATGAAAACGCCAAAAACGCCAACAGATAAGTAAGATATATCAAAATGTCCATAAAACTCAATTCTTAAAAACTCGGCTCCAATTGGTTAACTAAAAGATATGATAAAATGATAAAAAGCGAGAAAGAAATAATCAATTTGCCTAGTGATTGCAGTTATGGCCATTACTGTTTTTACACCCTGTATATGTGATATGTAAATGTTCGATCTCTTCTCGTCGCATGCACGAACAATTTAATTTCAATTGGAATAAAACAGAATATTTAAAGTGTTTTTTTGGCGAAAACGTTTTTACAAAAAATATAAAAAAACTCCTTTACGAAAATATAATATTTTCATCTTAACCTTGATCCTAGAGATACTTGGTATAATAATAATAATATTATTATGGTGGTCATCAACTACCATCACATTGAGGTTTTTCTATGTACTTACAATACCAAATAAATACATAAAACTACACCTTGATTCCTTGATCAGTTTACTACTATTTTATAATTTTAATGTATTTAATAGGTGTATGTTTCTAGTGTTTTAGTACCAAGTCCAATAGTACTATACTTGGATACTTAGTATTTTTATTTGTGATATTCCAAGTGCTATTTATAAACATTTTTCATTTTATGATGCATATAAGCATTAGATACATACATATAATAGTAGTGATAATTTGAGAGAAAATTAAAAGTGTGTGAAGTGTCGTTTTGTGGTTGTTATCATTATTATTGTTATTATTATTATTATGCTTAACCAGTGTATGTTGAGAGTTTTCTCGATTGTTACATAATATTGCGGCTTAATTTAACCATCAGATATTGAAGAAGGGTTTCTTACTGGAGCAGTGGATCAGATGAAAATCCTCGATTCGTAGAAAAATATTTGGTATTTTTTTATTTGCAAAATATTACCTTGGCATTTTACACGATTTATTCAAGAATTGTTTTAAATAAAAACTTATTCTGAACTTAGAAAAAAGTCGATTACGAATATAAAAAAGAAATCGATTATCATATCATTAACAGAATTGCGATAATTTAATAAAAACATTCATATCCATCTGTAGTATAAAGAGAAAATTATAAGGACGACTTGTTTCGCTCCGATTCCATTTTCCATACAAATTTATATGAAATTAAGTCTGTATATATTATTATTATTTGATTTGATTGCATATCTACTTATATTTCTATGATTCATTCATAGGTTTTTCATAGAAATTTACTGATTAAAATAAAGCCATAAAATTTGTTTATTATCCCGATAGAGAGCTTAGATTGTAGCTTCATAGTAAATTGCTATTTTCTGTCAGCTGAAGCGTGATGCTGATAAATTTCTTTCAGCTCTGCTCCTTCATACTAGAGCACAACTGGACTTTATTTGAACAGTTCAAAATACTTGGCGAATGTCATCGCTAATTTTCAATGCCATTAAAAAGACAGACAACATATATATGTATCTATTTACATAATTAAAACATTATTTTCACAATAATTTATCATTAATTTATTTCATTTACCTAAATGAATCGAAAACAACAACAAAATTAAATTTCGTATTCATCATTTCTCATAAAATCGTTCTTATATGTAAATGAATCTAAGTTCAAAGCGTCAAGGTCGATTATGATTATTATCATATAATCGTCATCATCGTCATCATTATTGTTATCCTATCATGTACCTATACATATATGTATAGGTAGAATCACAGATAAACATTTTATATAGGGTGAATACAAGCAAACAATTCAGGAAGGAAGTAAGCAAGAATTTATACGTGATGATAAAATAAATATAATTTTTCTTGGTAATTTCCTATTGGGCTCTCAATACTTTAGGTACATTCTAGACTATATAGCAAAACAATTATTTTGCTTTTCAGTGTACAGCAAATTCTGACATACTTTGCCCTCAATTAAAATTTGATTAAAAATGAATATTTTTCGTGTTTAAACAGAAACCAAGTTTTTCGCAAATTTTAAATTGAAGAAGTTTCATAGAAAATCAATAAAACAAATAAACAGAGGCCGATACAAAGGTCATTTGTTTATTTATTTATACTCGAAAAAAATAATAAGGCTCATATAGTAGAAACCAGTAAAATTCACCTTCATTCATAGATCGTGTAGAATTCTTGATCAATCGCCGGTAAAACCGTAACATACCTGAACACATGAACTGTTTGCAGAGTATTAATCATAATAATAATAGTAGATATTAATAATGATAGCAATTTCTCGTTATATATCTAATTCTAATCTAACTAAATTGTATTGTTATATGGTTGTTTTTAATGTTTATAAAGATAATTTAATATTATAAGGTGTATATCTCGAAAGTGATAAGGAAAAATCATTGTTTCGATTCTAATAGTGACTTTCACGTGTGATTCAATTGTACCGAAAATGAAATAGTACTACAAAATTACAAATAAAAAAAAAATAATTAAAAATTTATTTTATGGAAAAATATTATGTTTTTAACAGTGTTTATTAGTGTTCTGGTTACTTTATATGTACTACTCTGTGTTGGATTGTATGCATTTTATTATGTTGTTGAAGTCGTTTTAGGTAAGATTCGATGAATTTCACAGCACTGACTTCTGCTCGTTGCTGTTTTGAATAACAAAGTGTCACCACCCGGTACAATGTTTTTCCGGCTTAATCTTATTCAAAGCTAAATAAATGTCATAGCGCAAACACACTATATGCTTATAGTTAATCGCACCACACCTCATCTGTGTTGAAGCAAATTTCAATAATCTCACACTTATCTATTATTATTATTATTTCTAGATTTACCAATTTCTGGTACTTCACCCTGTACAGCTCACACTACCTTAAAAGAGTTAATCGAAAATTTTATCAAAGATGCTGCCAATCTACCGAAATTACGTGATTCTTCTGCTGGAACACTTTCTTCTTCAATACAATCACCAGCACCACCACCACCCTTATCATCTAATTTAATAGATGACACAAATCATCGAAGAAGCTATGAAGACTTATTGGCAACTGCTATTATTAATAAAGTAAGAATCAAGTTAATTTTAAAGAAATATATTCATTGTGACCTGATGAGGCGGTGTTTAGTATGAGAAACCGGTGGTTATATATAGTTAAATATTTAGAATTCATTTTTAATTTACTTTGCTCGACTCGGAAGAATAGATTAAAGTGTCAAAATTTTTTATTCATAGCAAGGTTCTCGGATCATTGCTTAAGTGTATTTAAAGAATATTTTCAAAGAATTTTAATTGTTTGATTTCCTTTAGTGAAATCTATACTATTTCTTGAAAATAAACTATCTCTACTTAATTGCATAACAAATCAATCGATAAAAAAACGAGTTAAAACTCTAGATTAAATAACAGATTATATTAGAGTCTGGCGCATATTTTAGGTTTCTTTTCCCTTTAAGTT